>CM061549.1:174028304-175273304 GCA_030864215.1 Capsicum pubescens
CGAATTCAAAGTTTAAGTATTTTTTTAAAAATCTCGATCAACATTAGAGTTATTTTTGTATTTACTCTTCCTTATACACAAAACACTTGTATATATACACATAAAGGAAATGAATCAAGGTGTGGAAAAATTTCTGCAAATCATTCTTCATATTTCTTTCTTTCATACGGAGAGGCCAATGCGTAGCTGACATACTCGAGAAGATTGCCTCTACCTCTGGGCTCTGACTTTTTGGAACCACCACTTGTTGTAAGAATTCCTCTAGCAGCTGATCAACGAGGTAATGCGAAGCAACGACATATCCCACCTCAATGTTCCCCTACTAATATCAATTGTATTATAGTGTTAACTTCTACTACTATTAGTACTTCTGCGAACGTTCTACTGAAGCAGAAGTGGCAGCGAAATATCTTTTTCTCCTCCTCCATCTGCTATGCTATTTTGTCAGTGGATACAATAACGTTTCTTAGGAGGTATGCTCGAGGGTATAATTAGTTTTTCACTGCAAATTTAGTATTCTCCTCCTAGAAAAGAAGGCATTTGGTATGATGTTTAATCTCAATTTAAGTGAGTGTATTTCTGGTTGGTTAAGGAGATGATATTTTCAGAAACTTAAACCCTTCTTTGATAGGGGCAAAGTGACCTGATTTTAGCTGTTTGAACGAACGTAACCCTTTTGTTTATAGGTTGAATAGATGTCGGCTAAAGTTTTACTGGAAAATAGCTTTAATATTTCCCGTAAATGATTTAAAAATATTTGGGATGAAAGATAAGTCTAATTTAAGGTGCAGAAAGATTGATTTCAATGTTGTTCCCCCTTTTTGTTCTTTAAAAGAAATAAATTAGATAGCTGCTTGCCAGACAGGATTGATTGTCCATAGTTATAATTTGAAAGAGCTCAGTGTACTCTTATACTGGAAAACTGAGATGAACAGAGGTGCCATGGTGACATAAGTCCATGTACCTTAATGAGTATCAAGATTTAAATTTTTGAGGTATTATTTCATGAAGTAATTGCACATGTCTTGAGTGATTTAAACCAATTTCACGTTCACCGTCTGATTCCGCATCATCTTCGCTGCTCTGACTTGAAAATGCACCAAAACTTACATGCTTGGACTTTACGCTGTTTTGTTACCGATGATTGATTGTGTCTTTGTTTTCAGAGTCGTCATTTGAGCTGATACTTTCAGAGCGTGTTACGTTGCTTTTGCGTCTGAGTTTGACCTTGAGCTGATAGTTTGAGAGGATGACTTTGACTTGTTATCACGTCGTGATTTTGAGCCCCATTTTTCAGATTTAGTTGTCATTCCTCTAGGTTCAAACCTGCTGTCTTCTATCTCATTCTCTGATGATCCTGATGTACTTCCATACCCGTAATCAGAACTTTCTCTATCATCCTCATCACTGTCAAAATCATCTTCATTAATGCCAAATCTTTGATCGTAATGAACATTTTGTTGATCATTCCCACTGCTATGATCCTCATTCCTTTTTTGTAAGACCTCATTATCTGAACTCTTTGGCTCATATTCATCTGAATCGTCTGTATCTGCGCTGTCTTTCTCAGGAGATTCAGGAATTAGTTCATCCACGTCGAGGGTGGTAAGAGCAGCTACGACATCACCGATTAAGGGACGGACTGATGGCTCTTCTTGAAGACACATGGCCGCAACCCCAACTGCTTGATTCAAACTTCTCTCAGGAAATTTGTTCTTGAGAAGTGGATCCGCCATTTCTCTGAACCTTTTCGGATTCCTGAAAATGGGTTGTGCCTGTTCAATCACATGTACACATTATCATAATCAGTCACAATGACACAGAATAAACTAGTGAGAAGAAATATTGAATGAGGGTGCTTTCTCACCCACGCAACTAAGTTTTGCTCCTCTGGGGGCCTTGTAGTATCCACTGCATGACGCCCTGTAATAAGTTCAAGAACAAGTACTCCAAAACTGTATATGTCTGACTTGAAAGAGAGTTCACCAGATCTTTCATACTCTGGAGCACAGTAACCGTATGTTCCCATTACCCTGGGTAATATATGTGAGGTATTCCCTCCACCTGCAAGTTTGGCAAGGCTATAATCGGAGAGTCTGGGATTAAAATCTTGATCTAATAGAATATTGGTGGTTCTTAGATCACGATAAAGTATTGGTGGGTTGGCCTTTTCATGTAGATATTCGAGTCCTTGAGCTGCACCTGAGGCCATCTTTATTCTGTTTTGCCAACCTAATGGCTTTTGATCCTCCTTAATGTCTGGATATGCAATCAGTAAAGAAGCAGCATTAGCATTTGAGAAAGAAGGAAACTGGTATTCAACAAACAACTATATATTTATGTGCATTACCAATTAGATGATCAGCAAGACAGCCCATTGGCATGTGATCGTAGACTAAAATTCTCTGATCTCCATCAGCACAGTAACCAATAAGATTGACCAGATTTTGGTGGTTAAGGAGACTTAGCATTAAGACTTCAACTTGAAACTCCTTGTTTCCTTGTGTTCCTGTCCTGTCTAGTTGCTTTGCTGCCACAACCTATTTATTTAGACATACATGATATATCACATAGTGACAAAAGAAATAGATAGATTGCTGGTTTCATTAGAGTAAGTTAGTTACCTCTCCTCCTTGAAGTGTTCCCTTGAACACTCTTCCAAATCCACCTTCCCCTATTAGGCGTTCCTGTCGGAAGTTCTTTGTTGCGCTTGCTAGCTCACGGAATGTGAAAGTTTTAGCGTTCCCATTTACAACAGGAGGATTAGCTTGATCAGCGCCCTTGTTATTAGGATTTTCCCATGGTGGTTTGTAGTTGTTGTTATCTATGAAGTTGATGCATAGAAAAAAAAGTAAACATGGTTGGTCTCTGTGTTAGGAAAAGTGCACAACCATTTAAATTCAAATTTGTAAGTTTTATAGGGGACAAAGGGAAGATACCAAAATGTGGTGGGGAGGAAGGACCATTTGCGGGGCGAGCAACCGGGACAGGCTTGTCCTGCGCCGGTGGCTCTTTGGTTTTCTTAGACTGGAAACAGGGGAGGCAACTCATATCGTTGATTCATTACACAGAGAAGAGAACAGGGGATCCCAGCCCATTCATATCCTCTTTTGCAAAGAAAATATATCATATATATTTTCCTTTATGTTTCAAGAATGGTGCTAGGAAAAACGGTTAAATGCATTGACTTTGTCTTCAACAAGTTTAACCTTTGAAGGGAAAAAGGATGGATAGATGGTAGCGTCCTACATGAAATGGTCACATTGAAAAACAAATTAAACCTAAAAATGGTGGCATTGGAAGAGGGTTTTCCAGGAGGTGTTGCAAATTATTGAAGGAAAAGAAACATTTGGAGCATTGGCTCTCAAGAATTTCCATCAAGATTCCTCATCATTCGCGGGAGAGAAAAAAAGAAGGGAGATTTGGATGGTCACACCTCTTTTCCCCTCTCCCCTACATTGGGACTTCCTGACACAAATACTTATAATGCACCATCTCTCTTCCAAACTACTATTTTTATCTGTCTTTTTTTAAATTCACATCCTTCCTGTTACATTTTCGGTACAAATAATTCTTTTTAGCTCAAATTCCTTTTATGTGAAAAAAGTGGTTAAATATGTCCATACAACAAGTTGTGAACCCAATAGCATAAATGGGTTGGGGGTTCGATGGCGAACAGGGGATTGTCAAAACTCAAAATTTCAAATTATGGATTTTCCTTTAATAATCTATCTTATTTTTAAGTTACTAAATTATTATTTTTTAAAATAATTATTTGTCTTATTTTTAGGTAGCCTAAAAAAATAAAGAAAATCACACATTAGTGTGTAGAAATTAACCCTTTTGGTAAGGTAGTGTGCCTACCTCGCAACAAGGAAAGAGGAAAAGAAAATAGAAAAAGAAAAGAGAGCTTTTTCTCCATTACTCATTAATGAGAACTTTTTTGAGAACTTTTATTATCTTAATTTATGTGATACTTTTCATTCAAATCATGTAAACTTTAATTAATATTTTAATAATTAATTTCTAATCATATTTTAAGTTAGCAGGTCTGAAATTTTGAAATTTGTTCATATTTAGCAGATTTGTTAACACAATATGATTTGAGATACAGTTATTCGGCAGAATCCAAGACAATTGTAGTATGCATCTACCTCTGATGTAATTAATATTCAATATAGATAGATATGTGAATTATAAATTTTGGACCTATAAATCTATAATATTAAATGTTTAATTAATTAAATGATAAAAACTTAAAAAATGAAACAGTTCGGAGTAGTTTGAAGTAACAAACTGGGGAAGAAGATCCTTTGAAGTCTTTGACATGAAGGCAACCAAGTAGCAAATATTTGAAATCTTTAAAACTAGTTATTATTTTAATGCTGAGACGTTGCTAGCACTATACCAATAGCATAATGCTCAACTAGAGACAAAGAACGCATGAAAGATGTTTACAGATGTCCTCATATAATTATTAAAAGAAAAAAAATGATTTGATTTAGATACTTCACTTGTTGCTATTTCTGTTTTTAATTGCAAGGAGGAGAAATTCTACAGAACTTTTATGTAGTTTTAAAAAGATTGTTTTGTCCAACTTCCATGACAATTTCATGCGCAATGACCAAATTGCTACGTGTATGGAAAAATAATTTCATTATACACGAGTCCGGCGTTAATAATATGACATCTATATAAAAAAATATTTTAAAATGGTAAAAATCAACATTTATTTAGTCGACTTCCATGCACAGTAATGTTAATACCAAAGAAAATGATAATAATAGGAAGTAAAGAACGAAAAACAAGTAAGGAACACAAACAGATTTATCCTGGTTCGAAACACGCTTATGGTGTCTACTTCCAGTCCCCTAGGGTTGCAAAATGTTTCCTTAGAGCAACTTGAATGATTACAAAGATTTTTCCACAAGCTTACTAGGATGTTTTTATGAGAAAGGTAGCAGCCTCTACTTGTATAGCTTCGAACTTTTTCTCTCTTTTATTTTTCACTATAGTGTATTACAATGATTTGTATAAGAATAAAGAAGTAGCTAGGTTTCTCTCAAGTGAAGATGTACAGATTTAAACCTAGGCTTAACAAAATGACTGTTGTAGAATATTGGGTGATCTTCTCTTGCCATAGGAAAATAGATTTGTCTTGATTTGGGAGAGTTAGAATTTCCTTTCTTCTAATTTCATGCTCTATCAATTAGGGGAACCTATGGGATTTGCGGGGTAATCTTGGTTGAATTTTGAATACCTAAATGACATTATATGTCCATATCAGATACATCCATATTTCCTTCCTTAAAAACTTGTGTCGAGTATCTTTTCTTCAATGAAATCTTTTGCTAACAGTCTGCTTTTCTTTCAAGATGAATTGCCTTTTAACTAGCATTGAGATCTTGATTTAAAGCTTTCCTTTTTGGAGTGAGAATTTTCTTTTTGACGAATTGCTTCCACAATTAACTGCACATTATTAAGAATTAGTATGTCATTATTAAAACTCTTATTATGGGGCTAACAATCTCTCCCTTTTTTGATAATGACAAGAGTAAAAACTTTTTAATCATTAAACTTCCCGATTGTTTGAGAGTACTCCCCTTTAGGTCATGTTGGCTACCCCCGAAGTTATGTTGGTTGTTTTTAATTGCTTTCTTCTCCTTTGGCATAATAAAAAAGAAAAGGCAACAGAGCAACATATAATAACAATTATATCTAATTAACAAAAGGGTAAGGTCATCCAAGGATTGTGTCATCCAAGGATTGTTCCTAGTGAGAGACAAGAGTCAAAGAAACCAGTTTCAAATAGTACAAAAGAAATTGTATGATAGGAACACACCCTTATTAAATCAAGAACATGACAGATTAATTTTTTTTTCAAGAAGTAGGACAGGGTATTGGTTACATTCAGCAGAAAACATCATAGGATTTTTACACGTTCTTTGAGAAATTTGCATAAGATGTCTGACAAGTAACAACAAGTTCATTATGACAAGAGCTAGCTCCTGTCTTGATAGAGTCGACTTGCTTAATCAAATTGTTCACATTATGAATGCCTTTATTTTTCAACCCATCCATTGCAAGTCTTGGCTGTTGACATTTGTGCTTGTTCTTGTGTCTTTAGTCACCTGATAAATTTTCCCAATATTTTCCTACAAAGAAATCAAACTTTCCTCCAGAGTTATCAGACGTTTCTACACACTATCCATTTCCTTATAAGCACACTAATAAAGCCGACTGGAGCCTTTCCAAATTTGGTTTTCAAAGAATGAGCTTTAGTGGAGTCTTTCTTGCACCACTGCAAGTCAATAAGCATTATGCCATGCTCTTAAAATCTCGGGTGTCATAAGTATAAATAACATCAACAATAGGAAATTCACATACGCCAATCATAGAGTGAAGTAAGATATAGGATATCACAGCACCATAAGGCAGATTATTAGTCAAACTAGAGTCCTAAACACTTTTCAACATGAATTCGCGGAACCAAGATCACCAATTCAAGAGATAATTTTAACAAGATAGTACAACACAAAAAAATCTTTAGTAGAAATGCCACTCAGTGAACTCTTACGAGGAACAAAAGTAGTAGCAATCATGTGGTCTAAAATTAGATTTTCAAGTTATAAAGATAGAGGTATGATGTGTCATGGAAACACGACACTTTTAATGCTTAAACCAGTGAAATTGTGTTTGTACTTAGGCCATTTTAGTAGATATGATGTGCTTTTATGGTTATTGCATGTAAAATAGGTCTAGCATAGCCTTGGAAAGAAAATGGGACAAACAGACCTGAAAAGACCAAGTTGCAGTAGGGTACGAGTCTCCTCATGAGTCGTCAACACCTCATACGACTCGGAGGCCGACTCGTATACATAACAGAGACCAAGATTCAGAAGAAAAACAAAGTGTAAAGAAGATACGACTAAGAATACAAGCCATTTAATAAGGGTACAAGCCGTACATTGAAGCCGTACACACAACAGAATCCAAAGAAGAAATTCATAGATGAAGTGTCAGAATAATACGAGTCGAAACTCTGAGTATAACTCATGTGATCAAATCTTAATCGAACCAATGTTCAAGAGAAGAAAAAAAGAAGTCGCAGGTGGATATGATTGAAGGATACGAGTCGTATGATCATGGTACGACTCGTGAGCAACAATTGTAAGCAGAATAAAAAGTTAAATCCTGGAATAGTAGATATTGGAGTGGATATGAGAGCTATGGTATAACTCGTATGATGTCAGTACGAGTTGAAGAGCAAGTCGTACCTTGTGCTGACATAACTTTACCTTTTCCATTTTTACTAGGATTTCTAAGTATTTTTGAGATACTATAAATACCTTAGGACTTATCTTTTATGAGGTTACACATTTTACAATAGTTACTTACTTTTACAATTATTCTGAAGATTTTGGGTTTTATTCAATCAAAGACTTGGGATTTTATTCACCTTATTATTGTGCAATTAATTACATGTCTTCTTCATTGATAATCATAGATTCTTGCATGAACATGAGTGTCTAGTCTCCCCGACTAGGGTCGTGGGAACTCTGGAGGATTAGCTACGTAAAGGAAGTGGTAGATTTATCTCTTATAGAGTTTATACATGTATCTTAATCTTCTTCACAATAATTAACCTCAAAGCTACTGTATAAACTTGGGGATAGCCTGATTTGTATACGTCCTCACAAGGGAGTTTGTGATTGGGAAAAGAGGATTAAGTCAGTAGTTTGAGATTCACTTCCATCTTACCATTTTATTATCTCATCTAATCACTTGAGACTCAAAAGGTAAAAGCGAACTGAAGTCATCAACAAGGAGCAATAAGGAGACACCTTGAGACTCACAAGGTAAATGGTGAGATTTATCAACACATTCACAAGACGGTTGATAGTGCATATCTTGTTGACTTTACATGCAGAGCTATAAAATAGGTGGGTTGATCACGAGAAGTTTACGGAGTTGATAAGCTAGGGGAACACAAGCCTAATGTTCGTATTCTATTATTTACAACTTAAAAGCATTCAAGATTTGGTTACTAGTTACTTATAATTCTAAATTCCCCCATTTACTTCCTATATTGTTCGTGAATTGCATTTAGTTAAGAAACTTTTCAATGTTTTCCCTGTTGGTTTGACCCCAACCTAGTTGGATTGCTATATTTGATATCGACTGCAACATACTTTTGTTGGAGGTTAGTTTGGGCGATATTAAATTTTAGCGTCATTGCCGGGGAAGACGGTTTGAGTTGTTAATTGAATTGATGAAGTTCACAGGTTTTATTTTCTATTCTCTATTTGTCATACGCCTGTGTATGTCAAACACTAGGAAGACAGGTAATCCTTTACTCCCTGTTGATTTAGAGCCAGGGAGAATTTTTCAAAAACCAAGAAGAATGTCAGGACAAGTTCGTAATGGGGTTCAAGACCTTCCACCTGTTGATCCTGACTCAATATTCCCACGTGTTCCAGTTGATCCACAGAATGTTAAAGATTTATAGGTGCAACAAAAAATATCTACTGCTTAAAAAGAGAGAAAATCAGTCGAAGAAGCTCGATTAGCGGAAGAGGCTAGGTTAGCTCAGCAAGGAGGGCTAGCTAGGCCTAGACATAGAGCTAAGCATGAGATAGAATTCAGAGAGGTAGAGCTCCATTGATTCCTGCATATCAGCACTTACACCCATACGATGATGAAGAAAATATAGGTTATGTTGAACCTACTAAGACAGAAACCATTATTCCTTCTAAATTACCCCCAAATATGAAGTTTGATATTATAAGCGCCATGATCCAATTGTTAAACTTGAAGGATGTATTTTTGGGATCAACAACTGATAATATGAACATTCATCTTGCTAATTTTACTGGGATATACACATCATATACTATTCCAGGGGTGGATCAGGAAGCTTTGAGATTGAGGTTGTTCCCATTTTCAGTGACGGGTTAAGCATCACTATGGTTAGGGAAACTTCCAAGAGAATCAACCACTAACTAACATGAGTTGCGTAAATAGTTTCTGAATAGATTTTTCCCTCTTGCAAGGATGCTACAGTTGAAAGATGAGATTTATAACTCCAGATTGTTACCTGCAGAATCCTTGTATGAAGCATAGTGTAGATTCAAGAAGAAGCTGATCATGGTACCTAATCACAGAATCAGAGGATCAAATTTGTTGGAGGTCTTCTATAGTATTGAATGTCACATCAAGAGCAAGGGCAGCTATAATTTTGAGAGGTGTATTCATGTGTCTTCGATGAGACGCTGTGCAGAATATGCTGGATGTTATATTAGTGACTAATAGAGGTTGGCATACTGGAGATTTAGAACATAGTATAGGCACTTATACTATTGGAGCAGCTAATGATTATGGAGCTGGTTAGGATTTGGTAGCACAAGAGGTTGCACAACTTCGTACAAATATTGTGTTACTTACAAAATAGTTTGCAATAATGAGTGTTGAGAAAGTGAATGCAGTTGTGGAATAGAGGTCTACTTTCAAAACTTTTGAAATTGAATTTGACGAGGAAGTGAAGTATCTTGATCATAGGTTGGCAAATTTTCGATCCTAAGGGCAAAGGAATCAAGGTAGAAACTATTATAATGATAGATACAGAGACAAAAGTAGAAAGAGAGATGATGATTGGAGGCAGAAATGGCTATAAGGAGAAGAGTGACAAGTATGTTCCACCAGGTAATCGTGATTCAGAATCCAGAATGAAGGCGTTGTTGTTGAAATTAGTCAAGGGGCATGAAAGTCAAGAGAGCTACCTTAAGGATATGAGGTAGACCTGTCAGGGATAAACCACAAAGTTGAGTTGCATGCTACAACAATCAAGCAGTTGTAACAACAATTTGGTCAGATATCAGCCATAGTAAATCAAAGACAGCCTGGAACTCTCCCGAGTGACACAGTGGCTAATCAAGAGAATAATGGTCACTGCCATTCCATTACTACTCAAAGTGGTCAATCCACCATAGACCCATCTGTATCGATTGTAGATAAGCAAGAGAATGATAATAATTCTATTAATATATATAGTAGTAGCAATCAAGATGAAGAAGAAGATAAGATCAAAGAGCCTATTTTAAAGCCTACCTCGAGACCTCGTCCTCCTTTTTCTCAAAGGCTGAAAAAGAAATAATAAGGTGGTAAGTATCAGAAGTTTTTGTTAATACTAAAAGAGCTATCGATCAACATCCCACTTGTAGAGGCATTAGAGAAAATGCCAGGATATGCAAAATTCATGAAAGATTTAATCACCAAGAAGAGGTTAGTCAGTTATGAGCGAGTCGACCACATTCATCATTTCAGTACAATAGCTACTAGATCATTGGTGGGAAAGAAGGAGGATCCTGGTGCTTTCACTATACCTTGCAATATTGGATCTTCCAACTTTGCTCGTGCATTTTGTGATATGGGTTCTAGCATCAAACTCACGCTATTTGTAGTATTTAAATAGTTGGGGTTGGTATATCCTAAACAAACTACCGTGAGATTAGTGATGACGAACAAGATTGTGAAAAAGTCAGTTGGTATCTTATATGATGTATTGGTAAAGGTGGATTGTTTTATCTTTTCTCCAGATTTTGTGATATTATATTGCGAAGTGGATTTCTAAGTCCTAATTATATCTGGAAGACCATTCTTGGATATAGGAAGGACATTAAGAATTTGGAGCTAGGACATCTGATGTTGTGACTCAATGAAGAACAGGTAGTGTTCAATGTATGTAAATTCATGAAGCAACCTGATGAGTTAAGGATGGTATCTGTGATTGATGTGTATGATGATAAAACGAATTCATTCTATGATGTCTATTCAGTTACTCTTTGGGATGATGGTTCTGATATTGCTGTTCCTATTGAAAGAGGTTCAGTATTGAAACTCTTACAGCTGTGATTATGAACTTTGATAGTGATAGAATATATGAGTATTATGAGATAGCATGTGCAATATATGAGAGTGGTTTGTATACTTATTTACTAAAGAAGCTTGATTTGGATTTGAAAAATAGAACTACTCCACCTGCTCGCCCATCCATTTTAGAGCCACTAGTCTTAAAGTTGAAGGCCCTCCCTTTTCATTTGCGATATGCATTTTTAGGGGCCAACAACACTTTGTTGGTAATTATTGTAGCCTATTTGATTGATTCAGAAGTGGAAGCATTATTATCAATATTACAGAGATTCAAGAGGGCCATTGGGTGGTCCAATACAGACATTGTAGGTATTCCACTTGGTCTTTGTACTCATAAAATACAACTTAAACCGGAGTGTATCCTAAGTATAGAACATCATCATCGATTTAATCCTATATAAGAGGTGGTGAAAAAGGAGATAATTAAGTGAGTGGATGCTGGTGTAGTATATCCTATTCCTGACAGCAAGTGGGTTAATTTGGTCTAATGTGTTCCAAAGAAAGATAGGATTATTGTTGTTCCTAATGAGATCAATGAGTTAGTACTGATGAGGCCAGTCACAGGATAAAAAATATGCATGGATTACAAAAAATTGAATGCATGGACTCAAAAGGACCATTTTCCCATGCCCTTCATAGAGCAGATGTTAGATAGGTTGGTGGGAAGAGGATGGTACTATTTTATTGATGGGTAGTCAAGTTACAACCAAATCACCATAGCACCGGAAGACCGAAAAAAGACTATCTTCACATGACCTTATGGGACTTTTGAATTTAGATGTATGCCATTTGGGCTATGTAATGCTCCAGCTATATTTTAGAGATATATGACAACTGTCTTCTCTGACATGGTAGAAGACACCATCAAAGTATTTATAGATGATTTTTGGATCGTTGGTGATTTTTTTGATGAGTGCCTAGTGTACGTGGCTAATGCTATTAGAAGGTGTGAAGAATGCAACTTGGTACTTAATTGGGTAAAAAGCCATTTCATGGTTAAGAAAGGTATTGTGCTAGGGAACAAGATTTCAAAAAGGGGCATAGAGGTTGATAGAGCCAAAATAGAGGTGATTGAGAAATTACCTCCACCAATTTGGTGAAGGGGATTCAAAGTTTTTTAGGGCCTGCAGGTTTTTATAGGCGTTTTATCAAGGATTTCTCAAAAATTGACAATCCTCTTTGCAAACTTCTTAATAAGGAGGTGAAATTTGTTTTTGATGCATGCATGCATGAAGGCTTTTGAAAGCCTAAAAGAGAAGTTGGTGTCGGCTCCAATGATTGTGTCTCTTGATTGGTCTTTTACTTTTGAGGTTATGTGTAACATAAGTGGAGTGGATTTAGGTGCTGTCTTAGTCTAAAGAAAATAAAAGATTCTTCATCTTATCTACTATGCTATCTAGGCATTGAACTTGCTCAAAAGAACTACACAGTGACTGAACATGAGTTGTTGGCAGTGGTTTTTGCCTTTGAGAAATTTAGGTCATACTTGATTGGGACAAAGGTTGTTGTGCACATGGACCATGCAACATTGCGGTACTTAATGGAAAAGAATGATCCAAAACCTAGACTGATTAGGTGGGTACTTTTTCTACAAGAATTTGATTTTGAAGTCAAGGACAGAAAAGATACGGAGAACCAAGTTGCATATCACTTGTGTAGACTTGAGGAGGAAGCTATGCAAAAAGTGGGAGATGGGATGAAGATTGATAATAGTTTCCAGATGAGTAGTTATTGGAAGCTTCCCAAGATCTAATTCTATGGTTTGCAGACTATGCAAATTATCAAGCAAGTGATCTAGTCCTAGAAGATCTTTTCTTTCAACAAACAAATAAATTTATGCATGTGGTAAGGAATTTTTCTAGGATGAGCCTTATTTTTTTAGAATATGTGTGGATGGGATTATTCATAGATATATACCTAAGGTAGAGAGGATGAGTATACTTGAGGCCTGTCATTCTTCGCCAGTTGGGGTCATCATGGAGGAACCCGCATAGCCTACAAAATCTTGCAATGTGGGTATTATTGGCCAATAATCTACAAAGATGCACATGATTTTTCTTCTTCTTAGTTTGATACGGGTGTACCAAGCTATCCAATAAGTTTTACAAGCTGTCCAACAAGTTCACGACCATTCACACGTAGCCAAGCTCGGGAGTTACAAAAACTCCAAGCTATGTTCATGCAAATGGACGTGTGTGAGTTGGTACTTGATCCCTCCAATGGATTAAATGTTTTTAAGTGTGAAGAGGAGCCTTGAAGTGTAATAAACTTACACTCCAAGGCCACCCCTTGGCAAGGGTAGGATGGTTATTTGTTATCTCACTTTGTGGACTAATATAAATAGATAGTGTTAGGTTTATTTTTTAGTTAGTTCATTCATATTTTGGAAGACAACAAACACTTTGTAATATTTTGGAACTTCTCTCTTCCATTGGAGAAGCCCCAATTCCGAAAACTCACTAGTAGAGTGATACTAGTGTTGTCTCTTGGCTAGAAACTAGGGTCTTGGGGTTCTTTGAGTTCCTCCTGGTCAAAGTAAGAGCTTGGTATTAATATTCATTAATATTAGGGTCCTTTCTGTTTGTTAGGGTTCTTACATCATTGAATATTGTGTGTTAAGTTACTATCCCTCTTGTAATCTTGTTAATCTTGTGTTGTTGGAATCCTGAAGTCTAGTAAAGCCGTGTGAGGCTCTTTCGATTCACTAGCATTATTATTGACTTGCTTGTTCTTGTTGTTAATATCATCTTCTTATTCTAAAAATGTGACTCTTGAAGACTAGTGAAACCGTGTGTGGCCTATTTCGATTCACTAGCACTTGTTGTTCATCTTGTTGTTCTTGTTGTTGTTTGTTTCTTGTGTTGTGAACTTGGGCTCGTATCATTTGGTATCAAAACTTGTGGTTGATTTTTTTCCAACAAAATCAATCTTGAGTTTGGTAGTTGAAAAATATCAATAAAAAAAATAAAAAAAATAAAGTTGCTGAAATCTGAAAATTCCAGAAAAAAAAAGAGAAATCTGTTCATCTTGTTCTTGGCCGAGAAAATTATGTTGTGTTGTTGTCTTGGATGATATTGGTGTTTGTGTGTTTAGATCTAGATGTTATTTGGTTTGTCTAGTTTGTTTCTTGTGTTAATTTCTTTCTCATCAACACAAAAGGTGTCTAAAGCTAAGTTGAGCTTAACATATTGACATTGCTATTGTGGACTTGAAGTGGTAGTATGATGAACTTGAAGTAGGCTGAGTTTGTGTGTTGTTGCTTGACTTTAAAATGGGCTATTGTTGGTGAATTGTGGTTGTGTTCTTGAAGTATTGTTGTGGTGATCATCTTAATTTTCTCATCATCTCATATCTTGACCACTATAAAGACTAAAATAGATTCAAAAGGGTTGTAAGACAACGTTGTAAAGTTGTTCGTGAAAAGACTTGCCAACATCACTTCCTTGACTTAACAACCACTTTCACTTAAAACAAGGAGCCTTGTCTTGTGGAACTAGTAAAGTCAGGCCTCATCTTTTTGAGTTGGGAAAAGTTGAAAAGTTACAAGACTTTATTTTCCCTCCAAAAGAAAAGTCACCCATTACAAAATTGTAAAGATTAAGGCTTCAAGTTGTTGAACAAAATGTATGGACCCGTGACCAATTCCATACAACCACATCACCTTAATCACTGTTCACATAATTAATTAAGCTCAATTTGGATATTCTAGTTTTTAATTATTGATTCTTAGTTTCTTCTAATTGACTCGAGAACTCATTAGCAAGCTAGTACATTCCTACTAGGTTGTCAATTAGCCCTTTGAAGCCTTGTATTCGTGTTATCATTTATTTGTGTGCTTTTGTCATTTGAATACGTTGTAACTCCTTGACTCTAGTCAGACAAGAATTTTTTTTATTTCAAACAAGAATCTACTCTGGACAAGATCATACTCAAACCTTAAGGATTCATGGGTTACTAGCTAATCTACAACACTTGTAGAGCTCGAGTGTGAGTGATTCGAGAATGTGTGAGTGAGGAGATGTTTTAAAATAACTTATTTGTTGCTTGTGTAGGTGATACCTTGACAATGGAGAGAACCACATATCAAACCATGGATTCTAATGAAATGGAGAATATAAGGGTCACTCTTGAGGCTATGACCCGAGCTCTTAAAAGGTTGAGTACGAAAGTGGGAGCCATAAGGGGAGAAGTGATGACTATTAGTGGGAGGTTAGAACAAGTGGAGAGTTAAAGGAACTCTCTTTTTTTACTCCTCGACATGTTTCGTCAAGTGGACATGATAGAAATTCCTCCACCACCGTTACTCCCGAAACATGGCCACAATCCCAAATCCTTCACTAGCTCTACTAAATACTGCAAGCCAAACCACTCATAACCCCCTAAACCGAGAATCCAATAGACCAACCCATTCCCAAACTCTTCAAGTTCCGCAAAAGGGACTCAGACGTCAAATGCCTCCACAAAATCCAAACCCTCCCTTCCAAGCTCCACTAAACCAAAGACCACCACCTCCATAAAATCCAATCCTTCCAAATCAAGTTCCAAACATCCAAAACCATCCCGTCCACTTTGAGGAATATGGTAGAGAGTATTATGAAGGGTACGGATTCTTTGATGATGTTTACATAAGGGAAGGGGAGATGATAGGGGGACGTGTGGATCCAAGAAGATACTGAGGGTAGGGAGAATGAGGAAACGGATACCAAGAGAGGGATGTAAGCATCAATACCATCAAATTGAGCCTACCTATCTTTAAGGGTGAAAGTGACCTTGAGATGTATCTTGCTTGGGAGTCAGCGTGTGATAAAGTGTTTCAAGTTAATGATATATCAGAGGAGAAGAAGAGTTGTTATGCCATAGCTCACTTTGAAGGCTATGCTAACACATGGTGGGAATATGTCAAACGGTTTGGTAATGAGTTGATTGATGGACAACCACCACCATGGTTTCAGTTGAGGTATCTAATGAGGCAACGGTATCTTCTCAAAATTTATCTTCATGAGTTGCTTGCTAGGTTCTACAATTTACGACAAGGGAATCGAAGTGTGATGGCATATTATGATGAGTTTCAACAACTCATGTTGAAGCTTGATCATCGTAGAGAACAAATTGGCCATGAAATCATTCAGTTCAAGTGTGGGTTAAACAAAGAGATCTCCACTCATTTGACACTTCACAAGTTTGATACCGTTGAAGGAATTTTCCAAGCGACTCTTGTGATTGAAAGGGAGCTTAAAGAGAGGTCGTCGTTCAAGGCAAAGGGACCATCAACCTCGGGTTGGCCAAGGAGCAAAGATATGGTTCAACCATCTTCGAGTTGGCCCAAAAACAAGTACCAACCCTCCACTATAAGGCTTCCCAAGCCTAAAACAGTCCATAAATTTCCTCCCCGACAAGAAGCTCACAAGTATACTAATCCTAAAGGGTTCCAATGTTTCAAGTGCCATGGTTGGGGACATAAAGCCAATGAATGTCCAAACTGACACAATGTGATCCTAAGGTAAGGGATATTGTATTACCTTGGTGAGGAAGTGGGTATTGAAAAAGAAGAGAATCAGGCCGAGCCTCGAGATGGAGAAAAACCCGAAAATGAGCCACATAATGATGATGATGATGATTGTGATGATGCTTATCCATAAGAAGGGGAGTGCGTGGTTCCAAACTTTGTAGTGAGGCATGCCATGATTAGTAAGGCGATAGATGATCCTAGCCAATGGGAGAATTTATTCCATACTGAATGCCTTGTGAAAGGAAGTGTGTGCTCTTTGGTGATAGATAGGGGTAGTTGTGCAAATGTTGTTAGTGTTGCTATGGTGAACTTCTTGAAATTGCCAACTATATTTCATACTATCCCTTACAAGTTGCAATGGTTGAATGAATGTGGTGAATTAAAAGTCATGAGGCAATGTGTGATACGGTTTAAGGTAGGAAACTACCACGACGAAGTGCTTTGTGACGTAATACCAATGCAAGCGTGTCACTTGTTGTTAGGTAAACCTTGGTAATATGATAGATCTACCAAATATGATGGGAGGTCTAATCGATATACACTTGAGAAGGATGGCCGAAAGGTCACACTTCATCCATTTTTGCCTTCACAAGTGAACGAGTTGCATCAAACGATGAGAGAATTGAAAGAAAAGGGGAAGAAATCCAAAAATGAACAAAAAGAGGAGGAACCCGTAGGTGGGGTAGTGGGGATATTCAGGGCTGCCTCAACATCAAAGGGAAAATAAAACATGGTGATGTTGGTTAGAAAGAAGCAGCTCTTCGTGGATCATGATGAGGAGACACCCATGCTTCTTTTGGAATATTATTTTAACACTAACCCCACTAATTCTTCTATTTCTCCTTTTATGTCTTGTGTGTTGCATAATTATGAAGTTGTTTTTCCCAAGGAACTTCCACAAGGAATGCCCCCTCTTTGGGGAATTGAGCACCAAATAGATTTTATGCCGGGATCACAATTACCCAACAAACCGACTTATAGGAGCAACCCGACGAATACCAAGGAATTGCAATGCCAAGTTGAGGAATTCCTCAACAAAGGGTATATCAAAGAGAGTATGAGCCCTTGCGTGGTCTCGGTGCTACTAGTTCCTAAGAAAGATAGGACTTGGCATATGTGCATTGATTACCGAGCCATCAACAAGATAACGGTAAAATATTGTCACCCTATTCCTAGGCTAGATGATATGCTTGATGAATTGAGTGGTTTGTATTTGTTTTCTAAAATTGAATTGAGGAGTGTATATCACCAAATCCGTATGCAATCGGGCGATGAATGGAGAACTGCCTTCAAGACCAAATTCGGTCTTTATGAATGGATAGTTATGTAATTTGGCCTAACAAACGCTCCAAGTACTTTCATGAGGCTAATAAATCATGTGATAAAGCCTTTTATCGGAAGGTTTGTTGTTGTCTACTTTGATGATGTGTTGGTGTATAGTAGGTCCTTAGATGAGCATGTAAAACATTTACAATGTGTGTTTGATGTTCTCTGAAAGGAGAAGTTATATGCTAATTTAGAAAAGTGTTCTTTTGGTGTCCAAGAAGTTGTATTTCTTGGTTTTGTGGTGAGTTCAAGAGGGGTCGAAGTGGATGAATCTAAGATTGACACTATCAAAAATTGGCCAACTCCCAAAACCATAGGTGAAGTGAGAAGCTTCCATGGGTTAGGTAGTTTTTATAGACGTTTTGTCAAAGGATTTAGCACCATTGCCGCCTCCTTGACCGAAGTTATTAAAAAGGATCAGCCTTTAAAGTGGGGAGATAAACAAGCTAAGGCTTTCAAGGACTTAAAAGCTATGCTCATCTCAACCTCTTTGTTATAATGGCCGAATTTTGACAAGACTTTTGAGGTTGAATGTTATGTTAGCAAAGTTGGTATAGGCGCAATTTTAATGCAAGAATTGAAGCCTATTTCCTACTTTAGTGAAAATCTCAAAGGAGCAATTCTAAACTACTCTACGTATGATTTAGATTTGTATGCCTTGATTAGAGCCTTGGCTACTTGGCAACATTATTTATGGCCTAAAGAATTCGTTATCCGAATGGACCATGAGTCCTTGAAGCATCTTCAGGCACAAGATAATCTTAACAAATGGCATGCCAAGTGGATTGAGTTTCTTGAAACTTTCCCTTATGTTATTCATTACAAGAAGGTTAAGGACAATGTGGTTGCCGATGCTTTATCTCGAAAACACGTTCTTGTGTCTACTTTATCTTCAAAATTGATGGGTTTTGAGATCTTAAAGGAATTGTATCCCAAGGACCCTCACTTTGCTCTTATCTATAGGGAATGTGAAGAATGGGGTAGGGACAAATGGGATTCGGCTAGGGGTTCAAATCCCTATGCCAAGTTTGACGGTTACATGTTTAAAGGTAGGAGATTGTGTGTACCCTCTAGCTCTTGTAGAGAGTTATTTGTGAGGGAAGCACACAATGGCAGTCTAATGGGTCACTTTGGGGTCAAAAAGACCCTCGGAATATTGGAGGAGCAATTCTATTAGCCAAAAATGCACAAGGATGTATCTAGGATTTGTGGCCAATGTGTAGATTACAAAGGAGCCAAATCTCGGCTCCAACCTCATAGGTTGTACACCCCGCTACCCAATCCTTTACATCCTTGTCTTGATATATCTACGGATTTTGTGTTAGGGTTGCCAAGGACTAGAAGAGGTCGGAATAGTATCTTTGTTGTGGTTGAACGATTTTCTAAGATAGTGTACTTTATTCCATGCTCTAAATGTGATGATGCACCTAGTGTGGCCTCTTTGTTTGTTGATAATGTTGTCAAGTTGCATGGTGTTCCGAGGACCATTGTGAGTGATAGGGACTCTAAGTTCCTAAGTCACTTTTGGAAGTCCATGTGGGGTAGGCTTGGTACCAAGTTGTTGTTCTCCACTTCTTGCCATCCATAAACTGATGGCCAAATGGAAGTAGTAAATAGTACTTTGGGTGCTATGCTAC
The DNA here is from genome assembly GCA_030864215.1 of Capsicum pubescens. Taxonomy (NCBI): domain Eukaryota; kingdom Viridiplantae; phylum Streptophyta; class Magnoliopsida; order Solanales; family Solanaceae; genus Capsicum; species Capsicum pubescens. Next base: position 174,047,706 of record CM061549.1, read on the forward strand.
ATTCTATGATTAAGGGAAAATTGACTTCTTTGGAGGAACACCTACCATTGATTGAGTTTGCCTATAATCATGTCATACACTCAAGTACGGGAATGACTCCCTTTGAGTGTGTATACGGCCTCAACCCCCTTACCCCTTTGGATTTAACTCCTTTGCCAAGTGATCTTATGATTAGCCTAGATGGAAGAAAGTGGGTAGATTTTATGAAAAAGTTGCATGAGAAGGTGCGTCTTTGACTTGAGAAGAAAAATCAAGAGATTGTAAAGTGGGCAAACAAAGGAAGAAAGAAACTCATTCTTGAATTGAGAGATTGGGTGTGGGTGCACCTTAGGAAGGATCGGTTTCCATCTCAAAGGATGACCAAATTGATGCCAAGGGGTGATGGTCCATTCTAAGTACTTGAAAGAATCAATGATAATGCCTAGAAGATTGACCTTCCCCCGGAAGACCAAGTGCATAACACTTTCAACGTGTGTGATCTTTCTCTAGTGGATGCAGTTGAGGATGACCAAATGTCGAATTTGAGGTCAAATTCCTCTCAAGATGGAGAGGATGATACGGGTGTACCAAGATGTCCAATAAGTTCACGACCATTCACACATAGCCAAGCTCGGGAGTTACAAAAACTCCAAGCTGTGTTTATGCAAATGGCTGTGTGTGAGTTGGTACTTGAGCCTTACAATGGATTAAATGTTTTTAAGTGTGAAGAGGAGCCTTAAAGTGTAATCAACTTACACCCCAAGGCCACCCCTTGGCAATGGTAGGATGGTCATTTGTTATCTCACTTTGTGGAATAATATAAATAGATAGTGTTAAGGTTATTTTTTAGTTAGTTCATTCATATTTTTGAATACAACAAACACTTTGTAATATTTTGGAACTTCTCTCCTCCATTGGAGAAGCCCCAATTTAAAAAACTCACTAGTAGAGTGATACTAGTGTTGTCTCTTGGCTAGAAACTAGGGTCTTGGGGTTCTTTGAGTTCCTCTTAGTCCATGTTAGATCTTGGTATTAATATTAATTAATCTTAGGGTCCTTTCTCTTTGTTAGGGTTCTTAGGTCATTGACTATTGTGTGTCAAGTTACTATCCCTCTTGTAATCTTATTAATCTTGTGTTGTTGGAATCTTGAAGTCTAGTGAAGCTTTCTGAGGCTCTTTCGATTCACTAGCATTATTATTGACTTGCTTGTTCTTGTTGTTAATATCATCTTCTTATTCTAAAAATGTGACTCTTGAAGACTAGTGAAGCCGTATGTGGCCTATTTCAATTCACTAGCACTTGTTGTTCATCTTGTTGTTCTTCTTGTTGTTTGTTTCTTTTGTTATGAACTTGGGCTCTTATCATAGTGTCACTGCATTCCTAAAAAAACATATCTTTTCTCAATTTGGCACCTTACGTGCTATCATTAGTGACAGTGGGTCACATTTTTGTAATTGTCTATTCAAAAGTCTACTGGAGAAATATGGAGTGAAATACAAGGTGGAAATACCTTATCATCCAAAGACTAGTGGACAAATTGAAATGTTCAATAGAGAAATCAAGTCCATCTTGGAAAAGACAGTGAATGCCAATAGGATAGATTGGTTTCAAAAATTAGATGATGCATTATGGGCTTATCGAACATCATTCAAGACTCTAATTGGTGCTTCACCTTATCAACTAGAATATGACAAGGATTGTCACTTGCCTGTTGAGCTTGAGCATAAGGCACTGTGGGCCTTGAAGAAGCTGAATTTTGAGTGGCAAGATGCAGCCAAGTCAAGGTTGAACAAGATGACTGAGTTGGATGAATTTCAACTCCAGGCTTATGAAAGTTTTGAACTTTATAAGGAAAAGATAAATCTGCATTATGACCGTAAAATTGAGAAAAGAATCTTCAGAAAAGGTGACCAGGTATTGCTTTACAATTCAAGACTTCACTTGTTTCTAGGTAAGTTGAAGTCTAGATGGTATGGTCCCTTTACTATGCTAAGAGTGTTTGCATATGGTGCTTTAGATTTGAAGAGGGATGGTGAAGCCCCATTCAAGGTAAATAGGCAAAGAGTAAAGCACTATATGGGTAATACTAAGAAAGTTGGTGTAATTTTTGAAATGGACCTTGGTGAATTCTGAGTAAGCAAGAAAATTAGTCATGCCGCGATGTTAAATTAAGTGCTGCATGGGAGGCAACCCATGAGGTTAGTTGGTGAAATCTGAATATCCAACTTAGCCACGTCGTGTCACAGTGTTAAATCAAGCGCTGCGTGAGAGGCAACCCATGTTTTGTACTTATGTATTTATAGGGTGATATGTTTGTTTATTGTGAAGGACTAATAATTAAAGAAAATATCCAAAAAAGTTCAAGAAGTTAGGTCATACGGACTTTTCATGAGTTGTATCATAGGGTACGACTCGTGAGTAAGAGTTGTAAGGACCTGGTAGATGAAGCAGTTCCAGGTAAAAGTTTTTGGAGTGGATACGACTCTCAGAATGAGTTGTACCCACAAGGTACAACTCGTCACATTAAATCGTATCGACTTCAGAACCCAGGTAAGGTTCTAGGTCTTTATGAGTAGAGGAATAAACCCGTAAGCCTGGGTACGAGTCATACACATGACTTGTACCCAAGCTTATCAGGTTAGGGTCACGAGTCAAAATGACCCAAATCACTGAATTAAAATAAATAAGGCACCAAAATATGGGTGCCCGATACCCAAAATCAAACCCACCTCAATTGTTATACTATTTTGAGCTACAAATGCACGAATTCCATCACAAACACTTAGAATTAGATACCATCTTGCTCGGATTCTTCACTTTGCATGAATTTAAGAATGAATTTGAGAAAGAACACGTGAAAACTTGAGCAACCTAATCTCTCACTCATTCAAGTAAGTTTTGAACTTAAAATCTCTACATTTCAAGTTGGAATTGTGAATATGAGATATCTTGAACTTGTTTTGAGTTGAATTTATGTATATGTTGAATTTTTGTACCCTAGTTCATAGGTTTTAAGTTGAAAATGGAAATTGGGGCTAAACTTGGTTTTGGGTGTTGATAATATATGTTGTTTTGACTGAAATTGGGTAATATTGTTGCAAAAAGTAGTGGGTAGTTTGGGAATTTTGAATTGGAGTCAACTCTTAAGTTGAACTTCTGTGCTGGAGTGGAAACAAGACTCCTTATGACTCATACCCACTGATAACAAGGATGTAACAAGACTCATACCCACTGACAATATAGAAGTATAACTAAGTTTTAATTCTGGTACGGGTACGACTTGCCTAAGCGAGTCGTACCTAACCCATACAACTCATACACTAAAGTCGTACTGACCTGGAAGGAATTATATATTATAAGTTATTTTTGATTTACTTATGACTATTGGTAATGAGTGGTACCTTGTAGGCATGACTGGTTAGGAGGACTCATAAGCACACCAGTGAACACAGTTCTATATTCTGTTTAATATAGGACTTGGTCATACGAGTCGTACCCAGTTAATACGACTAGTACCCCCACTTATACCCTGCACACTGAAGTTTATTTTTTTTTTCTTGATTTAATTACTAATTAATGTGTACTTTTAGGTACAGTGCCTCCAAAAGGTGCATCTTCTTCCAAGCCAGTGGATAAGAAAGATAACAAAAAGGCACCGTCTATTAGTTTTGAGTCTATTGCATTATCCAACAGTAGCGGTGACTTATATAAATACCCAATGAAGGGCAAGGATAATCCAAAAGGACAAAAGGTTGCAAAGGGAAAGAAGATAGCAACTCCGGAGGACACACCCCTATGGGGAATAACAATAAAGAACCTGTGTACCTCCCCTCCTCACTCACTTCCACCTCCGAAGGCTAAAGATGATACTGAGTCTAGTTCTTAAGAAGCAAGTTCTCAAAATGCTAATGGTATAGAAGAAGTTAATGATGTGCCATCGATCAATGTGCAACACCCTCCATCTATTGGCCATCACTATTACTCTGATACCCCCCATTGAACACTGGGGGTACCCCGGTATATGGAAAATATATAATGATGGCCTGAGCAGACTCAGGACTGAAAAATAAAAAGAAACCTGTACCTTGAGCGACGTTTGATTACTACTGGGATGGAAGAGTTTCCAAGGTTCGAGGAGAAGTTCAGGAAGTATGGTTTTGAGTGGTTGACTCGAGCACCCGACAACTATAGTCACACATTGGTGCGAGAGTTTTATGCAACATACAAGGGAGAGCTGCAAAGGTAGTATCCATAGGGTCAGCTATGGAAGGGTGGAGACCCCATTACCTCAGTGTTCATTCAGGGTGTGAGAGTTAATGTATCTACACGCACTATTGGCAGATTTTTGTATGGGTCAGATTATCAACCTCCGGTCAACACTGGGGAAATGGACTATGATCAGGAGAAGATGAGAAAAATTACTCAAAATAGCTGGGTTTGAAGGAAAAGATGGGTTTCTTTAGGTGGATTTATACTCGGATAGAAAATACGGTATGGGTAGTTGGTGGCCTGGGTGTCACCTCACGAAGGATAGAGAAGCATACCCTCAACTTTGAGGCCAAGGCATGGTGGATTCTGACCCGCCACAGGTTTTGTCCCACTACTAAGGATAATGTATTGAGTCAAGTGCGAGCCGCAATGATAGATGACTTCATATCCAGTTATGTGTTTGATGTTGGAAAGTTCCTAGCTTTGGAGATGAGAGACCGGGATATAAGAGAGAGAAGTCATTGCTGGCATATCCATGCTTGACTATGCAGCTGTGCTTGGCTGGGGAGTATGGGAACTCTCGGGTATTGATGATATGATAGAGGCCACAGACACCTTAGACTTGGGCCTGAGACGCAACCAACCCTATGGACAGACAGGCGAGGTAGGGAGAACATATACTTGCTGAGATGTACATGATCCATACTGAGGCTGTCGAAACTATCGAGACTACTGAGACAGGTGGATAGATTGAGACTACATAGACTTCATCCATAGAGGGTACATCTAGTGCCCCCCCTACAGTTTAGTATGTACCACTGCGCCTGAGAGGTACACCTTCTAATTTTATGATGATTCCAAAGGCAACAAGGAATGAGTCTTTGACTATATTTTCCACATTAGACGCCGAGGTTCAACATATGGAAGAGGGTATAAAACCCTAGGTTGATACGTAGTTGGCCAACCAGGATAGACAGGTGCAGCTGTGGTTGAGTTATTTTGACATGAGGATTACCCGAAAATTAGGTAGAGACCAAACCCCAAACATTATGGAGGTTAAGGATGAGGTAGCTGAGATTAGGAGGATGGTGGATGAGTTGTACGCCTGACCGGTTATCTCGAAGCCCAAGGTCATAACTATCGTGCCCGAAGTTTATGTTTCTAATATTTAGGCTATTCTGGACTTAGTAAAAAAGATTCGAGAGGATACCTAAGAGAAAATAAGGGAAAGAAAAAGAAGAAAGTGTGAGGAGAAAGAGGCTACGAAGATGGCTAAGAAAGATGGCCTAAAAGATGAGCAGAACCAAGAGACAAGGGTCCATGAGATGGCTGCTGGAGCCGGTGGATCGAGAACGCCAGCTGTTGATGTTGAGGGAGGCGGTATTCCAGACCCGCCCAGTGCTACTATTGCTGATTCAGTCCCCGTAGCCGATGGGACGCATGTTGATGATAGTGGGACCCAATCTGTGGGCCCACGAGATAATTTTGTTTAAGCTGGTGCCTTGAGTGCCCAGGTATTATCCCATTCCCTTGTACTTCATTTTTAAGTACACTGGGGATAAGGCACAACTTTAAGTTAGGGGTGGGGGAGTACCAAGTCACATCGAGCTATACTTGCCATGCTTCGAAGTCCGAGGCCGCATTCTAAAAATTTTGTAGAATTGACATGTGTTATTTATGTTTTGTGTTATTTCTATGTTTTTTTATTTTTTTTGTTTTGTGTGTTCTGGGAATAACTAAAATAGGAGGGGAATTAGTAGTGTGGTAGTATACCTTGTTTGATTGATTATGATGAAAAAGGGTCTGATTTAAAAATTATGTTCTGAAAATTTATATCCCTCCTAAAAGTTTTTGTGTAATTGTGTCACATGTATGTGTGTGAGACGACTGTGAATCAGATAATGGGATTAGGATTAGGGATAGAACAACTAGGGAAAAATTTTGCGTATTTGGATAGGTAGTGACTAACAATATAACCCCGTGTGAGTGTGTGTGAGTTTCAACTGAGTTCCTGGTGTATCAAAATCTAGAACTTGCCCGGTTGCTTTTACCTAGGTCTAGGATAGTCGAGTAGGAGATAATCATAGGCCATTTTTGTTGTAAGTCCACTTAATTCTAAATGCCGAACCAAATAAATAAATCCCTTTGATCCATATATTTGAGCCTTAATCGACCAATTTGTTGTTTACACCCATTTCACCTGCCCATTTCTACAATGGACCTATATTGGCCCTGGTCCTCCTTGGACACTGTGTATCTCAACTTAGGTAAATCACCTACGTTGAGGGTGGCTATTATAGGGGTGCATCGAAAAAATGAGTATGAAGAAAGAAGTGTGCAAGAAAAATAAAAAAGGACAGGTGTGGTAAAAATAAGAGAAAGCAAAAAGAAAAAGAAGAAAAAGTTGCAAGAAAAGAAAAAGAAAAGAAAAAAGAAGTCAGAAAAGAAAACCGCACCTAGGCCATGGAATGTGCTTACAATAAAAAGAGAGACATAAGGGCAAAAATAAAAGAAAAAGTAAAAAATAAGTGAACCTCGAAAAATGTGTAGTGTCCAGGAGGCTTAGTCACTGAATAAAATCCTAAAAAGATTACCATGCCAGCCCCTAACCTACGTTACAAGCCAAATAAAGTCCTTTAGTAATTCAAACTCGAAAGTTTGAAAGCTTAGGAAGAGAGCATATGGGAAAGCCTATGGTATTCCGCATACACCAGTTGATAATTCTTTGTGAGTGAGAGCATTGTTTGATATATCCTTAAAAAATTTCCTTACCTCGTGCATAAATTACTTTCTTTGTTGAAAGGAAAGACCTTCTGAGACTAGGTCACTAGCTAGATAATTCGTATAGTCTGCAAACCATGGAATTAGATCTTGGAAAGCTGCTAATAACTGGTCATCTGGAAAATTGTCATTAATCTCTAGCCCATCTTCCACTTTCTACATAGCTTCCTCCTCAAGTCTAGACAAGTGATCTTCAACTTGGTTCTCCGTGCCTTTTTTGTCCTTGACTTCAAAATCAAATTCTTGCAGCAAAAAAACCTACCTAATCAGTCTAGATTTTGTATCTTTAATTGACACTAAGCACCGCAATGCTGCATGGTCTATGTTCACAACTACCTTTGTCCCGATCAAGTATGACCTAAATTTCTCAAAGGCAAAAATCACTGGCAATAACTCTTGTCCACTCACTGTGTAGTTCTTTCGAACAGGGTTCAATGCCTTGCTGGCATAGTAAATAGGATGAAGTATTTTTTTTCTTTGGAGTAGGACAACAACTAAATCCACTCCACTTGCATCAGACATAACCTCAAATGGCAAGGACCAATCAGGAGACACAATGATTGGAGCCGACACCAACTTCTCTTTTAGGCTTTCAAAAGCCTTCATACATGCATCATCAAAAGCAAATATCACCTCCTTCTTAAGAAGCTTGCAAAGAGGATTAGCAATATTTGAGAAGCCTTTGATAAAACACCTATAAAAACCTGCATGCCCTCAAAACTTTGAATCCCCTTCACCAAAATTGGTGGAGGTAATTTCTCAATCACCTCTATTTTGGATCTATCAACCTCTATTACCCTTCTTGAAATCTTGTGCCTAAGCACAATGCATTCTTTATCCATGAAATTGCACTTTTCCCAATTAAGTACCAAGTTGCATTCTTCACACCTTCTAAGAGAATTAGCCACGTGCACTAGGCAATCATCAAAAGAATCACCAACAATAAAAAAACTCATACATAAATACTTCGATGGTCTCTTCTACCATGTCAGAGAAGATGAACATTATACATATCTAAAATGTGGCTGTAACATTGCATAGCCTGAATGTCATGCATCTGAATGCAAAATTTCTATAAGGGCATGTGAATGTAGTATTTTCTTAGTCTTCTAGTAAAATAGTGATTTGGTTGTAACCTAAATACCTATTCAGAAAATAGCACCATCCTCTACCCACTAATCTGTCTAACATCTGGTCCATGAAGGGCATGGGAAAATGGTCCTTCTGAGTCCATACATTCAATTTTTTGTAACCCATGTATACTCTCCATCCTGTGACTGGACTGATCGGCACTAACTCATTCTTCTCATTAGACACAACAGTAATCTCGCCTTTATTTGGAACATATTGGACCGGACTAACCCACTTGCTGTCAGTAATGGGATACACTACACTGGCATCCAACTACTTCATTATATCTTTCTTCATCACCTTCAGCATAAGAGGATCTAGTCGACACTGATGTTCTATAATTGGAATATAATTCGATTCAAGTTGAATTTTATGAGTACACAACCCAGGTGGGATACCCACTCCACTCCACTTTGCAATCTAATATAACAAAATTCATTGGAAAGATAAAAAAACTACCTTTACCAATACATCATATAAGATACCAACTGGCTTTTTCATAGTCCTGTTTACCATCACAAATCTGATGGTGGTTGATTTAGGAGATCCCAACCCCAACTGTTTAAACACTGCAAATGGCACAAGGTTGATACTAACACCCAAAACACACAATACACGTGCAAAGTTAAAAGATCCAATGGTGTAAGGTATAGTGAAAGCACTAGGATCCTCCTTCCTTTCCACCAATAATCTAGTAGCTACTGCACTACAATAATGAATGTTGTCAATAGGCTCATAACTAACTGACCTCTTCTTAGTGATTAGATCTTTCATGAATTTTACATATCCTAGAATTTTCTCTAATGCCTCTACAAGTGGTATGTTGACTGATATCTCTTTTAGCATTGAGAAAAACTTCTGATACTTACCATCTTCTTGTTTTTTTAGCCTTTGAGGAAAAAAAGAACGAGGTCTCAGGATAGGCTTCAAAATAATCTCCCCGGTCTTATTTTCCCCTTTATCTTACTTGCTAATACTATACATATTAGCAGGATCATCATCATTATTTTGCTAATCTACAACCGATACAGGTGGGTCTATGGTGAATTTACTACTTTGGGTGGTAATGACGTGGTAGTGACCATCGTTCTTTGGATTAGCCACTGTGTTACACGGGAGAGTTCCAGTCTGTCTTTGATTTACTATGGCTGCTATCTGACCAAATTATTGTTCCAACTGCTTGATTGTTGTAGCATGTGACTCAACTTTCTAGTTTTACCAGACAGGTCTGCCTTGATATCCATAAGGAGGATCTCTTGACTTTCTTTCACCTTGATTAATTTTGAAAACAACGCCTCCATTTTGGATTTTGAATCATGATTAACTGATGGAATATACTTGTCACTCTTCTCCTTGTAGTCATCTTTCCATTGCTAATCACCATCTCTCTCTCTACTTTTTTCTCTGTATCTAATATTACAATAGTTCTGACCTTGATTTCCTTGCCCCTAGGCTAAAAAATCTTCCAACCTATAATCAAGATACTTTTCTTTCTCTTCAGATTCAATCTCAAAAGTTTTGGAAGTAGACCTCTATGCTGCAACTGTATTCACTTTCTTAGCACCCATTATTGCAAAATATTTTGTAAGAAACCTAGTATCTATGCAAAGATGTGGAACCTCTTGTGCTACCAAATCCTGACTTTCTCCATAATCATTAGCCACTCCAAAGCATAAGTGTCTGTACCACATTCTATATCTCTTATATGCCAACCGCTATTAGTCACTGAAATATCATCGAGCATATCCTGCGCAACGTCCCATCAAAGATGCCTAAATACACCTCCCAAAATCATATCTTTCATTGCTCTCGAATTTATTTATACTACGTGAAATGGGGGATTTTTTTGATGGTAAGCAAACTTGGGGTATATTGTTAGGGTACTAGACTATTCGGTAAATGTGACTTGTATGTGCACGGTTGTCCGTTTTTGATGTAATGCCATAATTGGATTCCTTCTTTGTTAGTCCATGTACCATATTATATACATAGTTTGATTTTGAAATGTTGAAATTAGGAGGGAGAATAAAAAATGTTAAAACTGATCTAAAAAGTCATTGCCATAGGTATCTTAGTATTTTCCTGTTAAAGCATTGGTTTATTTTATGATAGTTTTAATTTTAGAGTTTGGAGTTTTCACTTATCAAACCCATATGGGTATTTGGGGATTTCACCCACAAGTCCCAACCAAATTGGTTAAGAAATGATAAAATCCATCAACATAAACTACCAAATAGAAGCTAACATTATCAAACCACGTACACTTTAATCCCTATTCACACATAACCCCAAGAGGGAGATCTAGCTACACATAATATAAATAAGCAATGATATACCCATAATTTCCATTGAAATGATTTATTGAAGACTAAGTGAATGTTACTTCCAACTTTGAACTCCTAAAAATCTCTAATGAAAGTGAGCTATCCTTAACTTAGAGGCTTCTCCAATCTATTCTTCACCCAAAATTTACACAATATTTTCTTCTCCAAGTATAAAGGCTATTAACTTTAGAACAAAAGATAACTATTGGGGAAGATGCAATAGTCTTGTAATAATAGGGTTTGAGTCTTCTTTTTGACAAATTTGGGATCAACCACGTACATTTATAGTTCTTCCCATGGGCTGTATTTTTTATCCATGACGTGATCGCACAGGCTTGGCCGCGACCGCGGTAGTGCGACCATGCTAGACTCATGCGATAGCACCATTTTGACTTGCTTGACTGCCGTGATCACGGTCCTTAAACCGCGACCACGGTACCTGAATCTTTGTCCTTCTCTAAGTCTTCAGCTGCACTTTCATAGTTCCTTTTGATCATTTTAAGCCCCAATCCAAATATTTCTATCTCATCAACTATGTGACTACAAAATGTGGATATTAGTGCATTCAATCAAAAATGTCTCATTTATTCATTCAAAACATGGTCATGTGCATGACTGTTGAGTGCAAATGAGTGGTAAAATCACCACTCATCAACACGCCCAATTTAAAGCTTTAGCTTGTCCTCAAGAAACACTACCTCTTACCATGAGAGAACAATTACCTATGCCCAAAATTCATGCCTCTAAGCTCACAATGACTTCAGCTCAGACACTACCACAAGTAGCTCGCTACACATGGGCTAAGAATTTTTTCATTCATCCCCCAACATACAATGCAATATTTAAGGATGCATAAGACTTCTAAGAGCAACCAAGCAACAACAACTAATACTCTAGAAGTGACTCACTTTAGACCGATACTAGGCTATACTCCATTCGCCTCATTGCTCAGAAGGTGAAAAACTTACCCACCTCAACTTATTCACCTTCCTCCTCTCAAGAAAGAAAATTTTACAGACTAAGCTACCACATAGGCTTACCGCTATTTCCAATCACCACTACAAAGAAAGTAAATGGTTGAAGATCTCAAAGGACTTTTTGAGCTTGTAATGTAGGTTTGGGTTAGGGTAGGATATCATTTGGGAACAACATGGCTACACCCTTACTTGAACATCTACATCACATTATTTAATTCTCCTTTTTGACAACGGTCCCCTCTTCTTTGATCTTTTCTCTTTTCACATGCCTACTTTTTGCCTTTCTTGTTCACGTATCTCCTTATTTTTTTTATTGTGATTTTCATACAATTCTTCCTTTGCTTGACCCTTTCATTTTCTATTCATTTGATTTTGATGCTTGGGTACTTAGGCATTTCACTTATAACTTCATGGACTCACTCTTACTTCCATCAATCTTCACCACCCCAACTTAGGTTTTTAGCCTCAAGTTGCATTTTCAAGGTCAAGAAGGGTATGGTTCAAAAGAGGGATAAAAAATGGTTCATGTCTTGCAATGTGTTGGCCAAAGAAAGGTCCAAAGGCTCAAAGTGGGTAACTAGGGATTGTTTTTTTTTTTTTAAGATAAAGTGGTTTCTAAAGTCACAAAGATGCCCAAAGATCATTTCTCTAACCAAATACAATCAAAATTAGCCTTGAAAGACTAACATGGCAAGTTCTAGATAACACAAGTATACAAGAGATGAATGCAAATAGTTCACCTCATATGACGTGCAAATTTTGCCAAGGAGGCTCAATTGCCCCTTCCGTTAGAGACAAAATTAGACTATCTATCAATATTAACAAATCAAATATTTGTGGAGTCACAAAAATAGAAAGTGTTTTGTTATAAAGTTGCTCACATCCATGCCCTTGATTTTTGAATTTTTTTGGATGGAGGGGGCTGTTTACTTTTCATCAGCACCACACTTAATTTGCTAGGTTATGGATACAACCAAGGCCTTAGTCTCAAATTTCGGCTCAAAATGGGCAAACCAATCACATGGCTACTCATACTTTGCCAATGACGTAAAATATGATCCCAAATTTACACTTTACAATGCCACAGGTACTCAAACTTCCCTTGCATTCATGAAATTTATGCTACAGGCACTCAGACTTCCCCTGCATCTATGTCTCAAAACTCTAACACGACGCCTTACTATAAACAATGTCGTCACATAATCTATCATAGGCCAAAACTAGTCATGCATCACCACAATCAAAATAATACTAACGTAAAAGAGAAAAACTAAAAATAAAAACACATGATAATCCATGAAAAATGTGGGCACTGTTAGAGTGACCAAATATGGTATCCCCCTAAAAAATAAAACGGTATCCAAATGTCATCTAAAACAATCATAAAAACATCTGTTCAACAATAAAAATAATATAAAGGTACCTCCAACTAAAAATCTAGCAGTTTCCCCACTGCATGATCAAAAATTGCATAAACACCAAGTAAGGGTCCTCCTTGAATCTGCATCAGGAGCTGTTCTCTCCCACTGACTCTGCATCATCACCACCGATATCATCAGCTGACCAATCAGTGGGGAACCTCTTTGTTAGGACATAAAATGTTCGCCGTCCAAGTCTCTGGCTCACATGATTTTGCATGGAACTACTCCATGTTAGTGTCTGGGAGCCCATACACCTCATTCACCCGCTCTACTGCAAAGTTCACTTGCTTACCCTGTATTGTCATCATTGGGTTTGTGAGAGAAACTACGCTGAGATTTACATAGAACTCACGTACCCACTGCTCATTAGTATGGAAAGGGTCTGGGGAAAAGCACCTCCACCCGATTGCAGTGAGTTGCATATAGAAACTTGGGAGCTTGTCCTCTACTTTGTCCAAGATGATACCCCTTTCAGGGAGCAACTTTGTCCTAGGAAAATCAACATAGTAGAGGTTTTGGCATTGAGTGGTCATGAATTTGGTGGTGTAAAAATCTCCCACTTTTGTGGGTTAGAAGCTGTAAGCAATACAATTCAAACCATCATTAGCATTATCATACCCAAAAGCATGCTAAAATTGATCAATTAACCTCATGTGTAAGTGTTATAATAGGTTTTGAGGTGAGGAAACGATGTGTAGAAATTTTGGCTTCTGCAAACACTACCCTCAGATATGGAGATCACGGAGCAATGACCGCGATCGTGGTGCCACGATCGTGATTATCAGGACCGTGATTGTGGTACCTAAGACCAGATTTGATAGTTTTGTACCTCAGTCAAAATACACAATTTTATCCCCATATTTGTGTTATACTAGGCATATAAACATTATGACTAAGGAAGTCGAGCCTAGATATTTTGATTATACCCCAAACTCAAAGGTTTTAACATGAAATTTGTAGGGGCATTGAATCGAACACATGATGTACACAATAGTTTCAACAGGATAAGGCCTAACTCTGGGTACTCAAGACATCCCCATTGGCGTGTACATCAACTACAACAACTAATAACCACAATATTAATACAAAAACATGCATTTTGCAATGAAAACATTATTTCAGGTCTTTCCTAAACTACAAGTTTTATGCATGCAATTATATCAAAATCAAGGGAGTTGAGACAACATACCAAGTTCGGAGATGCAAACGGATTGAAATGACACTTGGACACTCAACACTAAGCCAAAATTTAGAGAAAATTTGAGAGAATTTTGAAAAAGTTATGTGTGAAGAAATGGAAGTGGATGGTCATTTAGACTGATTTGACTGCGATCAAGGTCCTAGTTCTGCGACCACAGTCACGCAGCCTCCGCGATCTTGATGGATTGGACTATGGTCGCGGTAACTAAGACCAAAAATTAAGGTCTCCTACACTCCTCTGTTCTGTCCAAACATGCCAATTTCATACATTCCCTTTTTCACTTCCAATCAACATTCTCCTAGCACCACCTTTTCATGAATTGTGTATGAACAAATGCAAAAAATAAAATCTACTCTATCATGCATAAAATAAAATGATACGGTCCACTTTTAGTGGCTTGATGAGTTGCCTCCCATCGAGCGCTTAGTTTAACATCTTAGTAGGATGCCTCCTCTACTTTCTTTTGTGCTTTTACTTAGAAGATTTGAATCTCCATCCCAACCTTCATTTATTATGAAATAAGAGGCAGAGGGATAAAAGATTTAGATCTTCCAAGATAAAACTTAGAAGATGTGAGGAAATGTCGAGATAGCTTTAATCTCTCCATTTTGAAGACTTGAACCTTTTACACAATTTGACATCGAGATTGCGGTTTGGCTCCTTGGGAAAAGGTGAAGACATCAATAGGCCACTAGTTGCACATAGGAAGTTGGAGTCCTTGGCCATTGATGGTGGGGCTTCCATGTGCTCTTTTGGAGTGTCAAATCCTAAAATGTAGGGATTGTACGCCTTTTCCTCACAATCCACCATTTGCCTAGGTAGATGGATTCTCATCACATCCCCTAAGCACAATGCTGAAAAGTAGTTTGAATGAGGTCTAATCCCTAATTTTGGAATTGCCTCCTCCATAGAACTTTCACCCCAAAATGAACTAGAGTCGTCATAAGAGATGTGTTTTGGTTCCTCTTTTGACTCTAGTACCATTTCCTTTATTTGGATATCTTCCACAACATTTGATTCGGTTGATTGGGAAATTACCAAGGATTTTTTTCTACCTAGCTATCATCATAGCTTGGTTTCTCTTCTTGATTAGCCTCCTCTTGGGAAATGGTCGAGGTAGTGATGTTTGCTAGTTTTGATTCCGTGGCCATTTTCTCTATCTTGACAATTTTGCTTTTGAATGCCTCGTTGGATTGATGTATGCCTTGTATATTCTCCCCGGTTGTAGTTACCCAATCTAAAATAGTTTGAAGCATTGCCTCCAAACTATTGGGTCCGGTATGTTGCTATTCCTTCGCTTCATCATAAGACCAATCAAACTTATAAGAAGAACTAGAACCCCGGTTAGTATAATAAGGGGAGGGAGCATTTGGGAAATCACTCCAATATCCATCTCGACCACCACACAAATAACAAGTATAATCCTAATAGAATCGAGGTGGTCTTATCTCTCTACGGGGAGTATATGTGCAATCTCTTCCAAAGTACGGTCCATCACAATATGGCATGGATCATCAAGATTGGACTTCCAATTACCAAATTCATATTTGTCGGAAGATGCCATAGAGAAAAGTAAAATAAAAATAAATATCTACCTAACATAAGAAATAAAAGAAAATCACAAAAGATATATACAAGTTTGAATTCAAGCAAGTAAGCTAGAATTCCAAACTAACCCACTACACCAAATGGTTCTCCAGCAACGATGTCATTTTTGATAACGCTCACCATACACATCAATTTAAGTGCAAGACAGTCATCATCAGTATATTTACCCAACTTTGGAGTCGGGTTTGAATCCATGAGGAACAATGTGAGAGAAAATCAAGTTAATTTGAAATAGTGGATACTCGTTAAATTCAAACCAATAGAACCCAAAGATAAAAAATGGGGTGTTGAGAAGAGTACCAACACTGATGTTTCTTTTTGGGGTTTTCTACTTTAAATTTGGGGCTATGAATAGTTACAGTCTTAAAAATTAAGCATGAATCTTGGGATTATGCATTACTAAGGGGAGTGACATATGGATGCTAATAGTCAATACCATTTTAGTAGATCAACTGTGGGTAGGTTCGGTTATAGGTTTTCATGCTAACTTTTCAACAAAACACCAAACTTTCACCCATTGATTCTTTTGAATACCTAATGGGTGTGTTTAACAATTGGTAACCAAACCTCAATTTAGGCATCCCTATTTCTAGGATAACACCCATGGTATAGTTAACTTCACAATCACCCTTATGTATAAGATAGTGATTGATACGCCCAAATTACAAATCTCGTTAGAAAGTGTAAGCGGTCGCTGTCAAATATAAAACCCAACTGGGTTGGGTGTCAAATCCCACAGGGAATACTATGCTCACTAAGTATTGTGGTTGTTATTAGACTGTTGATCAAGGGTTCCAGAATAAAGTGGGGGTTTTAATTTATCAACTGTATTCAAATATTTGTCATGGAAAGTAATCCAAATGTCGATTGTATTATAAATAGTAATTCAGTATGAGTAGTCAAGAGTTATGGTTACCAAGATGCTTAAGCAGCTAGGGTTGTGAACTATTTTGAATTTCCAATGAACAATTCTAATTGCAAGAGTAATTGAATTCTTTGATTTACCCGTTAGTTTCTCAACCTAAATGAGTAGCTTATCCCTTAATTCTTTCAAACTTAAGGAACATATTATTTATTCAACTATATTCTCACATGGGTTGATCTGGTTAAGGCATCTACCCTCTATCCAAAGGTTAAATCCCTTAGATTTATGTAAACCCTTTCTTTTCCATACAAACACTTTTCTATTCGAATAAATGTTATTCTTGGGCTCACTTTTCAAGTTTACAACCAAGAAAAGTCATTAAAGTGAAGAAGGGTTTATGCAATATCAATTAATCATGAGAATCTACTAGATTCACAATCCCCAATCAGCTAGTCACATCAATACTCCCATAACCCTAGTTATGGGAGCTTAGCCACGCATCTCCATCACAGAAAAAGAAGAAATCATTGTGTTATTCATAAATTAATTCAGAATTTACTTACAAAAGTCTCAATTATTGTTCTTCAGTCTTCAATAGAGAAAATGATAATGGAATCTAGATCCACAATTCTAGAATGGATCTCAGAGAAAAACTACGTACAATCTATTTCAAGTATGGAAACTCTTATAAAAGATAAAATATATTTTATAAAACCTAAAACTGGGTATTTATATGTTCCCAGCCATAAAGGATTTAAAATTTGAAATTATAAAAATCACGTCCAAAGTGACGGCCAAAGTGGTGGTCCGTCGGAATTCTGACGGTTCACCATATTAGCCGTCGCTGATGATCCTTGAAAGTCAAGTTCTTCTTAGCACTGACGGAAAAATCCGTGGTCCATCACAAGACTGACGGTTCACCATATGGGCCATCGCTGATAATCTTGGAGAGGCAGGTTCTGCTTAGCACTGACGGCCAAAGTGGCGGTCTGTTGTAAGACTGACATTCCACCATATGATCCATCGCTGGATGTTTCAAGATGCTAAGTTCTACTTAGCGCTGAAAGCCAAAGTGGTGGTCCGTCGCAAGGCTAGTGGTCCACTACATGGGCCATCGCTGAGTCTTTTGAAATTATGGATTCTGTTTGGTCCTGATGGTTAAGTTGGTGGTCCATCGCGAGACTGGTGGTCCACCATTTTGATCGTCAGAAGTGTTTTTCTGCTAATTTTTTGAGTCTTTTCCTTCAGCAAGCTCCTTACCCCGAAACACTAAAATCCAACATTAAATGCAATATTGGTTTCTTGAAAACATGCAATTTTTCCTAGAAAAAAATACAAAATATTACATCAAAAGACGAAACATCAACACCCTCAACTTAAGATAATTGCTTGTCCTCAAGCAACTCAGCACCAAATTACAAATATGAACAATACAATGATGGGCATTTAATACTGAACCAGTTTTCACACAACCATTCACTTGTCATCCAAATCATATGGTTTAACATGTTAGAGTCCGTAAACGACATTATTTCAAATTCAATTCATCTTCACAACATAGATACAAGAATCTACAGAGATTAGCCAAATTAAGTATGACGCAGGTTTCCCTCACAATCAAGGAGATCCACCACTCATTATATTTTGTTGATATAGATCAAAATTCTCTCGCTCATCAAAGAAGTTACAAACATAGTGCATACACCCATAAACTTTTCTTTGTCATCCAATGCCCCCTTATAGATGAGTTCTAAGATCAAGCAGGTCTTTTCTAGGCTAGTAATGAAGTATCAGGCTAGGACAGGAAGGAATTTTAGGTAAAAGTGACTAAATACTAGGCTTTAACTCTTTTTGCCTTTGAATTCTTCCTACCAAGGCCGTTGCTTTGCTAGCTCTCTTATACTTTTCTCGCTCATTCATGCTTCACCATAATAACCTCTCTTTTTTTATATTCATACATATATATATATACACATAAGCATCATCCACCCTCAACTTAGGCTGATGCAATAAGTCAAGGTGCACATTATCTTGAATAGACCAGGGCTAAATGCTCTAATTCAAATTCTAAACCAACTTTCCATTAGACAGTTAACAGCCCTACACAAGCCACCCTCAACTTAGGTATTTTTCCTAAGTGTAGGTACACATTGCCCATTATTGGGCCAGGGGCAGAGTAAGGTGTCAACAGCTTAAAGAGAGTTAACTAGAATGCTTGGTGATGAAAAAAAATTAACAAAGGCTCAAAGAAGGGTTTAAAATGGAAAATTATTTTTGGTAGGGTTAATTACTTTGGCTAAGTGGACTAAAAGAACAAGGTGGTCTGCCATCCCTTCTTATCTCATCAACTACAGAACAACATCAATTGAACCAGGCAAGTTCTAGGTACTATACTATGTAAGAACTAATACAAATACTCGCACACACAGCGGTAACTGAGTCAAACTCATTCTACTATTCTTAAGATTTGTATCACATGTCATGTGTATTTATAGGTTAATGCCAACAATAGATCACATACCCTATGAGACAAAAGTAAACAGTCATATGGAAATAATAATAGCTTGATGCCAACATCATTCATCATCCGTATTCGCAATAAGATACTAGAACAAACAACACTTTTATTTCATGGACCAACATTAACAACATAACAAGACTTAAAAAGAAGAAAAATGCAAACCTAAAGTTAAGCCTAGAAAATAAAACTGCAACTGCAAACTTAACATGATCCTAGACATGCCGATTCTTCTAGATAGAATATGGTAGGGTCAAGAATATCGGCAAAACAACCCTCCATGGTATAAGTACACCACCCCCATAGAAAAACAAATGCATTGTCCTAAAAGCATTAAATTAAAGTACAATGAAGTGTGTATACTTGTATTGCCTCTTATTCACCTGAGGCATCTGCGAAGTGTGGTGAGGCTCCTGTGACCTCACCTGATGTAATGTTGGCCCCTATGGTGGTAGGGGCACTCAAAACCTCACCCTCCAGAATTAGAGCAATTATCTCTCGGACTGAGCCTGAACTTTGCCCCCTTGCTGGGGAAGCACTAGTAGATACTCATGCAGCATCATATTTTTCTTTCTTCTTTCTCTTTTCTTTATATTTCCTTAATTTCTTTCAAGCTCTCCTCAGATCATACTATTCTTGTTGCTCCGGTGTCATTGCTGCTCTCTTTCTCCTCTTTTCAGCTTTCCTTGCTGCTAGCTCATCCATGTACTGCTTTCTTTTGTCTTTCATAGGTCTTTCTATCAGGTCCACAATACCTTCATCATCATCACTCACCACTAAGGATGGTCCAAAAATAGTCTGTTGTGGCTTCCTTCCCTTTAACTCTCTTATATCAGCCTTTGCCTGCTCAAATTCAGCCATGAGCTTGGCAAGATCAGGGAGGGCCAGTGAATCGAGCCTTTTGTTGATGTGGTGCTCCATGTTTTCCATCCTACTCTGAATAGTTTGGAATGGACAGATTGCCTCAACTACAATTCCATCAACAAATGGCTTCAATTCGAACGTCCATTTATCTAACTATTTTTGAAACCTATTTTGCAGCTTCACCAATTTGCCAAAATTTTCTTGCGTTAACATATATTTAACAAAGTTTGCTCCACCCATAGATGGTACAGAACTCTACCCTGTAGATATACTTGGAGGCACATACTTAGGTGACATATAGGTGGTGATAGGAAAAGACATACCTACAGGAATTTCGATAGCATCAGGAGTTAGTGCAGATTGAGTTTGGTAAGAAGGAGGCTTGGTGACACACATCTCAAATTTTGAGTCATCTTTCGACTTCTAAATGTCTTGTCTATGTGTGTCCTAGACTGCATTGTCAAATCCACAAATCAGAGGCACACCTGTGTGCCTGTATAACTCTGTGATTAAGCATGGGAATGGCAATGCACTGGTTGTTTTATGTTCCCTTACAAATATCTCATCCATAATAATCTGGCCGAAGTCAATCTGCAGGCCTGAAACTAAACCAGCCACCAATACATCTCTGTGTTTATCCAAATTTCTGTCACCTTTTGTTTGCATCAGCCTTAAATGAAGAACAACCCACCAGAACTTAGCCTTGATGCTAATGGAAGAATTTACAATGCACTCCCGTGGATTGGTCACCCAAGAGGGGTTACCCTCATACGTAAAAAATGTAGCCACCCAAGGCCTCTGAGTCGATGCAGTTCTCAACCTATACTCAAGATCAGGCATAATGGGTAAAGCTTTGTACTCTAGCCCAAAAAACATCCTATTGATTGTTCGAGATGAAATGTCGACATTGACTCCTCGGACAGGTACCGACTCTCTGTTCGGCAAGTTTGCAACTGAAGATCTTTTTGGCCAGTCCTTCTCTACTAATACCAGATAATTAGCAAATAATTCTCTTACCCAATTTGGTTGATATGATCCTAGTTTCCTTCTCATCCATTCTAGTTCATACTCATTGAAAATACGTTCCAACTCAGGATATTCATGTAACTCCGTTGTCATTATCTGATGTTCCTCAGCAAATGGCCTTTTGATCCCTCTTGCTGTAGGTATCAATCCGTCATAGAATTTTATCCTTGATCTCTCTATCTGCCTTCTAATTTCCTCTTGAACTTGAGGATCCTTACACTTAATAACATTATCATCCTCAAGTTCAGTGTCTACATCAGTTGCTTCCATTTGCTCTCCCACGTTAGCGGCTTCAATTTCAACCTCAGCAGGTTCGGGTTGAGTTGTAGCAACTGTTGCCTCATCTGGGCTCGAGCTGGTACTTCTAGCGTTTTTGTCGCTCTACTTTTCATACTGGGAGAGTGTAGGAGTTTCCCTTTCACGTTGCCTAGTGTTGTAAGCGAGTACAGGTTCTCCTCTACCCCTTTGAGATCTTTCTCCTCTGTTTGTTGGAAGTTTGCGAGCCATAATTCCTGAAAAAGAAGTAAGGAATTAGTGTACAACACAAAACCTATCTAAACAGTGAAAATATTAACTTGACGGCCACACTGGTAGTCCATCAGGTAACTGGCAGTCCACCAGTTGGGCTGTCAGGTCTTATCCAGAAGACCTATTTATTCAGAGCTTTGCGACGGCCAAAGTGGTGGTCCATCAGGTTTTCGGTGGTCCACCATTTGGGACATTGCATCTTATCCAGTAGTGTCATTTCTGGGATTCTTTTGATGGTCTATATGCTGGTCCATCACAAAACTAGCGGTCCACCATTTCGACCGTCACACCTCCTTCTCCAGATTATGCTTTTAGTTTAGCATTTTGTCAAACATTAAGTATATCATCTCAATTTTTTTAGCCAAAATTGACACTAAGTTTAAATTTATGCACAAATTCTCTCACTTTTAAATGTATGAGTTGCATCAGACTTCACCCAACTGTGTATATTAAAGTTCTAGACTCAAAGAAATGCAAAGAAAAAGAAAAATACAAGATGGAATTTCAACAACGAACCAATAATTCATTTCATGCTTTTGCAATTCAAAAAGAGAAGTATAGGGTTGTGCTCATACCTTGGTTCTATAGTAGCTTCTTTCTTTCTTGATTGCACTTTATGAAAACAAACTTAGCTTAAAACTTTAGTAATTGCTCTCAAGAGTGTTTATGATGAAGATAAGGAAAAGAGATGGAGAGTCTGAGGAAGAGAAAATGTCTTCAGATTCTTTGAATCTAAAGGGATTTGGTCAGTTGAAGAAGTTGAAAAGGTAACAACATATGTAACCACTCTTTTTACCTCTTTAAAATCATTAGGGTCAAGTATGGATCATTTAAATAAACATTAATTTTAACCCGACCTGACCCGGTACTAGGGTAACAACGATAGCTGCACCGACGGTCCATCAGACACGCAATGGACCACCAGTTTGGCCATTGTATCTTACCAGAACATGGCCAAATCAGCTTAATTGCTATGGACAATGTGGTGGTCCACCAAATTTGTGATGGTCCACCACTTTTGTCATTACACCTTACCAGAACATGAGCAACTGGGCTTAATTTCGACCGTCAATATGGTAGTTCACCAAATCAGTGATGGTCTACCAATTTCACCGTTACTTTTGTTCCAGTGACTCAGATTTTTTGCATCTTTGCAACGGAGCAAATAGTGGTCCGTCAGGTAACTTGTGGTCCACCAATTTAGCCGTCACTATTGTTCTAGTTGTATTACTATTTCTTTTGCTGCATTTTAAATCCTGTACACTTCACAAACACATAAAAAATGCTCTAAAAGAACAAAATAACTTAGCTAATGCTTTACAACAACACACTGTGGGTTGCCTCCCATTAGTACCTGATTTATCATTATGGCAAAACTCAATTATCTCGATTACTCAGACTTCATTGAGATAGAAAGTAGCAACACTCTTTATCGATTCAATTAAACTGATATACAGTTTCACACGCTGCCCATTAACCTTGAAGACACTTCCGTCTATATTTTTAAGTTCCACTAATCCAGATGAGTAGACTTGATTGACTTTGAATGGGACATACCATTTGGATTTGAGCTTACTTGGAAAAATCTTGAGTCTGGAGTTGAAGAGGATCACCAAGTTGCCTTTCTAAAAATCCCTCTTTTCAATTTTTTGGTCATGGTACTTCTTCATTATTTCTTTGTATAAGTCAGATCTTTCATAAGATCCGAGATGGAACTCATCCATCTTATTCAGCTGCCCAGGTCTCATATCCACTGCCTCCTTCCAGTTCATATTAATCCGCTTCAGTGCCCACAATGCTTTATTGTGATGCCCCGAAAAAAAATTTCCATTAAGATCTCGAATGAAAACATGTTGAATTCTGTTCTTTATCGTGATTAATAATTTTTCTGTGTGGAATTTCTGGATATGCGACCTGTCATCGCGTAGAGCATTGAATAATATCTCCAACGATATATGGATCATCCAAAACGAACACTCGAGCGATGAGTTATGATCATTCCAATCTAACCGTGAATAGTGGTGAACAGTAAATGTGCAGGAAAAAAATACTGAGGCCAGGCGAATTTTAGGGTCAACTTCAAACGATCATAACTCTTTGTACAAAATGATCTGGGTTAGATACTATATATCAACAGAAATCTCTGAAAGTCCTGTTTCCAATGAAATTGGTTTCATCCAATTTGGCCATCAGAGCAAAAAGTTATGATCGATCTACTTCATCTTATCAAAATAGTCCACCAAAGGACAGATTTGACATTATTTGATTTTTAAGGGTATTTTGGTCATTCCCACTCCAATCCATCCGGGTAAACCATGGATTTAATTCCATTAAGAGCATTCAATAGCTCATTTATCTCTAAAATTTCCTAAGGCTCAAACCCCAACCCTACTACTCCAAATTTCATCCTTCTATGTCTCTTGATTGAACCGTAGAAATTTCAAATTGATTTGGGATTCGAGTTGATCATGTTGAGGGCTTCGAGAAGCACCCTTTATTTTCGTGAATAAAGTTCCGGAGTCGGAAGTTCATATTCATCTTCCATTTTTAGGTATGTGGGGCTTTGAACAAGATTATCCTTTCGATCTTGTGCCCGGTATTTTTGTTGAATTACATTGACATGAGATTTTACATGTTTTACCATGAATTGGAAATATGGTTTTATATCTTATATTATTGTCCATGAGCTATGGTATTATGTCATCCGATATGTGTATGATGTTGAGATGGAATTATGTCCAAAAAGTATTTGATTATGAGAGTATGATGATTTAATTTGTTAAGCCTTGATTTATACTATCATTCCACTATTTCCTTATTATGAATTTATAATTGATATTGGAAATTCTATATCCCTACTATGGGTTGATGTCTCAAGTACCTTTAAATGAGAGTTGGATGGCAAACTGAGAAATGTTGATATTGAAGTTGTAATGAGTCTTGGTATTTTCCAGATGGTTTGGATGAGTTAAATTGTTGAAAATATTATGTATTGAGTCTTCATATCCTTTTCCAAATGTCGAGTTGGTTATGGTTCAACACATTGATACCTTGTTGATGTTGAGGAAGATTAAAATATTTTGAGCTAAAATGTGTTGAGTTAGGAATCCATAAATTGATATGATTTGATAAATGAGAAGGAGATTTGATTTGGTCTTTATGATAGACCCTTGTGATGTTGTGGTGGATTTCCTAACGCATTCTGAGCTTGTCGGGGAGTAGTACTTAGCACCGAGAGGGAAATTTAGTATTTCCCCAAACCTATGTGCCACCGTAGGGTTGTTTAATGATGATATTATTGGCCAGAGAGCCCGATTGTGATTATTGCAGTTTTAAGGTCGTACTCCCTGGCAAAGAGTATGACTCTCCCGCCAACGGGGGTTTCAAACGTTGGTATTCCACATATCTCACGTGGGGTTGTCGGTTATAGAAAACTCCCCTAGCCATAAGAGTTATGTTTATTGAAATACCAAGTTACTTCGAGTTTTGATGTGGTAAGTCAAGTTGCCTATGATGATCTATAATGATTTATGAGGTTTTTCTCCTACATTTCCTATCTAAGATGTTATAAGTTGCATGATTCAATGTCACTCAAGTCAGGTGTGTCATTATGGTCCGTATGTACGTTTTTACGAAATTTATGATATTATTTATATTTTGCATGCGCCCCCACATACTCAGTACGTATCTTGTGTTGAACCATATATTTCTCTATGGTCTACATTCTTACCATGCTGTAGGTTCAGGTACTCAGCCACAACCACAACAGTGATATTCGAGTGCCGCATCTACGTTCCTCAAGTGGTGAGTCCTCATGGTTCGAGGACCAAGTTGCTAGTTTTGGTGCTGTTGTTTTATGATCCCTTTGGTCTGTTGAGTTAGTTGGGGGTTTGTCCCAATGTCTCATTGATTTTGTTGTATAGACGCTATGTCAGACTAGTGTATTATTGGGTTGGTTTGTGTATAGACATTCCATATATGTACAGTCTAACGATATTCCATGCCATGTATGATGTGATATGATATGTACTTATATATATATCCTTAGCGTAGCGTGTATGTTGTTGTGTTGGAACCCAAGGGTAGTGTTTTGGCTTAAGGGATTAGCTTGAGGCTACGTGTAGCCTTGGGCACCGTGTGGCATCTCGGGATTATATTTTGGGGCGTTACATTTATGCTCCAGCTCAATTGGCAAATAGCACGCCTTGCCATAAACCAATTGGTATGGTGACATACCAATTGATTTCTTGAAATCTATTCTATATGCCCATAAGGCATCGTCCAGCTTCCCAGACCAAACCAATAGTACACAAAGATAAAAAATGGGATGTTGAGAAGAGTATCAACACTGATGTTTCTTTTTGGGGTTTTCTAGTTTAAATTTGGGGCTACGAATAGTTAAAGTCTTAAAAATTAAGCATGGATCTTAGGATTATGCATTACTAAGGGGAGTGACATATGGATGCTAATAGTTAACACCGTTTTAGTAGATCAAATGTGGGTAGGTTCGGTTATAGGTTTTCATGCTAGCCTTTCAACAAAACACCAAACTTTCACCCTTTGATTCTTTTGAATACATAATGGGTGTGTTTAACAATTGGTAACCAAACCTTAATTTAGGCATCCCTATTTCTAGGATGATACCCATGGTATAGTTAACTTCACAATCACCATTATGTCTAAGATAGTGATTGATACGCCCAAATTACAACTCTCCTTAGAAAGTGTAAGCGGTCGCTGTCAAATATAAAACCCAATTGGGTTGGGTGTCGAATCCCACAGGGAATACTATGCTCACTAAGTATTGTGGTTGTTATTAGACTATTGATCAAGGGTTCCAAAATAAAGTGGGGGTTTTGATTTATCAACTGTATTCAAATATTTGTCACAGAAAGTAATCCAAATATCGATTGTATTGCAAATAGTAATTCAGTATGAGTAGTCAAACTAATGTTATGGTTACCAAGATGCTTAAGCAGCTAGGGTTGTGAACTATTTTGAATTCCCAATGAACAATTCTAATTTCAAGAGTAATTGAATTCTATGGTTTACCCATTAGTTTCTCAACCTGAATGAGTAGCTTATCCCTTAATTCTTTCAAACTTAAGGAACATATTATTTATTCAACTATATTCTCACATGGGTTGATCTGATTAAGGAATCTACCCTCTATCCAAAGGTTAAATCCCTTAGATTTATGTAAACCCTTTATTTTTCCAACAAACACTTTTCTATTCGAACAAGTGTTGTTCTTGGGCTCACTTTTCAAGTTTGCAACCAAGAAAGGTCATTAAAGTGAAGAAGGGTTTATGAAATATCAATTAATCATGGAAATCTACTAGATTCACAACCCCCAATCAGCTATTCACATCAAGGCTCCCATAACCCTAGTTATGGGAACTTAGCCACATCTCCATCACAAAAAGAGAAGAAATCATTGTGTTATTCATAAATTAATTCAAAATTTACTTACAAGAGTCCCAATTATTGTTCTTCAATCTTCAATAGAGAAAATGTAAGACCCCGCAAAGTTCCCTCGCAGTCCGAGCCTTAGAGCGTGTCAAGTGAAGTGTAATTCCAGCCCTAAAAGATTGAAAAGTGACTTGACAAGTGATTGGTGTTTAAACCATATATAATTTTCTTGAATTTGAATTTTTTTCAGAGAATTGAATTAGCTTTCCAACGATACCAATTTCGTCCAAATCCGGCATCATGGTGAGAAGTTATGACCGTTTTACTGAGAGTTGTCAGAACCAGCTAGGTGCGATGGATGATCTGATGGACCGTTGAGTCTGCGACAAACTGAAGCTCGGCCCATTATAACCAAGGCAGTAACTCTCTTTTCTGGCCCAAGTTCGACAACCAGGACTACGGACTGTCACGGCTGCGATGGACCATCGTTGAGATCGTCGCCACTGAGGTAGTGTGGTCTCATCCTGGAAAACGTGCGACGGATGATATGATGGACTATCAAGACTGTAGAAGACCATCACATCGAGGCAGTGTGTTCTTTTTCCGATCGGCGTATGACGGGCGATCCGATGAACCGTCAGGCTAGCAACGGACCGTCGCTCCTACCTCACAGCCCTCGTTTAGTATTTTAAGTCATTTTTAAAAGGGACTCTTCTGTCTTTCAACTCATTTATCAATCAGATATATTCCAAGCGAAACAAATAACTTCATTCATCATCCAAAACATAAGAGAGCTAGGGTTTCTCCCTCAAGATCAAATCTAAAACCCTTCTCCAAGAAATCCAAGAACTCAACATAGATTCTATAAATTGAGTTGAGATTTAATTCCCCAAGTTTAAGGGTTGCAAGAACCCTCTCTCAAGAGTGATAAGAAGAGTTGAAGCAATCTTGTTCATCAAATTTCATAATCTAAGTTATGTGAGGTTTTGAACAAGGGCAATCCTTTCACCCTTATGACCAAAGGCTTATTTAAACTATAATTTTATGCAATTTATGAGACTTTACATGGAATTGAATTGGGGGTTTTCACCCATTGTGATTGGTTGCAAGCTTTGGATGTTTCTCATGAATTGAGAGTCTAATGGCATGATTTTCACATATTTTCTTGAGAAATTACAGCTGGATCTATACCCTATGATTTTAATCCTTGAGAAGTTAATAGTTGAAATGTTTGAGATATTGAAGTATATGAGTATGTTGAGATTATGAGCTAAATTGCTGTAAATTCCAGATTTCTATATGATTTAAGAATCTATAGGCTATCTAATATGCATTTTGATGAGTTTTAACTTGAGATTGAATTATGGGTCATTAAGCCATACTTGAGACTTGCAATTTTATGAACTTTTGTTTTATAAACACCTATGATTTGAGTATTCTGAGATTTTTGAGAAATGTTTTGACCTAATGGTCATAGAGCTTTGAAATCCACTTCACTACATGAGATCACAAATTTTATTATTGGGTTCATATGTCCATGAGATTATTTTTAAAGTGGATTTTCATGAGATGAGAGAGATAGACTAAAGAGAGTAGTATTTAGCTCTGAGTTGGGTAAGTTACTATGGTTTCTTACCCTAGAACTACGTGCCACCATAGGTTTGAGATTTTGGGCCCGAGGCCAAGATGATTGGTCCCGAGGCTGAGATAAGTAATCATTGAGTTGAGGTTATACTCCTTGGCAAGATTATAATGCCTCTCCCAAATGTGAGGTTTCTTCCTTAGGCGAACAAGTCGTTGGACTCCATGTAGCTCGTATGGTTTATGTCGGTTAAGAGAACCTCCCTAAACTAAAGTATTTTCCATTAAGATAGAATATTTTCCCTAAAGCTTTGGGATGAGATACTTTCTAAAATGAATGAACTGCTTTGAGTATTTTCAAAAGAAGGAAGTAGTTTTCTCTACTAATACGAGTTGATCACCGGTTTTCAAACCTAAGTTATATGATTCCGAGTTCCAAGTGTTTGAGTTTAAAGGAGTTATAAGTTTTTGAGCATTTAAGAAGTTTTACTCCTTATGAGATATATGCATGAGTTGAAAGTATTGTTTAAAGCTTCCTTCAGCCTATGAGTAATGAGAATAAGAGAAGAGTACAGATTTTAAAGCTAAAGTATAATGACTCACGAGATTTGTGTTACATGCTTCGTCGTACATGATTGATGAGCTTTACATTTTGACTTATTAAAGCCATGTGAGTCATTCCTATTGCATGCATGATTTTATTTAAGAGTATTGATATTGTTTTATGTAAACTCATACACCCTCATATACTCAGTACATTCCCAAGTGCTATCCACATATACGTCTATGTGCTATATTGTCTTATAATGTAGGTTCAAGTGCTCAGTCCCAGTCTCGTCAGTGATTCCCGAGTACCTTTGTCTATATTTCTCCAGTGGTGATTTCTCATGGTTCGAGGGCCTATCTTCAGATATTTCAGTATTTGAGTGTTTATGTTATTTCTTTCGGTCAAGTTTGAGTCAGTTAGGGACCTATCCCAATGGCTCTCTAGTTCATGGAGTAGTAGAAGCTTTGTCAGACTAGTTATCAGATTATGGTTGTGTTGACATTTCTGGTATTGTGGTCATTTGGACCGTGTATTATCTTCGTATTTCCTTTTATTTGATATGACAGTGCCAGTGTTTTGTATATTTCTTCTTAAAATGAGTTATTATGATAAGTGATAGGCTCAAAGGGTTAGCTTGGTGTTTCTTTTAGCTCTAAGCACCGTGTGACGCCACGGGAGGTGATTTTGGGTCATTACAAACTTGGTGTCAGAGCCTAATGTTTTTATGGAGTCCTAGGGAGTCTGACAAGTTGCGTTGAGTATATTCTTGATCATCGGTGTGTATCATGCCATATCTATGAGGAAGAGGCTACAAGACGTTCTAGGAAAAAGTTGTTTCTTTCTTTTAGATTCCATCGTTCCTGTAGTTGTCTTTCTCATCTAATAATTAGTGCTCTCCTATTTCAGAAAATGCCTCTCCGAAGAGCGATTGCCCACAGAAATAATGATGAGCAACCCCTACCTGTTGATACTTTGAATGAGACTGTGTCTCATACTGAGTTTTTGGCGGCCTTTAAGGCGTTAGACCAAACAGTCACTGCTAATGTTCGGACTAATAACCAAGCTGCAGTTGCAAATTAGTAGGGAGGTGATGTAGCTACGGCTAGGATTTATGATTTTATGCGGATGAATCCGCCAGAGTTTTATGGGTTTACGGCCGATGATGACCCACAGTTGTACCTTGAGGAGGTGAGGAAGATCACATAGGTGATGCATATTTTTGAGGAAGAAAGTGTTAAGTCAGTGTTTTACAGGTTGAAAGAGATTGCTTATGACTGGGTTGTATTGTGGAGGAAAAGTAGAGGTGAGGATGTTGCTCCTATGACTTGGCAGGTGTTCAAAGATGCATTCTTGGACAAGTTCTTTCCGCTTGAGATGAGGGAAGCAAAAATTAAGGAGTTTATGAACTTGAGGCAGGGATCCATGATTGTTAAGGACTACTGCTTGAAGTTCAATCAGTTGGCCAAGTATGCTCTTGATTTGATTTCTAACACCTGAGCTATTATGTTTAAATTTGTGATAGGTATTTTTGGTTTGGTGCTGAAAGAGTGTAGGACTGCAATACTGCATAGGGATATAGATCTCGCTAGGTTAATGATGTATGCATAGTAGATAGAGGAAGATAAGATAAGGGAGAGAGATAGAGTGAGGGGTAACAAGAGGGCTAGATCTGAGCAACATGAGTATAGTCAGCGTAGGTTCCATGAAGGGAACCACCCTAAGTTTCAGAGATGTTCGTTTATTCCCGCACCTTTATCAGCTAGTGCTCCCACGCCTAAAGGCAGGAAGGAGCACGGGAGTATGTCTTTTATGTCTAGGTCGCAGAATAGTGTTGGTAACAAGCCCCATTATCCCCTTTGTGCTAAGTGTGGTAGGGATCATCCCGGTGAGTGTTTCGCAGATTTAAGGGGTTATTTTGGTTGTGGAAAGAAGGGCTAATGACTTAGAGATTATCCCCATGCCAGACAGGGGAATAAAGATACCCGACCTCAGGCACATACTACTAGTGCACCAGCTCCTGTACCCCATCCCTCCCCTGCTCAGGGTGCTTCATCTAGCACTGCTGGCGGTCAATGCCAAAATAGATTCTATGCCTTACCATCCTGTCAGGAGAAGAAGGACTCTCCCAATGTTGTTACTGGTATGTTTTGCGTCTTTTGTTTTGATGTTTATGTGTTGTTCGACCCTGGGTCAAGTCTCTCCTATGTGACCCCACTTGTGGTTGTGAATTTCAAAATGAGTCCCAAAAAGATTCCTGAGCCTTTCCTAGTTTCTACACCAGTAGAGGAGTCAGTTGTTGCTAAACAAGTGTACAGAGATTTTCCTGTTACTATTATTCATAGAGTCATACTTGTTGATTTGATAGAGTTAGACATGGTGGATTTTGACCTTATTCTGGGTATGGATTAGCTTCATTCTTGTTATGCATCTATAGACTGTCATACCCATGTGGTCAAGTTTCAGTTCCCTGATGAGTCAGTTTTTGAGTGGTCCGGGAGTTTGATATCTCCTAAGAGTCATTTTATCTCCTATCTCAAAGCCACAAAGCTAATATCCAAGGGTTGCATCTATCACCTAGTTAGAATCAAAGACACTAAGTTTGAGGCTCTAACTATTCAGTCAGTTGATATCGTTAATGAGTGTCCTGATGTTTTTCTGGAAGATTTCCCAGGGTTACCTCCCGATAGAGAGATAGAGTTCGGGATTGACCTTCTTCCTGATACTTATCCTATTTCTATTCCGCCATACCGTATGGCACCTACAGATCTTAAGGAGTTGATAGAGCAACTCAAAGATATTTTAGACAAAGGTTTCATAAGGCCCAGTATTTCTCCTTGGGGTGCACCTATTCTATTTATGCAGAAGAAAGATGGTTATTTGCATATGTGCATTAACTATCATCAGTTTAACAAGGTCACAGTCAAAAATAATTATTCTCTTCCGAGAATTGATGACCTGTTTGATCAGTTGCAAGGTGTAAGTTATTTCTCCAAGATAGACCTTAGATCCGACAATCACCAGCTTAAAGTGACGGAATGTGATATTCCAAAGATAGCCTTCCGAACCCGCTATGGTCATTTTGAGTTTCTAGTAATGTCTTTCGGGCTAACCAATGACCCAGCAACCTTCATAGACCTCATGAATCGAGGGTTCAAGCTATATCTGGATATGTTTGTCATAGTGTTCATAGATGACATCCTTGTCTACTCCCGTAGTGAGCATAATCATGCAGATCACCTTAGAATTATCTTGCAAACTCTTAGAGGTCACCAGTTGTTTGCCAAATCTAGTAAGTATGAATTTTGACTAAGGTCTGTAGCCTTTTTGGGCCATATTATTTCAGCTGAAGGTATTAGAGTTGATCCCCAAAAGACAAAAGCTGTAAGAAATTGGCCTAGACTTATCTATTCATTTGATATTAGAAGTTTCTTGGGTCTAGCGGGCTACTACAACTATTTTATTGAAGGTTTCTCCTCTATTGTGTCTCCCAAGACCCGGTTGACCTAAAAGAAAGTTAAGTTCCAGTGGACCGATTCCTATGAGAAGAGTTTTTAGGAGTTGAAGACTTGACTTACTTCATCCCCTGTGTTGACTTTGCCTGATGGTACAGATGGTTTTGTGGTGTATTATGATGCCTCTAAAATTGGTTTGGGTTGTGTGTTAATGCAAAGAGTTAAGGTTATAGCCTATGCCTCTAGACAGTTGAAGCCACATTAAAAGAATTACCCAACCCATGATCTTGAGTTAGCTACTATGGTCTTTGCTTTGAAAATCTGGAGACACTATCTTTAAGGTGTTCATGTTGATGTGCTTACTGATCATAAGAGCATACAATATGTGTTTACTTAGAGGGAGTTGAATCTTAGGTAGAGGAGGTGGTTAGAGTTGTTAAAAGACTATGATATAAGTGTGTTGTATCACCCGGGCAAGGGCAATATAGTGGTGGATGCCCTTAGCAGATTGTCTATAGGTAGTGTTGATCATATAGTGGAAGGTAAGAAAGAGTTAGCCCGTGATGTGCATTGTCTATCTAGATTGGGTGTTAGGTTGCTTGATTCAGTTGAGGGAAGTACTTTTGTGCAAAGTAGTTCCGAATCCTCTTTAGTTTCGGAAGTAAAGGAGAAGCAAGATAGAAATCCTAGTTTGGTCAAACTGAAGGAGACAGTTAAGGACCAAAAGGTAGAGGTTTTCTTCCAAGAGGGAGATGGCATGTTGAGATTGCAGGGTAGATTGTGCATTCCGTGTGTTGATGATCTGAGGCAGAGGATTATGCCTGAAGTGCATGGCGCGCAGTATTCTATTCATCCTAGCACTACCAAGATGTATCGCGACTTGCAGGAAATTTATTGGTGGAATGGTATAAAGAAGGATATAGCTGAGTTTGTAGCAAAGTGTGCAATGTTCCAACAGGTTAAGGTAGAGCACCAAAGACCTGGTAGTGTAATGGAAGAGTTTCGTATACCCACTTGGAAGTGAGAGGTGGTGAATATGGATTTCGTGACTGGGTTACCTCTTTCGCACCGTCATCATGATTCTATTTGGGTTTTGATAGATAGGCTGACTAAGTCCGTGCACTTCTTACCCATGTATATATCTTATACAGCTGAGGATTATGCTAGATTGTATATCTGGGAATTATTCAGGTTGCACGGAGTTCCATCGTCTATCATTTCGGATAGGGGTACTCAATTTACTTCTTAGTTTTAGAGGGCGTTTCAGTAGGATCTTGGTACCCAAGTTCTTTTGAGTTTTGCTTTTCATCTGCAGACAGATGGTCAGGCTGAGAGGACCATTCAGAGCCTAGAAAACATGTTGAGGGCGTGTGCTCTTGATTTCAAAGGAAGTTAGGATGGGCATTTTCCATTGATAGAGTTTGCCTATAATAATAATTACTATGCTAGCATCAGGATGGCACCATTTGAGGCCTTGTATGGTAGAAGATGTAGATCACCCATAGGTTGGTTTGAAGTGGGTGAAGCTGCCGTGATTGGGCCTAATGCAGTGTTTGAAGCTATTAAGAAAGTTAAGTTGATTAGAGAGAGGTTAAAGATAGCTCAGAGTCATCAAAAGTCATATGCCGATGTGAGGAGAAGAGATCTTGAATTTGAGGTGGGTGATTTAGTGTACTTGAAGATTTCACCCATGAAAGGGGAGAAGAGGTTTGGTAGAAAGGGAAAGCTTAGTCCCTGTTATGTTCTCCCGTATAGAGTCTTGAGCCGTGCTGGTAAAGTAGCCAATGAGGTTGAGTTGCTCGTAGAGTTGTCATCCATTCATTCTATTTTTCATGTCTCCATGCTTAAAAAAGATATTAGCGATCCTGTGGTAGTAGATCCCTTAGAGAGTTCTGATATTTAGAACAGTCTTTCATTCGATGAGATTCCTGTTGAGATCCTAGATTTTCTGATCCATAGACTAAGGAACAAAGAGGTTTCCTTGGTCAAAGTGTTGGGGCAGAACCAGTCAGTTGAGGGCGCTACTTGGGAGGCAGAAGCAGACATGCTAGCCAAGTACTCGCACCTCTTTTCCACGAGGTTAGATTGATCCGAAGTTATTATTCTTCCTTAATTCATCCCTTCTAATCTAAATTTCAGCTATATATCTATTCTTCCATGAGTTCTTGCAATTTCTAAGGTATTCAAGAGTTTAGAAAGATTTTGAGCCCGTTCAGCAAATTGCTTCAGCTATGTTTACTCTGTTTTCCTATGTTCCTAGTCTAACTAGCAACATTTGAGGATGAATGTTTCCAAGGGGGAGATATTGTAAGACCCCACAAAGTTCCTTCATAGTCTGAGCCTTAGAGCGTGTCAAGTGAAGTATAATTCCGACTCTAAAAGATTGAAAAGTGACTTCCCAAGTGATTGGTGTTTAAACCATATCGATTTTTCTTAAATTTGACTTCTTATCATGTAGAGAATTGAATTAGCTTTCCAACGATACCAATTTTGTCCAAATCCATCATCGGGGTGAAAAGTTATGGCCGTTTTACTGAGAGTTGTTTGCCCATATGCGACGGACGATCTGACGGACCGTCACTTGGCCCGGTGCAACCAAGTTAGTAACTCCTTTTTCTGGCCCAAGTGCGATGGCCAGGACGATGGACCGTCAAGGCTTCAATGGACCGCTGAGATCGTCGCCACTGAGGCAGTGTGGTCTCATCCTGGCTAACGTGCGATGGATGATTCGATGGAACATCAAGACTATGACGGACCATTGGTTCGACCATCACATCAAGGCAGTGTGTTCTTTTTCCGACCGACGTACGACGGATGATCCGATGGACCGTCAGGCTAGTGATGGACCGTCGCTCCGACCGTCGCAGCCCCAGTTCAGTATTTGAAGTCATTTTTAAAAGGGACTCTTCAGTCTTTCCACTCTTTTATCAACCATATATATTCCAAGTGAAGCGAATGACTTCATTCATCATCCAAAACACAAGAGAGCTAGGGTTTCTCCCTCAAGATCAAATCTAAAACCCTACTCCAATAAATCCAAGAACTCACCATAGATTCTACAAATTGAGTTGAGATTTGAATTCCCCAAGTTCAAGGGTTGCAAGAACCCTCTCTCAAGAGTACGAAGAAGAGTTGAAGCAAGCTTGATCACCAAATTTCATAATCTAAGGTATGTGGGGTTTTGAACAAGTGTAATACTTTCACCCTTGTTCCCAAAGGCTTATTAAAACTATAATTTTCTGCAATTTATGAGACTTTACATGAAATTTAATTGGGGGTTTTCACCCATTGTTATTGGTTGCAAGATTTTGATGTTTCCCATGAATTCAGAGTCTAATGGCATGATTTTCACATATTTTCTTGAGAAATTGCAGCTGGGTCTATACCCTATGATTTTAATCCTTGAGAAGTTAATAGTTGAAATGTTTGAGATATTGAAGTAAATGAGTATGTTGAGATTGTGAGCTAAATTGCTGTAAATTCCAGATTTCTATATGATTTATGAGTCTATATGCTATCTAATATGCATTTTAATGAGTTTTAACTTGAGATTGAATTATGGGTCATTAAGCCCTACTTGAGACTTGAAATTTTATGAACTTTTGTTCTATAAACACCCATGATTTGAGTATTCTGAGATTTTTGAGAAATGTTTTGACCTAATGGTCATAGAGCTTTGAAATCCACTTCACTACATGAGATTACAGATTTGATTGTTGGGTTCTTATGAACCATGAGATTATTTTGAAAGTGGATTTTCATAAGATGAGCGAGATAAACAAAAGGTAGTAGTATTTAGCACCGAGTTGGGAAAGTTTCTACAGTTTCTTATCCTAGAACTACGTGCCACCATAGGTTTGAGATTTTGGGCCTGAGGCTGAGATGATTGGGCCCGAGGATGAGATAAGTGATCACTGAGTTGAGGTTATACTCTTTGGAAAGAGTATGATGCCTCTCCCCAATGTGAGATTTCTTCCTTAGGAGGACAAGACGTTGGACTCCATGTAGCTCGTATGGTTTATATCAGTTAAGAGAACCTCCCTAAACTAAAGTATTTTCCATTAAGATAGAATATTTTTCCTAAAGCTTTGGGATGAGATATTTTCTACAATGAATGAACTGCTTTGAGTATTTTCCAAAGAAGGAAGTAGTTTTCTCTACTAATACGAGTTGATCACCGGTTTTCAAACCTAAGTTATATGATTTCGAGTTCTAAGTGTTTGGGTTCAAAGGAGTTATAAGTTCTTGAGGATTAAAGAAGTTTTACTCCCCATGATATATATGCGTGAGTTGAAAGTATTGTTTAAAGTTTCCTTCAGCCTATGAGTAATGAGAATAAGAGAAGAGTACAGATTTTAAAGCTAAAGTATAATGACTCACGGGATTTGTGTTACATGCTTCGTCATACATGATTTATAAGCTTTACATTTTGACTTATTCAAGCAATGTGAGTCATTCCTTTTGCATGCATGATTTGATTAAAGAGTATTGATATTATTTTATG
This sequence comes from Capsicum pubescens, assembly GCA_030864215.1. Classification (NCBI taxonomy): domain Eukaryota; kingdom Viridiplantae; phylum Streptophyta; class Magnoliopsida; order Solanales; family Solanaceae; genus Capsicum; species Capsicum pubescens. The sequence continues at coordinate 174,084,636 of CM061549.1, forward strand.
TAAATGCATATACCCCATATACTCAGTACATTCCCAAGTGCTGATCCACATATATGTCTATGTTCTACATTGTCTTATAATGTAGATTTGGGTGCTCAGTCCCAGTCTCGTCGTGATTCTCGAGTACCTTTTTCTACATTTCTCTAGTGGTTAGTCCTCATGGTTCGAGGGCCTATCTTCAGATATTTTAGTATTTGAGTGGTTATGTTATTACTTTCAGTCCAGTTTGATTCAGTTGGGGACCTCTCCCAACGGCTCTCTAGTTCATAGAGTAGTAGAGGCTTTGTCAGACTAGTTATCAGATTGTGGTTGTGTTGAGATTTCTAGTATTGTGGTCATTTGGACCGAATATTATCTTCGTATTTCCTTTCATTTGATATGATAGTGCCAGTGTTTTGTATATTTCTTCTTTTAATGAGTTATTATGAGAATCGATAGGCTCAAAGGGTTATCTTGGGGCTACTTGTAGCCCTAAGCACCGTGTGACGTCCCGGGAGGTGATTTTGGTCGTTACAGAAAATGATAATAAAATCTAGATCCACAATTCTAGAATGAATCTCAGAGAAAAACTATGTACAATCAATTTCCAGTATGGAAACTCTCATAAAAGATAAAAGATATTTTATAAAACCTAAAACTGGGTATTTATATATTCCTAGCCAAAAAGGATTTAAAATTCAAAATTATAAAAACCGCATCCAAAGTGATGACCAAAGTGGTGGTCCGGTCAAAATTTTGATGGTTCATCATATTAGCCGTCGGTGATGATCCTTGAAAGTCAAGTTCTTCTTAGCACTGAAGGCCAAAGCGGTGGTCCATCGTAAGACTGATGGTCCACTATATGGGCTATCGTTGATGATCCTAGAGAGGCAGGTTCTGCTTAGCATTGACGGCCAAAGTGGTGGTCCGTCGCAAGACCGACGGTCCACCATATGAGACTTCGCTGGATGTTTCAGGATGTCAGGTTCTACTTAACGCTGACAGCCAAAATGGTGGTCCATCGCAAGATTGGTGGTCCATCACAAGGGCCATTTCTAAGTCTTCTAAAATTATGGATTTTGTTTGGGCCTGACGGTTAAGTTGGTGGTCCGTCGTGAGATTAATGGTCCACCATTTTGACTGTCAGAAGTGTTTTTCTGCTAATTTTTTGAGTCTTTTCCTTTAGATAACTCCTTACCCTGAAACACTAAAACCCAACATTAAATGCAACCTTGGTTGCTTGAAAACATGCAATTTTCCCAAGAAAAAGATGCAAAATATTCCATCAAAAGCTGAAACATCAGTGATAGATTAGCAAACTATACACATAATCGTCTACCATTGCTTTGGTATCTATATCCCTAATTCAAGGATGATATGGATTCCTAAAGTTCACCTAAAACCCTACTTTCAAAGATAGCTTTGAGCTTTCTAGAGTTTGGAGTTTTTACCCATTAAACCCATATGGGTATTTGGGGCTTTCACCCATAAGTCCAAACAAAATTGGTCAAGCAATGATATAACCCATCAATATGAACTACCAAATAGTAACTAACATTAACAAACCACACACACTTTAATCCCTATTCACACTTTTGGTGACTTTAGGTGATCTTAAGCCTATGCCGGATCACCTTCACCTCCTCAATATCTTGGGGAACAAAATTTAGGAAAAACATCTCCACTTCACCAACCTCGAACACCCAATAGGAGATCTACACTTCCTTTCATACAATGCATCAAATAGAGTCATACTAATGCTAGAATGATAACTATTGTTATAAGAAAATTCAATGAGAGGAAAGTGGTCATACCAACTACCACAAAAATTAATTACACAAGCTCACAGTATATCTTACAAAGTCCAAATGGTTCTTTCCGCTTGCATATCTGCCTGTGGGTGAAAGTCGGTGCTAAGGCTCACTTTAGTCTCCAAACCACGTTGAAAAAAGCACTAGAAATATGATGAGAACTGAATACCATGATCCAAAATGATCGATATAGGCACACCACACAACTTTAAAACCTCCTGAAGGAACAACTTTGCATGTTCCTCGGCAGAATAATTAGTCTTTACTAGCAAAAGTAAGCCGACTTAGTCATATATCCATGATGACCCAAATAGAGTCACACTAATTACACAACCATGGGAGATCAATAATGAAATCCATATTAATTACCTCCCACTTCCACATCGGTAGTTCAATTTCTCTGAGTACCCCACCGGGCCTTATGTGCTCTATTTTCACTTGATGACACACCATACACTTAGCCACAAAGTTGGCTACATCCCGCATCATGTTATTCCACCAATATAGTTCCGTGAGATCATGACACATCATTATTGAATTAGGATGAACTGTATACCATGATTCATGGGCCTCAACCAAAATCCTATCTCGCAACCCATCAATATTAGGAACACACAACCTTTCTTGGTACCTCAAAATACCATCACCATCGATCTCAAAGTCCATCACCTTTTGCTCACCCATAATATCCATGATCTTTATTAAGAGAGGGTCTATTATCTACTTCTCCTTTATTTTAGAACAAGGAGATGATTGTGCCACCTGTTGCACAAACATACCACCATCCCCAGAGTCCAAGAGATGAACTCCCAGGTTATCCAAATGGTGAATATCCTTCACCAATTCCTTCTTATCCTTATCCACATGTGACAATCTTCCTATGGACAACCTGTTAAGATCATCAACAACCACATTAGCCTTACCTGGGTGGTAGTGAAGACTCATATCATAGTTCTTTAACAACTAAAGACACATTCTTTGCTTGAGATTAATCTCTTTCTGAGTGAACATATACTGCAACCTCTTATGATCAGAAAAGATATCAACATGAACCCTATAAATATAGTGACACTAGATTTTTAATGCGAACACCACAACCAATAGCTCCAAGTCATGAGTCAGATAATTCTTCTCATGAACCTTAAACTATCTTGAGGCATAAGTAGCTACCTTTTCATGTTACATCAACACACTGCCTAAACCAACCCAGGACGCATCACAATAGACGACAAAACCCTCGGTACCCTCAAGTAGAGTCAAGATCAGAAGTGAAGTCAACCTATCTTTCAACTTCTCAAAACTACCCTCACCAGCATCAGGCCATAAGAACTTCATCTTCTTCAGAGTCAACTTCATCAATGGGGCAGTAATAGAAGAAAAAATTTCCACGAACCTCTTATAATAACTGACTAAACCCAAGAAGCTCTGAATATCAGTTGCATTCGTGGGTATAGGCTACCTCTTAACCACAACAACTTTCTGAGGATCCACTATGATCCCCTCACTAGACACAACATGACCTAGATAAGTTACAGTATTCAACTTGAACTCACATTTAGAGAACTTAGCATACAACCATTTATCTTTGAACGTTTGCAATACCAGAAGGAGGTGATAGGCATGATCCTCCTTACTCTTAGAGAATACCAAAATATCATCGATGAATACAATCACAAACAAATTTAGAAATTGATGAAAGACCTTATTCATCAAGTTCATGAATTCTGAAGGGGTATTGGTCAAGACAAATGACATCAGCAAGAACTCAAAATGCCTATACCGAGTCAGAAAAACTGTCTTGGGGATATACACCTTCCTAATCTCTAACTTATGATACCCAGGAAGAAGATAAATCTTATAGAAAATTTGGCACCCTGAAGATGATCAAAGAGATCATCAATTCTCAGAAGTGGATACTCATTCTTAACTGTCACCTTGTTTAGTTGCGGATAATCAATACACATTCAAAGAGAACCATCCTTCTTATGAAAGAACAAGACAAGTGCACCCCACGGGGATATACAAAGATGTATAAAACCTTTATTTAAGAGGTATTTTAACTGCTCCTTAAGTTTCTTCAACTCAGTTGGAGCCATTTTATATGGGGGACACCAATACAAAAATCACTCTCCCTATCGGAAGGGACACCAAGTCGTTCATCAGGGATTTCAAGGAATACTCCTTGACTGTCATTCTTCCTTTCTTTAAGTTAAAATTTTTTTCCTCTTTCACCTACCTCAACTCCTGAAGAAACAAGCGATCCAAAAATGCTCTAGAAAAATCATCCTATAAGGCAGAACAACATCTTTTCCCCTCGACTATTCCCTCTCTTTGTACCACTAGTATGCAATGTCTTTCAGTTTGTAGGCAACAAACTCTACACCTTCGACCTTTAAAACATGCATAACCTAAAAGAACTTCTCCATCTCATCAATAAAACTTTGAGGATCCTTCTCAACCTTAGTACCAGTAAATATTGGAGGATATATCCTTAAAAATTGGCCAACTCTAGTAGCCTTAAATGAACCCATAGTAGAACCAATAGAACTCGAATGTTGTGATTAAGATATTACTAATTGGGTTAATAGGTTAATGAAGTGATAGAACTCTGCATTAGTAACCTCTTCTTGTGGTGACTGAGTATGAATGTCTCTCTCAGAAGTAGGATCAGTGGGGAAAGGTAGGACTCCACGAGGACTTTTAGATACAGCGACCCTTGATCGAGTTTGGACTCCAAAAGTCAGGTGAGCTCCGTCCACATTGTCCTTAGATGGGACAGAAGTAGTTCCATGGACATCAGATCTTCTTGGAGGCATGATCTAAGAGACGAACAAACAGAAATCAGAAGGATCCAAGACCTTAGACTCTATAGCTGGAAATTAAGATAACAAGAATAGGAAACATTGCTAAATTCTTATAGCCTCTCTCTAATAAGTGTGGTGCGCTACACACCCGTAAAAGAGACTTCACTTAACACGATATTGTCGACACACAATTGTCTATGAACATATTCTCTGAAACCAACCTTGTCACGACCTGAACTAGGGCATGGCCATGACGGGTATCTCAAGTCCCATGTGGACCAAAGATTACCCCTTCATCTAACCTAGTCAGCACAACAACCATAAGTGCTGGATGAATTCTGAACATATAAAAAGATAGCATAAATTAAAAATATTAACAATTAATAATAAGTCTATACAAACCACTGGTAATCAGACAACCGTTCATCACCAAACAACTATCCAAACTACCCAAGTCCACTATAATGTAACAAAGCCTCTACATAACTGAAGTTAATAAAATATCTGGACATGCCCATCTAAGCAAGGTCTAACACATAGGAAATAAAGACCATGAAATAAAGCCTTTTGAAGTATGGAAGCCCACCACTTCAATGTCAACTCACGAACTAACTCAAACACTAGGTCACTATCCAGGAAAAGTAGAAGAAGTCTCGATGCCTGCATTGCATGGGCATACAATGTCTGAATATGATTAGCAGTTGGAGTTTTAGCATGTAACTCAATGATAGAGGAATAAAATAATGCCATGATAACAGTCCAAAACCAATACAACATCCAATGCCTAATATTATTTGAGTTTTATTTATATATATGTATACACACATACAATACCATATATTAGGATAGGGAACATGGCTTAGCATGAACTTCAAAAAATATAACCTGAGTTGTATAGCATAACCATCATATACAAGGCACCCAAAGGCTATATTGGCCCAGCTCTTCCCTAGATGTAAAGGCCTCAGTGTGTGTAGTCGCACAAATAAGAGGATATTCATATCATTATATGCTTTTATGGGGGAATCAAACCTCCTGGCATAGTCAAGATGACTTAAGCACTAGTGTATAAAATATGGATAACTCGAACCGTTCATTCATATATCCATTAAAATAACTCGAACCTTTTGGTCAAATAGACACCCACGCTAGCTTGTGAGGTTTCTAGTGTTAGTCCTTTGGACTCTACTTTCACAGACCGACTAGAAATCCTTTTTTAAAGACTAATTGCAACATTCATTACACATACACAACCATTAATCCAATTACTTACCAAAGGCATCCCATTGGTATTATCATACCAACCCCACATGCAAGCGCATAATATGCCATAACCATTATTAATCATCTTGGGACTTGAACCCATTGTCTAACAAAGATGTTAATTCAATCCATACTTTAGGGACTCAAACCCATTTAGTGTTGCAAATCAATTTATTGCCAACAAGTCTTTCATAAGCCATTTACCAACCATTAATATTCATAGGTCAATACCTTAAATCAAAACATGATTCATCATGTGACAAGATTATTCTCATTGATAAAAAATAGATTGAGGGAATACCATTATCAAAACCAAAAACCATCATACTTTGGGTTAAACATGAACCCTTACTTAAACCACTATTCTAATGCACTCACATGTGTAAAACCATTATTAAAACATGCATAATAATAAATTAAATCTTCAGAAAGCAATACCCAATAATATTCAATCAAACCCTTAACCTTGGTTTTCAAAACCACCATTAATGACTCATGAACAACATTTTAAACATATGATTATAGTGAACTAACAATGAAGTAAGAGTCACATGCCTGAGTTTCGAAGATTCATGGAGAGAATTTGATCCTTAAGCTTTTAGATGACCACTTTGAAAAAACCCTAGCCCAATATTGCTTGAGAGGTTTTAGAGAGAGTTTGGTATTGAAAAAGGGTAAAATAAATGACCCAAAGGTGTAATAAGACTTGGGGCATTAAGGTATTTTGGTGGTAAATGTCCAAAGTACCCCCAACTTAAAGCTGAAAAAATCCCATTATTGGTTACGAGTCAAGTCATTAAATCATCACCACAACTTATGACTCATACCATTGAATCATTACCAAGATAGAGAATTTGATACCACACACTATCCAACTCATGACTTTCTAGTCCCACTCATCACTGACCATACGACTTGTATGGTCTAACCGTGACCAACACAGAACACCAAGGTCTTGGATACTAGACAACATATAACTAGACCTTAGCCACTCGTCACATGATCATACGACTCATGAGGAGTATCTTGTGGCAAAGAGAAGACTTGGCCAACAATGCACTGGTTAACTTACAACTAGGGTCACCTGACTGGTAACCACACTGTACGACTCATAGGATGGGTTATCCCCAGGACAATAAGCTCAAGGCTCGAGGAAATTTCAAGGTCAAATCCTGGGGAGTATCAGTATAGGTGATAACTATTCATTCTAGTATATTGTACATTGATTTAACCTTCTAATCCTGGGGTGGTTGGGGTACTGAAAGGCTTGGCTAGGTATTGTTTTTTTGACTAGTCGGTTACTCGCGTTGTCATTGATATTGTTATTATTATTGTTATTGTTAGTTTTTGATAGATTGGTATTGATTCAGTATTGAGATTTGATGTATGATTCTGGCCTTTTCTATCTTTTGATTTCATTGTTATGAATGATTAACTCATGATTAGATGTATGAGTCAGAAACTCTGAGTATTCTAGTACTAGTTCCTACTATGATTGTGAGATCTTAAAATGCTACTCTGATGACTTAGGCTATACATTGAGTTGATCTCATTTATATATATATGTATGTTTGTATATCTAGCTATATGTATCTATGGTATCACCATATATCCCTTCCTTTGTTTAATCAGATTGTATATTCATTCCTTGTCCTTGTATACCATTATATATCTTTCTTTTGCCCTTTATTTGTATATTTTCCAGGGATATACGGATGGAATAGGATAGTTTATCCTTGATGCTTTCTTAGCCTTATTATATTAGTTTATTAGCTATGAGTAGAATAGTTTCCCTTGCTATCTCACCAACTTTATTATGTGATTGTGGACATATTGGTGTAGTTTTTATTCTGTTTATATGTTATATGTATCTTCATTATCTTTGTAGCTCAGTTGGTAGTTTCCTAATGAGTACTACATGTTTGGTATTCATACTACACTTTTGCAGCGTGAAGATCATAGTACGGGTTATTGTCATTGATGTGTATCATGTGGAGTAGCCATTGTTCTGAGACATAGAGTGAGCTCCAAATGTTTGGAGAATTACTTTCCTCCGTCTTATGTACTAAACTATTCTCTATGTTGTATTCAGTAATGGTTGTATTTGTATATCCATTTAGTAGCTCTTTTGTATCCTTCTTATGTTAGAAGCTCTTGTACTGATACCACCTAGTTTTGGGACTATATTATGTATTTGATACTTTATTAATTATATTCCCCATGTTTCCTTTATCTATTTGGTTAGTCCGTTACTATCCATTTCAAACTATGGGTTTCTCTTGCCTACTGGTGGGTTATAGTAGGCCCCATCATAACATAAGTATTTGAGTCGTGACAATTACTTGTATGAAAACGTGCACTTATGTGTACATTTGATCAAAACAAGTGTTTTTGCATTGTTGCTCGTGAATTAGAAATTAATTATTTTTATACATTAAACTTGTTATTTTTATCTAGTTTAGTTTAGTTTTAGTTTGATTTTCTTACCTTATGTTTGTACTTATTAAGGAAAAAATTTTAAAAAATATTATGGCATCTTGGAATAGAAATTGGTTGAGTGATGAGTATTTTTTATTGGTACATTGTGTACATATTATTGAGGACCCCGATTTAATATAAATAGTCATAATTTTCCTATGAGAAGGTTGTGCGCACCTACCAAATCCTTTGGTCAAAATTTTTGTAGTTTATGTGGGTGTTAAATGGTCATTGGTATGAGTGTCCTTACTCTTATTCCTCATCCTCAATATCTTATTATTATTCTTATTTTGTTTATGATGTTGACAATATTAATAAAGTGGAGGATATGGAATATAATGCTCAGATGAATAATTTTATAAGATAGACACTAGAGTACACTATATTGTTGTGGGAGCAAACAAAGGAAATCAGGAACCAGGGAAAGGTTTATGTTAGAAATCTTAGAAATAATGGACAAGGATGAATCTTGTAATGATATGTAAGAAAAAAATGTAGCAAATACAAAGATTGAACCTCCAAAAAATGTGAATGAATTTTTGCAAGAAGTTGACGTTGATGAAAAGAAAGTTGTGAGTCAATCATGGCTCAAGAAATATCATAAATAAGATTTCATTGGTATTTTCACTATGCTCTTACAGATATGACAACTATATTTCTAGATGACAAAACTAAAATTCTACAATAATTAGACCAAATTATTTAAAATATCCTTAACCTGCCAATTCACTTGAATAAAAAAGATGATGCCTAACCACTAATCGATATAGATAATGTCCAGTTTGTGGAGTAGAAAGATAATTTTAAGCCATTCAACTACCCTATTTTACTGATGCTTCAAATGAGGAAGTGTAGAAAAGGGAGAATGTTTCAAATAATGAAGAATCACAAGACAATTCCTCAAGTTCCAATGGCACCTCATTTATTCCACCAGTACGTAAGCCAAGCCATAAACTAGAATGATAAGTAACGGGCTAACTAGCGGAAGATAGAAGAATATAGAATGGGAATGTAATCGAAGAACTACATAGCAAAAGACAACGATATAGATACATGTGAATTTACTATACAAAGGGAAAACAAACAAAAATATACAAAAAAAGTTTCCCTTAAGACCAGTACAAAAGCCACTAATTCAAAATTGTGTAGTAGATTATGTTAGATATATATATTATCATATAATACACAAAAAGACTTTCCTAAGAGAATCATCTGTAAACTCTATAATCTCACCCTGTCTCTAAATTAGTAACAAACTCGAGGATGATATTAATGGCGGTGGCCCGTACTTAGATCTACATTAGGGAAAAGATACAAAAGTGTAGTATGAGTACAAAAACCACTGAAACTAAGTCGGAATCATTGGCTGACCAAGCTAAATTATAGTAAAAGTATAACAAATTGCAAAAATGTAGACTAAAGATAAGAATAAAGGGTATAAATGAAAAATAATGGAGCATACAAATTGGATGTGATACATACAAGATAAAAAGGTCAAAAAATGGAATTAAAGTCTAACTATAATCTAACCATGCCTTCATAAGACCAAAATGCAAAAACAAGAAAGGGATAATCCAACTGGGCCCTTCTAAGCCAGGTGGATGAAAAACAAAGAGTACACTAATATAAGATGAAATCTAGACAATAATAGACATAATGTGAGCCAATTTGTAAAAGCTTATCTTAAACTCCTCTCTGATCATAATTCTGAGTCTTACAGAAATTCCGAACCCAAACTAGGAGACTCCAAGTATAATTGATATTGGACATGAATTGGAACTTATAATGTGGAAAATTATGCTAGTAGGTTCCACACATATATGTAAGAACGTACCAGGTACCAAACTTTAACCAAGACTACTAAATAAGATATACGCCAAGATATTCTATTACCACTTTTTTCTCATATGCACTAATGATAACTACTGATTCTAGTCGGCCAATCACATAAAGCATAGAGGGTCTAAGTTACAAAGTGTAGGCACCAATCAAGGTTGAATACTATACCATCTGGGGTAACAGGGTCAAATAATCAATATAAAAGGTAACTAATCTAGTCTAACACATTAAGACTATCCGAAGGATTTGCATAGGGGTTACTATAAGTCAAAGGGAACTATTATAGGCGTCTACGCTTCTACAAAGCTAGTGAGGCCCATTACTGGTCCCAAAACCTAGTCATAAGGAAAGCTTCTACTCGAACCTAGTCTAAGGATTCTAAATCCCAACTAAAGGCACTATGTATACTAAGTCTAGACCTAAGGGATCATCCTGAACTAAAATAAGGGAGAGAGGACCAAATTCTATCAAAAATCCCTAATTGTCTAAATAAGCCGATAAATACTAAAATAATAATCGAGCCATAAATACCCACCTATTGCTAGAACAACACCACAATAATACTATAATGAATCTCAATCTAGAGGAGTAAGACTAGCTTAGCTGGACACCATCAAAAGCACAAAAAATCCTCTACTCGGGAACTTTTCACTTTCAAGAATCCTCCACGGCTACCACATTATCAAAATAATGATCTACGCATTAAGTTGAGAATATTTATACTTATCTTGCATATAAATTCTCTAGGTAAAAAATTCGACCAAAAATTCCATGTACACCCACTCGCAAAATCATAAAATTAAAATTGTTTTAGTGTTACTCTCAACTCACAGCTCATTTACCCTAAAATTTGGGTGAAATTTGAGTCCAAATCAATATCTAATCTCCCAACAATATTCTAAAACTAAAACTAAATCAGAGAATTAAACTAGAAATTAAGAAGAAATATATGGTAATAATGATGATTAAACTCTCATAAACACGCCCCCAAGCTATCCCATCTCCACTATAAAATTTCCCATAATTTCAAAGATCAAGGATCCTGTAATGGTGTTTGGTACTTAGAAATTATGATAGAGAAAGATGTAAATGTTGACATGGTTTCTTCATCATGAACATGGGATCCTTCTTGTGAATTTGAGTGCCGACCCAGACAGACCTTTACAAATGTTGTCGGTCCACCACAATTGCAAAGGAAATCCCACAAATATGAAGGTTAAAGACCTTGACCCTAGTGAATACAACCAAGGACATGCTAATGCAAAGGCCATTTTTGTCCTTCACTAGATGCACTAGTACCAACAACTTTTCTAAGTTGCCAATATTATGACCGAGCCCTCGAGATTCATTTGGATTCTTGTGAATACTAATGTACTATGTTGTACTAAATTGGCATCCCACCTTCAAAACTTCCATCTGTGGTCATTTTAATAAATAGTGGGGCCCATAAGTAAGGGTCAGTTTTAGATAACATCCACCTAATAGGCCAGAACAAGTGTGTAAGCCCCGAGACCTAAAACAAGGGCCCCCTAGCATAAAATCGATGCTCCAGAGCTAATGTAACTATAAGAAAGGCATCTAAGGATGTTTACCTAAATTTTAGGACGAAGTCCCTATCCTTAATAAGAAAATCTCTAAAATAGGGAAATAACTATAAAAACCCAAAACACTTCTCGACGACTGAACTGTTAGTCCTAAGAAGTTATAAATGTCTCAGGACAACTATATGAAAATGCTAAATGTATAAAAAAAACTCAAAATTAAGAAGTATGTGAAAGATCAAACAAGTTGGGAAATTCGGTTCATATCTATCATGATCTGATTTATGAGACATGATGGAACCTACTCTGTCCCGCTAGTAGGTAAGACAAACCATAACCCAGATCTAAACACAATGGGTTAACTTGGTAGAAAATGCCCTTAAGGTGAAAATCAACAAGTGCATCTTGTAAATAAAATAGGGTATTACGAATAGATAAAATATTGTCAATACATAGATACCATCCCATGACCTGGTAGACTTAATACAAGAGCAACTATAGATACAACCAAAGTATCTAAAATAGTCAATACAATCTATCTTAAAACATAAAACTAAACATAAGTAGGATAGAAGGAAATGGGAGACTCTGACTCTAAGAGCTTACCCTATCTCCAAATATTAACATAGCACGAACTTCGCAATCAACATCAGCAACTACTGCTCAGATATGCACCAAAAATATAAAGAAGGGTAGTATGAGTAGCAAACCATGGGGACTTAGTAGGCATCATCGGCAAACTAAGTTAAATCATGATATAAGTATGTGAAAATGAAAGATAATGTATCTAAGTCATGATAAAGTGGTAGAATTGATAACTACTACAACGTCAATGTGCATAGATAAGTAAGTAAACTAGAATAATAACATAACATAACATAAAGCATCAACACATACAATCATCACTACAAAATTTGTCCCCAGAAGACAATTAGTGCAAAAAAGTAAATAGCCCATCGCAAGCCTCCATAACTCTGGAAGGTACAAACAAGATAGTATAACCTACCACTGTCATTTATTAACTCTCAAGATGAAACTAGAATTCTTCCATGCTATGCCACACCATATCCATCATTTACCCATTAGTAATCATTTATCAGCTAACCACCAATTTTCAACTAATCATCATTTATCAACTAATCACAATTTATCAACTAAGTATGTTATCACTAGAATTCATTCATATCATACCATATTATAACCATTTTAGCATTTTCAAACTTAGCTAGAATAACTATTGTCAATCTCACAACCTGATATGCCATGGTTTTATGACACTTATAATGCTTAAACATTAAGAATATGCATGTACTTAAGATTATTTTATTACATTTGATGTTTTTTGGAGTGATTTAGAAGGAAAGTAAGTGTTGGAATCTAATCCAAAGAAAATGGAATTTAAAGTAAAAAATGACCACTTTCCTTGGACCCTATGCCTCGTAGGTACCACCTACTGGGCGTAGGTGGGTTCATAGGTTCCAGAAACCAAGATCCAAAGAGCCAATTATTTAGGACTACCTACAGCCCCCCACGTAAGGGGCGTAGGTAACACCTACGGCCAATAGGTGGGTTCGTAGGTGGTCGAGATACACTTTTCTTGGAACATTTTGAATTGATTTCATAAGGTTTCCATGTAACCTACATACAGACCTATGATGTTTTTATTCATTATTATGCATGCTTTGTCAAGTTTGCCTCTTTTGTTTAGGACTTGTATTCTAGGGTTTACATGTAATCTATAAATAACTTTTTACTTTTCATAGTTAGTACATGCTTAGATAGGCCCTTTGGGGATAAGTTTACATCAATCAAAAGCATCTTTTGATTCTAAGATTGATTTGTGATCTTGGGATCTTATTGTTCTTGGTTTGTTATTCAACTTGAGGCTTTAAGTTTTCTTGTTTCATTATTGTGAGACAAATTTTATGATTTTGTCTATGAATTCCATAAATTGTCTCGCAACTATTAGTGGGTAATTCCCTTAGCTAGGGTTGTGGGAACCCGGTGGATTAATAAAGTAGAGGAAGTGTCAACTCATTCAGATAAATATTCTTATATGTATTGTGGTTTTCTTCAATTTAGTTGTCTTTTTAATCATTGCACACGTTAGGATTCCTCCTATATTCAGTACAAACCCAAAAAAGAGGTATAGATTGGGAAAAGGAGATCACAATAGTGATTTGGAGTTAATTTCCAAAATAAGCTTACCTTCACTATCTACTTTAGATAATTATCTTTCATCTAATAATTTGAGACTCAAAAGGAGATAGTTATATGAGGATCTAAGATAAGGGTAAGTAAGTAGGCACCCTGAGACTCAAAAGGTAAATGATAAAATCTATCAAAGACCACAAGAAAGTTGATGGTACATAACTTATTAGATTATGCAAGAAAGGTATTGGAGTAGTTCGATAGTGCGTGATAAATCTACAGAGTTAGAAGCCAGGGGGAATATAAGACTACTATTTTTCTTATATTGATTACAACCTCAAGCATCTAGTTCTTACTACTTTTCACTATTTTAGTGACACGACCCAAACTAGGGCCATGTCATAGTGGGAATATTGAGCCCAACAAGGACCGGAGATCGCCCCATTAACCCAACCCATCCATCACATTGTTCCATACTAGTATCAAATGAACTCTAAACATATAACAAGATTGTGGAAATAAGAATAATAATCCTAACTTAAGAAGTGTCTAATCAATCCATTAATTTCACATACTAAGCAAATATACCCAAGTCCTTAACTATCTACAAAGCCTCTACAAATTTGATGTCTATAATATGTCGAGACGTGACCCCGATAATAACCAAAAACTAATTTTTTAAAAAGTATATGACATAAGATTGAAAGACCATAAAATGTATGCCTTCTGAAGTATAGAAGATCACCACTTCAATGTAAACACACAAACCACTCAGACACTTGGTCATTGCATAGAAACAGAAGAAAAAGATTCGTCCCCTGTATTTCGTGGGGATACAACGTCTGATGATTGTTAACGGTTGGAATACTAGCATGTAACTTAGGGATAAGGATTAAATAGTACTGTTATTCAAAACCCAGTCAAACCATTATATGCAACCACATCCATATACATAGGCATATATGTAGATATATAAATACATCAAGCGTCGGGAAAGGGAACAAGGTCGTAGCAAGCATTTTGAATCACCCAATCATGATACATAAGGTAGAGGACTCTAGGCTCCCACTCACGTAGGTGAGAAAGTTTGAATATCCTGGTTATATCAAGTGAGAGGACTCTAAATTCAATCCATCTTATTAAGAAAGTGGACGATAACCATAAGCTATTTTATTAAGCAAGTGGAATCTAACCACAAGTAATTTTATCAAACAATTGGATCCTAACCACAAGCCATCTTTTTAAGTAAGTGGACTCTAACCATAAGCCATCACATCTATTACTAGTTTACATTGGTACTCTAACCTTTTGTCCATGCATTCAAATCCACTCATTTCAACATTTAAGGACTCTAACCCACTTAGCCAATTCAAGCTATCAAGGCTATAATTCAACACCAAACATAACCACAAGGTCTTTATGAACCATTTATCAATCAATCACTTTAATAGGCCAATGCCTTAGTTTAAATCACTATTCAAGTAAAATTGTGGTCATGAAGACCTTTATCAAACCATTCATTCTTCATTAGCATTCTTACACCAAGCTTTAGTTCAAGCATAATTTAATTTCTTGTTTAGGGATAAAAACCCTTTTAACCAATCAAACCACCAAGGTTACCAATTAACTCATTGAATGGCCAACAATGCCTTTACAAAGTCATTTACCAATCATTTTTACTCATTATGCCCTTGCCTTAGTTCAAAACACTATTAACATGTAACTAGTGATTTCTTTTAGACATTTTGACAAACACCTTGAGGGCATACCTTTACCATAGCCAAAACCAAAGTGAAAACCATCAATATTAGGATTACTCATGACCCATTTGTTAGACCACAATAAAAAAGCACCCACATATGCAAACCATCACCAAAAATATGTATAAACACGAGTTAAACCAAGAGTAAGCATTACTCAACCATATGCAACAAAACCCTCAATTTTTGGGTTTTCAAACCACCATGTAATAATAATAATCACACTATCAAACACCTTATATTTGAGAAATAATAATGAAATGAGAGTTACATGCCTTATAAAAGATTATTCATGGAACAAACTTGACCCCTTTAGCCTCTAAATTAACACCTCTTGAAACCCTAGCCTCCAGTCTTGTTGAAAAAGTTTAGAGAGGATTTTGGATGTTTTTTGATCTTGTTAAGTTAAGAATGAAAGGCCAAATAATGTTATAAGTCGTGGGTCTCAAGGGTTTTGGGTTGGGAAATATCTAGAATACCCTTAGTGTAAATACTGAAAACATAATCGCAGGTGGGTACAAATTCCACACCTAAACCATACCCTAGGGTACGAGTGGTATCCTTAACTCGTACCCTAGGCATCACCTACGACCCCCATACTAACCAACATATGACCACTCATGACTAAGTCATATCTTAACATACGAGAAGTACACATCATAGTTGTACCTTGGTCAAAATTATCTAGACCATACTTAAGACACTATACTACTTGGTAATATACCACTCGTACACTATCATACATTAGGTATGATGGTCAGTCATACCTAGGGAAGAAACAAACCAAACACACTGCCCAACATACAAGAGAGGGTCCCTAATACACACACTTTCATACGACTAGTACCTTCTAGTTGTATGCTGTCTGGAATCTCCAACTAGGAAATTTTCTAAGGGACCAAAGCGAAGGTGTTTCAATTCTTCCCCACTTGGATCATTTGTACTCAAATGGTGGGTATGGCAAGCACAAGCACAAGCTAACACATTATCACACATCAAACTCATCTTTAACTAAGTTAGAAAACAAAAACATATAACAAAGATAAGAAAATCAACATATACCTCAAGCACGAGTTTTCAAAATAAAAAATAAATACGGATACTTGGACTTCATGTCCTCTTTTGTCTCCCAAGTAGCTTTTTTGATTTTTTGGTTCCTTCATATAACCTTTATCGAAGCCAGCTTCTTCATTCGTAACCGACGAACTTACCGATCCAAGATTCTCACTGGGACCTCCTCGTAGGACAAAGAGTACGAAATACCAACATCCTTAAAAGGAATAACCAACGAAGGATCACCTATACATTTCCGCAACATAGACACATAGAATACCGGATGAATGAAGCTCAAACTAGAAGGAAACTCCAACTCATAGACAAAATTACCAACCCTCTTCAAAATTAAATATGGACCAATAACTGAGGACTAAGCTTCCCTTTTTTAAAAAACTTCATCACTCTCTTCATGGGAGATGCCTTTAAAAATACCCAATTGCCAGCATTAAACTCCAAATCCCTACACCGCACATGTACATACGACTTTTGGATAGTTTGAGTGGTTTTTAACCTATCATGAATCATCTTCACCTTCTCCATGGATTGGTGAACCAAATTAGGTCCAAGCAACTTACCCTCACCAACTTCTACCATACAATGCCTCAAAAGGAGCCATACCAATTCTAGAGTGGTAACTATTATTATAGGTGAATTTAATCAAAGGAAAATGGTCATACCAACTACCACCATAATCAATCACACATGCATGGAGCATATCATCCAAAGTTTGAATGGTCCTCTCTTCTTGTCTATTTGTCTGTGGGTGGAAAAAGGTACTAAGGCACACCTTAGTTCCCAAACCTTTTTGAAATAACTTCCAAAAGTGAGATGAGAATGGAGTACCATGATCTAAAATGATAGAAATCGGATTACCGTAAAACCTCATAATCTACACAAGATACAATTTAGCATAATCCTCCATCGCATAACTAGTCCTCACCTGCAAGAGGCGGACTTGGTCTTCCTATCCACAATGACCTAAATAGAATCATATTGGTTCCAAAACCGGGGAAGTCCTGTGAAGAAATCCATATTGATTTCCTCCCACTTCTATTTGAGGAGCTCAATCTCTTGGTAAAATCCTCCGAGTCTCATGTGTTCAACTTTCACTTGTTGACACACTATACATTTTTCCACAAAGCTAGCCACATCTTGTTTCATATTATTCCACCAATAAAAGTCCCTAAGATCATGATACATCTTCATAGAATCGGGATTAATGGCATATAATATTTTTCCTCAATTCATCAACGTAGAAAAAACATAACCTACCTTTGTACGTCAAGATACCATCACTACCAATCGCAAAATCAACAACCTTTTGTTGACCCACATTACTTTTAATCTTCATCAAATTGGGATCCAATATTTGCTTTTCCTTTATCTCAAAAACAAGAGACAACTATGATACCTAATACACAAATACACCACCATCCTCAGAGTCCGTGGGAAAAACTCAAAAATTATCCAAATGATGAATGTCCTTCACCAACTCTCACTTATCCTTATCCACATAAGTTAAACTCTTAATAAAAAACCTGCTAAGAGCATCAACGGCTATGTTAGCTTTCCCTGGATGGTAATAAAGACTCATATCATAGTCCTTTAGAAACTCAAGTCATCTCTTTTGTATGAGATTCAACTCCTTCTGAGTAAACACATACTAAAGGATCTTATGATTAGAAAAGATGTCAACATAAACCCCACAAAGATAGTGTCAATAAATCTTCAATGAAAATATCATGGCTAATAAATCCAAGTAATGAATAGTGTAGTTCTTCTCATGAACTTTTAATTTACTAGAAGTATAGGCCACTACCCTACCATGATTCATCAACACACAACCAAGCCCAACACAAGAAGCATCACAATACACTACAAAGCCATCGTTACCCTATGGCAAGGTCAAAATCGATGTTGAAGTCAACTTATCCTTCAACTTCTCAAAACTATTCTCACACGCATCCGACCACAAGAATATGACTTTCTTCTAGGTCAACTTAGTCAATAGGGAAGCTATAGTCGAAAAACTTCCCAAAAATCTCCTATAGTAATAGACTAGACCCAAGAAGCTCTAAATATTAGTTGGAGTCGTGGGCTTAGGCTATTTCATCGCCACTGCAAACATCTTGGGATCCACCATGATACCTTTACTAGAGATAACATGACCAAGAAAAGTAAGAACCTTCAACCAAAATCACACTTAGAGAACTTGACATATAAATAATGATGCTTAAAGGTTAGCAACACTGCATAGAGGTGATCGGCATGATCCTCCACACTCTTAGAATAGACCAAGATGTCATCGATAAAGACAATGACAAACAAGTCCAAAAACAGACGGAAAACCCTATTCATCAAATCCAT
Organism: Capsicum pubescens; assembly: GCA_030864215.1. NCBI lineage: Eukaryota > Viridiplantae > Streptophyta > Magnoliopsida > Solanales > Solanaceae > Capsicum > Capsicum pubescens. The sequence continues at coordinate 174,103,685 of CM061549.1, forward strand.
AAATGACGCGGGGGCAATTGTTACTCCAAAATACATAACTAGGAACTCATAGTGACTATACCGGGTCCTGAAGGCAGTCTTAGGGATATCCACTTCTCTAATATTAAGCTGATGATAACCCAACCTAAGATCAATATTAGAGAAATACATCACACCTTGAAGCGGACCAAACGAATCATCGATCCTAGAAAAAGGATACTTATTCTTTATGGTCACCTTGTTTAACTAATGATAATCAATCCACATTCAATCCATTAATGTCATATACTTAGCCAATATACCTAAGTCCACAACCATCTAAAAATCCTCTACAAATTTGATATCTATAATATATCGAGACATACCCCCAACAATAGCCAAAAAACAAGTTTTAAACAAGTCTATGACATAAGATAGAAAGACCATGAAATGCATGCCTTATGAAGTATGGAAGCTCACCACTTCAATGTCAACACATGAATCGCTTGAACACCTGGTCACTACACAATAAGAGAAGAATAAGCTCCAGCCCCTGTATCGTATTGGGATATAGCATTCAGAGATGGTTAGCAGTTGGAATGTTAGCATGTAACTCAAGTATAAGGATAAAATAGTACTATTATTCAAAACCCAGTCAAACCATTATATGTAACCATATCCATTTACATAAGCATATATGTAGATATATAGATAAATCTAGTTTCATGAAAGGGAACAAAGTCTTAGCATGCATTTTGAAAAACCCAATCATGATACATGAGGTGGAGGACTATAACCTCCCACTCACATAGGTTAGGAAGTTTGAAATTCTCGATTATATTGATCAAGAGGAATTTAGCCTCGTGTCATCTTATTAAGAAAGTGTACTCTAACCAAAAGCATTTTATTAAGAAAGTTGACTCTAACCAAAAGTCGTTTTATCAGATAAGTGGACTCTAACCACAAGCCATCTTTTTAAGAAAGTAGACTCTAACCACAAGCCATCATGTCCATTACTAGTTGACAATAGGACTAACCCTATGACCATGCATTCACATCCACTTAGTTCAATATTTAAGAACTCTAACCTACTTAACCAATTCAAGCTAATAAGGCTACAATTCAACACCATACATGACCATAAGGTCTTTAAGAGCCATTTATCAAACAATCACTTTAATAGGATAATGCCTTAGTTTCAATCACTAATCAAGTCAAATTGTGGTCATCAAGACCTTTACCAAACTAATTATTCTCCATTAGCATTCTTACACCAAGCTTTAATTCAAATATAATTCAATTTCATGTTTAGGGATCCAAACCCTTTTATCTAATAAAGCCACCAATTTTACAAATTAACTCATAGCATGGGAAACAAGGCCTTTACAAAGTCATTTACCAATCATTCATACTCATTAAGCCATTGCCTTAGTTCAAAAGACTATTAACATGTGACTAGTTATTTCTCTTAGACATTTTCACAAACACCTTGGGGTCATATCTTTACCATGACTAAAACCAAAGTGAACCCATCAAAATTGGGGTTACTCATGACCTATTTGTTAGACCACAATCAACAAGCTCCCACATATGCAAACCATCACAAAAGACATGTATAAACACAAGTTAAATAAAGAGTAAGCATTGCTCAATCATATGCAACCAAACCCTTAATTTTTGTGTTTTAAAACCACTATTTAAGAATCATAATCACACTATAAAACACCTGATATTTGATAAATAATAATGAGGGGAGAGTCACATGCCTTATACAAGATGATTTATGGAAAGAACTAGACACCTTTAGCCTCTAGATGAGCCCCTCTTGAAACCCTAGAATCCAATCTTGTTGAAAAAGTTTTGAGAGGATTTTGGAGTGTTTTTTATCTTTCTAATTGAAGAATAATAGGCCAAATAATGTTTTAATTTGTGGGTCACAAGGGTTTTAGGTGGGAAATATCTGGAATGCCCTCAAATTAAATGCTAAAAACTTACTCACATGTGAGTACACCTAAACCATACCCTAGGGCAGGAGTGGTACCCTTAACTCATACTCTAGGCCTTACCTAGTACCCCCATACTGACCAACATACGACCACTCAAGACTAAGTTATATCATAACATACGAGTAGTACCCATCTTAGTTGTACCTTATTCAAAATCATCTAGACCATAATTAAGACACCATATGACTTGGAAACATACCATGCTTACACTATCATATGATTGGTATGATTCTTAGTCGTACCTAGGGCAGAAACCAACCCAAACACACTACTCAACATATAATAGAGGGACCCTAATCCGTATCCAAACATATGACTAATACCTTTTAGTCATATGTTGTCCATAATCTCCAACTAAGCATCTTTAAGGGACCAAATTTGAGGTATTTCATTTAGCAACTCCCCATATTTACTTTTTGTATTGCCTGGTGAATTAAATGAGTTTAAGCAAGAGTTTTGAGGTATTCCTTATGGGATATATCCCAATCTAGTTGGGTTACTATACTATGGTAGTGACTAATTTATCCATTAATTAGAGGTATATTTTGGGGATATCAAAATTTTGGTGCTGTTGTCGGGGAATATGATTGTAGATTAACTGATTGGAGTTGTTGAAGTTGTCAGTTTTTTCTTTTCTATTCTTTTTTGGTAATATTCTAGCATATGCCAACTCTTTTTGATATTATATCTTAGCCAGATAAAGTCTTGAGTGATAAAGACTTCCTTACTATTGATATTTATCTTTTACATATGGTGAGATATTGCAAGAGCATGGTAGATATAGTATAGGAACAAAAGAAGAGACTGATGGAAACATTGACATACTTTGCAAACAAAAATCATGAGATTATTCAAAAGTTTTAAAGGTTTGGCTTTGATATCACCACTTATAAATAGAGGTGAATGAAAAAGTTGTTGTGTGTAATTCCCAACAACTTAGTTAAGGGTTGTGTGAGACTGGAATTTTTTTGAAAAGTAAACTTGAAGAGCTTAAATTGGAGGAGTCAGCAATTGCTCATACTCTTATGAAAAGTATCACAATTAAAGAGAGATACAAGAGTTATATGGGGATGTAAATAAGACTACAATTCCTTAGTTGGGGCATATTGGACCTCATTCAAAGCATTTTCCCAAATTATGTTTGGATTGTAAGATATTGACTAAGGTACCTGAACTCGAAGAAAAGTTAAAGAAGGAGGAAACATATGTCAATATTCTTTAATTTTTTGATGAAGAAACAAAGAATTACATTCCTCATGTAAGGGACAAAAAGTGCAACATGCCTCATCTATTTCTTGGATCCTTTAATTTTATACCACCATCCCTTAAGCATAATAGGAAATAAGAAAAATAATTAGGGGTGCAATTCATAAGTTTAAAGTGGAAAAAAGAAAAACCGAAGGTCAACTCTTGAGCTACCTAGATGGGGTCTGAATAATAAATGTAACCATATTCTTATTGGTGAATTCTGAGAAATCAACATAGCCAAGTCATGTTGCGACATTAAAATAGATGTTGCTTAGAAGGCAACCCAAGATATTATATTGTTTGTACAATATTTCATGTTTGTATAATTGATATTAGATCTATGCCCCTATGGTGACACCTGTGTGCTTGTAACAGTCTTATTTTATAGTGGCCCAATGCATCAGGGGCAATACATGTCTTAAGTTGAGGGTGGGGTAGCTTGTGGGTCTTGATGTCCTCTTGGGGTTTTATTGTCGTGCCTCTTTTCCGCGGAGTACGATTCATAGTAGAGCTTGCATGTTTAGGATTATTGTGTTTTGTTTAATGATGTTTTATGTTTAACTAGGAGAAAAATGAGTATCTTGGGCAGTTGATATTTTTTTTGTTTGACATGTTTTTTTGTTTATTTTTTAGATAAACGATACCCCTTCAATTTTTTTTTAAGATGTATGATGCGTATATACGTGTGACCTTTGTGAATGTTGTTATGGTAGTAGGATTAGGGACATAATAATCATATCTACCAATTGAATGAACTGAATAGGTAGTAGATTGTGACGTGACCGTGTGCCATGTATGTGAGAGATACTACTTAGTTCCCTTTATATGTTGAATCTAGAACTTGACTGGTTAGTCTTGCCTAGGTTGTAAGATAGTCGACTAGGAAAGAATGATATGCCGTTCTTGAAATAAGTCCACTTTTAGCATAAATGACCTTCCATGTTTGAATAAGTATCCCTTTATCCCTATTTTTAAGCCTATATACCCTATTTTTTTACTTACACCTTTGACATTCCTATTTTTGTTACAATTAACCTTTTTTGTCCCTGGTCCTCCTTCGACATTGCATACCTCAACTTAGGCGAATCACCTAAGTTGAGGGTGGCTATCATAGGGCTGCGTAATGTACAATGGGTACGAAGAAATGAAAAATAAGAGGAAAAAAGTAAGGCAGGGTGTGGTTGAAAATGAAAAAGAATAAAATAGAAACCAAACCCAACCTAAATGTACAACAAAACAATAAAAAAGGGAGAACTAAGGGTGGAATGAAAGAAAATTTGTTGATAAGTGGACCCAAAAAGTAAGTTTAGTGCCAAGGAAACGTACTCACTAAATTCCCATATTTACCATACAAGCCCCCAAGCCTACATTACAGGCCGAGTAAAGTCCTACAGTGATACAAACTTGATAGTTTGAACACTTAGGTAAAGAAAATAAGGGCAAGATAATGGTAGTCTGTGCACATTGATTAGAACTTCTCTTATGAGTATGTGTGTCTCTAGATACATCCCTGCATAGACATGCATGATTTTATATGAGTGATTGGGACTTCTTTGATGTGAGAGTGCTTTGGGTTTTGTTCATAGTTGTTTAATTTTTTAGCTATTGTAACTTGATTATATGCGTGGTTGTTTGTTGCTAATGTAATGCCATAGCTTGATTACTTTGTGGCTTATTATTGTTATTCATAAATATGCAAAGTTAGTTTTGAAGTGTTAAAATAGGAAAGGGTAATGTGTTTTGTGCTAAATTTGATAATGAACCTCCATAGGAATCATAAATTTATCTTGGTTAAGCATCGTCGTATATTTTGTTGTGTTTTTATTGCCTGAGAACATACAATGTTCTAAGTTGAGGGTCTTGATGTTCCATGGTTTTATGGCACTTATGATTCTTAAACATGGAGAATATGAATGTGCTTATGACTATTTTATTGTATTAGATGCGTGTTTTGAGTGATATTGTAGGAAACTAGGTGTTGGAAGCTAACCGAAACAAAACAGAATAAAAAGCAGAAAAATGAACACTTACCTTTGCACTTATGCCCTGACCTACTGGGCATAGGTGGGTTCGTAGGTGTCAGAAATCAAGATCTATATAGCCAATTTTTTAGAACTACCTACAACCCTCACCCAACGGGCGTAGGTACCACCTACGACCCGTAGGTGGGTTCATAGGAAGTCGTTGACACACTTTTCCCAGATCATTTTGAATTGATTTCTTAGGGTTTCTATGTAATCTACATACACTCTTATAATGTTTTTAATCATTATAATGTATGTTTAGTCAAGTTTTCCTCTTCTGTTTAGGATTTGAATTCTAGGGTTGCCATGTAATCTATAAATACCCTTTTTACTTTTCTTAATTAGTATATGCTTAGATAGGCCCTTTGGGGATAAGTTTACATCATTCACAAACATCTCTTAATTCTAAGATTATCTTGTGATCTTGGAATCATATTATTCTTGGTTTGTTTTCAGTTTATAATTCAACTTGAGACTTTGGGTTTTTTGCTTTCATTATTGTGAGACTGATCTATGATTTTGTCTATGAGTTCCATGAATTGTCTCACAACTATGAAATACTAATTCCCTTATCTAGGTTTGGGCAAACCCTAGCATATTAACGAAGTAGATAAAGTGCCAAGTCATTCTAGATAAAGATTTTTTCATGTATTTTGGTTTTCTTCAATTTGATTGTGTTCTTAATAGTTGCACGTGTTATAATCTTTCCTGTGTTCATTCGAACTCGAGATGTAGGTAGAGATTGAGTAAAGAAGATCACAATAGTGATTTGGAGTTAATTTCCAAAATAAGCTTACCTGCACTATCTACTTTTGACAATTTTCATCTAATTACTTCATTCTCAAAAGGTGATAATTAAAATGAGATCCAGGATAATGGTTAGTAAAGCGACACCCTGAGACTCAAAAGGTAAAGGGTGAAATTAATCAATGAGCCCACAAGACAGCTAATGGTACATAACTTATGTGATTCTGCAAGAAATGTATTGGAATAGTTTGATGGTTCACTATATATCTATAGAGTTAGAAACCAGGGTAACACAAGCCTTGGGTTTGTCTTATATTTATAACAACCTCAAGAATTCAGTTATTGTTACTTTTTACTATATCAGTAAATTCCGCTATTTACTTTCTGTATTGCCTGCTGAATTCAATAAGTTCAAGCAAGATTTCTGATGTATTCCTTGAATGATCGACCCCAAGCTAGTTAGGTTACTATATTTTACAACAACCAATTTATCCTTCAATTAGAGGTGTAGTTTGGGCGAAGTCACACCCCAATATCATCATATCATTATAAGATATCATCTAGGTATAATGTATATAAATGGACTCAAAACGGTAAGTGTAATGAATAATAAGATCATAAATATCATCATTGATATCACTATTAATATCATCACCATCATGATAAATTATCGTCATCAATATCATTGCCATCCTCTAGACTTACACTGGGCATAATAATCGATATTATCATCATTATCTGGACTTGAACTGGTATTTGTATAGTTCATAGATTAATCAATATCGGGAGTTGTAGTGGTAACCATATCATCATTACCATGGCCAATAGAATAATCATTAGAGTATTCAATATCATAACTGCAAATGTAGCTATTTAGCTTGATCACCAATCATAATCGAAGCATGATCTATAGCATAATCAATAGAATAATTGCTGATATAGTAAATAAGCATGTTCTTTAGTATAAGAAATAGGATGATCGCTAATATAACCACTAACTAAGTCAGTGGCATACCCAATGGCCAGATCAATAGCCTAATAAATGGCTTAATCATTAGCATAATCAAGGGCATCTTCAATAGCATGTTCAGTTAGCTCATCATTAGCTTAATCTATAAGTTATTCATAGCATAATTTATAAGCATTACTCCCAATGTCAACCCATCATAACCATTAAGTAACATGGCATCTCAATATCACAACAAAAAATATGTCCTTTATGTACACAAACATATAAAAGGTTTTCAATAACAACGATAATTCTTGGCCTAAGATAGGTCAAGAGCTCACTTCTATATCTTAGAAATCCTTTACCAAGCAATGTCTACAATGGACTTTGCGAAGTTATCTAAATAAAATATTTTATGTTGGATAAGTTGTAACTAGCCCTAGTATAACAATTCCTCTCAATAGAGGGCAACTAAGTCAATTCAACCTAAGGTAATGACACTAGGATAAATTCCACCCTAAACTCAAGTGACCAAGGTAACACACTATTAATTATCTCAATCTAACAAGGGGTAAAACCTAGCCTACCTTGATGCCGAAGAAAGCTTACAAGAACTGCTAAATCACCACTTTTCCCTTCCGAGAAGCTTTCGCAAGATGCCAAACTATCAAAATCACTTTGTACTCATTAATACAAGAATAACAATACCCATATTGAAACATTGTTGTTCGAGTTCAAAAATCATACCAAAATCTCATGTGCACCCTACTTATGAAAATTGCATATTGGAAACCAGCCCAACATTCCCTCATGCTTAAGGAGTTATTACCCTAAAAAATTGGTAAAATTTGAGCTAATTTGGGGCCAAAATCAAGCCTCCAAGTTTTCGAGATTTTTGAATAAGAAATGAGAAAAAACTACCATATAAGGGTGAAATCTTACCACAAACCGGAAGATAATCACATAAACAAGAATTAGCCAAGCTCCCTAATCAGCCACAAGATTTAATTTCAAACTATCACACTATTTAGGGTTTTAGCTCTATTAGAAATAGACGAAAAATGGAAAAAAGGGACTAGTTATACCAATACCAGGTGCTTAGGTGTCGTTATCATGATGGAGTTATCTCTATCGTGACAATCACTTTCGATATAGTCACTTTTGCGACTCTAACAAGGCGATCGCAATCTAGTAAGGGTAAATCCCATCTCACGATCATGATGTATAGCCATTTGTTATCGTAATCTGCCAGGGCATAAATCGCATATGGTGATCGTGATTTACTGCTAGTTCGATCACGATCGCACCAGCAAGCCTGATGCATAAGATATTTTTTCTAAGTTCCAAAATGGACTTCGTCCGAGTGCTCGAGATTCATTCGGAATCCCGTTTAGGCAATAAAACTATGCTACCATACCAAATTCAACATTCCAGACATAATGGCATAGTTAAAATTTTCATCCGAGGTTATTTCGATAAAAAGTGGGTCCCACAACCAATGTCCTTTTTCTTAACTTTCCAACCAATAGGTCAAAATCAGTCCGGATTCCTCGGGACCAAATGAAGAGTCCACCTAGCCTAAAATCAATATTCCAATGCTAGTGTGACCCGACCTGACCTGGGGACTTATCGTAATGGGCATCCCAAGTCCAACCAGGAATGAGGACCACCCTTGATATCTAACCCAACCATCCAAATGCATATCCTGAGTCGAATGTATTCTGAATGTGTAACAAGATAACATTTAATACAATACCAGACTATGAGATAGATATATAACTGTGAAAAACCCATATAAGTTCAACCATCCACTATAAACCAATAACCATAACCAACCCAATATAAAAAAAACAAGTTCCTGTCCATAACATAACAAAAAGAATGGAACAATCATAAATTCAGCCCAACAATATCATCCCCAATACTAATGACAATACTAAGGTTGACACCAATATTGATCCTTGTCATTCAAACCCATAGTAGTCACACAAAGCTTCTAACCAAAAGAAAAATAATATTTGGTTAGGACATGTCCCCAACTATAGCCAAAACCAATATTTATAAATAAACTAAAGTATGTAAGGACATCTATGAAATAAAATGTAGCCTTCCTAAATAAGGAAGCTCACCACTTCAATCCAATAGATGATCCCGAATCTAGTCAAAAAGCAGGAGGAGTAAAATAGACGATTCCTGCATCGTATGGAGATACAGTCACCTGAAGATGGGTTATCTAAAGAACTCTAGCATGAACTCAGGATAAGGATAAAAATATCCATCCAATAAAACCAATTAAACCAACCAAATGCATACAAACCATACTTCTATATATATATATAACCTTGCCGGGAAAAAGATTCGGGTTTAGCATGCCTATAAAACCATTAACCTAGGTATGTGTAGATTAACCATCCTAAAACCACCCATGAGCTATATAGATCCAATGTAACCCCCTGAATGAGCCCTCATGTGTGTAGCTATATGAACCGAAGATACCATAAAAGTAGGGAATTCCCGAGTACCCTTCACTCTCCATGATACATATGCAAAGTGTACTTAAAGGATTCCCATATATCTCATAGTATCATATATGTCACTATGATTAACCCTAACGTTGGGAAACATCAGTTTCCAATGTCCGTCCATTGGACTCACACCTTCACGATTAACTATCATACCACGCCATTATTGCCTAGTTAAAACCAATACCTTCTAACTAAATCATTATTCAATCATTATTAAACAAGGCTATAAGTAGTGGTATCCTCATACTAACTATAACTTGCAAGCAATGTCCTTAGCCAACCTTTGTATGTAAAGGGATTCTATGTACCCACAAATTTTTATCAAGTTAACTTGGGGGAATACCGTGTACCCCACAAGTTGTTCATTAACATGTTTACTTGGGGGATTCCCTTGTACCCTATAAGGAAGTTTAATTTACCATAACCATAACCACCAAATCTTACCACTTAACCATTCCAAACTATTTTAACTATTTATACCATTTAGGTTTCCATTACCAAGCATACCATGCAATAGTTCTATTGAATGTCCAATAATATAGTAAAAGCACTATCAAAGGCATTTTATCAAACATGTTGGGGCATAGTATTTCCAAAACCAATTTACTATTCTGATGCACCCAATTGTCCAAACCACCATTAAAGCATGGTAAAACATAATTAAAATAAGGTAATAACCATAACCAAGCATTTAAAATCAAAACCCCAACATATATTTGAAAACCCAAAACCACACAATAAATATGCCATAAAAACATTGTACAAAATATGCCTTTAGTTGGAACTAACAATGAGGGAGGAGTACATGCCTTAGATTATGAAGATGATGGAGAGAAATCACTCGTACAAGTCCCAAATTGATCCTCTGGATGAAACCCTAGACTTCCTTTACCCAAGACCTTAAAGAGAATTAGAGAGTGTCTCTTAGTGTTTTAGATTAGAATAATAGGGTAAATAATTTCCCAATAGAGATATAAGTCATGGGGAATTAAGTGGTTAAGTGGGGAAATATCTAGATTGCCCCTAACTTAACTGCATAAAATTCCCATCAGATGGTACGACTACCCATACCAGTCATACCCTCCAATATGAGTGGTACCCACCACTCGTACCCTAGGCCTCCCCCTTGGACCCAACATTGTCCACCATATGACTTACCCAACCCAAGTCATACCCAACCATACAATCAGTACCCCTAAATCATACCCCTGGAATAATAGAACCAAATAAAGTTTGACCACTATCTACCATACGAGTCAATGCTACGACTCATACCCTATATTATGGCTCATAGTGAGCCACTCGTGCTCAGATCCAAGTTAATATACTAAGTATCAGATTAAGTGAAGGAACCATCACCAACTATATAACTCATACCTACCTAAGTCATACCCATTCCAAAAACAAATCCAACCCACCAACCAGTACTGGTTAACATACGACCAAGAGAATACCAATTGTACCCCATCATACGAATGGTACCCATAAGTCATATGATGCCCAGAATCTAGAAATTCAGGAAATTTTCTAAGGGTCCCAAATCCAGGGTGTTTTAGTTTCCCCTACTAGGATCATTCATCTCGAAAAAGCGAACAAGGTAGATCTAACACAAGCACAATTCATTTGCATTATCAAATATCAATACAACCTTTAACCATATTTGAAAATAGAGATGTGATCAAGAACACATACCTTTCTCAAGACTATTCAGAGTAGAAAAAATACAGATATTCAAACTTCATGTCCATTTCTGCTTCTCATGTAGCCTCTTCTACCTTGTGGTTCCGCCATAGAACTTTAACCAAGGCCAGACTCTTGGACCGTAACTGACAAACCTTCCAATCTAATATCTCAATCAAGACCTCTTCATAAGACAGAGAATCTGAGATAACTAATTCTTCCTAAAGAACCACCAAAGAAGGATCAACAAGACACTTTCAACACAAAGACATGAAATGCCAGATGAATGGAGATCAAACTAGATACAAACTCTAATTCATACACCACATTACCAACCCTCTGCAAAACTGTATAAGGACCAACATACCGGGGATTGAGCTTCCCTTTTTACTAAACTGCATCAGTCCATTCATGGGAGATACCTTTAGGAACAACTTATCCCCAACCTCAAACTCCAATTATCTATGCCTTACATCCGCATAGAACTTTTGGTGACTTTGGAAAGCCTTAAGCCTATCTTAAATCACATTTACCTTTTCCATAGCCTAATAAACCAAATTTGGACCAAACATATCCGCCTCACCAAGCTCAAACCACCCAATAGGAGATCTACACCTCCGACCATACAATGTCTCAAAAGGGGCCATCCCAATACTAGAATGATAGCTATTGTTGTAAGAAAACTCTACCAAAGGTAGATGCTCAACCTAATTGCCACCATAATCAATCACACATGTCTGGAGCATGTCCTCTAATGTTTGAATAGTTATCTCTACTTTCCCATCCATCTGCAGATGGAAAACAGTACTCAAACTAACCTCCATCCCCAACTCTTTCTGAAAAGACCACTAGAAATAAGATGAAAATTATGTACCATGATCAGATATAATAAAAAAGGAACCCCATAAATCTTTACAACCTCATAAAGATACAAATGTGCATAGTCCACAGCCTAAAATTTAGTCATAACTGACAAAAAGTGAGTGGACTTAGTCATCTTATCCGCGATGACCCAAACCGAAGCAAATTGGTTCTGAGATCGAGGAAGAACAGTAACAAAATAAATATTAATTACCTCCCATTTCCATTTTGGCAATTCTATTTCTTGATACAACCACCAAGCCTCATGTGCTCATCTTTAACCTTTTGGCACACCATGTATTTGGCTACATAATCAGCCACATCCCTCTTCATACCATTCCACCAATATATCTCCATGAGATCATGATACATTTTTGTCGTACTGGGATTAAAAATATTGTGTGATTCATGCTCCTCATCCAAAATCCTTTGTCGCAAACCATCGACGTAAGGAACACATAACTTTCCTTGGTACCTCAAGGCACAATCACTGTTGATCTTAAACACCATCACTTTTTGCCCACCAACATCACTCTTGATTTTCATTAAGATGGGACCTAGAATTTGTTTTTCCTTGATCTCTTCTCCAAGAGATGACCAAACCACTTCTTGTACCATGACACAACCATCATTGAAGTCCAAGTGATAAACTCCAAGATTAGCCAAGCGGTGAATATCTTTCACCAATTCCCGCTTATCCTTATCCACAAGATCTAAACTCCCCATGGACAATCTACTTAGAGCATCAACAACTATGTTAGATTTACCTGGGGGTAGTGAAGACTCATATCATAGTCTTTGAGAAGCTCCAACTATCTTCTCTGCCTGAGATTTAGCTCTTTCTGAGTAAACACATACTGTAGTTTTTTTTTAAGTTAATTTTCGAATTTTATTGATAATTCTATGAAAACTCAACAAAAATAATATTTACAAAGATTAACCAACCCATCATAATTCTACAAAGTAAAAGGGCCCAACCTATTATACAAAATACCCGACCCATCCCTAATTTTTTCAGACAAGAAAATCCATTCCTAGGGTTATTTCCTAATTCATTCCCTCCCCTTAATTTCTGCCTCTCCTTCAGCTTCTCAAGTGAAAAATGGAAAAACATCATCTGAAACTCCAATTCTTCTTGTTCATGTTGTGGATCATCAATACTGAGCCTTGGATTATAGAGATGTGTTCTCATACCAACTTTTTGAGGTAAGATTCTTCTAGACTGAGTATCTCATTCTCCCTTATTGATTTCTCCATTAATTTCTCCTTTTTTTTCAACTGTGATCTATGTTTGATGGGTATTATTGTTGATTTTGGTGTTGATTTGAGGATCAAAGGTTCCTGGATCTGCTTGCATGTCCAGGTATACATCTCTTTGCTTCCTCTAATCTTTTGCTTATTTTTTACCTTAACTCTATTTTGTTGATAATTGTAGCGTGAATGGAGATAAAGAAATGCTTGGACCCATAAAACTATTGGATTACCAGCTGTGCCCAAGTGTATTAGATGCTTAGACTTTACTTGACCCTTCTCCCTTCTCAAGAATCCTTTTTTATGGCTGAATTTGTATAGACTAGTTAGCTTTTGGTTATAATTGTTGTCCTCATGACTTGTAAATTGATGCTTGTAGTCTCTAGTAGTATCTTTAGCCTACAGCCTATTCATGATCTTGCTACATCTAATCTGATGTAAGGGCACTGTAGCTTATCACTATTTAAAATCTTCTTGCCCTATAATTCCATCTGTTGAAATGAAGTTATGCTGAAATTTCATTTTTTTATTGCTGCATTTGCTAGATGATCTACCAACTGATTCCCTTCCCTCCTTATATCTTGATTAACTACTTGCTTGTGTTTCAACTTAATGTAATTTGTTCCTTGATCAATATCTTAAACATAAACAAAGAATCTATTTGAATAATGACTTTTCTGAATTGAGGATGTCCATAATGAATAGCTGCTTTTAGAATAGCACATGTTTCTACTTCAGTATTTGTAGTATCATCAATTTTAGCTCCCTCAGCATATACCAGATCTTCTTTATGACCTCTTAGATAAAATGTAGCAGAACTCACCCCAAGATTACCTTTAGAAGTCCCATCTGTATTATACTTCAACCATTCTTCATCTTGACATCTCCATTCCACTTTAATGACACTCAATTTAGGTCTTCTCTGCTCCAATTCAGTGAGAATCTAGCCACATAATTGAAAAAAAATTCCTGGATTCCTCACTCTTACTAATAGTCCAATATTTCTTTGTATATTGACTAATACCAAATGAGTATACAATATTTTTCTTTCATTTTCTGAGTTATTCTTTCTCCTCCATAGTTCTCATAATATCAAGCTTGGAATAGCTTGATAATATGCTCTAATTTGTCCAAAAACTTTAGCATTCCACCATCTCATGATAAGTTCTTTGATGTTTTGTCTTGCCATGCTTATTCCTACAAAAGAAGAAAAAAAGAACCATGTCCTATTAGCAGTACCGTACTTAAGAAACACATGTGAGGTTGATTATTGAGTAGGTATGGGGTAGAACCCGCACCTAATAACACCTTCTATTCCCCATCTCCTCAAATTATCATCTACTACAACCTTCCCATTCCAGAACCTCCACATGAGAAATACCATTTTGAAAGGGAAACCCTTCACCTAAATATTTTTGTAAATCAAATTCTTTTAACCTCTTTGTCTAATAAAGTTCCAGGATGATTTAACAGAGAATTTTCCATTGGCCTCAAGCTTCCATATAGGAATATCATTCCCTCCTTTCCAATTAGAAATCTTAACTGTTTGAATTATATGATCAGCAATCTCCACTGTAAACAACAAAGATATCACTCTTTCATCCCACTTTCCATCCTTGATTAAAGCACTTACCTTCTGGTAACCTATATCTCATTCCCTATATTTTGTCTCCAATGTATATAAATCCCCTTCTCTTATCCAGTTATCATACCATAAGTGAGAATTTCCTCTTCTAACTCTCCATGTTATCTGATGCTCAATCAAATCCCCTGCTTTCAATATCTTCTTCCATACCTGAGAATCTGATCCTGTTTTCCATTCAAACTCATAAGGATGTAACTTTTTACAATACTAATTTTTCATTAACTTACTCCACAAGGAATCTTTTGTACGAAAATTCCACAGTAGTTTGCAAAATAAAGCCATTGAAACATTCTTTATATTTCTAAACGCAAGACCTCCCTCATCCTCCGGAATACAAAACTTGCTCCATTTGACTCAATGTCTACTTTTTCCTCCAATATGAGTGCTCCAGAAGAACAGAGCAAACTTTTTTGGATAGTAGACAACATATTTAAAGGAGGGTTCATCACTGACAAACAATGCATTGGAATGCTCTGTAGAACATGTTTGATAAGGATGGCCCTACCTCCATAAGATAACAATTTTGTTTTTCGTCCTTGCAGCTTTTCACTAATCTTACTCATGATACCCTGATAGTAGTCTTTTTTCTTTATCATGTGAAAAATAGGGCACCCTAAATAGGTGAAAGGAAACTCTTTCCTTAAATTTCCTGTAGCCACTTCTGCCATGACAACCACCCTATGAGACACTCTCTTATGCAAATACAAAGAACTTTTTTCCTTGTTTATTCTATGACCTGAAATATTCTCATACCTCTCCAAAGTGTTAGTTACTTTTGGCATAGTTTGAAGATCAGCTTTATATAAGATAATTATGTCATCAGTAAATGCAAAATGATTCACCTTAGGGCTACCTCTTGGCATTCCAAATAGCTTAAAATCCTTTGTAAGCATTAAAGATTCTAAAGCTCTAGACATAAGCTCAACTGCTATAATAAACAAAGTAGGTGATAGTGGATCCCCTTGCTTTAATCCTCTGGTGGATTGAAAAAATCCACTTGGTTGCCCATTCAGCAAAACTAAATACCAATTATTTCCCACTAACCTGTATATCATGTCAATCATCATCTCACTAAAGGCTCACCTTCCTTAACACCTTTGTGAGAAATAACCAATCTACTTTATCATAAGCTTTCATCATGTAAAGCTTTATGACCATATTGGGGATTCTCCCTCTCTTCCTAATTTCTGAAACAGTTTCATGCACCATTAAAATATTCTCTGCAATACTTCTACCCTATACAAAACCTGCTTATTCTTCTGATATAATTTGAGGCAGGAATGTTTTAATTCTCTCATGAATAATTCTTGAAAATATTTTGTTCACAAAATTACTCAATGAAATTGGTCTCATATCTGAAAGGTATTAATCACTAGCTTCTTAGGTAATAATACCAAATTTGTATGAGTAACAAATTTTGGTAATTCAAACCCACAAAAGAAAGCTATAACCATATCATGAATATCCTTACCAATAATATCCCAAGCCTCCTGGAAAAATGCTCCAGTTATTCCATCTGGACCTCATGCACTGGTTCTATTCGATCCCATCACTGCATCCTTCACTTCCTAAATATCTGGTATCTTGGTCATTTCCTCATTCTATTCTGTAGTTACTACTGTGGGCAACTCATTCAGCATTTCAAAATCTTCATTCTCTGCCTCTTTTGAAAACTGATGCTGGAAGAAATTCACTACTTTCTGTGCTATTTGCTATTGATCCTCAATCCACTCTCCCTCATTATTCTAAATTCTGGATACCTTCAGCCTTCTTTTTCTCCCTTTTACCACTGTGTGAAAAAACTATGTTTTCTCCCCATCTTTAAAACAATCCATGCCAGCCTTCTGTCTTCAAAAGTCTTTTTCCCTCTTTAATTGCAAATTCAACTCTACTTGAGCTTTAAATAAATTCTGTCTATTCTGCCTTGTAGGATTCTCTTCAAATTGTTTCTCCCTAACCTTGATAACTTCTTCCATAGTAACAATACCCTGGAAGATGTTACCATAATATTTTCTACTCCATATTGTCAGTGCATTCTTAACCCTTTTAATCTTATGATGAAACATTATAAAAAGGTTTCCCATCACCTCAGTGTTCCAGTTATCTCTCACCACTTTGGACATACCTTTCCTTTCAGCTATATATTTAGAAATCTGAAAGGTTTATGAATATGTTCCTTAATAGTATTAAAATGGATCTTAAGAGGTGTATGATCAGAACCACTCCTCAACATATACTCCACCTCCAATGCTGGAAAAAGATCCTGAAATTTATCAATACATAATACTCTATCCGATATCTTGAATATACACTCCTCATCAGTCCTCCTATTCCACCAAGTATATTTACTTCCTTTGAATCCTAGATCTGCCAAATTACAAAGATTGATACAATGTATGAAATCTTCTGTTTTATTCACTGTAACTGGTAACCCTCCCAACTTCTCTTCATCACTTACTATTACATTGAAATCCCAAGATACTACCCAAAGATCTTGGGTCATTTGTGCTAAATCTTCCATGGATTCCCACAACTGGAGACTCTCCCATTGTGTGTATTTTGCATACACCAATGAAACTACTCTAATAATGCATGTTTCTGGTTTCACCAGCTTAATTATCATCTGTTGTTCTTCATCTATTAGAAAACTATACTCCATACCTTCTTCAATGAAAGCCCATATTTTCCCTGATGAACTAGCCACTGCATGATGCATTCCCAATCTCCTTTTATATTTCTCAATGGTGTGGTTTTGCTGAAAAGGTTCCAATAATCCTATTAAAGAAAATTGGTTTCTTTTTTGCAAAGTAATAATCCTAGTGAATGCTTTTTGCATATTTACTGATCTAATATTCCACACTAAAGCATTGATTTAGACTTATTCTTGGTTGAATTTCTTCTCTGCATTGTAGAAGGTTTACCTTCTTTCTCCTTCACTCCTATGATCAGAAATGATTTCCACGTCCACTCAATACAAACAATGCCGCCAGATTTTCAAAGAAAAAACCACCACTAAAAGCTCTGAATCATAAGTAGGATAATTCTTCTCATGTACCTTTAACTGCATGGAAGCATAGGCAATCACCTTCCCAAGCTGCATTAAGACGCTACCAAGTTCAACATAGGACGCATCATAATAGACCATAAACCCCTCATTACCTTTAGGCAATGTCAAACACAGAGCCGAAGTTAGCTTATCCTTTAGCTTCTCAAAAATCCCCCCACGAGCATCTGACCAAGAAAACTTTACCTTCTTCTGAGTCAACTTAGTCAATGGGGTAGCTATCATTGAAAAATTTTCCACAAACCGCCTATAATACCCAGCCATACCCAAGAAGCTCTGAGTATTGGTTGGAGTCGTGGGTCTAGGCCACCTTTTAACCACAGCCACCTTTTGTGGATCCACCATGATCCCCTCAATAGAAATAATATGACCAAGAAAAGTTACAGACTTCAACCAAAACTCACACTTAGAGAATTGGGCATAAAATTGCTGCTTCTTTAACATCTGCAACACCACACAGAGGTTATTAGCATGATCCACCTCACTTTTAGAATACACCAAGATGTCATCAATGAGCACAATGACAAGAAGATCCAGAAACTACCTGAAGATCAAGTTCATCAAATTCATAAATTCCACCGGGGCATTAGTCAAATAAAATGACATCACCAGGAACTCAAATTGCCTATACCGAGTATGAAAAGTCATCATAGGGATATCCACCTCCCTAATCTTAACCTAATAATACACAGATCGAATTTCTATCTTAGAAAAGAATTTGGCACCTTGCAACTTATCTAATAAGTCATCTATATTTGCGGGAGGATACTTGTTCTTAACTATCACCTTATTCAACTGTCGATAGTCAATGCATATTCGAAGGGAACAATTTTTTTTTTGCATGAATAACACCAGTGCACCCCACGGGGATACA
The DNA here is from genome assembly GCA_030864215.1 of Capsicum pubescens. Classification (NCBI taxonomy): domain Eukaryota; kingdom Viridiplantae; phylum Streptophyta; class Magnoliopsida; order Solanales; family Solanaceae; genus Capsicum; species Capsicum pubescens. The sequence continues at coordinate 174,122,517 of CM061549.1, forward strand.
CTAGGAAAGATGAAACCCTTATCCAAAAGATCCTTAAGTTTCTTCTTGAGTTCTCTCAACTAAGATGGAGCCTTTCTATAAGGAGGAATAGATATTGAATAACTGTCCAAAACCAAATCAATACCAAACTCAATCTCCCTATCTGGAACACTAGGAATATTATCCAAAGAGACCTCAGGAAACTCATTCACCACCGAAACTAAAAGTAAAGAAGGACCTTTTGAGTTAGAATTCTTAAACTAGACCAGATGATAGAGACATTTTTTGGAGATTAATCTCTGATCTCTAATATAAGAAATAAACATCCTCCTAAGATCTAGGGAACCACCCTCCCACTTAATAACCGATTCACCAGAGATCCTAAAAACAACCTTATGGGTCCGACAATCTAAAGAAACATAACAAGAGTGTAACCAATTATATCAAGTTTAAACAAATCTACCAAAGTCTGCCTATACCAACAGATAACACACATGCCCTATAGGGATCTGAAATAACCTTGGGATCAAAATCAAAATACACAACCATAAATAGGGTCACATAAGAGAGAGTGGACCCCGGATCAACCAAATAATACATTTCATGACAAAAGAGTTGTAACATACCAATAATGACATCAGGTGAAGACTCAAATTCCTGCTGAGTAGCAAGAGCATAAAACCTATTCCGACCTGTGCCGGTACCAGAAGCAAAAACCATTGTTGAAGCAGCACCAATTGGTGCAGGAGTAGAAGATGAAGCAACCAAACCCTTACTCATTGCCTAAACACCCTTACCAACTGGACAATTTATAAGCATATGGCCTGGCTGACCATATTTGAAACACATGTCCCTCCTGTCATCACAGAAACCCCTATGTAACCTACCGTAGAACCGAAAAGGAGGGACTCATAAGGCCGGCTGAGCCCCACTCTCTTAAGATTAGGCACCTCCTATTCTCAGTAATTATCATAACCCTACTGATGCTTATCACCCGACTATTTTGAGTAAGGAGCACTAACTGCAGAGAGGGAACTAGAACTCCCCCACTTCTTTTTTGTCCACTTGTCGCCATCCCAACCACCTTGTTATTTAGCACCACCTAGATCTAATGACCTTACCAATAAGAATTAAGAGGACTTGGTCATCCTGTCCACAATAACCTAAATAGAATCACATTAGTTCTGAGACTGAGGAAGTTCAGTGAAAAAATCTATATTGATTTCCTCTCCTTTCTATTTAGGCAGCTCAATCTCTTGGTAAAATCCTCTAGGTATCATATGTTCAACTTTCACTTGTTGACACACTATCATTTTTCCACAAAGCTAGCCACATTTTATTTCATATTATTACACCAATAAAAGTCCCTAAGATCATGATACATCTTTGTAGAACTAGGATTAATAGAATACCGAGATCTATGAGCCTCAGCCATAATCTTTTCCCTTAATCCATCCAACATCGAGAACACATAACCTACCTTGGTTCCTCAAGATACCATCACTACCAATCAAAAAATCAACAACCATTTGTTGACACCCATATTACTCTTAATCTTCATCAAATTGGGATCCAATATTTGTTTTTCCTTTATCTAAACAACAAGAGATGACTACGATACCTGATACACAAATGCACCACCATTCTCAGATTCCATGAGAAAAACTCCAAGATTAGCCAAACGATGAATGTCCTTCACCAACTCTCTCTTATCCTCATCCACATGAGCTAAAGTCTCCATAGATAACCTACTAAGACCATCAACAACTATGTTAGCTTTTGCTAGATGGTAATGGAGACTTATATCATAGTTTTTAGAAACTCAAGCCATCTCCTTTGTCTGAGATTCAACTCCTTCTGAGTAAACACATACTGAAGGCTCTTATGATCAGAAAAGATGTCAACATGAACCCCATAGAGATAGTGTCACCAAATCTTCAATGCAAATACCATGGCTAATAACTCTAAGTTATGAGTAGTGTAGTTCTTCTCGTGAACTTTCAATTTCCTATAAGCATAGGCCATCACCCTACCATGCTGCATCAACACACAACCAAGCCCAACATAAGAAGAATCACAATACACTACAAAGTCATTGCTACCCTCTGGCAAGGTCAAAACTTAAGTTGAAGTCAACTTATCCTTCAACTTCTCAAAACTATTCTCACACGTATCCAACCATAAGAACTTGACCTTCTTCTAGGTTATCTTTGTCAATGGGGCAACTATAGTAAAAAAAAATTCCATAAATCTCCTATAGTAACCGACTAGACACAAGAAGTTCTGAATATTAGTTGGAGTCGTGGGTTTAGGCCATTTCTTCACCACTGCAACCTTTTTTAAATCCATCATAATCTCTTCACTAGAGATAACATGATGAAAGAAAGTCACAACCTTAAACCAAAACTCACACTTAGAGAACTTGGCATACAAATGATGATCCTTCAAGGTTTCTAACACAGCATTGTAGTGATCGGGATAATCTACCTCACTCTTAGAATAGACCAAGATATCATCATTACAGAAAAAACAAACAAGTCTAGGAATGGATAAAAGACCCTGTTCATCAAATCCATGAATGACGCAGGGGCATTGGTCAACCCAAAAGACGTAAATAGGAACTCATAGTGCCTATACCAGGTCCTGAAGGCAGTCTTAGGGATATCCGCTTCCCTAATCTTAAACTGATGATAAATTGACCTAATATTAATCTTAGTAAAATACATAACACCTTGAAGATAATCAAACAAATCATCAATTCTAGGAAAAAGATACTTATTCTTTATGGTCACCTTGTTTAACTGATGATAATCAATACACATTCAAAGTGAACCATCTTTTTTACACACAAACTATACAGGGGCACCCCAAGAAGACACACCATGATGGATAGAACCTTTATCTAAGAGACCTTTAATTTCTCCTTAAACTCCTTCAACTCTGTCGGAGCCATTCTATAAGGAGGGATGGAAATTAAACAAGTTTTCAGAACAACATCAATCCCAAATCAATTTCCCTATAGGGAGGAATACAAGGAAGGTCATCGAGAAAGACCACAGAAACTCATTAACCACAAGAACATATTCTAAAGAAGGAACTTTGGAGTTAGAATCTTTAACTTAGACCAAATGATACAAACACCCTTTAGAAATCAACTTTCGCGCTGTAAGATATAAGATGAACCTCCCTTAGACACTAAAGAACACTCTTTCTATACAATGATTGGCTCATTAGGGAATTTAAACATGACATTATGAATCCTACAATCTATGAAAACATAGCATGAATACAACCACTCCATCCCCAAAATAAAATCAAAATCGACCATGTCCTACACTATCAAATCTACCAGAGTTTTTTTACTACCAATAGCTACCACATACCCCCTTTAGACTCTTTTAACAACCACAGAGTCTCCTACCGGGGTAGAAATAGAAAAAGGAAATGACAAACACTCAGGACAAAAACAAAAATACATAGCCACAAACAGGGTCACATAAGAGAGAGAGAGTACCCTAGATAAGGTAAAAATTATACATTACAGGAGAAAATTTTCTACATACCCATAAAAATATATGAAGATGCCTCAGACTACTGGCAAGTAGCAAGTGCATATAATTGATTTCAGCCAGTGTCGGTAACATAAAAAGAAGTATACATAGATATAGAACCCATCAACATAGGAGAAGATAAAGTAGCAATAGGGGACCTATTGGCCAAATAATCCACTAGAGAGGGGAACTCTCACTATATGTACCCAATCTGACCACATCTAAAACATCTAACCCTTACCCACTCACACTGGCCATAAGGATATTTACCATAAAACCTTCAAGAAGGGTAGGTTGGTGTTGATTGGGCCCTATTGGTTTGATTCTAGGCACCTCGTGCCTTAGAAGCATTACCACCCTAAAAATGTCTATCTTTCGATGGCCTTGATAGAGAGTACTAGTCGTAGAATAGGGGTTGGGACTCAACCAATTCTTTATCTTGGACCACTTACCGCTAAACTATTTGCATTTATTTTATTCAGAAAATCGAGACCTTTTGTTCTACCTTTCATTAATCTCCACTTGTTTTTTTTTCTCTTTCTCCACTTGTTTCATATACACAACCAATCTAGAGATATCCATGTCTTTGATCAACAAAGTTGCCTTTCTTTTAAGGACCAACTCATGAGACAATCTCAAAGCAAACTTACTCATTCTAACCCTCATGCTAGAATCCATCTCAAGAACGTACCAAGATAATTTATTAAACTTCAAGGCATACTCCTTGACTGACATCTTTCCTTGCCTTAGATTAACAAACTCCTCTGCCTTTGCTTCCCTCAACTCTTAAGGAAAGAAGTGGTCGAGAAATACATTAAAGAAATTCTCCCACAAAGATGACTCATCAGCATCACCCCTTGTTTGATTCCATTCTTCATACCATGGGTACACCATATCCTTCAGCTAATAGGCTGCAAACTCTACCCCTTCCACATTAGTGGCATGCACAACTCTGAAAATCTTTTCTATCTCATCTAGAAAACCTTGAGGATCCTCTACCACCTTATCACAGGTAAAGTCCAGAGGACTCAGCCTCATGAACTAGCCAACTCTTATGGCCTCAAAAGATGGAGTAACACATGCACCATGCACAGCTTGAGAAGCCACTAACTAATCAATCATATAATTTGACTGATGAGACTCAGTATTTATCATGTCAATCTGGAGAACTAAGGGAGGACTAGAGGGAACTTGTGGAACTCCAGGACCATTAGGACCATACACCTAGACCGGGTATGGACTCCATAAGTTAGATGATCTCTATCTATATTATTCTCAGTCAGGATAGAAGTTCCTGAACATCAGATCTTCTTGTAGGCATGATCTGAAAGGTAAGAAAATAGAAATCAAGAGGACCCAAGACCATAGACTCTATTTCTCTAAATAGAACCACAAAAAAATAAAAACATTCCTAAATTCCTTGTAGCCTCTCTCTTATGAGTGTGGCATGTTATACACCCATAAAAGAGACTCTACTTGACACGTCTTTATGGATACCCAACTGATTAGGAACCTAATCTCTGATACCTAATTGACACAATCCAAACTAGAACCATATCATAGTAGGAACTCTAGTCAAATAAGGACCAGAGATCGCCTATTTAACCTAACCCAAACATTATATCATTCTACATTAGTGTCGGATGAACTCTGAACATTTAATAAGATAGTGGAAACAAGACTAATAATCATAATGTAAGAAGTGTCTAATCAATCCATTAATGCCACATACTAAGCCAATATACCCAAGTCCACAACCATCTATAAATCCTCTACAAATATGATGTCTATAATATATTGGGACATGCCCTTGATAATATCCAAAAAAAAGTGTTTAACTAGTCTATGACATAATATAGAAAGACTATGAAATGTATGACTTCTAAAGTATGGAAGCTCACCACTTTAATGTCAACACACAAATCGCTTGAACACCAGGTCACTGTATAATAAGAGAAGAAGAAGCTCTGGCCCTTGTATTACATTGGGATACAACATCTGGAGATAGTTAGCAGTTGGAATGCTAGAATGTAACTTAAGTATAAGGATAAAATATGTTGTTATTAAAAACCCAGTCAAACTATTATATGCAACCATTTTCATATACATAAGCATATATGTATATATATATAGATAAATCAAGTGTAAGGAAAGGGAACAAAGTCTTAGCATGCATTTCTATGCACCCAATCATGATATATGAGGTGGAGGACTCTAACCTCCCATTCGCGTAGGTTAGGAAGTTTGAACTTCCCGGTTATATTGAGAAAGAAGACTCTAACCTTAAACCATATTATTAACCAAGTATACTTTAACCACAAGACATTTTATTAAGAAAGTGGACTCTGACCATAAGATATTTTATCAGACAAGTGGACTCTAACCACAAGCCATCTCTTTAAGAAAGTGGACTCTAACTATAAGCCATCGTGTCCATTACTAGTTGACATTAGGACTCTAACCCTTTGACCATGCATTCATATCTACTCAGTTCAATATTTAAGGACTCTAACCTACATAGCCATTTCAAGACAATAAGTCTACAATTCAACACCATACATGACCACAAGGTCTTTAAGAACCATTTAACAATCGATCACTTTAATAGGCCAATGCCTTTGTTTCAATCACTGTTCAAGTCAAATTGTGGTCATTAATACCTTTACCAATCCATTTATTCTTCATTAGCATTCTTACACCAAGCTTTAGTTCAAACTTAATTCAATTTCATGTTTAGGGATCCAAAATCTTTTAACCAATCAAGCCAACAATTTTGACAATTAACTCATTGCATGGCCAACAAGGCCTTTAAAAAGTCATTTACCAATCATTCATACTCATTAAGCCATTTCTTCCTTTGTTCAAAACACTATTAACATGTGACTAGTTTTTTCTCTTAGACATTTTCACAAAAACCTTGAGGCTATATCTTTACCATGACCAAAACCAAAGTGAACCCATCAAAATTAGGGTTACTCATGACCTATTTTTTAGACCACAATCAACAAGCTCCCAAATAGTCAAACCATCACCAAAAACATGTATAAACACAAGTTAAACCAAGAGTAAGCATTACTCAATCATATGCAACCAAACCCTTAATTTTTGGGTTTTGAAACCACCACTTAAGAATTATAATCACACTATAAAACACATGATATTTGACAAATAATAATGAAGGGAAAGTCATATGCCTTATACAAGATGATTCACGAAAAGAACTTGACATCTTTAGCCTCTAGATGAACACCTCTTGAAACCTTAGAATCCAATTATGTTGTAGAAGTTTAGAGAGGATTTTGGAGTGTTTTTTATCTTTGTAAGTGAAGAATGATAGGCTAAACAATAATTTAATTCATGTTTCTCAAGGGTTTTGGGGTGGGAAATGTTTGGAATGCCCTCAACTTAAATGCTAAAACTTACTCACAGGTGATTACACCTAAATCGTACCCTAGGGTAGGAGTGGTACCCTTAACTAATACCCCAGGCCTTACCTAGTACCCTCATACTGACAATCATACGACCACTCATGACTAAGTTGTATCTTAACATATGAGTAGTACCCATCTTAGTTGTACCTTGGTTAGAGTTATCTAGACCATACTTAAGACACCATATGACTTGGCAATATACCACTCGTACATTATCATATGATTGGTATGATTCTTAGTCGTACCTAGGGCATAAAATAACCCAAACACACTACCCAACATACAATAGAGGGACCCTAACCCATACCCAAACATACGACTAGTACCTTCTAGTTGTATGTTGTCCAGAATCTTTAACTAAATAATTTTTAAAGGACCAAATCCAAGGTGTTTCATTTAGCAACTCCCCCATTTACTTTTTGTACTGCCTGGTGAATTCAACAAGTTTAAGCAAGAGTTTTGAGGTATTTCTTGTGGGATAGACCCCAACCTCGTTGGGTTACTATAATATGACAGTGACTAATTTATCAAACAATTAGAGGTATAGTTTGGGCGATATCAAAATTTTGGTATTGTTATCAGGGAATATGATTGTACATTGACTGATTGGAGTTGTTAAAGTTGTCAAGTTTTTTCTTTTCTATTCTTTTTCAGCCATACTCTAGTGTATGCCTAATCCTTTTGATATTATAACTTAGCCAGAGAAAGTCTGGAGTGATAAAGACTTCCTTATTTTTTATGCTTATCCTTTTCATATGGTTCGATATTGTAAGATCATGGTAGATATAGTGTGGGAACAAAACAAGATCCTGATGGAAACATTGACACACCTTACAAACAAAAATCATGATCTTATTCAAAAGTTTTATAGGTTTGGATTAGATATCACCACTTATAAATAGAGGTAAATGAAAAATTTGTTGCATGTAACGCCCAACAACTTAGTTATGGATGGTGTGAGAGTGAAAAAAATTTAAAAAGAACTTGAGGAGCTTAAATTTGAGGAGTCAACAATTTCTCTTACTCTTATGAAAACTGTCACAATTAAGGAGAGCACTCAAGAGTTATGTGGGGATGTAAATAAGACTGCAATTCTTTAGTTGGGGCGTATTGGAGCTCATTCAAAGAATTTTTCTACATTATGTTTGGATTGTAAGATATTGACAGAGGTATCTGAACTCAAAGAAAAGTTCAAAAAGAAGGAAACAAATGTCTATATTCTTTAATTTGTTGATCCAGAAACAAAGAATTACATTTCTCATGTAAGGTCCAAGAAGTAAAACATTCCTCATATATTTCTTAGGTCCTTTATTTTTATACCACTGCTCCTTAAGCATAATGGGTAATCAGAAAAACAATTAGGGTGCAATTCATAAGTTTAAAGTGAAAAAGAGAAAAACTGGAGACAACTCTTGATTTACCTAGATGGGATCTGAATAATCAAGGTACCCACGGCCTTTTTGGTGAATTCTGAGTAATCAACATATCCAAGTCATGTCACAATGTTAAAATAGATGTTGCTTAAGAGGCAACCCAAGATGTTGTATTGTTTTTACAATCTTCCATGTTTGTTTAATTAACGTCAGATCTATGCACCTATGGTGCAACATGTATGCTTTTAACTATCTTATCTTATAGTGTCCCAATGCATTAGGGGCAATATATTTCTTAAGGTGAGGGTGGGGTAGCTTGTGGGTTTTGATGTCCTTTTCGGGTTTTGTTGTTATGCCTCTTTTCCCCAGACTCATGTTCATAGTAGACCTGGCATGTTTAGGATTATTGTGTTTTATTTCATTATATTTTATATTTAACTAGGATAATAATGAGTATCTTGGGTAGTTGACATGATTTTTGTTTGACATGTTTTTTGTTTATTTTTGAGAAAAATGATACCCCTCCAAAAATTTGTTTTGAAATATGTGATATGTATATATGTGTGACCTTTGTGAATGTTAATATGGAAGTAGGATTAGGGACATGATAATCATATCTAACAATTGCATGAACCGAATAGGTAGTGGTTTGTGATGTGACCCTGTGCCATGTGTGTGAGAGATACTACTTAGTTCCCTTTGTATGTTGAATTCAAAACTTGACCGGTTAGTCATGCCTACATTGTAGGATAGTTGACTAGGAAATATTCATAGTCCATTCTTGAAATAAGTCCACTTTTAGACTAAAATACCTTCCATGTGTGAATAAGTATCCCTTTATACCTATTTTTAAGCCTATATAACCTATTTTTCTAGTTACAACTTTGTGATTCCTATTTTTGTTACAATGAACCTTTTTTTCCTTGGTCCTCCTTGGACATTGCACACCTCAACTCAGGAAAATCACCAATGTTGATGGTGTCTATCATAGGGGTGCGTAATGTAAAGTGGGTATGAAGAAGGGTAAAATAAGAGAAAAAAAGTAGGGCAGGGTTTGGTTGAAAAAGAAAAAGAAAAAATAGAAACCAAACCCAACCTGAATGTACAACAAAAGAATAAAAAGGGAGAACTAAGGGTGGAATGAAACAAAATTTGTTGATAAGTGGACCCAAAAAGTAAGTTTAGTGACAAGGAGGCATAGTTACTAAATTCTCATATATACCGTACCAGCCCCCAAGCCTATATTTCAGGCCTAGTAAAGTCCTACAATGATACTAAACAGACAGTTTAAACACTTAGGTAAAGAAAATAAGATCAAGATAATGACAGTCTGTGTACATTTATTGGAACTTCTCTTATGAGTGTGAGTATCTCTAGTTACATCCCTGCATGGACATGCATGATTTTATATGATTGATTAGGAATTCTTTCATATGAGGGTGTATGGGTTTTGATGATAGCTATTTAATTTTTTGTCTACTGTAACTTGATTATATGTATGGTTGTTTGTTTCTAATGTAATTCCATAGGTTGATTCCTTTGTGTTGCATTATTGTGATTCATAAATATGCAAAGTTGGTTTTGAAGTCTTAAAATAGGAGAGGGTAATATGTTTTGAGCTAAATTTGATGATTGACTTCCATAGAAATTTTAGGTTTCTCTTGGTTAAGCATCATCGTATATTTTGTTTTGTTTTTGTTGCCTAAGAACATGCAATCTTCTAAGTTGAGGGTCTTGATGTTCCGTGGTTTTATGGCCCTTACGATGCTTAAACTTGGAGAATATGCATGTACTTAAGACTATTTTATTGTATTAGATGTGTTTTTGGAGTGATATTGCAGGAAACTAGGTGTTGGAAGCTAACCGAAAGAAAATAGAACGAAAATCAGAAAAATGAACACTTACCTTTGCACCTATGCCCTCACCTACTGGGCGTAGGTGAGTCCGTAGGTATTAAAAATCAAGATACAGAGAGCCATTTTTTTAGGACTACATACGGCCCCCCACCCAAGTGGCTTAGGTACCCCCTACGACCCGTAGGTGTGTCCATAGGATATCACCGACACACTTTTCCCGAATCATTTTGAATTGATTTCTTAGGATTTCCATGTAATCTACATACACTCCTATGATATTTTTATCCATTATTATGTACGTTTAGTCAAGTTTTCCTGTTTTGTTTAGGATTTGAATTTAGGGTTTCCATGTAATCAATAAATACCCTTTTTACTTTTCTTAATTAGTGCATGCTTAGATAGGCCCTTTAGGGATAAGTTTGCATCATTCACAAACATCTTTTAATTCTAAGATTGACTTGTGATCTTGGGATTATATTATTCTTGGTTTGTTCTCTGTTTGTAATTCAACTTGAGACTTTGGGTTTTATTCTTTCATTATTGTGGGATTGATTCTATGATTTGTCTATGAATTCCATGACTTTTCTCACAACTATGAGCTACTAATTCCCTTAGCTAGGGTTGGGCGAACCCTAGCGGATTAATGAAGTAGAGGAAGTGCCAAGTCATTCTAGATAAATATTTTTTCATGTATTGTGGTTTTCTTTGATTTGATTGTGTTCTTAACAGGTGTACACGTTATAATCTTGCTTGTATTCATTCGAACTTGAGAGGGAGGTAGATATTGAGAAAAGGTGATCACAATAGTGATTTGTAGTTAATTTCCAAAATAAGCTTACCTGCACTATCTAATTAGGACAATTTTCATCTGATTACTTCATACTCAAAAGGTAATAGTTAAAACGGGATCCAGGATAATGGTTAGTAAAGCGACACCCTGAGTCTCAAAAGGTAAAGGGTGAAATTTATCAAAGAGTCCACAAAACTGTTGATGGTACATAACTTATCAAATTCTACAAGAAAGGTATTGGATTAGTTTGATAGTGCATGATAAATCTATAGAGTTAGAATCCAGGGTAACACAAGCCTAGGGTTTGTCTTATATTTATTACAACCTCAAGAATCCAGTTCTATAACTTCTTACTATTTCAGCAAACTCCCCCCATTTACTTTCTATACTACCTGGTGAATTCAATAAGTTCAAGCAAGATTTCTGACATATTCCTTTAATGATCGACCGCAACCTAGTTAGGTTACTATATTTCTACAACAACCAAATTATCCTTCAATTAGAGGTGTAGTTTGGGCGAAGTCACACCCCAATATCATTATATCATAATTAGATATCATCTTAGTATAATGTATATATCTGGACTCAAACTAGAAAGAGTAATGAATAATAAGATCATAAATATCATTATTGATATCATTCTCAATATCATAACCATCATTATAAATTATCGTCATCAATATTATTGCCATCCTCTGGACTTACACTAGGCATAATAATCGATATTATCATCATTATCCGAACTTGAACTGGTATTTGTATAGTTCATAGCTTAATCAATATCAGGAGTTATAGTGGTAACCATATCATCATTACCATGGCCAATAGAAAAATTATAAGAGTATTCAATATCATAACCGCTAACGTAGCTATTTAGCATAATTACCAATTATAATGGAAGCATGACCTCTAACATAATCAATAGAATAATCGCTGATATATTAAATAAGCATGATTTTTAGTATAAGAAATAGCATGATCGCTAATATAACCTATAACTAAGTCAATGGAATACCCAATGACCCAATCAATAACCTAATAAATGGCTTAATCAATAGCATAATCAAGGGCATATTCAACTAGCTCACCATTAGCTTAACCAATAAGTTATTCATAGAGTAATTTATAAGTATTACTTCTAATGTCAACCCATCCATCAAGTACCAAGGCATCTTAATATCACAACAATAAACATGTCCTATATGTACACAAGCATATAAAAGGTCTTCAATAACTAAGACAATTCTTGGCCTAAGATAGGTCAAGAGCTCCCTTTTATATCCTAGAAATCCTTTACCAAGCAATTTCTACCATGGACTATGCGAAGGTATCTAAATCAAATATCATATATTGGATAATCTGTAACTAGACCTTGGATAACAATTCCTCCCAATAGAGGGCAACTAAGTCAATTCAACCTAAGGTAATGACACTAGGATAAATTCCACCCTAAACTCAAGTGACCAAGGTAATCTCCTCATTGGTTGAGTAACTAAAACATTTCCATCCTAAACAAGAGCCTACAAGGTCAACTTCACCTAATATATAGTTAACTAAGCTAAAAATGCCCAATAGCGATATCCAAAGTAGTCTAAATGATCCAACTAACCCAAGTATTGCAACTTATCACACCAATAACTAAAACCCATTCCAAATCTAACACAATATCGTAAACATACTATGAATTAGCTCAATATAACAAGGGGTAAAACCTAGACTACCTTGATGTCGAAGAAAGCTTAAAAGAACTGCTAAATCACCACTTTTTCCTTTCGAGATGTTTCCGCAAGATGCCAAACTATCAAAATTGCTTTGTACTCATAAATATGAGAATAAAAATACCCATATTAAAACATTGTTTTTCAGGTCCAAAAATCACACCAAAATCTTATGTGAGTCCCACTTATGAAAATTGCATATTCAAAACCAACCCAACATTCCCTCATGCTTAAGGGGTTATTACCCTAAAAAAATAGTAAAATCCGAGCTAATTTGGGGCCAAAATCAAGTTTCCAAGGTTTAGGGATTTTTGAATAAGAAATGAGAAAAATCTACCATAAAAGGGTGAAATCTTACCACAAATCGAAAGATAATTGTATAAACAAGAGTTAGCCAAGCTCCCTAATCACACAAAAGATTTAATTTCAAACTATCACGCTATTTAGGGTTTTAGCTCTCTTAGAAATGGATGAAGAATGGCAAAAAGGGACTAGTTATACCAATACCTGGGGCTCAGGTGTCGTTATCATGACGGAGTTGTCGCTACTACGACAATCACTTTTGATACAGTTACTTTCGCGACTCTAACATCATGATCGCAATATGGCAGGAGTAAATCCCATCTCGCGATCATGATATATAGCCATTTGTGATCGCAATATGTCAAGGCATAAATTGCATATGGTGATCGCGATTTACTCCTCTTTTAATTATGATCGCACCAGCAATCCTGATGCACCAGATATTTTTTCTAAGTCCAAAATTAACTTCATCCGAGTGCTTGAGATTCATTCAAAACCCCGTGCAGGCATACAAACTATGTTACCCTACCAAATTCGACATTCTATACTTAATGGCGTAGCTAAAATTTTCATCTGAGGTCATTTTGATAAAAAGTGGGTCCCACAACCAATTTCCATTTTCTTAACTTTCTGACCAATAGGTTAAAATGAACACGGATTCCTCGTGACCCAAATCAAGAGTCCACTTAGCCAAAAATTAATATTCCAAAGTTAGTGTGACCCGACCCGACCTGGAGCCTTATCGTAATGGGCATCCTAAGTCCACCCAGGAACGGGGACCACCCCTAATATCCAACCCAACCATCCAAATGCATACCCCAAGTCAAATGGAATTTGAATGTTCAACAAGATAACTTCTACTACAATACAAGATGAAAGGATATCTCTATAACCGTGACCAACCCAAAAAAGTCCAACCATTCATTACAAACCAATAACCATAACCAACCAAATATAAAAACCAAGTTCCTATCCATAAAATAACATAAAAGGATGGAACAATTATAAATTTAGTCCAACGATATCAGCCCCAATACTAATACCAATATTAAGGCTGACACCAATACCGATCCTGCCCATTCAAACCATAGTAGTCACACAATGCCTCTAACCAAAAGAGAAACAATATCTGGTTGGACATGCACCCAACTATAGCTAAAACCAATATTCATAAATAAACCAATGTATGCAAAGTCATTCATAAAATGAAATGTAGCCTTCCTGAATATGGAAGCTCACCACTTCAATCCAATAGCTGATCCCAAATCTGGTAAAAATATAGGAGGAGTAGAACGGTCGATTCTTGGATCGCATGGAGATACAATCGTCCGAAGATGGGTTAGTGAATGAATTCTAACCCAGGATAAGGATAAAATAATACCATCCAAGTAAACCAACCGTATGCATACAAACCATATATCTATATATATAACTATTCCAGGAAAATGAATCGGGTTTAGCATGCCTTTAAAACCATTAACCTAGGTATGTGTAGCTTAACCATCTTAAAACCACCCATGGGCTATATAGATCCTGTGTAACCCACTGAATGGGCCCTGATGCGTGAAGCCACACGAACCAAAGATTCCATAAGAGTAGAGGATTCCCAAGTACCTTTCGCTCCCCATGATAAATATCTAAAGTGTACTTAGATGATTCCCATGTACCTCATGTATGTTGCTATGACCAACCCTCATGTTGGCAAACATCAGTTTCCAGTGTTCGTCCATTGGACTCGGACCTTCACGATTGCTATCACAGCCTACTATTATTTCCCAATTAAAACTATTACCATCCAACCAAACCATTATTCCATCATTATTAAACAAGTCTATAAGTAGTGGTATTGTCATACTGATTATAGCTTGCAAGAAATGTCCTTATCCATTCTTTTTATGTAAAGGGATTCCCATGTACCCATAAATTATATTATCAAGTTAACTTGGGGGAATCCTGTGTACCCCACAAGTTGTTCATTACCATGTTTACTTGGGGGATTCCCTTGTACCCAACAAGGAAGTTTAATTTACCATAACCATGACCACCGAACCTTACCACTTAACCATTCGAAACCAATTAAACTATTTATACCATTTAGGGTTCCATTACTGTAATACCTCACATGTTTCTAATCCTGTGATTCATACTTGATTACATGACTTACAATGAATATCCTAGTGATAGGATAGCTTATGATTTATTAAGCATGTTCATATGAGTCACTTAAGGTAATGCAAGCAAAGAGTTTTTTTAATCCATCAAGTTTAAGTGTTCGATTTTGCAAGGGTCATCTTTGAATGAGTATAAATCGATATTATTGTAGTATTTTGGCTGATTTAGATAGACCAAATTTTAGAGAATTGAATTAGCTTTCCAACGATACCAATTTCTCCTTAATCCAATACCCGAGCAAAAAGTTATGCCTATTTTTGTGAGAGACAGTAAGCATAGGCGATTGGTTAGGCGCCGCCTAACCCAAGCATAGGCGATTGGTTAGGCGCCGCCCAACCCAAGCATAGGAGATCACTTGGACGCCGCCTAAGTCAATTCCAGGTGTAAAAAACACTCCGTCTTGAGTTATTTTAAAGGTAATTAAGTCTTTAAATACTCCTTACACGTCCCTAAACTTAACCCTATGAAATATATAGCTTCTAAACCTATTGCAACCCTATTTTCATCTCAAAGCTCATCATCCAAGAGCAAAAAATGAGAAAAAAAACTAGGGTTGCATAATTAAGCTTGAAGATACGATTTTAAGGAACTCCTCCGCCAATCATCAAGAATCTTCCTTCAAAGGTATGCGTAGTGTTCATCTATGGATTCAATTCGTTCATAGTGTTCAAGAATCAACCTTCAAAATACAAAAACTTGGTTGATTGTGGTGATATGATCATACCCATGTTGATGTTTGATTGTTTTCCTCTTTTTCATTATAAAGTATGATTTTTATATTGTTGGGTGTTGATGATCATGTTGTTGATATTGGGTGATTCCTAAGATGGAATCTTTATATGTTTTTTTGTGAATTCATGATATCATATGAGTTGGAAACATGTAAATTTGGTTGTTCAGGATGTATAATTTGATAAATTCACCTATGCTTAAGATGTGCATGTAAGGTGTTTGATTAAATGCCTAAGAAACTAGAAATCATGCAATATAGCTAAATTGTGAGTAAGTGAAGGATTCATGATATGCCCTTACGTTCCAATGACTTCCATGATTGATAATGTGCCTTGTAAATGTTGGTGGAACACTCATGAACTATTCTTATGAGATTATGCTATGTTTACTTACAAATCCTACTTATGAACAAGATGTATGATAAACATGCAATCCACATGAACTTCCATGCATAGTATGAGATCCCTACTTATGATATTATATATTATGGACTCTACTCTTATGATCAAGTCAGTCATGTGTGTCAGTTTTCTTCCATCAAGTCCTGGAGGTACTTGTACCTGAAAACTATAGTTGTGTGCCTAGATCCATGTCATGTTTCACGATATCCGAACTCAAGCTATGATTCCATAGACTTCAGTTAGTCATGTGACTCACAAAAACCTCATGATCTTAGTCAGTTGTCAGATATCAGTAACATTCTTTCAGTCAATGGAATTCAGTAAGATCAAGTCATGTACAGTCATTTATTCATGTCTAGTCCCTCCAGATGGGAGTAGAGGTTAGCACCGAGCGAACCCAAGGATGGGAACTCACCCGCCAGTTCAGGGTGTGATTCTTAGTAGCAATCCTTGTGTTCCAGAACTACGTAGCCAGCGTAGGTTGAGACATCTTAACCCGTCAGCTTAGGGTTGATGAGGTGGCTTAACCTGTCAGTTTAGGGTTCCCACCGTTCTCAATGAGTACCCGCCAGATAAGGGTCACTCACATCTGTCCTTACCAGTGGCACGGTATTGACACCCCTCCAGTCGGGGTCGAGATTGGACCCCAGCTTAGCCATAACGGCATACATGGGGCAAGTCGGTTAAATACTACCTCCCACAGTTTCAGTAACAGTCTCAATAAAAGAACTCAGATAGTTCTTCAGATTTCAGTATATACAGGACTGTCAGATACAGTCATCCATGTTATCAGTTTCAGTATCAGTCTCAGTAAAAGAACTCAGGGCGTTCTTCAGATTTCAGTATATACAGGAATGTCAGATACAACGCCCATGTTATCAGTTTCAGTATCAGTCATGATAGTTATTAGTAAACCATGTATTAGCTTACAAGTTATGCTATCACGTATTCACGGTCCCAGTTTCTATATATGTGTGTTTGCACTCCCACGTTCATATTAGTCAGTCAGTGTTGTTCATGCATGAAACCCTTTATGTTCAGCCTACCTTCCCCTTTATACTCAGTACTCCAGTTGTACTAACGCATTTGCGCTATGGTGCTTTCTTTTCATGTTACACCAAAGGTTTCGAGACACGAGCTCCAGCCTAGCAGTAGTGGCAGCATTCTAATCGCAGAGACACGGTTAGTCCTCATTGTTTTGAGGACAATATGATTTGATTCTTTTATCTATTTCTTCAGTTCAGTTTTATGGAGTTAGTTGGAGACATGTTCCTTTAACTCCTTATTCAGACAGTTTAGAGGCTTCCAAATTTACTTTCAGATTTATGTTTAGATTTAGTTGTTTTGGGTATTTTTGGCCACATGATTGTATTCAGTTGAACCTTATGTCCTTACAGTTCCATGTATTCCGTATTATTATATTATGATTTGCAGTAAACAGGTACATATATCAGTCATGGGTTAGCTTGTGGTCCCTCAGGGTCATGAGCACCGTGTAGCATTCCAGTTCAGCAAATCGGGGTGTTACAAACTTGGTATCAGAGCCTAAGGTTCAATAGAGTCCTAGGAAGTCTGAAATCCGCATCTAGTAGAGTCTTGTACATGGGTGTGTTGCACGCCACATTTATGTGCGGGAGGCTATAAGATGTTTTAGGAACAGTCCCCTTTCTTCATTATTCATTTCATGCTAGTGAGCATAATCACAAGTTAAACTCTCAGTCTAATCCATTCTTCTCTTATTCCAGACCATGGCCCTAAAGAGAAGAAACCAGCTAGCTCCTCAACCCTAAAATCCTTTGGGCGAATATGTTTCCCATGCGGAGTTTAGAGCCGCATTTACCACACTTTCTCAGTCCATGGCTGCACAGAATGAATGTCCGCCAGTCACTCCGGCCAATCCAGTGGCCACTCCCAAAGCAGCTAGGGTTCGGGAATTCACCCGGATGAACCCTCTATCTTTCCATGGGTCTAAGTCTGATGAGGACCCTCAGGAGTTCATTGACCAAGTCCAGAAGGTCATTGACATCATGGGTGTTACTTCTATTAAGAGTGCTGAGTTAGCCGTCTACCACTTATAGGATGTTGCTCATGATTGGTACAAACAATGGAAGTCTAAGAGGTTAGATAATACAGGCCCTATCGAGTGGGAGGAATTTGTCACAACCTTCTTAAACAGATTCTTTCCCCAAGAGCTGAGGGAAGCCAAAGTTCTTGAGTTCATCAACCTTAGACAGGGGAATATGATGATTAGGGAGTATTCTCTCAGATTTACTCAGCTATCCAGGTATGCTCCTTATGTGGTTGCAGACAATAGAGCTAAGATGAGCAAGTTCGTGTCAGGTTCAACGATAGCGTGGTAAATAAGTGTAGGTCTGCGATGCTGATCGGTGATATGACCTTAGAAAGACTCATGACCCATGCCCAGCAAGTAGAAGAGCAGAAGTTTAAGACTAGGGAGAGGCAGAAGAAGAGAGCAAGGTCAGTTAATTTCAACTTTGCTCACCCCAAGTCAGATGGAGGAAATCGTTCACAGTTTCGCTCCAAGTCAGCCATTCCAGCTCCTTCCTCTGCCAGCGCTCCAGTGCCGAAGTTCAGAGACGGCAATAGAGATAAAGCGCCAGGCTCTAAATCTCAGGGCAGTGTTAGCAGTGCCCGAATGAATCCCCTTTGTCAGACTTGTGGTAAGAACCACAAGGGCATTTGCAGAGCCGGTAGTGATGTCTGTTTTGGTTGTGTCAAGCTAGGCCACAGGATTATGGAGTGTCTGCAGTCAAGTCTTCAGGGTCAGCAAAATCATTCTACAGCTCATTCCAGTCGCCCAAACCAGTAGGGTGCCATTTCCAGTGCTACCAGTGGGCAACGCCCAAACAGACTCTATGCTCTTCAGTCCCGACAGGATCAGAAAAATTCTCCTGATGTTGTTACTGGTACGTTACAGATTTTCCATGTTCATGTTTATGCTTTGCTAGACCCAGGTGCATCTTTGTCTTTTGTTACTCCATACATAGCAGGCAATTTCGGAATCAGTCCCGAAATCCTAGTAGAGCCCTTCTCAGTCTATACCCTAGTGGGTAAAACCATCATAGCCTAGTAGGTATACAGGAACTGCTCGGTTATGATATCTCAGAAATCCA
Organism: Capsicum pubescens; assembly: GCA_030864215.1. Classification (NCBI taxonomy): domain Eukaryota; kingdom Viridiplantae; phylum Streptophyta; class Magnoliopsida; order Solanales; family Solanaceae; genus Capsicum; species Capsicum pubescens. Next base: position 174,141,957 of record CM061549.1, read on the forward strand.
CGTCAGCAGATTTAGTGGAGTTAGAGATGACTGATTTTGATGTCATTCTCGGCATGGATTGGCTTCATTCCTACTATGCCACAGTCGACTGTAGAAATAGAATAGTTCGGTTTTAGTTCCCGAATGAAGCCATCCTAGAGTGGAAGGGTAGCATTTCAGCATTCAGGGGTCAACTTGTTTCCTACCTTCGGGCAAGGAAAATGATTTCTAAGGGGTGTGTGTATCATCTCATGCATGTTAAAGATTCTAGTTCTGAATCTCCCAGCCTTGAAATAGTCCCTGTTATTAATGAATACTCAGATGTCTTTCCCGAAGATCTTCCAGGCATTCCTCTCGAAAGGGAAATAGACTTCGGCATAGACCTTCTTCCGGATACTCAACCTATTTCTATTCCGCCATACAGAATGGCACCAGCAGAACTCAAAAAACTAAAAGATCAGTTGAAAGATCTCTTAGATAAGGGGTTCATCAGACCCAGCATTTCCCCATGGGGTGCGCCAGTATTATTCGTGCGCAAGAAAGACGGTTCTCTCAGGATGTGTATTGATTATCGTCAACTCAACAAGGTCACGGTCAAGAACAGATATCCTCTTCCCAAAATTGATGATCTATTCGACCAACTTCAAGGTGCCAGTTACTTCTCCAAGATAGACCTCAGATCAGGCTATCATCAGCTCAGAGTTAGAGAATGTGACATTCCGAAGACAGCTTTCCGTACTCGGTATGGTCACTTCGAATTTTTAGTCATGTCATTTGGTCTTACCAATGCCCCAACAGCTTTTATAGATTTGATGAACTGTGTGTTCAAGCAGTACTTGGACATGTTTGTCATAGTCTTTATAGATGATATTTTGGTCTATTCTCGCACAGAGCGTGATCATGCAGACCATCTCAGGATTGTTCTTCAGACTCTCAGGGATCACCAGTTATTCGCTAAGTTCAGCAAGTGCAAATTTTGTCTAAGATCAGTAGCATTCCTTGGCCATATTGTTTCTGGTGATGGCATTAGAGTAGATTCTCAGAAAACCGAGGCAGTAAGGAACTGGCCCAGACCTGTATCTCCATCAGATATTAGGAGTTTCTTGGATTTGGCTAGCTATTACAGATGGTTTGTCGAGGGATTTTCTTCTATTGCATCTCCCATGTCCAGATTGACTCAGAAGAAGATTAAGTTTCAGTGGTCAGATTCATGCAAAAATAGCTTTCAAGAGTTGAAGACTCGACTCACCTCTGCTCCAGTTCTAGCTATTCCAGATGGTTCAGACAGTTTTGTAGTCTATTGTGATACATCCAGAGTGGGTTTAGGTTGTGTCCTCATACAGCATGGTAAGGTCATAGCCTACGCCTCCAGACAGTTAAAGCCACATGAGAAGAATTATCCTACTCATGATCTTGAGTTAGCAGCGGTAGTTTTTGCCTTAAAGATTTGGAGGCATTATCTCTATAGAGTTCATGTAGATGTCTTCACAGACCATAAAAGCCTCCAGTATGTCTTTTCCCAGAAAGATCTCAATCTTCGCCAGAGAAGGTGGTTAGAGCTCTTAAAAGATTACGACATGAGTGTTCTTTATCATCCGGGCAAGGCCAATGTTATGGCCGACACTCTCAGTCGACTCTCCATGGGTAGTATTTCTCACATTGAGGATAGTAAAAAAAAGATGGCTCAGGAGATCCATCAGCTTACCAGACTAGGCGTTCACTTAGTCGATTCTTTAGAGGGTGGTGTATGTGTTCATAGTAGTTCAGAGTTATCTCTAGTTTTCGAGGTGAAAGAGAAACAAGACAGGGATCCTAGCCTTGTCAAGCTTAAAGAGTCAGTTCAGAATCAGAAAGTCGAGGTTTTCTCCCAAAGAGGAGATGGTGTTCTTCTTTGTCAGGGTCGTCTATGTGTTCCAGGTGTAGATGAATTGAGGCAGCGAATTCTTACAGAAGCGCATGGTGAGAGATACTCTAATCATCCAGGGGATACTAAGATGTACCACGACATGCGGGAGATCTATTGGTGGAGTGGGATGAAGAGAGATATTGCAGAGTTTGTTGCTAAGTGCTCTACATGTCAGCAGGTTAAGATAGAGCATCAGAAACCTAGTGGTGCCATGCAAGAGTTCACCATTCCTACTTGGAAGTGGGAAGGAGTTAAAATGGACTTCATGATGGGTTTGCCTAGAACTCGTCATCAGCATGATTCAGTCTGGGTCATTATAGATAGAATGACCAAGTCAGCTCATTTCCTTCCTGTTTGTACTTTTTATTCCACCGAGGATTATGTCAAAGTTAGATTACATGGTGTTACACTATCTATCATCTCAGACAGAGGTACCCAGTTCACTTCTTATTTTTGGAAAGCGTTCCAAAAGGGTCTCGGTACCCAAGTCCATCTCAGCACAACATTTCATCCTCAGACAGATGGTCAAGCAGAGAGGACCATTCATACTCTTGAAGATATGCTAATGGCGTGTGCAATTGACTTCAGGGAAAGTTGGTACGACCACTTGCCTTTGATTGAGTTTGCATACAACAATAGCCATCATTCTAGTATTCAGATGGCTCCATTCGAAGCTTTCTATGGTAGGAGATGTAGATCTCTGATTGGTTGGTTCGAAGTTAGTGAGGCCTCAGTCATAGGTCCTGACTTAGTATTCGACGCCTTAGAGAAAGTTTAGTTGATCAGAGAGAGACTCCGGGCTGCTCAGAGCTGACAGAAGTCCTATGGAGATGTTCATAGAAAAGATCTCGAGTTCGAGGTCAATGACTATGTCTATCTTAAGATCTCTCCCATAAAGGGAGTGAAGAGGTTCGGCAAGAAAGGAAAACTCAGTCCACGGTATGTCGGTCCCTTAAAAATTCTTTGTCGTTTTGGCAAGGTAGCTTATGAGCTTGAGTTGCCTTCAGATCTAGCCTCAGTCCATCCAGTCTTCCATGTCTCTTTGCTAAAGAAGTGCATAGGTGACCCAGCAGTTGTTGTCCCTATTCAGAGCATCAACATTTAGAACAGCCTCTCTTATGAAGAGATTCAAGTCGAAATCTTAGATTATCAGACTCGTAGATTGAGGAACAAAGAAGTCCCTCTAGTTAAGGTTCTTTGGCGAAATCAGTCTTATGAGGGAGCTACTTGGGAAGAAGAAGTAGATATGCATACCCATTATCCTCACCTCTTCCTCGCCAATTCAGATCAAGCTCAAGGTAACAGTTCTCCTTAAGCTTATTAAGTTTCATGTTCATGTTTCCAGTATAAACTTGGTACCTATTAACCGTTTCATACTCAGTCATGCATTTATGTATCAGTTGTTCGTGCATCAGATATGCACGAGTTCAGTATGTTTAGCATGTCAGTCATGAGATCAAGTTTTAGTTCTTCATGTTCAGTTCAGGTTCTATTGTCTTATATCCCTTCTCAGTAAATTCTCATTCGAGGACGAATGTTCCCAAGGGGGAGATATTGTAATACCCCGCATGTTTCTAATCCTGTGATTCATACTTGAGTACATGACTTACAATGAATATCCTAGTGATAGGATAGCTTATTATGCATTAAGCATGTTAATATGAGTCACTTAAGGTAATGCAATCTAAGAGTTTTTTTAATCCATCAAGTTTTAGTGTTCGATTTTGCAAGGGTCATCTTTGAACGAGTATAACTCGATGTTAATGTGGTATTTCGGCTAATTTAGACCCAAAAAATTTTAGAGAATTGAATTATATTTCCAACGATACCAATTTCGCCTTAATCCAATACCCGAGCGAAAAGTTATGCCCATTTTCGTGAGAGACAGTAAGCATAGGCGATTGGTTAGGCGCCGCCTAACCCAAGCATAGGCGATTGGTTAGGCGCCGCCCAACCGAAGCATAGGAGATCACTTGTGCTCCGCCTAAGTAAATTCCAGGTGTCAAAAACACTCCGTCTTGAGTTATTTTAAAGGCAATTAAGTCTTTAAATACTCCTTACACGTCCCTAAACTTAACCCTACGAAATATGTAGCTTCTAAACCTATTGCAACCCTATTTTCATCTCAAAGCTCATCATCCAAGAGCACTAAAGGAGAAAAACAACTAGGGTTGCATAATTAAGCTTGAAGATCCGATTTTAAGGAAATTCCTCCATCAATCATCAAGAATCTTCCTTCTAAGGTATGCGTAATGTTCATCTATGGATTCAATTCGTTCATAGAGTTCAAGAATCAATCTTCAAAATACAAAAGCTTGGTTGATTGTGGTGATATGATCATACCCATGTTGATGCTTGATTGTTTTCCTCTTTTTCATTATAAAGTATGATTTCTATATTGTTGGGTGTTGATGATCATGTTGTTGATATTGGGTGATTCCCAAGATGGAATCTTTATATGTTTTTTTGTGAATTCATGATATCATATGAGTTGGAAACATGTAAATTTGGTTGTTCATGATGTATAATTTGATGAATTCACCTATGCTTAAGATGTGCATGTAAGGTGTTTGATAAAATGCCTAAGGAACTAGAAATCATGCTATATAACTAAATTGTGACTAAGTGAAGGATTCATGATATGCCCTTACGTTCCAATGACTTCCATGATTGATAATGTGCCTTGTAAATGTTGTTGGAATACTCATGAACTATTCTTATGAGATTATTCTATGTTTCATACAAATCCTACTTATGAACAAGATGTATGATAACCATGCAATCCACATGAACTTCCATGCATAGTATGAGATCCCTACTTATGATATTATATATTATGGACTCTACTCTTATGATCAAGTCAGTCATGTGTGTCAGTTTCCTTCCATCGAGTCCTGGGGGTACTTAAACCCGAAAACTATAGTTGTGTGCCTAGATCCATGTCATGTTTCATGATATTCGAACTCAAGCTATGATTCCATAGACTTCAGTCAGTCATGTGACTCAGTAAAACCTCATGATCTTAGTCAGTTGTCAGATATCAGTAACATTCCGCCAGTCAACGGAATTCAGTAAGAGCAAGTCATGTACAGTCAGTTATTCATGTCCAGTCCCTCCAGATGGGAGTAGAGGTTAGCACCGAGCGAACCCAAGAATAGGAACTCACCCGCCAGTTCAGGGTGTGATTCTTAGTAGCAATCCTTGTGTTCCAGAACTACGTAGCCAGCGTAGGTTGAGACATCTTAACCCGTCAGCTTAGGGTTGATGAGGTGGCTTAACCTGTCAGTTTAGGGTTCCCACCGTTCTCATTGAGTACCCGCTAGATAAGCGTCACTCACAGCTGTCCTTACCAGTGGCATGGTATTGACACCCCTCCAGTCGGGGCAGAGATTGGACCCCAGCTTAGCCATAACGGCGTACATGGGGCATGTCGGTTAAACACTACCTCCCACAGTTTCAGTAACAGTCTCAGTAAAAGAACTCAGATAGTTCTTCAGATTTTAGTATATACAGGACTGTCAGATACAGTCATCCATGTTATCAGTTTCAGTATCAGTCTCAGTAAAAGAACTCAGGGCGTTCTTCAAATTTCAGTATATACAGGACTGTCAGATACAGTCGCCCATGTTATCAGTTTCAGTATCAGTCGTGACAGTTATAAGTAAACCATGTATTAGATTACAAGTTATGTTATCACATATTCACGGTCCCAGTTTCTATATATGTGTGTTTGCACTCCCATGTTCATATTAGTCAGTCATTGTTGTTCATGCATGATACCCTTTATGTTCATCCTACCTTCCTCGTATACTCAGTACTCCAGTTATACTGACGCATCTGCGCTATGGTGCTTTCTTTTCATGTTACACCATAGGTTCTGAGACACGAGCTCCAGCCCAGCAGTAGTGGCAGCATTCCAGTCGCAGAGACACAGTGAGTCCTCATTGATTCGAGGACAATATGATTTGATTCATTTATCTATTTCTTCAGTTCAGTTTTATGGAGTTAGTTGGATACATGTTCCTTCAACTCCTTATTCAGACAGTTTAGAGGCTTCCAGATTTACTTTCAGATTTATATTCAGATTTAGTTGTTTTGGGTATTTTCGCCCACATGATTGTATTCAGTTGAACCTTATGGCCTTACAGTTCCATGTATTCCGCATTATTATATTATGATTTTCAGTATTGAGGTACAAATATCAGTCATGGGTTAGATTATGGTCCGTCGGGGTCATGAGCACCGTGTAGCATTCCGGTTCAGCAAATCGGGGTGTTACAATTACCAAAAATGCCATGCAATAGTTCCATTGAAAGTCCAATAATATAGTAAAAGCACTATCGTAGGCATTTTATCATACATGTTGGGGGCATAGTGTTTCAAAAATCAATTCCAATTACCAATTTACCATTCCCATACACCCAATTGTTCAAACCACCATTAAAGTATGTAAAAACATAATTAAAACATGGGAAAAACCATAACCAAGCATTTAATATCAAAACCCCAGCATATATTTGAAAACCCAAAACCATACAAAAATTATGCCATAAAAAACATTGTATAAAACATGCCTTTAGTTGGAACTAACAATGAGGGAGGAGTACATGCCTTAGATTATGAAGATGATGGAGAGAAGTAACTCGTACAAGTCCCAAATTGATCCTCTAGATAAAACCCTATCCTTTATTTACCCAAGAGCCTTAGAGAGAATTAGAGAGTGTTTCTTAGTGATTCAAATTAGAAATAGAGAGCATTAAAGAGTGTTTCTTACCTTATAATTATCGTTGAGAAAATTTACATAAACCGCCTATAATACCCAGGCAAACCCAATAAACTCTGAATGTTGGTTGGAGTCATGGGTCTAGACCACCTTTTAAGCATAGCCGCCTTTTGTGGATCAACCATGATCCCCTCACTAGAAGGAATATAACCAAGAAAAGTTACAACATTCAACCAAAACTCACACTTGAAGAATTTGGCATAAAATTGATGCTCCATTAAGGTCTGCAACACCATACGGAGGTGACTAGAATGATACACCTTACTTTTAGAATACACCAAGATGTCATCAATGAACATAATGACAAGAAGATCCAGAAACTACCTGAAGACCATGTTCATCAAATCCATAAATATCGTCGGGGCATAAGTCAAATAGAATGACATCACCAGGGACTCAAAGTGTCCATACTGAGTATGAAAAGCCGTCATAGGGATATCCACCTCCCTAATCTTAAGCTAATGATACCTAGATCGAAGATCTAACTTAGAAAAAAATTGGTACCTTGCAACTGATCAAATAAGTCATCCATACTTACGTGAGGATGCTTGTTCTTAACCATCACCTTATTCAACTGTTGATAGTTAATGTACATTCGAATGGAACCATCTTTCTTTCGCACGAATAACACCGGTGCACCTTACGGGGATGCACTAGGATAGATGAAACCCTTATCCAAAAGATCCTTAAGTTGCTCCTTGAGTTCTCTCAACTCAGGCAGAGCCCTTCTATAAGGAGGAATAAATATTGAATGGGTGTCCAAACCCAAATCAGTGCCAAACTCAATCTCCTTATCCAGAGGAACACCAGGAATATAATATGGAGAGACCTCAAGAAACTTATTCACCACTGAAACTGAATTTAAAGAAAGACCTTTTGATTTAGAATCTTTAACCCAGACCAGATAATAAAGACACCCTTTGAAGATTAATCTCTGAGCTCTAAGATAAGAAATAAACCCCCCTAGGATCTAGGGAACCACCCTCCCATTAAATAACCGGTTTTCTAGGGAACCTAAAGACAACCTTACGGGTCCAATAATCTACGGACACGTAACAAAAGTGTAACCAATCTATTTCTAGAATTACATCAAAATCCACCATAACAAATTCAAATAAATCCACCGAAGTCTGCCTACTACCAACAGATACCACACATCCCTTTTAGTCTCTTTTAGCAACCGCAGAGTCACCTACCAGGGTAGGAATAAAAAAGGATATGAAATAAGCTTAGTATAAAAAACAAAATACATAGCCATAAATGGGGTCAGATAAGATAGAGTGGACCTCGGATCAAGCAAAAAATACACATTATGAGAAAAAAGTTGTAACATACCGTTAATGACATCAGGTAAAGCCTTAAATTCCTGCCGAGTAGTAAGAGCATAAAACCTATTCTGACCTATGCCGGTACCAAAAGCAGAAACCGATGCAGAAGCAACACCGTTTGGTGCAGAAGAAGAAGATGAAGCAACCAGAGCCTTACTCGCTGCATAAGCACCCTTACCAACCGAAAAGTTTATAAGCATATAGCATGGATAACCACATTTGAAACCCATGTTCCTCCCCTCATCACAGAAACCCCTATGCAACCTACCACAAAACTGAAAAAGAGGGCCTGATAAGGCCGACTAATCCTCACTCGCCTTAGATTAGGCACCCTGTGCTCCAAAATCATCTCCACTTTGTTGATGCTTATCACCCGACTATTTCGGGTAAGGAGCACTAGATGTAGAGAAGCAACTAGAAATCCCCCACTTTTTCTTTGGCCACATACCACTAACCCAACCACCTCGTTATTTAGCACCACCCTATTTAGATGACCTAAACTTCTTACCCTGTCTTTCCCAATCTCAGCCTATTTTCTCTATTCTTCCTCCACCTTCTACATATGAACCACCAACCTAGAAATATCTATATCATTGATAAACAATGCAGTCTTGCTTTCAGGGATCAAATAGTGAGATAGTCTAGAAGGAAACTTTCTCATCCTTACCCTCATATCAGATACTATTTCTAGAGCGTACCTTGGTAGTTGATGAAATTTCAAGGCATATTCCTTAACAAATATTTTCCCTAGTCTCAAATTGATAAATTCTTTTACTTTGCTTCCCTCAACTCCTGACGAAAGTACCAATCTAGAAAAACATTAGAGAAAGTCTCCCACAAATTTGACTCCTCAACATCACCTCTTACCCTATCCCACTCCTCGTACCATTAGTACTCCACATTCTTAAGTTGTTAAGCAGTAAAATTCACCACTTCCACATGCGTGGCCTGCATTACCCTAAATATTTTCTCATTTCATCCAAGAAACCCTGAAGGTCCTCCTCCACCTTCACAACAGTAAAAGAAAGAGGATTCATCTTTATGAACTGGCCAACTTTTGTGGCCTCAACAGATGAAACACTAGATGCATCTCACTCAGCCTGAGCAGCAACCAAATAAGCAACAATATGAATCGATTGATAAAATTCCGCATTAGTCACCTTGCCCTGAGGAGGACTAGTTAAAACTAGTAGACTTCTAGAAATATCAGTGAGTGGACCCCTAGACTGAGTATAGATCCCCTGAGTAGTACATGTCCCTTCAACATTGTCCTCATTTGGGACAAAAGAGTTGTCTTGCATCTTAGATCATCCAGGCACGATCTAAAATAATAAATATGGGCACACCATACAAACTGATGATATCACGTACATAGATATAGGCTAACCTCTCAGCACTGAACGATATCTGAATAGGAAAGAAATATGCTGACTTGGTCAACTGGTCCATAATGACCCAAATACCATCAGAACCAGGGCAAGTAAGAGGCAACCCACTAACAAAATCAATGGTAATCCTATCCCACTTCCACTTGGGAATGGGGAATATCTGAATCAATCCATTTGGTCGTTGATGCTCCACATTCACATGCTGACAACAAAGGCATACCAATACACCAATAATGTTTTCTCAAATCTCTATACATCTTAGTTATATCTAGATAAATATAATATCTAGAGTTGTGAGCCTCATGCAAATCAATTAAAGTAAGTCATCGATCCTCAAAATGCCAATGCGGCTATCAAACCTCAAAATACCCTCGAAATATATGGTGGTCCTCTTGGACTCACCACAAAACGCATGATCACGAAGAAAACTAGGATTACTTCCACAAACAGATGATCTCAAATCTGCTAAAAAATAAAGACCTCGCCTAATACTAGCAAGAATCCTCCTAAGGTCTGAAATATAAAGGAGAACCATCAAGTTAGCTAAGTATTGAATGTCCCATGATAATGGCCTCTAAGAACAGAAATATAAGCCAAACCACCAATACTCACTACCTTTCAAGTCAAGGAATTTTCTTCTACATTTGCCTTGTCCAAATAATAAAAGATAGATATATCATATTCCTTAATCAAATCTATCCATCTATGTTGCCTAGAATTAAGCTTCCTCTAGGTCATAAGATATTGAAGACTGCGATGATCGGTGAAAATCTCACAATGCAAACCATAGAGATAATGCCTCAAAATCTTATGCACGAAAACTACTATCACCAACTTTAAATCCTGAGTGGCATAGTTGTGCTCATGTACCTTAAGTTTTCTCAAGCATAAAAAATAACATGACCCTACTGTATCAACACACAACCTAAGTGTCATGACCTAACTTCTCAGGTCATAATGGCGCCTACTATAACCCACTAGTAGGCAAGCCAATCTCGTAGTCCAAAACTAGTAGTAACAGACGACCAAAAGAATAAAAGGAAGAATATGGAATAGATGAAATAAATTACTAACATACCTAAGATAATCCCAAAACCTAGTGTAATCAGTACAAGAGCTTCTAACATAAGCAGGATACAAATAATGATAAAAATGAGGTACTAAATAAATATACAGATATAACCATCTCTGAATACGACAAAGAGACTAGTCCATTATACAAGAGGGAGAAAAGTGATACTCCAAACATCAGGAGCTCAGTCTATGTCTCCGAACCATGGAATCTTCATACGATGCACACAACCGCAATGATAACCCGTACTATGGTCTGCAAGATGCAGAAGTGTAGTATGAGTACCAAACTTGTAGTACTGAGTAAGCAACTATCGACTGAGATCAAAAGATAATACACATATATACAACATATAAATAGAAATAAAGTCTCAATTCAAATTTCTAAAAATAACATACAAAAGTTGATGAGATAGTAAGGGCAAATGACCCTACTCATATCCAAGAAATATAACATAATAAGGCTAAGGAAGTATTAAGGATGAACTATCGTATTCTATCTATGCTTAGGAATATCAACACTATACTATATATTATAAGACAATATAAGAATAAAGGGAAAAAATAGGATATATAATAGTATGCAATGCCATAAAATGAATATACAATTAAATAAATGAAAGAGGGAAGGGATATACGGTAATAGCATAGCTATATATAAATAGATATATATATTTGTATAACCAAGGCCAATTCAAGGAACAACCTAAGTCATTAGATTATCATCTCAATACCTAATAATCATTGTTGGAACTAGTGCTAGTATACTGATGAGTGGTGAATTTACCACTCATTTGCACTCAACATTCATGCACATTTCCATGATTTAAATGTATAAATGAGACATATGTATGATTAAATGCACTAATATCCATATTTTATAGGCATACAGTTCATGGGATAGAAAGGTTTAGAATTGAGATAGAAAGGATCAAAAGAAGAGAAATGATGTACAACTTAAAGACCTGAGTATAAACAGACCTCGATTACCACGATCACAGTCTGAGGGATGCGATTGAAACCAGTTAAAAAGGTTAGCAATTGTGATCATATGGATTTAATTATGGTTGTGGTATCTGCAATCGTAGCAAACCTAGCGTGATCACGGCAATGCAAGATTAGGAGAAGGGGTAGTTTTGTAATTTTTAGTAGCCGACCCGAAGTCCCTTAAAAGCTTAAAACCCTTTCCCATTTTAGGCATTATAGACACTAGCAATACTTTGAATTTGAAATTGATACCCTAAATTGGGCAAGAATTGTAATTTGATTTGGAGATTTGGATTTTGGTATCTGTGAAGAATGGATGCCTTGAACAATCCTTTTAGTATATGTTTCTTCATTTCTTCATGAGTAGCTAAATCTTTTAGTCTTGGGATTATATTGAACTAAGATGCAATCATTTATGGGTTGTGATGTAATTGTGTATATGCGAGTTGGATGATAACAGGTTCTACTATTGCTTGATTAAATTGGGTGTTATTTGTTGGTGAAAGCCCCAAATACTCAAAATGGGTTTGTAGGTGAAAATCCCAAACTCTTGAAAGCTCAAACCATCCTTGAAAGAGGGGTTTGGGTGAACTTTTGGAACCTACATCATCATTGAAAGGGGAATGTGGGAACCAAGGCAATAGTATATAATTAATGGATTTAGTTTACTAATTCTCACTATCTTAGACATAAAAGTAAGTATGACGTTGACTACATCTTGGGTATCTTCCTAAAAATAGGTATACCCAATTGAGGTACTAGGTAAATATAGTTAAAACACTTATTAGGTATCCAAAAGGTTCAATATGTTAAATTCTTGAGGTTTTATTGACAAGCTAGCATCAAGGACCCTAGACCTAGCCTACCATATTGTTGACAACTAGCATGTACACCAAATCTACACATGCCCATACCTACCTTACCCTTAGGTAGACATAATCCCAAGATTCTCTTTATATAGAAACTAAAATACAATTTTTGTGTAGTGTGTGGAGTTGAGTTACTATTAACCCACACTCTCCCACAACCAACCAACCAACCCCCCTCCATTTTAAATCATGCTATTTACTTTATTTGCACTTCGGGTGTTTTCTTAGTAAGTGTTAAGACCCATAAGACTAGAATTCTACTTTTCACTCCTTGTGGATTCGACCTCAACAAAAGTTGATAAATTAACAGTGATCGTTCTTTACCAAATCGTATGGTATAGGTGATTGTTATTATATACTTAAGGTTTCTAATCCATATGTCTAATCATGAGTAAATCATGCATAATAATATAATCGTAAGATGAAAGAGTGAGAATCATACCACAAATAACAATACCAGATCATTATCAAGTTGCCAAAAACTAGCCTTGACAATGATCATAACAACAATAAAAAGAATAGCAACAACAACACAAGTAATTGGCTATCCCAGATAAACAGTACCTAATCGAGCCTTTCATGAACTTCTACCACCCTAGGCTCATAAGGTTTAAAAAATATTCAACATACCACACAACACAAGCATCACTCAAACATAAGAAAAACCCATAAGGCTGATAGATAAAGGTAAATAGTGGTGATAGGAAATACACATGATAGAATGTATGCCAAGATATAATCCGTAAAATCATACCAAATCCAAACATCATAAGAAGTAGCCAAACTCAAATCGATACGATAAATGTACAAATATGTTCATCATCATAATCATCCTGCGGCCTTGTCGGGCATAAATGTATATTATCGTAATCATCCATCAGCCTTGCCAGGAATATAAGTATATCATCATAATCATCTTCCAGCCTTGACGGGTATAAAAACTATTGGAACCATTAGGGGTTGCACCAAACATTGAGGGACCAGGTCCCTCAAAGTCAATCACAGGCAATCAAATGATAGAGTGCAAGAGAACTAAGGAAAACACGGGAAGAGTAAAAACATAAGATTTTTACCTAGAAATCCAGGAAGTGAAAAACCAGGGCTTTCCCTCACAAGAACTAATGAAAAACACCATAATCAACCTCGTGATTACAGTCTAAATTTTAGCCTACCTCTATTCACCTTTCTCTTACAATAACTATACTATAAGCTAATCTTGGTAACACTACTAAGGACCCTCTCTACTGATTAACTCTAATAAGTCTCACACTTAGGTACCTCTACCTAAGTACCTCTCTCAACAAAAAAAACACTACTCTTATAACATGAGTAGTTCATTTACAAATCAGCACTCAAGAACACTCACTCACTCTTTAAGCATATTACAATGATAAGAACATGAGCAATGCTTGAGCAGTCTTAAAATAGAATTTTTGTTACCTCTCTTCACTCTTTTGATTTTTGCAACAACTGCATTTGATAAAGAGGCGTCTCTTTATTTTTATGGTAGAATGATGATTAAGGTTGAAAAATCATTGGACTAGTGTCCTAATCGGTACCAAATAGCACCTGCAAATTTGCTACAAAAGGGGATAAAATTGTGTAGATATCTCATGTCAGTTGTACTGTACCCTACACATATTGGGACCTGGTCCCTTGCAATTAGGTGGCCATCATCAAAACTACAGATAGTAATTTTCCCCTCTTTTGATAATGACAAACCAACCATTAAGCTTTGAACAACAATGCACATTCATCACATTTAATCAGTTTGATTACCACCTGAAGATGAATGTTCCCCTTATCATTATGCTTTCTCTATCATGCAACACAGGGACCTGGTCTCTTATTGTCAATTGCAACAAAAACTCAGAACACCATATTTGTTTCCCCTGTCACTATGCCTTATTATTCAGAGCACCATATTTGTTTTCCCCTATCAGCATACTATTTACATTTACCTAGAACACCCCATACCTAGTCCCCTACTATATGTACTCAGTATTCCCCTTTTTCATATAATTAAAAAGTAAATACAGTAAACCAAGAGTTAACTAAGAACAAAAGTTAACTCATGACCACTGGGGCAACACTAACATAAAGAATAACTTTGCAATTTAAAGTGAACAAATGTAACACACTAAGAAAAGATTAATCCATAAGTAGGATATGTACCATTGTAGTGCATAAATTAAATGCTCATACAAAAAATCCACATGCATAAAGAATGATTAACAGGTGAAGGATTTGAAAAAGATTTTAAAGGCGTAGGGTCAGGTTGTTGTTGAGATGCCTTATTTCTCCATTCAGGATAAGGACCTAATCAGTTAAAATTGACACCCTCTTCTTTAGTTCAACATTCTCAGTTTTAAGCATTTTATTGTCATATGGGCTCTCATTGGAGAAATACTAAATTGTCACCTAGAGCATGCTGATTTCTTCATCCTTGGTAGCTAGGTTGAACTTCAGTTCCTTTATTTCCTTGTTGATCTCTCTTGACCTTGGATTTATTTTTTAAGAATTCAATTGAAGGAAGTTGCTTAGAGACAATTCTCACCCCATAGATAGTAACTTCTAAAAATCTTCCTAATGTTTCTCTATTCAGTTTTTTTCCTTTACTTGGACCTGTGCAGTCAAACTTATCCCATCTTTTGAGAATTCCAAAGTAAAATAGAATTCCCTGACTATCTCAGCAAAAATAGTGGGAATAGGTCCTTCCATGAGATGCATCCAACCTTGATGTTTAACAGGATCCACTAATTCCACCATACCAAGTTTTGTTAGCACATTTGAATAAAAATCCTTCTAGTTAACACCTTTTGTTTCTTCAAGAACCTATTTCTAACATTCTTTGATACAACCTTACTTTTCTCCCCATTCTTTCTTCTACTATAAGTGATCACAAATTTCCTTTCATCTACTTTTCTTATCTTGGGACTAGGTCCCTCAAAAGTCAGCTACTTTTTAGTAAAACTTCCAAACTATTTTCCAGAGATTCTTGGTGTTTTATTGATGTTATTTTTCTTGTGATCAACTATGCACTATCCTAGGCTTTTTGACAACAAAATAAGGTTTTTAGATACCGATGTTTCATCCACCATGACATTATCAAAGCAGTTTTGAGGATTTCGGGGATGATTCTTTATTAACAAGATGAGTGATGAAAGAGTTAAGCTTTGGAAGAGTAGAAAAAAAGATGTTTTCTAAGATGGTTTAGGAAAGAATTTTTCACAATGCTATGCTCGGAATCCTTTGAAGGGCATGAAAATGGAAGAGCTGCAACTATTAAGAAGGTTCTTTTCTTAGAAATCAATTTGGGATTTGGAATTTCCTTTTTGATAAGAGTAGTGGGTGCAACAAGATTTAAGGAATAATGAGCACAAGGAAGGGTTTTCTGGGGAACAAGATATAATCAATATTAGACTTTTATATGACTCACCTTCCCATTTTAGAATAGGACAACCTTTTTCTGACATAAGGATATGGAGGACGCGGCTTTTTCTTGATAGAATAGACAAAATTTATGCGTACATGATACTAACTTAAGAGATGGGACCAGATCCCTTTCTAGTCTGATTGAATCTTCAACTTTTTACTTGTCACATCTGTCCACCTCCAAAGTTTCTCCCATAGGTATATACCTACAAGTGTATGGTACTGAGTTTGACCAACATGAGCCTAAATAACCAAGGATACTTGCTTCCTGAACATAGCCAAATTTTGGAAGGGAAGATGATTTATCCACTAAGTCAGGTTGATTTGATCCATCCTAGCTACAGCTTGTTTTATTCATTACACCATAATATATCACAATTTTTTTTGGGAAATAGGTCTGAGGAGCATGTTCTAGACTTGGCATCCTTTTTGAATTTTCAAGGTCCATTCTGCATTACTATAGACTAGCCATCATCTTTTAGAATCTTTTACACATTTGTGAGCTCATTTTTAGAATTGCAATGCTGAAAGGAACATGAAGTTTATGACTTAGACTTTTTTTTTCTTTCCTGCCATCAACTTTTAATATAATGGGGATGACAAAATATGTGCTTCCAAACTGATTTTCTGAGATGACTTCCATAGGGACTAGGTCCCTATGAATACCGACTTGACATTTGTTTGAAGTCCATCTGCATAGTTAGGCTCTTGACCATTATCGTCAAGTATATGCAATTTATGACCATTTTTACCTATCCATATAAGACACCTTCACCTTGAAGTGTCTCAGTAAAGAGAACACAATCAGACCTTTCATTCATATCCATTAGCAATTACATATCAAGAAGATTGTTTTGACTGCATACCCTTCCCCTTCATGTATTAAATATCATTTTTCATACTCGGGAACCCTTTTATGTTTGAGTTCCTAGTAGAAAGACATAAGTGTAAGTAACTTTTTCTTTGTCCATCTAGGCAATAACAACTTTTTCATTTTTTTCAAAGGTCTTAAACCATTAGGATTGATACTCCCCTATTTGATATATCTATCATTGATCATTCTTGCTCTGATCCAGCTTTGACTGTCTTCTTTGATGTGTCTATATCTTCCACAATGAGTACATGGAAGCTTGTGGACTTTGTTCTTAGCATTTTGAGCAGCCTCTCCTTTAGACTTAATAGATTGGAATTTTTCTTGATACCCCAGACCTCTACCATCATTAACACCTTGACTAGTCAAGTCAGAAAGTATCATTGAGAAAGTATTCCACTTAAGAGACTTGTTTAACTCTTCTTTCAAGCCGAGTATGTCCCTCTCTAACTCTTCATTCCTGTGAAGTACAAACATAAGGTTTTTTTGGAAAGATTTCAACTTCTCAAGATTAATTTGAATCCTTGAGGTTTCCTTCTTCCTTTCACTATCTACACCATTCACCTTCTTCAGATTACTCATCAGATTTAGATTTTCACATTTCATTTTTGTGAACAACTCTTTAGTTTCAGAAATTCAGAGAGTTAATGCAAATAGCTCATGCTCTTGATTATTATTTTTTTCTTCTAAGGCATTATTCTCAGCAGTTATTCACATACATAGTTTATCAACACACTTGTAAGACTTTTTATCTTCCTAGCAGAGTAATTTTAAAAAAAATTCTTAATGTCAGAGATAGTTACCTTATTTTCTTCTTCATTGTCAGTGTCTGCGGTGAAGGCAAACAAGGAATCAAAGGTCACTTTCTCATCTTCCACTGCAAGAATAGAGACATTTGTAGACTTCTCAGCTTCTCAGATTCACTGGAGAAATCACCCCAACCAGCTACCGCTTATTTAACTGGAAGATCAGCTGCAACCTATCTTTTTAATTTTACAGGGACCTGGTCCCTGTCTCTTCCTTTGTCACCTCTAGTATTTTTATAAATTGGATGGTCCATTTTATTCATTATACAATCCTATATAAAGTTCTCAGAACTTCCACATCTGTGGAAAACTTCCATAGTGGCTCATTTTCTACTGCTTCTTCCATTTCTCTGGAATTGACCACTTTTCCTCATAGATTTAACAATTCTTTTTTCCAATTATGTAACATCGGTGTCATCTTTATTTGGTCCTAATATTGAAGATTTTAAAGCCAGAAATTTCTCCCTTTTTACCTTGATCTTTTCACGCCCTTACTTCTTTTAAGTTCATGAGTTTTTCGATTCCCAATGAGTTCATCCATGGTGAGAGTTTCTAAGTTCCTAGCCTCAGTAATAGCATCCAATTTGCTTTCCAAGGATTCAAGAAGGAACCCAATAATTTTTTGACATGTTTGTACAAGGGAATTACTTTACCTAAGCGGTGTTACTCATTAGTGATAGAAGTAAACCTGGTAGGAATTTTTTGTATTGACTCTTCTTCTTTCATAGTGAAGGTTTCATATTGTGTTGTCAACATGTCAACTTTAGAATCTTTCACATTTGTATTTCCCTCACAAGCAGTTTTCAAGAAATCCCAGATTTCTTTAGCACTTTCACATGCAAAAATCCTACTGTATTCATCTGGACCTTTACCACACACTAGAAGTTTCTTTGCCTTCTAGTTCTTTACAATTCTTTTCATGTTTTCTTCATTGAAATTCCGCCTAATTTTGATAACCATTTTTGTATCATCTCTTTCTTGGACTTTTTTTACAGTAACATGAGGTCCATCAAGGATAATTTCCATAACCTCATTGTCTCCATCCATAATAAAGTCAAACATCCTTGTTTTCCACCACCCATAGTACTGTCCGTTGAATCTAGGTAGTTTATTGGTTGATTACCCTTCTTCCAGGTTAGGTGGAGCATCCATGTTGACCAATATACTCTAGGTGTGAACCTTTTAGAATGAACTGGCTTTGATAAAAATTGTTAGAACCCTTAGGGGTTGTACTACACAGTGAGGGACCATGCCCCTCAAAGTCAATCACATGCAATCAAACAATAGAGTATAAGAGAACTAAGGACAGTGAAGGAAGAGTAAAAACACAAGATTTTTACATAGAAACCCAGTAAGGAAAAAACCACGGCTTTCCCTCAGAAGCACCAAATAAAACCACCATAATCAACCTCCTGATTACGGCCTATATTTCAGCCTACCTCTAGGCGTTTTTTGCTTGTAACATCTCTACTACAAGCTCATTTTAGAATCTATACCAAGGAATCTCTCTACTTATTAACTTTAATCAATCTCACACTTAGTTAACTCAACCTAAGCAGCTCTCTCAACAACCAAAAACACTACTCTTATAACACGAGTAGTTTTTTTACAAATAAGAACTCAAGAACATTCACTCACTCTTTAAGCATACTACAATGATAAGGACATGAGAAATTCTTGAGCAGTCTTAAAATGGAGTTTTTGCTGCCTTTCTTCACTCTTTTGATTTTTGCAAAAACCTTATTTGATGAAGAGATGTCTCTTTTCTTTCATAGCTAAGTGATGATTAGGGCTGAAAGATCATTGGACCAGCTATCTTAATCAGTACAAAATAGCACCTGCAAGTTTGTTACACAAGAGGACAAACTTTGTAGACAATGTGTGCCAGTTGTATTCTACCTTACACATCTAGGGACCTTTTCCCTTGAAGTTAGTTATTCGTCATTAAAACTACATATAGAAAATAAATATCATCATATTTATAACCATCATACTCGCCATCATCATTACCATAAACATTATAATCATAATCATCATCAATTATCAGGTTTGATCTGAAATTCATTTCATCAATAATGTTATTGTCCTCCATCCCATAACATAGAGATGTGTATATAAATATATAATTGGTGTACATACTTAAGTCGTGGATAGAAGAGTGTAAATCCATTCCCTAGGTAAACTTTGAGACTAAATCATTATCAAAGGGTAAAAAAGGTTGGAATCTCTCATGACCAAAGTAAATAGTTGTATTAGAATCATAGACCAGAATTTGTCTTGATCAAATCTCTAAAATATCATTTCCAAATCTCTTTATAGGTTATTCATTATGATAGTGCAATTTTTGTTATGAAGAAGTTCATTTTTAAGGTGAAAATTGGGCTTTAACCCCTATTTAGGAAAAAATAGTAATAAAATCATATTTTAGTTAGAATCATGTCATTTACTGATTTAATGATCATGAATGTACCGAATCTATGAATGTTATCACTAGTATACAAACAATGGAACCATAAGCATCAATATATCTATAAAAAACAACCACATTCTTTACAAGGATAAACACTTCATGGATGTCCAACCGATGTCATAATATGGCCTTGGGCCCAATAATATGTCTGAAATAACTACAACATTATAATCATATCACATCTATATGCCACATTACCTCTAGAAGGCATATCATATCTCTGGGCCTCATTACCTCTATATGGCATATCACATGTATAGGCCATATTATATCTATAAGCCATATCATATCTATACATAATCTCATATCTATAGGCCATATATCATAAATAAAATCCGAAAGCCATTAACCATAGTCCGAAAAAAGAAGCATCATTCACCAAGTCGTGAAGTAACCTAATACAAAAGGCTCAATAGTCTCAACTATGTGTAACTTGAGTAGATAATTCCACAAGGGATAACACAAGTCTTGGCATAAGGTGGGCCAAAATAATCCACTTCTAAATATCAAATTCCATATTTAAGGAATTTCTACCATGAACTAAGCTAAGGAATCTAAATTGGCTCCTCTATGGTACATAAGCAAATAATTAATCCTAAGCCAGGAATTCCACCTAGAACACGAGCAATTAAGTAAACTCAACCTAAACTACAATTTTAAGGTTAAGCACAAATAAAGCCTACCTCTATGCAAAACTGCAACTCCTTGAATCATTCAAAATACATCTGTCTTTACTCAATGATCTTGAAATGCCGCTAATCTATAAAAATTGTAATCCATACGTCATTAGGAGTCAAATAAGCTCTATAATTCCATCTAACGAGTTGATGAGTGGTAATCCTACCACTCATTCATACAAATTATACTCCCACACTACTATGTTTTGTATTAGAAAATAAGGCATTATCTGAATTTAAGTGCACTAACACCCATATTTTACAGATATGAAGTGAAGAAGGTGAGCATATATGGAATAGAGATAAAAAGGAAGCAAATAGAATCAAAAGAAGTGCATCTAGAAACCTGAAGCATCCAGCCTCGGTTACCATGACCGTGGTCACTTTAGTTCATGTGGTCAGCAAAGAGCGGTCGCGGAACCTAACAGCGATTGTATAGACACGATCGCGGTTAAACACACACGGTCGTGGAGCAGTGAGAACTGGCCCAAGGGCAGAATTATAAAATGTTATGGATGAATCCCAAATCATATATAAGCAAAAACCCTTTCTTCTTTGGGTATTTCCTATCTCATAAGATAATTTAGAATTCTAAGCTTGAAACCCTAATTGGGCAAGTGTGTAATCAACTTTGGAGGCTTAAATTTCTTACTTTCTTGTTGAAGAATGAATGCTTTGGTTGACCCACATGGTATATCTCTCTTTACTTTCTTTTTTAGTAGCTAAATAATTTAGTCTTGGGATTATATTGAACAAGAGTGTGATTGTTTGTGGGTATTGTTGAGTTTGCATGGATTTTAGTTGTTGAGCATAGATTTCACTATTTCTTGAGCTTATGTGTTGGAATTTGATAAGTGAAAACTCCAAATCTCCAAATAGGTTTGATGGGTGAAAGCTCCAAGCTCTAGAAACCCTTTTTCATCCTCAGTAAAGGGATTTAGGTGAATATTAGGTAACCCATAACATCCTCAAAAGAGGACTATTGGGGGACAAAGCAATGGTGAACAACTAAGTCTGTGGTTTACTACCCTTTGCAATCTTATAAATAAGTTTTTAGGGAGTGTAAATCATGTCAAGAGTATCATCCTAGAAATAGGGATTCTTGGTTGACGTTTTAGGTGGTTACATAAACTCCACACTTGTTAGGTTCTTGAAAGGGATAATGGGTGAAATCATTAGGGTTTTGTCGACATATTGACTCCAATGATCTTCGACCTAGCCTATCCAGTAATTAACAACTAAATTCTAAGATAAACCAACATTGTCCCACATGTTTCACCTCTAAGGAGACATAATCCTCATATTTCCCCTACACCTTGAATTCAAACCAAAGATAGCATTCGCCAAATACTTGTTGAAGTTTGTGTAAAGAATTTTCAAAAAAATTCCCCCATTTACTTATGCATGTTGTTT
Source organism: Capsicum pubescens (assembly GCA_030864215.1). Lineage (NCBI taxonomy): Eukaryota > Viridiplantae > Streptophyta > Magnoliopsida > Solanales > Solanaceae > Capsicum > Capsicum pubescens. Next base: position 174,163,940 of record CM061549.1, read on the forward strand.
CCATTAGCATTCTGACCAAACTTAGAATAACTAGAGTACCCATAGGTAAGAAGTAAATAGCATTCACTCCTTGAGATTTGACCCTAATTTACATTGGGATTACTTGACAATGAACGCCTCACCCCTCAATTATAGGAGTGAGTTGAGCATTATCATGAGTCGAGTCAAATTTTAGGTCAAGAACAGGCCGATGGGTCCCAAAAATGAAACGCAAAATTGAACCTGTCATAAGGTCCCTCGAAGGACAAGGAAGTTGCATTTGAAAGTTGAGCACAAATTGGGTCTCAAATCAACCCTTAAAGTTGGATAATTCAAAACCCAAATTTCTAATAATTTATCAAGAATTGAAGGAATCATACCATGAATTCGATGGAAAATCATAGAATAATCAATAACCAAGATCCTCAAACCATCTACAAGCTTCAATCCCAAGCTCTCTCAATTTGTAGAGTTTAGTTCTCTTGGATTTAGATGGAGAATGGTCAAAAAAATATGAGAAAGGGGTATTTCTACCCATACCAGGTTCTTGGGTCTCACGATCGCAACCCAACATTTGCTATCACGATTCATTGCGATAGGATCAAAAGTCGCCATCACAAAATCCTCTTATCGTGATCATGGTCTGACATAGTGGTCAAGGTGTCGCGTTCATGACAAAAAATGTCTTGATCACGACACTTGCTACCCTATTCAACGATTCATTATCGCGGCCAAGCCCTCAATATTTATTTGGAATCCTGTATACGCAAACGAACTATGTAACCACATAAAATTTGACATTACAGACTCAATGGTGCAGTCAAATTTTCCATCTAAGGTTGTTTCGATTAAATGTGAGTCCCATACCAAAATTCTAATTTGTTATCTTTTCGACCAATATATCAAAATCAATTTTTCAAAGCTTATAGCACTGTCAAAATTCACATATGAGGTCATCTACTAGGATTTTTTGTCCGAGACCAAATCCTAAGCAAAAAAAGCTATAGAATAGGGAGATGAGACTAATATCCAAACAAATTATCCGATAACTGAATTGACAGTTCTAGAAAGTCATTAATGACCTATAGTTGCTGAGGAAAGGCTCGAAACACCATAAATGCATGCAAATCAAGGAAATAACCTGGAGGATCATTACACCAATCCAATACCAGAAGTATCACAATACACAATAAATCCTTCACCCTCTAATGGAAGAGTTAGACTATGAGCTGCAGTGAGAAAATACTTGAGCTTTCTAAAGCTCAACTCACATTGGCTAGACTAAGTGTAGGTCTCCTATTGGCTAGTTTGAGGTTAGTGACACTACTTTTATAAGGCCAAATTCTATCTATGATGCAATGGAGAAGGTTCAATTGATCTGAGAAGGGCTTAAGACAGCCCAAAGTCGACAAAATATTATCCAAGTATGGGGAGAAGGGAACTTGATTTTGATATTGGTGATTTGGTGTATTTGAAAAAAAATTCCATGAAAGGGGTGAAGATATTTGGTAAGAAAGGGAAGCTCAGTCCCCACTATGTTAGCCCATATAGGATTCTGAGCCATTTTGGAAAGGTAGCTTATTAGTTAGAGTTTTCTATAGAGTTAGCATCAGTGCATCCAGTGTTTCATGTATTTTTCTAAAGAAATGTATTGGTAATCCATCTTCAATAGTACCCTTAAAGAGTGTGGTCATGGAAAATAGACTCTCCTACAAAGAAGTCCCGATCGAGATTCTTGATTATTAGATTTTTACATTAAGGAATAAAGAAGTTGCTTTAGTAAAGGTTCTATGGAAAAATCAGTCACTGGAGGGAGCTACTTAGGAAGTAGAGGTCGATATGCAAGCCAAGTACCTCTATCTTTTCTCTATGAATCCAGTTCTATCTTGAGTAATAGTTTTATTAAGGAATTAATTCTTTCATTTCCATCTCAGCCATACAGTTGTGTCCATGTCATAGCATGCATTCAGGAATTCAGTTCAGTCCATGTATTAGTTATAGATTTAGATGTTAAGTCATTATTCAACTCATAAGTGTTTAGAGCATAATATTTATTTTTCCCTAGTAATCCAGTTCAGATAGTTTCATTTGGGGATTTATCATCTCGAGGGGGAGATATCGTAATACCCTAAGTTTTCAAGATCTAGACCCCTCAAAAGATAGTCCACTAATTTTACTTTCAAATGCCGCAAGTCTCCCCTTAATCTGATATCGTGGCAAAGAGTTATGCAAATATTTCTTTAAGTATTACTCAGTTCCAAGTGACTATGATTCACTTGATGATTCATAATTAGATGTTATGAGTCTTTATGAGTAGTCATAGTTATGACATGTAGGACTTTCAGATTAATCCGTACTGTGACCCCACATCATGACTTGTAGCCATAGACCACGAGTCTTTAGGAAACACTCATAGTCACAACAGTGTATGATCAAGAATCCACGCCTGTGGTAATGATTCCAGCATACGAATCACAATTAGACATTACAAGTCATTGTGTGGACCTGTAACCTAAATAATTAGTGATCTAGAAAACTAACCTCAAACTATGACTCCACCTAACGACTCATAGTTAGTGTAATGAGTAATTAGGAGGGTAATCATAGTCATAATAGAATGGACCCACGATATTAGGACTTTAGGTAACAACTCAGAACATAAATCATAACCATACATGATGAGTTGTGGGGCAAGCCATAACGACTGGAATAAAAAATTCCTGCACGTTTTAAACATGGACTCTTTGGTAATTTCCACCCTTTCTTAACCGAAACCTATGTTGTTTACCCTTTCAAAACATCAGTTATAAAGGGTAAATATTACCCTAGACTCTCTTAACTTTAGAAATCACTTCTCTTAGCATAATGAAGCAATCTTTTTTTTCCTCGGAGAAAACTAGGGTTTCTCAAGAACAAGATCAGCTTCAAGGATTTCTTCAAGGTTTATACACTCAGGTATGTGGGATTTCATCAGTGGGTCCCTTCCATCCATTAAGTCCCAATAACTCCCTTAACTTACAAGTACAAACCATTTTCTCTTTTATTAGGATCCAAGTCAAATATGAGATTTTTCAACTTCATCCTAGTTGTTGTAGTGATGAACCCTGAAAATATGCTTTTTGATGAGAATTGTGTTTCCATATGTTTGATAATGTCACTTGTCCATAACATAATCATCTATTGCATTATTGAGTACTCATCATGATTTTCTATAGAATGGTCATTTTATTCCTTATCATGTTTTGTTGCATTAGTTTCTGCTGGTGGGTTATGAACACCTGATACCTAGATATTCATGCAAGTTATAAATTTCAGGTTACACATCATTCAAAGCTTTCTTGTATCATTAAATTCAGATTATTATCATATTGAGCTTTTGTCAGTACCAGTCATGTTAAGCATTTTTTCATCGTCAGTGTTAGTTCAATTGGTGTAGGACTTAGCATCGACTGAACGTATGGATGAAGGCTCACAAAATAGTTGAGGACTGAGAGCTTTAGTAGAAGTCCCTAAGTTCCAAAACTACGTTGCCAATATAGGTTGAAGGTTCACCCACCAGTTGAGGAATGACACCCTAATAGGTCTCACCCGCTAGTAGAGGATTGATACCCTAGTTGAAACACCTAAGAATGTGGCCTTGCAAAAATTTTGGTTTTGAGAAAAAAATTTTACCCGAATTTATGATGATCATGATATGTGTTGTGTTGTATCTTTGTTGTGTGCTTGTTTCTAACTCGTGTAAGGGTTGGTTGATGCATGTTGATCTTTTAACTTGTGTTTATGCTTGCTCACCCCTCATTCGAGTATGCATGATCCTAGTGGGGGATAATTTAAATACCTAGGCTTGAACAATTAAGAAGACAACAACTTTTTGTGTCTCTGAGTTGGGTACGATTAGAGACTTGAGTTGTACCCTTGGTCACGACTAGTACCCACCTTTCCCTTCCCTTTCGTACCTTGATCAATCCATGATGGTAACACATTATCCACTGTATGACATGTTCTTCCCTTTATTGTAACCAATACATATGAGTCATATACTACTCAACTGTATAGAGTGAAACCTTAAACCACTACAAGAAAATAGTGTTTAGCGATGGAATTTACTGACAGATCAATTTCAGTAACTATATAGCATTGGATTAGAAACGAAACTATCAATTTGATCACATACATAGAAAGTTCATTTTTATGTATGCTATTAGCAACGAATCAGCGACGGAAGGTGCGAGAAAAATTGATGCCTAAATATAGTGACGGATAAGCAATAAAAATTTTATGACTATTTTAATTATTTTATAGCAATGGATTTAGCAATAGAAAATTTGTCAGTACGCTTCAGATTTTTAAAAAAAAATTATTTAGTTTAGTGACCAAATTATCCGTCAAAAATATTATTTTAAATTTTTAATTAAACATTTTTAGATCAGTTTAATCTCAGTCATCGATCAAAAATGATCCAACGGCTGAGATATAAAACCTTTTTTCTCTCTATTTTAACCAAAAGGATAAACCCTAATCTATTCTTTCCACTTCAGTCGCACCTCTTCTCCTTCTTCACTCACTCTCTATGGTCTCTCTCCCTCATCACCCTATCCGAATGCCTGACGCTGAAGCACCGCCATCGTTTCCCTTTTCTCTCCCTCCGTCCAGTCAGCATGTCACAGACAATAAAACTCTTAACTCCAGCCGCCGCCCAATCATAATCAAGTGCCATCTTTCGTTGCTCTCCCTCCTCGGTGAACTCTTCTCTCCTCTCCAGCTGATGCAGTGACTAGTGCTGCTGGCACTTCCTTCGTTCTCCCACAAGACATCCATTGGTAAGCTATCATCGATGCACGCAACTCAATACTGTCGTTTCTTTAGTCGCTGCTATCATGTCAAAAATCATCCAGCCAAGCGCTCAGGTTAGGTTTTGTAATGATGGGTTTGTAAGATACCATTGCAGGTTTGATTTCTCTGTCCTAATATCACCATATTCTTCTACTCTTTTCTTTTTCTTAAACAAATTCTTAAAATCAAAATAGTTGAAATTTTTCTTTGAATTTGAGAAGATTCTTATTGTTTTGTGTTTGTTTCAACATATGTTAAAACACCCAATTTCTATTGTTTAAATTTTTAATGAGTTTGGGTGCAAGTTGTCTAACTAATTTATGATGAATAATGCATGTTAATTTTTGTTCTTGGATTTGAATCTCACACCATACGAGAATGAGCTGATGACGGGTACAAGTCCTTTTAGTTTTGTTGTAACTAATTATACAGTTAGAGATTGTAGAAATCCAGTTGGATTTTAACTTTTGTTATTATAGTTTGGTGTACATATATACACAATTGCACAATTTATTTGTTTCTTTGCTGTCCAAAATTTGTGTACAAATATTAATTTATCTGCAAAGGTCTATTAGAAAAACAATCTCATAACTCATTCGATTTAAATTTATTACTTGTTGACACCCAATTTTTACTCTATTTGCTCATTTGGCGAGCCTGTAAAGTAGTTCACACACTCAACCATATAGAGACATGCCAAGTTGACCATTAGACACAAACTCAAACCATAAATAAAAGGTTAATTTTATTATATTACTTTTATTAATTACAAGACATATAAATCTATAATCTATCTATATCTATAATCTATAGTCTATATTTATAATCTATATCTATAGTCTATATCTATAATCTATAATATATTAAAAGTGTGAAGGGCCTTACAAATATTATTTAAACTTTTTTCCCTTCATTAAAAGTCCTTGTTTTAGGCAAAATCTATTCACATTTTATAAAATGGTTCTAGTTTTAGAAAAAAGGATAGGGTTGTTACTGTAAACTTAGAAGCATCTTACAAATTTAGGAAATTACCAATCACCCTTTCATTTATAATTTAGTTTGTATTGCTTGAAGCCTTGAACTTTATTTATGGGAGAACATTGTATAATTAGGTAGGCTACATAAATTTTAATTAAAGAAAAACTACACGACTTAGAAAATATAGACTTCTTTTTGATCGATTAAATATAATACATAACCTTTCTTCTCCTTCCCTTTCTTAGCAGTCTTTTTCCTCTCCCTTAATTTGTAAACACATGTGGCTCTATCAAAATAGGTTAAATTTTTAGTTTCTTTCAATTTATTTCTTCTCTAATACTTGATGAAGCAAATACTGACTATTATTTATTTGTAAAGGCTATTACAATAGGTCAAGATCTTACTCCAAGTGAGTTACATTTGCATGTTCATACACATAATTATGATGGTAAATCTTTTATTGTTGAGCGTTCCTGACTTCTCCACGTAAGTCCATAATTTACATCATTAAATATATTGTTCTCTTATTTTTCTTTTGTATTGAAATTTGTCAAAAGTTCTTATTATACACGAAAATGAAAAAAACAATAGGAAGTTAAGTGTACTTTAATATCTCCACTTGCTAATTACAGGAAAAGTATGCAGAAATTATATGGGAAAAAAGATAGACAGGATCTGAAATTGATCAATTGGAATCATGTTATGAAGCTGCGGGAGGAGTAAAGAAGAAAATAGTTATGTAGTAACAAATACTAATTTTGATGGATGTGGATTTGACATTAGTTTATTTTTGACAAAATCCTTGAACTTGTGGATGGTTGGACACAATTATGTAATGCATTTTGTATCTATATATTTTGAACATTCTAATATAAGTAATTATTTATATGAATGTTGGTTATTTTAATCATTCAATAATTTATGCTTTTCAATAATATACTAACAAAAGTATTAGCGACAAAAAATTAGTGACTAACTTTTATCGTTGCTACTGAAAAACTTTAGCGATGGATTATGAGATATAAATTTGGTCGCTAAAGATGGTTGCTCAGTCGACCAAAGTATATTGCAATGGCTCAGTGACAAAATTTTCTATCATAAATTTAGCCACGATAAAAATGAATTTTGGAAATAGCAACGGAATATTCCATTGTTAAAATCAACAACCGATAAGTTCGTCGCGAAGCGATCACAAGTTTTGCGACAGAATTCATTTTTTCATTGCTAAGAGGCTAGAACCGATCAATATAGATATAGAAATAAATACGTTGCTATTTCGTCGCAATTTTTGTTTTGCGATGTATTTACATAGAATAGCGACCAAATGTGACTGACGCTAAATGCTGTTTTTTTGTAATAAAACAAAGTGGATTGTTTGTCATGAGTGAAGCTTACAAGTTAGGGGTGAGTCGTATGTTTTGGATTTGACTTAAAGATTTCCACTCGTACCTACAATTATGTGGTTGACCTAGGAGAATTTTAAGTTATGAGTTAGGGTACCACTCGTACCCTAGGGTACGATTGTTAAGGGAATCGTATAGGGGTTGTACCCCTACATGAGTTCACTTTCCAACTTTTTATTAAGGGCCTTATGGTCATTTCCCTTGCCTTAAATCCTATGTCCCTTCACTATATAAGGCACTGTAGACTCCTAAATCTTCATTTTACAAGACTCAAAACAATGTAAAGGGTTCTTGGAGCAATATTAGAGGCTAGGGTTTCAAGGGAGCTCATTTAGTGACAAGGAAAAGTCAAGTTTCTTGGTGATTCAAGTTGTTTAAGGCATGTATTCCTTCCCTTATTTAAATGTCTCTAAACCTATGTATTTTACACTTGGATTAGTAAGTGTACATGGTGGTTTTGAAATCAAATAAAAAGGGTTTTGTTGCCTAATGATGTATGATGTTGAATCTTGCTTAGACTTATTTTTATATGTGATATTGATAATGGATTGAATGTATGGGTTCTTTTTGTATGTGTATTAACATTAGGGTCTTGATTAACCCTAACCTTGATAATAAATACCATGAAAATAGCCTTGTTAAAGGTATCCACATAAGGTGTTTGTGAAAATGTCTAAGTGAATTGTCTAGTCACATGTTGTGATGTTTTGAACTAGGGAAATGGCCCAAAAAGCATAAATTATTGATAAGTTATATGGTAAAGATATTGTGAGTCATGTATGGTGAAATTGATGATGTTGTTGGGTTAATGACTAATAAGGGGTTAGAACCCTAATCATGAAAATGACCTTGATATGCGTGTTGAGCCTAAACATGGTGAGGATGGGATGTAAGCTTTCTAATGAAATATAAATGGTTATATGGGTCTTTGTAAATGTAATTGATGATGAATTGAATCAAGGCACTTAGCCTATTGGAGCGATTAAGTGGTTAAATGGTTTGTGAAGGTTAAATGTGTATCTATGGAAGTAGTGAACATGATATGTGTATCTATGGAAGTAGTGAACATGAATGAGTCATGATGATGACTAAATGAACGTGAACACTTGTATATGGTTGGTAAAGTCCTTGTTGGTCATGTATTGAGTTATAATGATTGTTAATTCTTGGTAATTGGATGATAGAAACCTTGTTATCCATGTATTGGACTAGCTTAAGACTTTACATGGGGTGATGGACTTGTAACAATGAATGGTTGATAATTGATGTTTTTAGCCGTGTAATTTGTGAAACTATGACCATGTTGATTTCTTAGCTAAGAAAGGGGTTCAATTCCCTAAGTTTGAACTTGAAATTGTGTGTGGACTAAAGTGTAGTACAGAAATACTAATGATGAATGAATGAGTTAGTAAGGGTCTTGATGACCATCGATTAAAATGAATGATGATTTGAATTAAGGTGTTAGACAAGTAAAGTGTTTAATCGATGAATGTTTCTATGAAGACCTTATGGTCCTGTGTGGGTCTTGATGTCCATAATTTGAATTGTTTGATGAAATAAGTTAAGGCATTGGCCTATTGAAATGGTTGAGAAATGAAGGCCCCCATGAAGACTATGTGGTCTTGCATAGTATTGAATTGGATAAGTGATCCAAAGTCCTTAAGTGTGAGATAGATTGTATAGAGGTTAATGTATGAACTAATGGGTTAAGAGTTCGAATGTCGACTAGTGATGGTAATGTGATGGCTTGTGGCTAAAGTCCCTTGCCTTATGAAATGACTTGTGGTTAGAGTCCCTTGTCCAATGACTTGTGGTTGGAGTCCCTTGTCCAATGACTTATGGTTGTAGTCCCTCATCTAATGACTTGTGGTTAAAGTCCCTCATCTAATATCTTATGGTTTGAGTCCCTTTCTTAAAGAGATCTCTTGAGGTTAAAATACCTCACCTCATAAAACAGCTTGTGATTAAATTTTTATGACCAATTAAAAACACAGTGTATGATAAGAGTTCCATTCCTTATTGAATGTGTAATCTTGCGATTAGAGTTCCATGCCTAATTAAATGTGTAATCATGTGATTAGATTTCCATGCCTAAGTGAATGTGTTAGCATGATATTAGAGTTCCATGCCTAATTGAATGTGTAATCATAGGATTAGAGTTCCATGCCTAATTAAATATGTAATCATGCGATTAGAGTTCCACGCCTAAGTGAATTTGTTAGCATGAGATTTGAGTTCCATGCCTAATTAAATATGTAATCATTCGATTAGAGTTCAATGCCTAAATGAATGTGTTAGCATGTTATTAGAGTTCTATGCCTAAGTGGATATGTTATCATGTGAATAGACTTACATGCCTAATTAATTGTATGTGTATGGATAGAGCCCTTGTTTTGAATAGATAAGTGTGTGGTTATAGTCCTTTACTTTATGAGCTTACTCATGGTTAGGGTACCTAGTCTAATGACATGTGAGTGTGTTAAATCTCTAATCCTAATGAGAACGATTAGACCCTATGTATGGAATGTTAGAGTCCTCCACATAATCTCTCATGATTGAATAATTTGAGAATGTATGCGAAGTCTTGTCCCCTTTGTGTCATAATAAGATCATGTTTTGTGTATCTATGTATATAAGTATATGTTCAAGAATGTTATTGAGCCTTGGTCTCTTGAATGTTGCATGTGAAATACCTATATGTAAGGATAAGTGTATGATTGTGATTGAAGATGATATATGGACCTGTTGTTAAATAATGATGTTATTTTATCCTTATCCTTAGGTTTCGGGCTAGCACTCCAACCGCTAACCATCTTCGAACGCTATGTCCCCACGTGATATAGGGGCTAGAGCATCATCTTCTTCTTCTACGCAGTGAATAAGAGTTTAGAGTGGATCGTGCATTGACTCAAAGTGGTGAGCCTCCGTACCTCAGAAGTCATTCACTTCTTGTTCTCCTATCTTTAGACTTAGTCTCATTTAGAATTGGTTTGGCTATAGTTGGGGGCTTGTCCTGAAACATACATTTATTGACTTTGATATTGATAGAGGTATTGTGAACAATTGTGAACTTGGACAAAGTTGTTATGAATCTAATATTGACTTACGATCTTGTTTCCGCTATCTTTACTTGTGAGTTGGAGTTCATCTGACTCCTATGGTATGATGAGATTATTAGGTTGGGTTATCGAGGAAACCTCCAGTTCATGTAAGCTTGAGATGCTCATACAACATGGTCTAAAGTTTGGATCATATCACTAGTCCTTTAGGACAATAGTTTAGTGGATCCACACCAGCCAATGTTGGTACCCTTGGCAAGTACTGACACCCTTCCTATTGGGGTCGTAGGTTAGAACTTGATTAGCTCAGATTGGGGCATGTCAGCTAATGTTATGTCCCAAATATACAATTTTGTATTCAAATTATCTTCAGTTCAGGTTTGCATGACCAAGTATTCAGGATTTAGTCACTCAGTTATTCAAATACACAACATATGTTTATACTTGGTCTAGACTTTGATTTTCATGTTCATGAATACATGTTCAGTAGATATATGTATCTCAACTAGTTTCCCATCTCACATACCAATACATTCAAAGTATTGATTACATACTCTCCTTTGTTCTTGTCAAAGTTAGTTGGGGATATGGACCAATAAATGATCATGTTTAGAGGCTTTCAAATAGTCAGAAAGTTAGAAATGTTTTTCTGTGACGTATTTTTGTTACCTTTGATATTGTTTTGACTATCAGATACTTCTAAACGACTTCCACACAGTATTTTGGTATCTTGTTTCAGAATTTATAGGTTGTGCCAAATCATGGGTTAGCTTGGGGTCACTTGTGAACTTCAGCACCATGTTACAACTAGGAGGTAGTCTCAGGATGTGAAAAACTTGGTATCAAAGCACAAGGTTTAAAGTGTCCTAGTGTGTTAGAAAGACACATTGAGTAGAGTCTTATTCATAGGAATGAATCATACCACACTTATGGGTGAGTGGCTACCAAATATTTTAGAAAACTCTCCCATTTTTCAATATTCATGTCGTGTGATGGAGAGCAAGCTCCGTTAAACATATCTTTCTAACCCATTATTTACTATTTACAGAAATTTCCTTACAAAAGGGCAAATGGGAGAAGGAATAGGGACCATCCCGTACCACCACCTGTTCCCAAAGACCCATTGAATGAGTAGGTTTCTCATGATGAATTCAGTGTTACCTTCATAATGCTATCTTAATCCATGGCTACTCAAAATAACCTGCAGGTTGTTGCCCCAGCTAACTCAGTAGTGAATACAGAAGCCACCAGCTTGTGCCAGATCATGGGTTAGCTTGGGGTCACTTATGACCTTGAGCATCGTGTTACGAATGGGGTATGATCTCAGATCATGTCAATCTAGTAGGGTCATGTGGGTTAGAATAAAGACATTTGTTTTCTATCTTTTGGAGGCTATGGGATATTCTTAAGTGTTCCTCACTTCATTCACTCATTTTGTGCTAAGAGTTTGAGTTGGATTATAGAACATCCCTTTGACTTCACTCTTTTGCAAATATCTTGGACACGTGCTTTCATTACATGAGGTGAGGGTCTCAAGCCTGAGCCTAGGGATCCTACTCCTATTTGTGGATGACCTAGAATCATGAAGAGACTAGAGATAAGACCTCAGTTAGAGGCTAGGATAGGAAGTTTTTGCCAAAACCTATTCTCTCTCTTGAGACAAAGATTCATCCACCCCAACCATCAGTGAGTGAGGGACCGGCCTAGGCTCAGAGATATTTTGGTTCAGCTCTTTGGGTTAGTTGGTAGTGCATCGTCTGATGGTGCACTATAATGACCCTTTTGGTCATTTTTCATATTTTTGCTTTTCTTCACCATTTGAGCTTCTCTATTCCTTCCCCAAGTCATTTATAACTTGATGGGATCGACGGTTCGGTTACCGTGTAGTTCGTTTGGTTTTTAGAGCCAATTCCCTATTTTGAAGTCTTCTCTTATTCCAAATAGCCACTACGAAAAAACTTTAATGAAATCATCTCGGATACAAATTTTCACTATGCCAGCAGATTGATAATATCAATTTTATACTAGGTAGACCTTTTGTTTGGGTCCTAATACACCCAAGCTCATTTCTACATATTGGTCAAAAAGATAGAAAATTGGAATACGGGTGTGGGATCCATATTTGGCTAAAATGATCTCGGATAGAAAATCTGACTTTACTATAATAACCAAAACAACAATTTTAGGATAAAAGGACCCTTGGTTCAGGTTCCAAGGCTCTCAGACTTATTTCGGGCTATTGAGCGGATCTTATGACAAAAATAAAATAATAGGTGTGGGTTCCACTATTTACCTAAATGATATCGGATGAAATTTTTTATGATTCCAAGGGAATTACAATGTGGTTTACACTCAAAATTTCACTATTGGATCATGTTGTTTGGATTCCGAATGAGTTTTGAGGAAAAAATCAAGATTTTGATTTTTCTGTCATCTGGTGCCCAGGGAAGCAACCACGATCACAGAAAATTGTATGTAAATCATTCTAGTGTGATAGCAGTCCCTAGGACTATGATAGCGCTATATAAGGACCCTATAGGCCGTATTTTAGCCATTTTGACCCATCTTTGAGACCCAGAAACCCTAAATGAGTGTACTAACTCAAAATTGATCATTGTAGGTGACTTGGGAGCTTTCTAAACATCTATTATCATGATTCTTACTTGGATTATGGTAAGATTTCATCACTTTATTTATGAATTTCTTGGTTTTTGACCCAAAACCCCAAATTCACCTAGGGCTTTATTTTAGCCCAAAATTAGCATTGTTTTTACCCATATCTTGAGGGTTATGGTTCCTTGATTATGTATGACCTTGATACATATTGTGTTAACCTTGGAAATGCATTTTTCATACGTGGGACCCACTTGGGATTTTTGGAGTCATTTTTGGACCCGAAGCACAATAGTGCAATATGGGTATCGTTAGACTCGTATTGATGAGTAGATTATTATTTTAATAGTTTGATTGCATTTTAGGATTGTGAATTGAAGATGGATGTTGGTGAATGCAGTAAGGTTTTGCGATTCGACTTGAGGTAGGCTTCTATTCATGTTTCTTCGAAGATGATGTGTGATATATATTGCGTGTGAATTTTGATGTTAGGCTTCATTATGAATTGTATAAATTAGCCTTTGTTATTGATGTTTGTGTATTAGATGTGAGTTTTGGAGCCATAATATGGTATGCTTATATCCATTTATAATTTTATTGCCTTATCCCTTGTTTAGATTAATTTATAGCATGGATACGATATAATGCTAGGTATGGAATGTGGTTTTAGCATTTGAAGCATGATTAGTATATTTAATCTTATTGGGCTAGTATGGTTTCATTGAAATCATAATTTGGGTAGAGTTGACTTGAATGCCCTTGTTCTAGATAAAGTTCTTATCTTAGGCTTGACTATGGCTTACTTGACATCTAGAAGTCGAACCTAATACCTTATCCTAGTTTAGGCATAGTGTGTTTATTTATGGAAATTGAGGATTAAAAGTGGGATTGTACGGCCCACTTAGGCCAACACTTGTGTTAAACTTGTGGGCATAGCTGCGGATGTTAGGCGTAGTTGAGGTTAGTAAACCTTAGTATAAGGTTACTTCGTGGCTTATTGAATGATGATGTATTTTTCCCCAAATAAAGATATTTTTTGATATGATGTTTGGCCTATAGAGATGCTATTTCCTTTTAGACTTGATATTTGTCCCATATAGATGTTATTTCCTCTTAGACTTGATAATTCACCCATAGAGATAATATTTCCTCTTAGACATGGCGTTGGGTCCTTAGAGATGATTTTTCTCTTAATAATGATTTTGGGCCTATAGAGATGATATTCCTCTTAGATATGATAATTGGCCTAGAGAGGTGACATTTCTCATAGTCATGATGTATGACCTATAGATATGAGATACATTATAGTCGTTATATGGTTACTGATATTATGCCTCCTAGATGTAAGATGCCTCTTATATGTGAGATGATTATAGACATGCTACGAATGATAAATATGAGATGGTCCATATACATGGTTATTGATATGAGTTTTGGATACGTATGTGGGCCTAAGGACGTGATTACGGTGTTAAGATTATTCCAGACACATATTGGAGCAAAGGCTATGTTATGATATCTATTGGACATCTAATAAGTGTTTATACTTGCCGAGGATATGATTATAATTAATGGATATATATATGTGTATGTGTGTGTGTGTGTGTTTAAATATATATCTCTCCGGTATAGGATAGAGGAAGATAAGATATGACTCTTATTATTCAACTGATTAAATATTGTGATGGCAGGCATAGATATGGTGCATTCTTGATTATTATATCTTTAATTGATGTGATTCCAGCTGAAATATGATCTTCTAACTGTTCTACCTAAATAAGGTTTAGGATATATGGGAACTAGTTGTCTATTAAGTGATAATAGTACTTGATGGATAGAACTCTAATGTACTAGTTAATGAACCTTATCTAATCTAAATATGGTATCTAGCAATTATGGTTGCTACGTGGCTAATGAGGATGACAATTTAGCATTGGTAAAGATTAGTTGTTACTGATGAGTAAGTTTAAGATGCGGGTTAGTTGTTAAACGAGGATTTATGTATTAAAGATGTTAGATAATAAGTGATGCTAGTGGATAGATAAAAATAGTGTCTAAATAATGGTTAGTGGTTTTTTTCTAGATGGTGACTAGTGAGAATATGATGGTTAGAATTGAACATTTTTTAATTGGAAATTATAGTCTAGTGGTGAATCTTGACTAGGTGCTAGCTATTTGCTATTTAGTGAATAATGATTACGTGAAGAATTTGTTAGGCTAATAATTAGAGGTCATCTCCATGATTTAATGCTATTACTTACTTCAGTCAAGGGATATTTGACCCTTTCTACACTTTATAATTATTTTGTCCCAAAGATCACTCTGCATAATAGGCTTGTAGATTTACCCTCCTTTAGCCACATCCTGAGCCCGTGCACCTATTATATGTCTATAAATATATGTGTATAGATGTTTATGATTATATTGATACCCAGCAAGACCGGGGGATACTGTGATGATATATTGATACCCGACAAGGCTGGAGGATACTGTGATGATATATTGATGACCGACAAGGTCGTAGGATACTGTAATGACATATTAATACCTGGCTAGGCCGGAGGAAATTGTGATGATATATTTATACCCGACAAGGTTGGAGGATACTGTGATAATATATTGATACACGGCAAGGGCAGAGGTTGATTATGTTGATGATAAAAATGATGATGATAGTTATGATAGAGATGGTTATGATGATGAGATTGTGATATTGATTGTGTACCATGCATTCATTCCTGCATGCACATTACCTATCACCAGTATGCACCTATGTCTACCAGCTGGCATTGTACGGTTGCATAGATATAGGTGAAGAAAATGGCTTGCATTATTGTATATTGATTGAATCTTCTGAGCCTAGGGATGTGGGGGTACGTATAGGCTCGTCTAGGTACTTTGTTGTCCAGGGTAGCCAATTATTCACGCTGTTATTGACATTGCTATTATTATTGTTATGATTGTTATTATGGCTAGCTTATGGAAAATTTGTCAGTGATTCGGTATCAAGATTTAAGGTATGTCTACGTTGTCTTCTATCTTATGATGGAATTATTATGTACGATTATTTCATGTCTAGCCATATGGATTAGAAATCCTGAGCATGATATTACTAAATCCTGATAGTATTATAATGAGGTCTTAGAATAAGGATATGATGGTCTAGGTTATGCTTTAAGATGACCTCATATTTATATGTATATATGTTTATATATAAACATATATGTATATAAATATATATATATATATATATATATGAAGCTATGGAACTACTGTATATCAATTCTGTTGTTCATTTATATTGTATATTCATTTCTTGGCCTTGTATATTGCTATGTACCTTTCTTTATCTCTTCATTCGTATATTGTCTTGGCATATACGATATAGTATTGAATATGGCTAAAATAGGATAGTTCACCCTGATACTTCCTTAGACTTATTATGTGGGTCTATTGGACATGAACAAAATAGTTGTCCCTTATTATTCTTATTGACTTGTTATATGATTTATGTACTCTTTGGTGTAATTTCCATTTTGTTTATATGTTGTATATATCTACTTTATCTTTGGATCTCAATTGGAAGTTGCCTACTAAGTACCATTCATTTGGTACTCATACTATAGTTTTCCAGCCTACAAATCATAATATGGGTTATCGTCGTAGATGTGTACGTCATGCAGAGTAACCATGGTTTAGAAACTTAGAGTGAGTTTTTAATATTTGGAGTATTACTTATCTCTCTCTTATGTATTTGACTAGATTCTATGTTATATTTGAAGATAAGTTGTATTAGTGTATTTATCTTGACATTTCACATTTGAACTCTTATTATATTAGAAGCTCTTGTACTGATACCACCAGTTTTTGGGGTTTTATTATGTATTAATCATTATTTTCATTTTTTCTGCATTCTTTTCCTTATATTATTAAGTAGTTTGTTACTAGTTACTCTAGAGTACAGATTGTCTTGCTACTAGTGGGTTATGGTAGGCGCCATCTTGACCTAAGAAATTGGGTTGTGACAAATTGGTATAAGAGCCTAGGTTTCATTGGTGTATTAGTACAAAAGTAACGTGTTTAGTAGAGTTATGAGGATTGATGCAGAGATGTCTGTAACCTATCTTTGGGAGGCTACAGTGATATTTTAGAAAAATTATTTCTTGACTTCTTATTATGTGCACGAATTCCTATAAACCTTGAACACATTATTTTACTCTATTCCATCCTCAAAGGATGATGTGACATTATTACAGATACAAATAAGAATTCAACACGTATTTCTAGAGTTTCAGTACAATATCAGACTAGAGAGTCAGAGATATATATCAAAGATCTTCAACAAAAGCCAAAATAAATTTAGGCCAGCTTAGGCTTCAGTAAGGATCATGATTACTTCAGCCTTTGAGGTTTACCATTAGAAATTTAAGTTATGTTGTTGATCCCTCTTAGCTATGGATGATGTTTGAATCATCGAGCAGTTCTCAGACTAGAGTTGGGTCTATTGGTGTTCGTCAGGTTTTTTTACTAGTTTTGAGTATGAGATTGGATTTCTCATGTGGTCCTGGCATTTTCCTATGTGACACCCTTCTGAGTTGGGCATTGGTGCATGGATGTGTTAGAGGGTTAGTATTGTCACTCTGTTTAGCGTTGGAGCACTGGATAATAGCTGAATCTTCCTTCCATTAGGATGTTGATTATGGGATGACCATAAAGAGCACAAGTGTTAAGACTTATGGAATTGGCGGCAAGAGGCATGCCATCAATATTGTGTTATTGGTATTTTATCCAATAGCGAAGATTCTTCCAATAGAGTTCATCTTCACCTATAGCCCATCAGCTCTATGCAGATAGTATTTCATACTATGATTAGTTTTTATATTAGTTGTGATAATTATAGTGGGTAGAGTCCCCATCAGACTTATGGAGTGTGGTATGGTTCTTTGGGCCATGACAATCATTCAGGATTATGAGGGGCAGTATCTCAAAGTATTCGAAGATCTTGGTTTGGTTGAGTCAGGATGAGACATTGGTTTAGAGAATTCCCTAGGTATGAAATAGATGATTGTTTAGTGTTAGCATGTATTCCCCGCCAGCCAAGAGTTCCTGAGACAGGCTGTGGTTTTGGAAGTATCGACATAATTTTATGGATTTCTCTTAGCATTAGTTGGTCAGCCATTTGGGCTTATTTTATGTTCTCTCTATATTGATGCATCAGGATTTGCTACAACTATAGAGACACCGACTACTAATTTAGGAAGTGTCCCCGACATGAGATTTCCAGTCATTCAGCATATTCAGATCAGCCTCATGATGTTATGGCATCTTCAGTTAGATATAGTGTGTGGCACCTCAGTTGATAATATAGTTTATTATTTTGCGTTGGACCCATTTAGATTTATTTTACCATATGCCCGTTAGGCATGTGATTGTGGATGTCACCACGATTGGTGTGATTTTATATCATGCATTTATTGTTTGTTATATGTATTAGGGTTTTCATACCCATTGATGATTATATGCCTTGATGAATTGATATCGATCATTATGTGCCTTATTATTGAATTCAGGATTACTTTACTACTCCTTGGTTTATTTCTTTTAGTAGTGGATGGAGTAGCTATGTATTTATATTTTCCCCTATGGGTGTAGTTTTTTTGTTTCGAGACCCCTTTATCTCGGCACATCGTCCTTATTGTGGCCTTTGAGTGGTACGTGATATTGATGTTTGTTTCAGTACCTCCGATTCAGTATATTGATATTGATATTATTTTTGCTATTTCTACCAATGCGTGAGTTTATTGATATTACTTGATATTATTACTTGATGTTGTTACTTGATGAATTTGATCCTTGCTAGATAGCTATATATACTAGTGTTATCTAGTTAGACTTTTATTTTCTTATGATATTATTCGGTGGCTTGAGTAGATATAGCCCAATTTGATGATTTCTTTCCCAAGTGTGGCTAGGTTGATTGTGCTCCCTCTTTGTTAGTTGTATTAGATTGATTTGGGGATCTATTGTGATATCGAAGGAAAGTCGATCTTCTGTGGTGCTGATATGATTCTAGATCAGCGATTTGGTTGTATTGCTCATTCTTGAGTTTAGGACTCTTAAACTTGCCTCCTGTGTTGCAAAGGTTTTTGTTTTGTCTATCCTTTTTTATATAGCTCCTGTATGGGATTGACCAGTTTGAGGTCCGTTCTTCGGTTGTGACTATTTCATCGCCCAATAGTGGTTCTGAGATTAAGATGTCATGGATTCATCTCTTAGATTTTTTGGGTTTGATCCCTTGTGATGATTTACCCTTGTTATTAGTGATGAGATTAGATGCTTCTTTCTTTATTTGGCATAGTTTTGCTTAGTGGTGTTTGAAGGTTAGAGGTAGGAAGCCTTTCCTGTGATCGTTTCTTATGTTGGACCATTAGAAACTCTTTAGCATTAGTTCTTGGTTCTCTGGTGGTGGTCTCGACTTTGACTTTGGTTTTGAGATTGATATTTTATCTTTGATGATGTGATTCTTGGGTGGATTCAGGAAATCGCCATTTCAGCATTTATTCATCCTAGTAACGCTTGGTGGAGTGATTCTCCTCGATGATGTATGGCTGTGGATATTCTTTGCAAAAATAGAGTGTTAGATTGATTAGTTGTCAGTTAAAGCTGCATTTCTCTGAGTTCCTTGAGTTTTTGCCAATACTGGTGTCATTTTCAGCCTTGGGAAGTTTTTGAGCATGTTTAGATAAATCATGCCCTCCAGGATATGGAGTGGGTTATATGCATTTTCAGCCAGTGATTTGACCTTTGGCATGATTCCTATTTTGTGGCTATATTTCATACCCTCCAGCTGATATAGAGTTGGTTGCTTGTGTTTCAATCGACGGCTATCTCTATGGTGGATTTGTTCTTCAGATATGTCTTGACTATGGCTTGGTATGATTTATCTCAAAAATGTCAGATTTGGACGCTAAAGTTGATTTGAATGGTTTGTAATGATATAGGCTTATTGGTTCAGTTTTGACTTGACTCCTTGGAATGGCGATTTGGAAGTTGTAATAAACTTAGAGCATTAATGGCTATACGTTTTTAGTTTTAGTTTAGATATTTGAGATCGAGTGATTCAGCTTTGGTATTGAGATTTCATCTTTTATTTTATACTTGTCTTTATTCAAATTTCATTTATATGCTGGTTGAGCTTACTCTGCAGATTGCTTATTTGGTCTCCATGACTTTGAATGGAATATGGTTGATAAGTATTCAGATAATAGCCCATGGACCCGGTATTGGTTCTTTCAGATTTGACCCTTTGTCTCCAATTTTCTTTGGGAATTTTGGATGATTTACTCAATGGGAGTAATATACTCGAGTTGGATTCAGTATGACTTCATTCTCAGTGGATAAGACATCTTGGAGTGGAATATGCAGGGATGAGTAGTTGTACCTTGGATTTTGAGATTTAGGTTTGATTTTCATCTGGATTGGTTGAAGCATTGCCATGGATTGCATTCCTCGATTATCTTTATTTGTGTACCCAGACGGCACCTTATGAGCTTGTTTACATGTTTTCCGTATGGACTTTCAGCGAATTAGCTTCAGTTCTTTGAGTTCTCCATGATGAGACTACATTGACGAGACTCAACTAATTTTCCTCCTGGCTTGGAGTGGATAGCAGGTGCAAAATGGTAAAGAGAGTGTATATTTGTATTTGGATTTGCTGGAATGACTCATGACTTGGGTTGGCTTTGGCTCGGATAAGCTTTTGTTGATTTATGTGGATATAGAGATGGTATCAGCGTGTTGTGGTTTAGATGTGTGTACCTCAGCCTTCTTGGCTTAGTTTGGGGCCAATTAGCGGTTAAGTTGAGTTTTAGTTGCATAAAAGTAGAATGAGAGAGCTGCTTGAGAAAGGGATACTTGTGGTAAAATCCCTTGAAAATGCTTTCTCTTCATTGAGGTTACCTGAGAATTCATGGTGGAAGCATGTGGGCCCAGTACCTCATCCTTTCAAGCTTTTGATATTCTTTCTATTCATTGACTTTCGGGGATGAAAGGCCTTTTAGTAGTGGATATTGAAATGGCCCTTTCGGTCATTTTTCATATTTTTGTTGATCTTCACCGTTTGAGCATATCCATGGCTTCCTTAAGTCATTTATGATTTGCTGGAACTGATGGTTCGATTACTGGGCAGTTCGTTTGGTTTTTAGAACCAATTCCCTATTTTGAAGTCTTTATTAGTTCCAAATGGCCACCGGGCAAAAACTTCAATGAACGATCTCGGATGAAAATTTTGACTACGCCAGTATATCAGGAATATCAATTTTAGTTTAGGTAGACTTTGGTTTGGATCCCAATGCACCCGATCTCACTTTGACATTTTGGTTGAAAAGTTGGAAAATTGAAATACGGGTGTGGGACCTATATTTAGTCAAAACAACCTTGGATGGAAAATTTGACTTTGCCATCGCATCTAGAACGTCGTTTTAAGGCTAGGGGGACCCTTGGTTCAGGTCCCAAGGCTCCCAGATTTATTTTGTACTATTGAGCGAATGTTACAAGAAAATAAAACTATAGGTGTGGGCTCCACTTTTTGCCTAAACGATCTTGGATGAAAGTTTTGATCATTCCAATGGATTTGAAATATGGTTTAGACTCAAAATTCACTATCGGGTCATGTTCTTTGGATTCTGAATGAGTTTCGAGGGTCGAAATCAAGATTTTAATTTTGTTGTCATCTGGTGCCCAGGGGAGCAACCGCGATCAAGGCGAATTGTATAGAGATCGCACTAGCGTGATAGCAGACCCTAGGACAATGGTAGTGGTATCTCCATATTTTGTATGGGTATATAAGGACCATGCAGGCTGCATTTTGGCCATTTTTGACCCATCTTTGAACCTAGATCCCCTAAATGAGTGTAATGACTCAAAATTGATCATTGGGAGTGACTTAGGAGCTTTCTAAACAACTATTAACATGATTCTCACTCGTATTATGGTAAGATTTCATCACTTTATTTATGAATTTCTTGGTTTTGACCCAAAACCCCAAATTCACCTAGGGCATGATTTTATCCCAAAACTAGCTTTGTTTTCACCCATTTCTCAAGGGTTATGGCTCCTTGATGATATATGAGCTTGATATCATGTTGAGTTAACCTTGGAAAATCATTTTTCGTACATGGGACCCACTTGAGATTTTTGGTATCATTTACGGACCCAAAGCACAATGGTGCAATATGGGTATCATTAGAGTCATATTGATGAGTAGATTATGATTTTGATAGTGTGATGGTATTTTAGGATTGTGAAGTGAATATGGACATTGGTGAATGAAGTGAGGTTTTGCGTTTTGGCTTTGAGGTAGGCTCCCATCCACTTTTCTTCATAGATGATGTATGATATATATTCTGTGTAAATGTGGATGTTAGGCTTGATTATGAGTAGAATAACTTATCCTTGATTATTGATGTTTGGGGATACGATGAGGGATTTGGACCCATAAGATGGTATGTTTAAAACCATTTAAAATCCTAATGCCTTATCCCTTGTTTGGATTAATTTGTAGCATGGATACGATATAATGCTAGGTTTGGGATATGGTTTTAGCGTTGGAAGCATGATTAGTATATTTAATCTTATTGGTCTAGGGTGGTGGTATTGAAATCGTAATTTGGGTTGAGTTGACTTGAATGCCCTTGTTCTAATCGTAGTTCCTATCTTAGGCTTGACTATGGCTTACTTGACATCTAGAAATTGAACTAGATACCTTATCCTAGTTTAGGCATAGTGTCTCTAATTATGGAAATTGAGGATTAGAAGAGGGATTGTCCGGCTCACTTAGGCCAAGAATTATGTTAGACTTGTGAACTTAGCTGCGGATGTTTGGCGTAGTTGAGGTTTGTAAACCTTAGTATAAGGTTACTTCATGGATTAATGAATGATAATGTATTTTTCCCCTGATAATGGTATTTGGGCCTATAAAGATACTACTTCCTTTTATATATGATGTTTGTCCTATAGAGATGCTATTTCCTCTTAGACTTGATATTTTGCCCATAGAGATGATATTTCCTCTTAGACTTGATATTTGGCTCATAGAGATGCTAAATCCTCTTAGACATGACATTGGGTCCTTATAGATGACTTTTCTCTTAATAATGATTTTGGGCCTATAGAAATGATATTCCTCTTGGATTGATAATTGTCCTAGAGAGGTGACATTTCTCATAGTCATGATGCATGACCTATAGATATGAGATATATTATAGATGTTATATTCTTATTGATATTATTACTCCTATATGAGATGATTATAGACATGCTACGGCTAATAAATATGAGATGGTTTATATACATGGTTATTGATACGAGTTTCGGATACGTATGTGGGCCTAAGGCCATGATTATGATGTTATGATTATTCCAGACACATATTGGGCCTAAGGTTGTGTTATGATATCGGTTGGACATCAGAGAAGTGTTTATCCTTGTAAAGGATGCGGTTACAATTAATGAATATATATATATGTTTAAATGCGCATTTCTCCGGTATGGGATGGAGGAAGATGTTGTATGACTTTTATTATTCCACTAATTGAATACTAGTGATGGCATGCATTTATTTGGTACATTCTTGATTATTATATCTATAATTGATGTGATTCCAGCTGAAATATAATCTTATGACTGTTCTTCCAAAATTAGGTTTAGGCTATGTGGGAACTAATTGTCTATTAATTAACTATAGTACTTGATGGCTAGATATCTAATGTACTTGTTAATGAACCGTGTCTAGTTGAAATAAGCTAGCTAGAGATTATGGCTGCAACATGGCTAATGATGATTACAGGTTTAGCATTGGTGAAGATTAGTTGCTATTTATGACGATGTTTAAGTTGTCGATTAGTTGTTAAATGAGGATTTGTTTATTAATGATGTTAGATAATAAGAGATGTTAGTGGATAGATAAATATAGTGTCTAAATGATGGTTAGTAGTCTTTTTCTAGATGGTGACTAGTAAGGTTATGATGGTTAGAAATGAACATTTGTTAATTGGCGATTATGGTCTAGTGGTGAATCTAGACTAGGTGCTAGATATTTACTATTTAGTGAAAAATGATTATGTGAAGAAATGGTTAGGTTAATAATCAGAGGTCATCTCCATAATTCAACCCAATCACTTACTTCGATCATGGTATATTTTGACCCTTTCTACACTTTTTTTAATGATTTAGTCCTGAAGATCACTTCGGGCAACAGGCTTGTAGATTTACCCTCTTTTTAGACACATCTTGAGCCCGTACACCTATTATATGTCTATAAATATATATGTATGGATGTTTGTGATTATATTGATACCCGAAAAGGCTGGAGGATAATGTGATGATATATTGATACCCGACAAAGCTGAAGGATACTATTATGATATATTAATACTCAGCAAGGCCGGAGGATACTGTGATGATATATTCACACCCGATAAGGCCGGAGGATACCGTGATGATATATTGATACCCGATAAGGTCGGAGGATACTGTGATGTTATATTGATACCCGATAAGGCTGGAGGTTGATTATACTAATGATGGACTTGATGATGACAGTTATGATAGAGATGGTTATGATGATGAGATTGTGATATTGATTGAGAACCTTACATTCATTCCTACATAAACATCACCTATCACCAGTATGCACCTATGTCTATCAGTCGGTATGGGATGGATGCCTAGATATGGGTGAAGAATATGCCTTGTGTTGTTATATGTTGATTGAACCTTCCAAGCCTGGGGTGGTGTGACACAACCCAAAATAGAGCCTTGATGGATGGGAATCTCAAGCCCAACAAGCACCGAAGATCGCCCTGACAACCTAATCTAACCATCACATCAATCCACAAACGTCGAATGAAATATGAGCATATAATCAAGATAGCAGAAACAAGACTAGAAAACATAACTAAGAATGTCTAATAATTTCACTAGTTTCATCATACCAACCAACACACCCAAGTCCATAGTCATCCATAAGTCTCTACCAATCCGATGTCTATAAATCTCGTGACCCTCCCTCGACAATAGCCAAAAAAATAAGTCTAATACAAGTCCATGACATAAGATAGAAAGACTATGAAATATATGCCTTCCAAAGTATGGACTCTCACCACTTCAAAGTCAACACACGATCCGCTCGAACACCTGGTCACTGCACAGGAAAAGAAGAAGATGCCCTGGCCCCTGTGACACATGGGGACACAACGTCCGGAGACGGTTAGTGGTTAGAGCGCTAGAATGTAACTCAAGGGTAAAGATAGATAGTGTCATTATTCAATACCAAGTCAAGACATTATAAGCCACCACATTCATACACATAGACATATAGATATATATAAATACATCAAGTGTCAAAAGATAACAAGGTTATATCATACATTTCAAAGCACCCAATCATGAACTATAAAGTGAAAGACTCTAACCTTCCACCCGCATAGGTTATATCTAGAAAGAGGACTCTAACCCCAAATCATCATATTATGCAAGTGGAATATAACCACAAGCCTCTTATTAGACAAGTGGACTCTAACCACAATCCATTTTGTAAGATGGATGGACTCTAACCACAAGCCATTTTGTTAGACAAGTGGACTCTAACCACTTGCCATCTTATCAAACAAGTGGACCCTAACTAAAACCCATCTTATTATGCAAGTGGACTCTAACCACAAGACATTGTGTCCATTACTATTCAACATTGGAACTCTAACCGTTTGTCCATGAATTCACACCCTCTCAATTCAACATTTAAGGACTTTAACTCACGTAGCCATTTCAAGCCTTTAAGGCTACAATTAAACACCTCACATGAGTACAAGGTCTTCATGAGTTATTTATCAATTACTTTAATATGACAATTCATTAGTTTCAATCACCATTCAAGTCCAGTTATTTTCATCAAGACCTTTATCAAACCATTCACTCTTCATTAGCATTCATACATCAACCTTTAGTTCAAAAACAATTCAATTTCATACTTAGGGACTTAAACCCCTTTTTAACCACTCCAACCGCCAAGGTTACCAATTTACCTATTACATGGACAATAAGGCCCTTACCAAGTCACTTACCAACCATTCCTACTCATTGATACATTGCCTTCGCTCAAGCACTATTAGCATGTAACTAGTTAGTACTCTTAGACATTTTCACAAACACCTTGAGGGCATATCTTTACCATGAACGAAATCCAAGTGAAAACCATCAAGATTAGGGTTACTCATGACCCATTTGTTAAACCACAATCAACAAGAACCCATGTGTGCCAATCATCACCAAAAATATGAACAAATACAAGTTTAAACAAGAGTAAACATTACCCATGACTATCCATCAAAACCCTCAACATTTGATTCAAAAACCACCATTAAAGATTCATAAACAATGTTTAGATAACATGATATTTGAGAAATAAAAATAATAAAAGAGTCATATACCTTTTACAAGATGATTCACGGAAGGATTCTTGATCTTAAATCCTCTAGAAGGACATCCCATGAAACCCTAGCTTCAATCTTGAGAGAGAGGTTTTAGAGAGTGTTTAGAATGTTTTTGAATTTGTATATGTGAAGAATGAAGAGCCAAATGAGGTTATAAGTAGTGGGTTATACGAGTTAAGAGGTGGAGAAATTCTAAAATGTCCCCAGCTTAAAAAACTAAAAAGTTGCACCCAGGAGGGTATAAGTTCCACACCCAAGTCGTACCCTAAGGTACGAGTGGTACCCTAACTCGAACCTGGGTTTCACCATGGACCCCTAAACTGTTCAACATATGACCATGCTAAGCTCTATTGTACCTTAGGCTATGAATGGTACCCTAAATTTTATCTTGAGTCGTACCTTGGACAGATTCAACTAGGCTAAGCATATGGTGTCATCTGACTAGGCAACATATGACCCATACCCTAACATACGACTTTAGAGAGGATAAAATGTACCTTTGATAGAATGTAACCCTTAATATATTGCCTATCATACGAGTGAGGGGACCCCAAGTCGTATCCTAGGGTTTGACTAGTACCCTTGAGTCGTACCTTGCCCAGAAACTTCAACTAATGGAATTTTTCTAAGTGTCCAAAGCCTAGGTGTTTCAATTCTCCCCCACTTGGATCATTCGTCCTCGAATAACTGTTAATTCAAGTAAAAACACATGTTAACACATTATTACACATCATCCTAACCTTTAACAAAGTTAGAAAACAAAGACATAGAACAAGGATAAGACACATGCCATGATCATTATCACCTAACCATTCATTCAATTGGCTTTGGAACTTGAACCCATAGTCTATCAAAATATTTGCTCAATTAAAAGTTAGGGACTTAAACCCTTTTGCCTATCAAAAACATAAATCATATTAATAAGATTAACATATACCTCGAGCACAAGTTTTCGGAATGAAAAACAAATGCGTATACTTGGACTTCATGTCCTCTTGTGCCTCCCAATTAGCTTTCTCAGACTTTTGGTTCCTCCATAGAATCTTCACTGATTCCACATATTTCGTTCACAACCGGCGAACTTGTCGATCCAAGATCCTCACTGGGACCTCCTGATAGGACAAAGAATCTTAAATACCAATACCTTCTATGGGAACAACTAATGAAGGGTCATTGATACATGTGTACAACATGGACACATGGAATACCAGATGGATGGAGCTCAACTAGAGGTCAACTCCAACTCATAGGCAACATTACCAACCCTTTTTACAATCAAATATGGACCAACATAATGGGGACTGTGTTTTCCTTCTTACTAAATCTCATCACTCTCTTTATAAGAGATACCTTCAAGAATACCCAATCATCAACATTAAACTCCGAATCCCTACGCCTCACATACGTATAGGACTTTTGTCAACTTTTTATGGTTTTAACCTATCATGAATCACCTTCTCCTTCTCTAATACTTGGTGAACCAAATCAGGACCAAGAAACTTACCCCCACCAACTTCATACCACCCAAGAGGAGAATGATGTCTCCTACCATACAACACCTCAAAAGGAGTCATACCAATGCTAGAATGGTAACTATTATTATCGGTAAATTCAATCAAAGTCAAATGGTTATGCCAACTACTACCATAATCAATCACACAAGCACACAAAATATATTTCAATATTTAGATAGTCCTCTCTGCTTGTACATCCGTTTATGGATAGAAAGCGGTACTAAGGAACACTTTAGTTCCCAAACCCTTTTGAAATGACTTCCAAAAATAAGATACAAATGGAGTACCACGGATTGAGATGATAAAAATTGTAGAACCATGTAACTTCACAATCTCCATAAGATACAACTTAGCATAATCCTCTACGGAATAACTAGTCCTTACCGGTAAGAAATGAGCGAACTTGGTTATTCTATCCAAAATGACCTAAATAGAATCACATTGATTCTGAGACTGAGAAAGACTGGTGATGAAATCCATATTAATCTCTTCCTACTACAATTCGGGAAACTCTATGTCTTGGTACAAACAACCGGGTGTTGAGTTCTCAACTTTCAATTGTTAAAATACCATACACTTAGCCATATAGCTAGACATGTTACACTTCATATTATTCCACCAATAAAAGTCCCTAAGATCATGATACATCTTCGTAGAATCGGGATGAATAGCATAACGAGATCCATGAGCCACATCCATAATCCTTTCCCTCAATCCATCGACATCGGGAATACATAACCTACCTTGGTAGCTCAAGATACCATCACCACCAATCAAAAAATCAACAACCTTTTGTTGACCCACACTACTCTTAATCTTCATCAAATCAGGATCCAATATTTGCATTTTCTTTATCTCAACACCAAAAGACGACTGTGATGCATGATGCACAAATACACTACCATCCTCGAAGTTCATGAGACAAACTCCAAGATTATCCAAAAAATGAATGTCCTTTACTAATTCCCACTTATACTTATCTACATGAGTTAAACTCCCTATGGATAACCTGTTAAGAGTATCAGCAACTATGTTGGCTTTACCTGGATGGCAGTGGAGACTCATATTGTAGTTCTTTAGCAACTCAATCCATCTTCTATGCATGAGATTTATCTACTTTTGAGTAAACACATATTATAGACTCTTATGATCAGAAAAGATGTTGACATAAACCCCATAGAGATAGTGATGCCAAATCTTCAATGAAAATACCACGAATAACAACTTCAAGTCATGCGTAGGGTAGTTCTTCTCATGAAGTTTCAATTGCCTAGAAGAATCCACCACCCAACCATGTTTCATCAATACACAACTAATCCCAATACGAGAAGCATCAAAATACACTACAAAACTATTATTACCCTTGGGCAAGGTCAAAATTGGAGCCAAAGTCAATTTATCCTTTAACTTCTTGAAACTACCCTCACACGTATCCAACCACAAGAACTTGACCTTATTCTGGGTCAACTTAGTCAATGGAGTAGCTATATTTGAAAAAATTTCCACAAATTTTCTATAGTAGTTGGCTAGACCCAAGAAGATCTGAATATCGGTTGAAGACATAGGTCTAGGCCACTTCTTAACCACTACAACCTTTCGTGGATCCACCATAATACCTTCACTGGAGATTACATGACAAAAAAATGTCACAACCTTTAACCAAAACTCACACTTAGAGAACTTGGCATACAAAAAATGATCCTTCAAGCTTTGCAACACAGCACGAAGGTGATTGACATGATTTACCTCACTCTTAGAATTGACCAAGATGTCATCAATAAAGACAATAATAGACAAATCTAAAAACGGTCAGAAGACCCTATTCATAAAATCCATTATGTCACTGGGGCATTGGTCAACCCAAAAAACATAACTAGGAACTCATAATGACCATATTGTGTCTTGAAGAAAGTCTTAGAGATATCTACTTCCCTAATCTTAAGATGATGATAACCTAACCTAAGATCAATCTTAGAGAAACACTTCACTCCTTGAAGCTGATCAAACAAATCATCAATCCTAGTAAGAGGATATTTATCCTTTATGGTCACCTTGTTCAACTGACGATAATCAAGGAGACACACTAGGATGGATAAAAGTTTTATCTAAAAGATCCTTCAATTGCTCCTTAAGCTCATTCAACTCAGCCGAAGCCACTCTATAAGGAGTGATAAAAGGTGGACGAGTGTTTGGAACAAGATTAATGCCAAAATCAATTTTCCCTATTGAGAGGAATACCAGGAAGGTCATTGAGAAAGACCTAGGGAAACTCATTAACCATAGGCTTGGATTATAAAGAAGGACCTTTTGAGTTAGAATCTTTAACTCAAACAAAATGATACAAACACCCTTTTGAAATCAACTTTTGGGCTCTAAGATATGAGACAAAACTCTTCTTCTCACATTGGCCATGATGATACCGACTACAGAATCTACAAGGAGGGTAGGATGAGGCTGATTAAGCCTCACTAGTCTGGTATTAGGCACCCTGTGACCTAGAAGAATGACCACTCTAAAAATTTTTATCTCCTAATGGCCTAGGGTAGGGAGCACTAGCCTTAAAATAGGATCTAGGATTCACCCAATTTATTCTCTTGGACCACTTACCACTAAACTGTTGGCATCCATATTGGCCAGAAAATTGAGACCTCTTGTTTTGCCTGTCGTCAATCTCAACTTGTTTCTTTATCTCTTCTTCTACTTGTTGCATGAATATAACCGATCTATAGATATTAATATCTTTGATCAACAAGGTTGTCTTGCTCTCAAGGACTCACAAGACAATCCCAAGGCAAACTTTCTCATCTGAGCCCTCATATCAGACACCATCTCCAAAGCATACCTAGAAAATTGGTTAAACTTCATGGCATACTCTTTGATGGATATTTTTCCTTGTATTAGATTAACAAACTCTTCTGTATTTTCTTTCATCAACTATAGAGGAAAAAAATTGTTCAGGAAAGCATTAGTGAAATCCTCCCCTAAGATGAATCATCAACATTACCCTTTGTCCGTCCCCACTCTTTATACCATTGGTACATCACATCCTTCAACTGATAAGATGCAAACTCCATCTCTTCCATATTAGTGTCATGTATGACTCTAAAAATCTTTTCCATCTCATCTAGAAAACCTTAGGGAGCTTTCTTCACCTTAACACCAGTAAAGGTCAGAGAACTCAACCTTATAAACTGTCCAACCCTTGTGGGCTCAAAATATGGAGTAGAAGATGCACCACTCTCAGCCTGAGAAGCTACCAACTGAGCAATCATATGAATCAACTGACAAAACTTAGAATTTAACACGTCATCCTGTGGAACCAGAGAAGGATTAGAGGGATCCAGTGGAACTCCCAGACCATCAGGTACCAGACCCCTAGACCAAGTATGGACTCTATAAGTAGAGAGAGTACCATCAATATCATTCCTAGTCAAGACGAAAGGGTTTCAG
Source organism: Capsicum pubescens (assembly GCA_030864215.1). Taxonomy (NCBI): domain Eukaryota; kingdom Viridiplantae; phylum Streptophyta; class Magnoliopsida; order Solanales; family Solanaceae; genus Capsicum; species Capsicum pubescens. The sequence continues at coordinate 174,195,259 of CM061549.1, forward strand.
GAACTTCAGATTTTCTTAGAGGCATGATCTGAAAGATAAGCAAATGAAAATTAGAAGGATCCAAGGCCTTACACTCTATAGCTCAAAATAAGACAAAAATAAGGTGAAATATTCCTAAATATCTCACATTATCTCTCTTATAAGTTTGGTGTACGGCACACTTATAAAAGAGACTCTACTTGACATGGCTTTATGGACACCCAACTAACCATGAACCAAGGCTCTGATACTAACTTGACACGACCTAAAATCACACCTTATCGTATGGGAATATCAATCCCAACATAAACTAGATATTGCCCAATAACCTAATCTAACCATCACATCAATCCATAAGTATTGGATGAACTCCGAGCATATAATCAAGATAGCAGAAATAATACCAATATACATATATAAGAATGTCTAATAATTTCATTAGTGTCATCATGCCAACCAATATACCCAAGTCAACAGTCATCCTCAAGACTCTACCAATCCGATGTTTATAATATTTTAGGACATCCCTTCAACAATAACCAAAAAACCCAGTCTAAAACAAATCAATGACATAAAATAGAAAGAGTATAAAATATATGCCTTCCGAAGTATGGAATCTAACCACTTCAAAGTTAGCATACTATCCGCTTGAATACTTGGTCACTGCGTAGAAAGAGAAAAACAAGCTCCGACCCCTATGTCACGTGGGTACATTGTGTCCAAGATGGTTAGTGGTTAGAGCTCTAGCATGTAACTCAAGGGTAAGGGTAAAATAGTTTCATTATTCAATACCAAGTCAAGCCATCATAAGCCATCACATTCATACATATATACATGTAGATATACGTAAGTACATGAAGTGTCAAGGGATAACAAGGGCATAGCATACATTTCAAAGCACCTAATCAGGAACCCTGAAGTGGAGGACTCTAACCTTACACCCGTGTTGGTTATATCATGCAAGAGAAATCTAATGCCAAGTCATCATATTATGCAAGTGGACTCTAACCACAAGTCTCTTGTTAGACAAGTGAAATCTAACGACAAGCCATTTTTTTAGAAAAATAGACTCTAACCACAAGCTATTTTGTTAGACAAGTGGACTCTAACCACCTGCCATCTTATCAAATAAGTGGACTCTAACCACAACCCATCTTATTATGCGAGTGGACTCCAACCACAAGCCATCGTTTCCATTACTAGGAAACATTGGGACTCTAATATTTTGTCCATGAATTCACACCCATCATTTCAATATTTAAGGACTTTAGTCCACTTATCTATTTCTATCCACCAAAGCTACAATTCAACACCATACAAGACCACAAGGTCTTCATGAACTATTTATTAATCAATCACTTTAATAGGCCAAAACATTAGTTTCAATCACCATTAAAGTCAAATAATGGTCATCAAGATATTTATCAAACCATTCATTCTGCATTAGCATTCATACATTAAGCTTTATGCCAAACACAATTCAATTTCATACTCAAGGACTCAAACCCCTTTTTAACCACCCCAACCACCAAGGTTAAAAATTTACTTATTAAATGGCCAACAAGGACCTTACCAATTTACTTACCAACTATTCTTACTCATTGAGCTATTGCCTTAGTTCAAACACTATTAGCATGTAACTAGTTATTTCTCTTAGACATTTTCACAAACATCTTGAGGGCATATCTTTACCATGACCAAAATCCATGTGAAAACCATCAAGATTAGGGTTACTCATGACCCATTTTTTTGAACCACAATCAAAAAGCAACCACATGTTCTAATCATCACTAAGAACATGTATAAACATAAGTTTGAACAAGAGTAAACATTACCCATGACTATACATCAAAACCCTCAACATTTGATTCAAAAACCACCATTAAAGATTCATAAAATATATATATATATATATATAATATGATATTTGATAAATAAAAATAAGGTAGGAGTCACATGCCATTTACAAGATGATTCACATAAGGATTCTTGGTCTTCATGCTCTAGAAGGACATCCCTTGAAACCCTAGCTTCAATATTAAGAGAGAAGTTTTGGAGAGTGTTTGGAATTCTTTTAAACTTACATATCTGAAGAATGAAGATCTAAATAAGGTTATAAGTCATGGGTTATAAGTGTTTAGTGGTAGAAAAGGTCTAAAATATCCCCAACTTAAAAAGCTGAAAAGTTGCACCTAGAAAGGTATGAGTTCCACACCTAAGTCGTTCCCTAGGGTATGAGTGGTACCCTAACTAGTACCCTAGTATTTACCATGGACCCCTAAATTCTTCAACATACTACCATACTGAGCTAACTCGTACCTTAGGGTACAAATGGTACCCTAAACTATACCTTGAGTCATACCTAGGAAAGATTTAACTAGGCTAAGTATATGGCATCATACGACTAGGAAACATAGGACCCTTACCCTAACATACGACTTGGGAGAGGCTAAACCTTATCTTGGACAGAATTTAACCCCCACTAAACTACCTAACATATGAGTGAGGGGACCCAAAGTTGTATCCTAGGGTATGATTAGTACCCTTGAGTCATACCTTTCCCAGAAACTTCAACCAAGAGAATTTTTCTAAGGGTACAAAGCCTAGGTATTTCATGGTGGGGATACGTATAGGATCGATAAGGTATTAGGTTGTCCATAGTAGCCATTTATTCAAGCTATTATTAATATTATTATTATCATTTTTATGATCATTATATGGCCATCTTATGAAAGATTTTTCATTGATCCAGTATCGAGACTTGTGGTATATCTACGGCTTTTTCTATCTTATAATGGCATTATTATGCATGATTATTTCATGTGTAGCCATGTGGAATTAAAACCATAAGCATGGTAGTGTTAAATCCTGATAGTATTATAATAAGTCTTAGAATAATAATATGATGATCTAGGTTATATGTTGAGATGACCTCATATATATAGCTATATCAAGCTATGGCACTACCGTCTATCCCTTTCTTTATTTGTTCATATTGTATATCATTTCTTGGCCTTGTATATTTCTATGTATCTTTTTTCGCTCTTCATTTATATATTGGCCTAGAATATATGGTATAGTATTGACGTCTATTGAATGTTGCTCAAATAGGATAGTTCACCTTGATACTTCCTTAGCCTTATTATGTGGGTCTATTGGACATAAACAGAATAGTTGTCCCTTATTATTCACATTGACTTGTTATATGATTTTTGGACTCTTGGGTGTAGTTTCCATTTTGTTTAAATGTTATATATATCTCCTTTATCTTAGAGCTCAGTTAGCTATTTCCCACTGAGTACAATTTATTTAGTACTCCTACTAAACTTCTGCAGCTGTAGATTATAGTATGGGTTACCGTCATTGATGTGTGCATCATGTGGAGTAGCCATGGTTTAAATACTTAGAGTGATATCTTGACATTTGAGGTATTACTTATCTCTCTCTTATGTATTAGACTATTCTCTATGTTGTATTCAAAGATGAGTTGTATCAATGTATTTCTCTTGATATTTCACTTGTGTACTCTTATTATATTAGAAACTCTTATACTAATACCTCTAGGTTTTGGGTTTTTATTATGTACTGATCTTTTTTTTATTTATTTTGCATTCTTTTCCTTATATTATTAAGTAGTTCGTTACTAGTCATTTCGAACTATGGGTTGGCTTATCTACTAGTGGGTATGGTAGGTGCCATCATGACCTGATAAATTGGGTCGTGACATGCACGATCTCTGGATTAGAGTGGTACTAATGCAGGGGTGGATCCTATAGCTGCGGCTCCCAGAGTTTAGGTCCCTCCTTCATTAGCAGTAGCTTAGCTGATAGTTTCTTAGCCAGTTGTTTTGCAGAATGCTATGTCTATCAAGGGATAGAAAATGTTGGGTGGATTCATGAGATTGGCTCTGCCTAGGTTTTTTGGTGCACCAAGCAAGGATGCATATGAGTTTCTAATTGCATGTGAGGATAGGGTCCATAATTTGTGCCTTGTTGAGACTCGTGGTATAGATTACACTACATTGTAGTTTGACTTGGATGGTCAACATTATTGGAGAGGTTATATGGATTTTAGACCAGCTGCATCTTGTCTCTCGATGTGGACTTAGTTCTCCGAGATGTTCTTAAAGAAGGATATGCCTCGTATCCCTAGGGATTATTTTAGGTATAAGTTTTCTATATTGGATCAGGGATACATAACAGTTGTGGAGTTTAAGGCACATTTTCACAAGTGGGTTAGGCATGCTACATTTATTCTGGGTACTAAGTATGAGAGACTTCATTGCTTTGTTTGAGGAATGAGACTCCCTCTTCATATGTCTACTCAAGGTTTGTATGTTGTTGGAAGGTCTTTGCTGATGTTTCAGACCATGCTCAGATGATGGAAGAGATACATCATGAGGCCTATGAGGACATCAACAAGAGGCTTGGATATCAGGATATTTTTAGTGGGATCCGTAGTAGTTCTTGATTCAACGATAGCCATTTTTATGATAGATAACCTCCACGACTATCTTATCAGTCTCAGAGTCATCCTAGTAGACCCATTCAGGCAACTTTTTAGAGTACTGACAAAGGTCAGTCTAGTGTTAGTGATCATCGTAGTAAGGGTAGCGGTCAGTATTTTGAGTGGTTTATCTTCTATTATTTATAGATGTTGTGGTTACTTTGGGTTAGTAGGATCTGTTAGTTCTAGTTGAGATCTTGGTGCATGCTATAGTTATGGAGCTCGTGGTCACTATTCATGAGAATGCCATAGTCGTGGGGTGATTGTTGCTTTAGCTCAAAGTGTTCATCTTATTAATTAGTATATCACTCAGTAAGAGGTGGTTCTCAGGTTCATATGAGTGGATTCTAGGGTACTCAAGGAAGTTCTCAAGTAGACAAGATAGGAGGTCGATCAGGATCGCAACCAGGTGAAACACCCAGGGTTTTGGTACTTAGAAATTTCTTGAGTTTTGGAATTTCTAGACATTATATGAATCAGCATACTAGTCGTATGGTTAGGGTACGGGTCAGGTGACCCAGTCGTATTTTGTCCCGTATTGGGTGGTTGAGTTTTTAGAATGAGTATGACTTAGATGGGTACGAGTCGTATAGTGGGTGATGGGTTTTGGGTTTGGGTTTTCCTTCACTTAATCTGAAACTTAGTAACTTAGCTAGGATCTGAGTACGAGTGGCTCACCATGAGTTATGAGATAAAGTATGAGAGGTATAGTCCAACGCGTATGTTGGACAGTGTCAATCCCTCTTGATTCTGCTTAAGGTACGGGTTAAGGGTACTTGTCCTATTCTTGGGTATGATTGGGGCTTGGAGGTTGTAAGTTGGTCAGTTTTGGGGGTCCAAGGGACGCCTAGGGTAATAGTGGTGGGTACCACCGATATCATAGGGTACAGGTGGTATGGTGGAGTCATACCCTCCTATGGGATGCTTATATAATTTAAGCTTAGGGTAATTTAGCCATTTCCCCTCTTAACCTCTTAAGTCCCCATGACTTATATCACTTTTGGTACATTATTTACCCTGATATTTTAATCTTAAACACTTAGAAACACTTTCAAAGCCTATCAAAGGCTCTTGGATCAACGAAGTCTAGGGTTTCATCAATAGGATCAATTTGGGACTTACAAGGGTGATTTCTCTCCATTATTTTCTTAATCTAAGGCATGTTACTCCTCCCTCATTGATAGTTCCAGCTAAAGGCATGCTTTATGGATTATTTTCATGGCATAAATGTTGTATGGTTTTGGGTTTTCAATTATATGTTGGGAGTTTTTGGTATAATGGTTGGTTTTGATTTCCCATATCTCTTACTTATCATTTTATATTATTATGGTGGCTTGAATAATTGGTTGTGTGGGAATGGTTAATTGGAACATGGTTTTTACTTTGGAAATATTATGCCCCCAACATGCTTGATAAAATGCCAATAAAAATATTTTTGGTTAAATTATTGGACTTTCATTGAACTATTGCATGGTATAACTTGGTAATGGAGCCCTAAAAGGTATAAATAGTTTAATTTGATTGGAATGGTTAAATGGTAAGGTCCTGGTTGTTATGGTTGGTCTAATTGAAAGCCTTATGAGGTACAAGGAAATCCCCCAAGCAAGCATAATAATGATCACTTGTGGGGTACATGGGATTCCCCCAAATCAACTTAATAATATAATCTATAGGTACATGAGAATCCCTTCTTCTATAAAAAGATTGTCTAAGGACATTGCTTACAAGCTATAGTCGGTATGACAATATCACTACTTATAGCCTTGGTTAATAAGAAATGGATTGGTGGTTTAGTTGTGTGGCAATGGTTTTAATTGGGCAATAATGGCGTATTGTGATAGCTAACGGTGAAGGCGTGCGTCCAATGGACGGACACTGGAAACTCATGTTTTCCAATATGAGGATTAGTCATGAGGACCATCTATGATACTCATGGAGTACATGGGAATCCCCTAAATACATATGTACATATGTATCATTGAGAGTGAAGTGTACTGAGGAATCCCCTAATCCTATGTTATCTCCAATTCATGTGGCTACATATATTGAGTCTTGTTCAGGGGGTTACACTAGACCTATATAGCTCGTAGGTGGTTCTAGGATGGTTAAGCTACACATACCTAAGTTAATGGTTTTATTTCCATTCTAAACTCGGGTCCCTTTCCCAAAATGGTTATATATATATATATGTAAGGTTGTGAATGCATATGGTCGGTATACTTGGTTTTAAAGGTTGACATTATTTTATCCTTATCATAAGTACATGCTAGCGTTCACCCTCTAACCCATCTTTGGGGGGATATATCCCCACACGATGCAGGAACCGATCATTCTACTACTCTTACTTAGTGATCAAATTTGGGATCAGCTCAGTTGGATTAAAGTGGTGATCTTCCATATTCTGAGAGGCTCTATTTTAAGTCATGGATGATTTTACATACTTCGGTTATTTCATAGACATTGGTTTTGGCTATGGTTGGGGGAATGTCTTAACCAGATATTATTTTACTTTTGGTTAGAGGCTTTGTGGAACTACTATAGATTAGTATGGATGGTGTCGGCAGTGGTGTTAGCCTTAGTATTGGCATTGGTATTGGTACTGATACTATTTGACTGTATTATGATTGTTCCATTCTTTTATGTTTTGGTATTATATATATATATATTCATAATGGAAGTAATTTGGTATGGGATGTATGGATTGGTTTATGGTTTTGCTTTGGTTTTGGTTATTGGTTAGACAATGGATGGTTGGACTTGTTTGGGTTTATCATGATCATAGACCTATCCCAGATTATGGAATCCTAATAAACATTATCTTATTATATGTTTGAAATTTATCTGACTTAAGGTATGCGTATTTGGAGGTTAGGTTGGGTAACGGGGGTGGTCCCTGATCTTGGTTGGACTTTGGATGCCCATTATGACTGAGCCCCGATTTAGGTCGCGTCAAGTTGGTATCAAATATTTAGGCCATAGTTAATTGGGATTCCACAAAGTCGTGCAGAGTAGAGTCTCTTCTAAGGGTGTGTAGCACACCACACTCATAAGAGAGAGGCTATAAGGCATTTTAGAAATTTTTTTCTTCTTTGTGTTCTATTTTGAAGCTTGGAATCTAAGTCCTTGAATCTTCTCTAATTTTATTTATTCTCTTTTTAGATCATGCCTCGACGATCTGAAGTTCACAGAAACTCCTCTCTCTCAACTGGGGATAATATTAATGGGACACGCTCTACTCAGGGGATCCATACTCAGTCTAGGGGTCTAGTCTCTGATATTTTTAGAGTTCCACCAGTTCTTTCTAGTCCTCCTCAGGATCTTCAGGAAGACGTGATGGATGTTGAGTTTCATCAGTTGATTCATGTGATTGCTAAGTTGGTAGCTTCCTATGCTGAGCTTGGTGTATCTGGTATTGTATCTTTTGAGGCCACAAGGGTTGTCCAGTTCATGATGTTGATTCCTCCAACTTGTACTTATGTTAAGGTGGATAAGGATCCTCAGGGTTTTTTGAATGAGATGGAAAAGACCTTCATGGTGATATAGGTCACGAATATAGAAGGGGTGAATTTTGTTTCCTATCAGCTAAAGGATATGGCATACCAATAGTACGAGGAATTGGAGCAGGCAAAGGGTGAGATTGATGAGTCTTCTGCATGGGAGACTTTTTCTAATGCTTTTTTAGACAGCTTCTTTCCTCAAGAGTTGAGGGAAGCAAAGGCAGAGGAATTCATTAATCTGAAATAGCGGAAGATGTCGGTCAAGGAATATGCCTTAAAATTTCAATAGTTGTCTAGGTATGCTCTGAAATTAGTGTCTAATTTGAGGGCTAGGATAAGAAAATTTGCTTCAGGACTGTCTAGTGAGTTTATCCTTGAAAGAAATACTGCATTACTGATCAATGATATGGATATTTCTAGGTTGGTGGTTCAAATATAGCAGGTGGAGGAGGAAAAAAAGATATAGCCTAAGTTTGGAGAAAGTCAAGGTAAGAAGTTTAGATCATTAAAACTGGTTGGTGCTCTACAGCAAGGTAGTCGGGATAGCGTTAAGTGGCCAAAGAAGAAGTGGGGAGTTCTGGTTCCTTCTCTAAAACTAGTGCTCCATACGCGAAGAAGTAAGGAGACAGGAGTCAGCAGGGTAGAGGTAACTTTAGGGCACAAGGTGCCCAATATCAGGATAGTGGGACTGAGTCGGCCTCATTATGTCCTTCTTATAGGTTTTATGGTCAATTGTATTGAGGCTTCTGTGTTGAAAGGAGGGACAGGTGTTTCAAATGTGGTCATCCAGGCCATATGCTTAGAAACTGTCCTATTTGTAAGAGTGCTTCAGGAGTGAACAAGGTTCCAGTTGCCTCTTCATATGCTCCTACACCCAGGGATGCTTCTTCTGCATTTGTTTTTACTTTTGGTACCGGTATAGGCCAGAGTAAGTTATACTCTCTTGCGTCCCAATAGAAGTCCAAGGCATCACCTGATATCATGATTGGTACATTACAACTCTTTTTTCATGATGTGTATTTTTTACTTGACCTGGGGTCCACTCTCTCTTATATGACCCTATTTGTGGCTATGTATTTAGTTTTGAACTCGAGGTTATTTTGGATCCTTTTTTATTTCTACCCCGATAGGTGACTCTGTTATTGCTAAAAGAGTCTATAAGGGGTGTGGTATCTGTTGGTATTAAGAAGATTTTGGTGGATTTGTTCGAATTAGATATGGTGGATTTTGATGTCATTCTGGGGATGGATCGGTTACACTCATGCTACGCGTCCTTAGATTGTCCGACCCGTAAGGTTGTCTTTAGGTTCCATGGTGAGCCAGTTATTAAATGTGAGGGTGGTTTCTTAGCACCTAAGGGTAGGTTTTGTATCATATCCTAGAGCTCAGAGATTAATCTCCAAGGGGTGTCTCTATCACCTTGTCCGGGTTAAAGATTTTAACTCGGAAGGTCCTTTATTGCTTTTGGTTTCGGTAGTGAATGAGTTTCTTGAGGTCTTTCTAAATGATCTTCCTAGTGTTCCTCTAGATAGGGAGATCAAATTTGGGTTTTATCTGGATCTATACACTCTTCCAATATCTATTACTCCTTATAAAATATCTCCAACTAAGTTGAGGGAACTCAAGGAGTAATTTAAGAATATTTTGGCTAAGGGTTTCATCCATCCTAGTGTATCCTATGGGGTGCACCGGTGTTATTCATACATAAAAAAGAGGGTTCCCTTCAGATGTATTTTGACTATCGGTAGTTGAATAAGGTAATTGTTAAGAACAAGTATCTTCTTTCTTGGGTAGATGACTTATTTTATCAGTTGCAAGGTGCCAAATTCTTTTCAAAGATAAATCTTTGGTCTTGGTATCATCATCTTAAGATTAGGGCGGTGGATATCCTAAGACATCTTTCCATACCCTATATGGGCACTTGAGTTCTTGGTTATGTCATTTGGTTTAACTAATGCCAAAGACAGCTTTCCATACCCTATATGGGAACTTGAGTTCTTGGTTATGTCATTTGGTTTAACTAATGCCCCAGCAACATTCATGGACTTGATGAATAGGGTATTTATCCAGTTTTTGGATTTTCTTGTCATAGTGTTCATTGATGGCATTTGGGTGTACTCTAAGAGATATATGGATCATTCCAATCACCTTCGTGTGGTATTGTAGACCTTTAAAGAGCAACAGTTATATGCCAAATTCTCAAAACTATTGCAACTGATAAAATAAGTCATCTACCCAAGAAAGAAGGGGCAGGGAATATGGCTTGAGCTTCTAAAAGATTATGACATATGTCTTCACTACCATCCAGGTGAGGCTTATGTTGTTGCTGATGCTCTTAGCAGGTTGTCTATATGGAGTTTAGCTCATGTAGATAAGGAGATGTGGGAGTTGGTGAAGGATATTCACTGCTTGGCTAATCTTGAAGTTCGCCTTTTGGACTCTGAGAATGGTGGTGTGTTGGTACAGGAAGTGGTTCGATCATCTCTTAGTGCAAAGATCAATGAGAAGCATCCGTTAGATCCCATCTTGATGAAAATCAAGGGTGATGTAGGCGGGGAAAAAGGTAATGGTATTTGAGATCAGTGATGATGGTACCTTATGGTAACAAGCAAGGTTATGTGTTCATGAGGTCGATGGTTTGTGAGAAAGGGTATTAGCTGAGGCGTACGAATTGCGCTATGATGTTTATCCTAGTTCAACAAAGATATTTCATAATCTCAAGGAGATGTATTGGTGGAATGGTATGAAGAAGGATATGGTTGATTTTGTGGCCAAATGTTTTGTGTGTAACAAAATGAAAGTTGAGCATATGAGGCCTGGAGGTTTGTATCAAAAAATTAAATTGCCTGAATGGAAATAGGAAGTGATCAGTATGGATTTTGTTTCTAGTATTCCTCGATCTTAGAACCAATTTTATTTTTTTGGGTCATCATGGATAGGATGACAAAGTCAGCTCACTTCTTGCCAGTAAGGACTAACTTTTCGACTGAGGATTATGTGAGGTTGTATCTTCATGAGATTGTGAAGCTGCATGGGGTACCTATTTTTATTATCTCTGATCGTGGTACATAATTTTCATCTCACTTTTGGTGGTCGTTTCAAAAGGGTTCAGGGACTAAGATTAGTCTTAGTACTGCTTTTCACTCGCAGACGGATAGGCAAGCAGAAAAAACTATTTAGATATTAGAGAATATGCTTCATGCGTACATGATTTACTATGGTGGTAATTGGGTTAAGCATCTACCTCTTATAGAGTTTGTATGCAATAATAGCTATTATTATAGCATTGGGATGGCCTCTTTTAAGGCATTTTATGGTAGGAGGTGTAGATATCCTATTGGGTGGTTCGAGCTTAGTGAGGCGGATATGTTTGGCATAGATTTGGTTTATTAGGCTATAAATAAGGTAAAGGTTATTCGGGATAGGCTTAAGGCTGCCCAAAGTCACCAAAAGTCCTATGCAGATTTAAGGCATAGGGACTTGGATTTTGAGGTTAGGGATAGGGTGCTCCTAAAGGTGTCTCCCATGAAGGGGGTAATGCAGTTTAGGAAAAAGGGAAAGATCAATCCCTGATATGTTGGTCTTTATGTGGTTTTGAGGAGGGTTAGCAATGTTGCGCATAAATTGGAGTGTCCTTCTAGTTTGAGCTCTATTCAACTGATATTCTATGTCTCTATGTTGAGAAAATGCATAGGTGATCCTTCATCGATTATTCTCTTAGAAGGAATGGGTATTTCGGTTTTTTTATCTTATGAAGAGATCCCGATTGAGTTCTTAGATTGGCAGGTTCATCAGTTACGAACCAAGGATGTTACATCAGTTAAGGTTCTATGGCGAAACCACAAGGTGGAAGAAGATACTTAGGAAGTGGAAGAGGACATAAAGTCAAAGTATCCACATTTTCTTTTGCTCTATATTTTTGTGCAGAAAGTATGTGTTCTTGATCACATCTTTGCTTTCTAACTTGGTTAAAGAAAAGTTTTATTTCCTTGCATCTTTATTTTCTAACTTAGTTAAAGGTTGGAATGGTTATGTTGGGGAGTAACTCGTTCTTGTACTACCTTGTTCGTCATTCGAGGATAAATGATCCTAGTAGGGGAAACTAAACCACCTTAGGTTTTGGTCCTTAGAAATTTCTTGGGTTTTGGACTTTCTAGACATCATACGACCCACCATACTAGTCGTATGGTAAGGGTACGGGTCAGGTTAACCAGTTGTATGTTATTACAGTGTTGGGTGGTTTAATTTCTTGAATGGGTACAACTTGGGTGGGTACGAGTCGTATGGTGGTTGATGGGTCGTAGGTTTGGGTTTTCCTTTACTTAATCTGAGACTTCATAACTTAATATGGATATGAGTGCGAGTTAGTTCACCATGAGTCGTGAGATAGGGTATGAGTGGTATAGTCAAACTCATATGTTGGACAGCATTAACCACTATTGATTCTGCCTAAGGTACGAGTTAAGGGTACTGGTCGTATGCTTGGGTACGATCTTGGTGGTCATATGTTGGTCAGTGTTGGAGGTCCAAGGGATGCATAGGGTACGAATGGTAGGTACCCCTCGTAAGATAGGGTACAGGTGGTATAGTGGAGTCGCACCTTTCTGTGGGATATTTAGGCAGTTTAAGTTGGGGTTAATCTTGACATTTCCCTTCTTAACCTCTTAAGGTCCCATGACTTATATCACTCTTGGGACATCATTTACCCTAATATTCTAATCTTTAACACTTAGAAACTCTCTTAAATTCTCTCAAAGGATCTTGGGTCAAGGAAGGCTAGGGTTTTATATATAGGATAAATTTGGGACTTACAAGGTGATTTCTCTCTGTCATCTTCTTAATCGAAGGCATGTTACTCCTCTCTCATTATCAGTTCCAACTAAAGGCATGTTTTATGGATTATTTTCATGGCATAAATGTTATATGGTTTTTGATTTTCAATTATAAGTTGGGGGTTTTTGTATGATGGTCGTTTATAGTTTTCCCATGTCTTTTACTTATGGTTTTCATATTATTATGGTGGTTTGAACAATTGGTTGTATGGTAATGATTAATTGGTATATGGTTTTGGCTTAGGAAACACTTTGCCCCCTACATGTTTGATAAAATGCCTATCAGAATGTTTTTGGTTAAATTATTGGACTTTAATTGAACTATTGCAAGGTATAACTTGGTAATAGAACCCCAAATGGTATAAATGGTTTGGAATGGTTATATAGTAAGGTCCTAGTGGTTATGGTTGATCTAATTGAAAGCCTTGTAGGGTACAAGGTAATCCCCCAAGCAAGCATAATAATGATCACTTGTGGGGTGCATGGGATTCCCCCCAAGTCAACTTAATAATGTAATCTATAGGTACATGGGAATCCTTTCTTCTATAAATAAGTTGGCTAAGGACATTGCTTGAAAGCTATATTTGGTATGATGATACCACTATTTATAGCCTTGGTTAATAATGGTGGTTTGATTGTATGGTAATAGTTTTAATTGGACAATAATGGCGAGGTCTGATAACTAACCGTGAAGGTATGAGTCCAATGGATGGACACTGGAAGCTCATATTTGTCGACACAAAGATTGATCATGACGACCATATAAGATACTTATAGGGTATATGGGAATCCCTGAATACACTTGTACATATGTATCATGGAGAGCGAAGGATACTCGGGAATCCCTTACTCCTACGGTACCTCCGATTCATAGAGACTAGACACATCGGGGCCCGCTCAGGGTGTTAAACTGGACCCATATAGACCGTGAGTGGTTCTAGGATGGTTAAGCTACACCAACCCAGGTTAATGTTTTTAATAGCATGCTAAACCTGGTTCCTTTTCCCAGCATAGTTACATATATATATATATGTATGGTTGTGAATGCATATGGTTGGTTTTCTTGGTTTTAAAGGTTAACATTATTTTATCCATATCCTAAGTGCATCCTAGGGTTCACCCACTAACCCATCTTCGGGTGGCTATATCCCCACATGATATAGGAATTGACCATTCTACTCCTTCTACTTAGTGATTGAATTTAGGATCAGCTCAGTTGGGTTAAAGTGGTGAGCTTCCATATTTTGGGGCTCTATTTCAAGTCATGGATGTTTTTACATACTTTGGTTATTTTATAGACATTGGTTTTGGCTATGGTTGGGGGCATGTCCCAACCAGGTATTGTTTTACTTTCGGTTAGAGGCTTTGTGGAACTACTATGGATTGGTATGGATGGTATCAGCAATGGTGTCAACCTTAGTATTGGCATTGGTATTGGTATTGATACCAAATTTTCTAACTGTGAGTTTTGGCTTGAGTTGGTGACATTCCCTGGACATGTGGTGTCTAATGATGGGATTATGGTAGACCCAGCCATAATTGATGCGATTCATGATTCAGCTTGCCTACATCTCCGACTGAGGTTCATAGTTTTATTGGTTTGGCCATTTATTATAGATGATTCATTGAGGGCTTTGCTACTATTTCAGTGCCTATGACCAGAATGGCTCATAAGGAGGTTCTTTTTCGATGGTCCAAAGAGTGTAAGTCAATCTCTGGAAATCTAAAGGATATTCTTACTTTACCTCTTGTGTTAGCTCTTTTTGTATAGGGTTAGGGATTCATTGTGTATTGTAATGCTTTTGGTATTTTTCTTGGTTGTGTTATGATGAAGCAGGGTTGTGTTAATTCTTATACTTCGAGATGGCTTAAGGTTCACGAGTGCAACCACCCTACTTTTTAATTGGAGTTGGCGATGATAGTTTTTGAGCTTAAGATTTAGAGACATCTGTATGGTTTGCATTGTGAGATTTTCACCGTTCACTACAGTCTTCAGTATCTTATGACAAAAAAAGAGCTTAATGCTAGACAGCGTAGATGGATGGAGTTGCTTAAGGATTATGATATTTCCATATTGTATCATCCAGTCAACGCTATTGTGGTAGTAAATGCCTTGAGTAGAAAGGTAGTGAGTATGGGTAGCTTGACTTGTATTTTAGTTTCTCAGAGGTCGTTGGCACGGGATATTCTTTCCTTAGCCAACTTGATGGTTTGCATTGATATTTCAGACCCTGGAGGATTCTTAATGGTGTTGAGGTAAGGTTTTCGTTATTCGAGCTAATTTGAGATCGTCATTTTGAGAATAGTATGATTATTTCCTTCATGATCAGGTGTTGAGTGGTGAGTCAAAGAGGAATGCCATAGATTATATGGGACTTTTGCAATTTTATTGCCGCATTTATGTTTTGAGGATTGATAACTTGATTCAGTTGATTCTACATGAGGCTCACAACTCTAGCTATCCAATTCATCCAGGCACAACTAAGATGTATAGGGATTTTATACAGCATTATGGTGGAGTGGAATGAAGTGAGATATGGTATATTTTGTAGCTCTTTGCCTATGTTGTCAGGAGGTAAAGGCCAAACATCAATGGCCAGGTAGATGACTTTGAGTTTCCCCATTCTCGACTTGAAATGGGAGTAGATTACCATAAATTTTGTTAGTGATTTGACTCATACTTCCCATGGTTCTAATATATTTGTGTCATCGTGGATTGGTTGACCAAGTTAGCACATTTCATTCTTATTTAGATGTCCTTCAGTGCTGAGAGGTTATCCCGTATCTATGTGCATAAGATAGTCTATTTGCATGGGGTGCCCATATCTACCATTTAAGACCGGAATTTCGTGTTCATGCCCAGATTTTGGAGAGATTTTTAGAAGGATTTGGGTACTCAAGTGGAACTTAGTACGGCCTTTAGTCCATAGACAGACGTTCAGCACAAGTGGATCATTCAGGTGCATGAGGATATGCTCTTAGCTTGTGTTACGGATTTTTTAGGATAGTAGGAGGAGCACTTACCCTTGGCCAAGTTTGCTTATAACAATAGTTATCATTCGAGTATTGATATGTCTTTTGAGGCTTTGCATGGTAGGGTCGTTCTCTCATTGGATGGTTTGCGACTTTCGAAGATTCAACCCCGTAGTATTGATTTGCTCTAGAAGTCATTGGATAGAGTAAGGATGATTTAGGACAGCTTAGATTAGGTAAAAGGCCTTTGCAAACCATAGGCTTTGTTCCTTAAAATTTAGAGTTGGTGATCAGGTATTCCTCCATATATCAACCATGAAGGGTGAGATGAGGTTCTGGAGGAAGGGCAAGCTCAGCTCAAGATATATTGGACCTTTCAAGACTCCTCACAGAGTTGGTGAGGTGGCTTATGAGTTTGGCTTACCTAAAAAATTTTCTACTTTCCATTAAGTCTTTCATGTTTCCATGTTACGGTGATTCATTCCTGATCCATATCATGAGCTTATTGGGACTCAATCCAGTTAGATGAGCGGTTAAACTTCGTGGAGGAGCCTGAGCTCATTTTGGCTAGTGATGTCAGACGGTTGTGCACAAGAGAGATTCATGTAGTTAAGGTTTAGTGTAGGAACCACCCAGGGGAGGAGGCCACTTGGGAGATTAAGAGAGATATGTGGACAGAGTATCCTCACATGTACGAGACTTCAGGTACATCCTAATCCTTAACTTTTGTAGACAAAAGTTCTTTTAGTAGTTGATATTGTAATGTCCCTGCAGGTTATTTTCCATATTTCCACTTATTTTTTCTATTAGAGCTTCTCTATAGCTTCCCTAAGCAATTTATGACTTGTTGGGACTGAAAGGATGGTTACTGGATAGTTTATTTGGTTTTTAGAGCTATTTCCCTATTTTGAAGTCTTCGTTAGTTCTAAATGGCCACCGAGCAAAAACATTGGTTAAACGACCTAGAATGCAAACTCTAACTACTCCAGTAGCTTTGGAATATTTATTTTGAGATAGGTGGACCTTTGGTTCAGGTCCCGAGGCACCTGGGCTAATTTTAACCTATTAGTCAGAAAGTTAAGAATTAGAAATTAGATATGGGACCCATATTTCATTGAAATGACCTCGATTGGAAATTTTGATTGCATCATCATGTTCAAAGTTCCATCATGTTCTGAATATTGCATTTGGTATGGTAGCATATTATGTTTCCATGTATGAGTTTTCGAATGAATCTCGAGCACCCGGTTAAAGTCCATTACAGAATTAGAAAATTCGGTACACTATGTTACTGTTGCAACTGCAATCACAAGCTATAAATTATGAATGTAGTATCCATAAATTATGATCATGACATGTGATTTATTTTTCCAAATCAAGATTGCGAGCCTCAGGTGGTGATAGAGACACTTGAGAACCTATTATTGGTATAAATATTCCCCTTTTAGCCTATTTTATCCATTTTTCATCCATTTCTCAGATACCTAAAACCCTAAACAGTGTGATAGCTTCAAATTAAAGCTTAAGGGTGATTTTGGAGATTGGCTAACACTTTTTTACGTGATTATCTTCTTATTAGTGGTAAGATTACACCCTTTTTAAGGTAGAATTTCCCATTTCTTGTTCAAAAATCCCTAAACCTTGGAGGCTTGATTTTAGCCCTAAATTACCTGGGAATTCACCCATATTTTAGGGTAATGACTCCTTGAACATGAAGGAATGTTGGGTTGGTTTCAAAAACATGATTTTATTGTAAATAGGACCCATATGGGATTTTGGGTGATTTTTGAACCAAAAGCACAATAGTGCAATATGTGTATCCTTATTCGCGCACTGATGAGTAGAATGTGATTTTGATAGCTTTTCATATTTTTGAAGCTTCTCAGAAGGGAAAAGCAGAGATTTAGTTGACCTTTTGAGCTTTCTTCGACGTTCAGGTAGGCTAGGTTTTACATCTTGTTATATTGAGGTGATTTATAGCATGTTTATGATATTATGTTAGATTTGGGATGGGTTTTAGGTATTGGTGTGCTAAATTGCAATACATTGGATAGTTGGGCCACTTAGGCTATTTTGGATACCGTTTTGGGCATAATTACCTAGTTATTCATATCTTAGGTGAAGTTGACATAGGCTTTTGTTTTGGATGTAAATACCTTAGTTACTCAATTAATTAGTAGATTTCCTTAGTCACTTGAGTTTAGGATGAATCTTACCCTAATTTCCATTACCTTAGGTGGAATTGACTTTGTTGCTCCATAATGGGACGAATCGATAGCCTATGGCTAGTTATGGCTTGTTCTACATATAATAGTGGATTTAGATACCTTAACCTAGCCCAGAGTATATATTGCTTAATAAAGGATTTGGGGGGTTTAAAATCAGGCTACTTGACCCACCTTAGGCCAAGACTTGTTATAGTTATTGAAGACCTTTTATATGTTTGTGTATATCTAGGAAATATTTACTGTGGTGATATTTAGATGCCTTGGTACTTGTTTTCTATGATGGATGACTTTGGAAGTAATGCTTAATGATTATTCTATGAATGAGTTATTGATTCAGCTTATAATAGGCAATTGAATATGTTACTAATTGAGCTACAGAATTTATTATTGAACAAGCCCTTGATTGGGAGATTGATTAAGCCATTGATTACGCTATTGATTGGACCATTTGGTATGCTATTCACCAAGATAGTGATCATGTCTATCAACTATATTATGGATGATTCTAATGACTATAGCAGTGATTATGCTATTGCCTATGATAAGGACCATGTCTAATGACAATACTAATGAATTTGCTATTGATTTTGTTCATGATCATGATTATTGACTACATTAGAGAATACTCTATGTATTATGCTACAAGTAAGATTTTGACTAAACTAATGATAAGCTACTTATTATGCTAATGATATGCCATTGACTATGCTATTGATGAGTTATTGCCTATGCTATTGATAATAATCATGAATTATTCTAGTGATCTTACCTATTGACTATAACAGCGACTATGATATTGATTATACTAAAAACCAAGCTTATTATTTATATTAACGATTATGATATTGATCTTAATAAAGAGCATGCTTATTGATTTTATTATCGATTGTGCTATTGATTATACTAAGTACCATGCTTATTGATTATATTAGCGAACATGCAATCAATTATGCTAAGATCAAGTGTATTTACTATATGGGTGATCATGATAATGATTACTCTACCGGTCATGGTAATAATGATATTATTCCTGTATAAGTCTAGATATTTCTTATTGAAGCCGCTCGAGTTTGGGACCCTAAGAAAGTTTCCTGGATTTTGGGCTATTTATGACTTGTGGATTCCATTCGTATGATGGGGTACAAGTGGTATGCCTTGGTAGTATGCTAATCAGTGATGGTTGTCGGATTGGATTGGTTTCTGGAAAAGGTACGACTTAGTTGGTACGAGTCGTGTGGTTGGTGAAGGTTCATATGGCTTGGGTTTTTCCTTCACCTAATCTGAGACTTAGTAACTTAAGTTAGATCTGTTTATGAGTGGCTCACCATGAGCCATAAGATAGGGTACAATTCATACCACTGACTCGCATAGAAGACAGTGATCAAACATCATTTGATTCTATTCTGCTAGGGATTCGGTTTAGGGGTACTAATCGTATGGTTGGGACCAACTTGGATTAGGTAAGTTGTATGGTGGACAATGTTGGATCCAAGGGGGAGGCCTAGGGTACGAGTGGCGGGTACCACTCATATTGGATGGTATGACTAGTATGGGAGAGTCGTACCATCTGTTGGGAATTTTAAGCAATTAAGTTGGGGCTAATCTGGACATTTCCCCCAATTAGCTAATTAAGGCCCCATAACTTATATCACTATTGAGACATTATTTACCCTATTATTCTAATCTTAAACACTTAGAAACTCTTTCTAATTCTCTATAAGTCTCTTGGGTAAAGGAAGGCTAGGGTTTCATCTAGAGGATTAATTTAGGGCTTGTATGGGTGATTTCTCTCCATCATCTTCTTAATCTAAGGCTTGTACTCCTTACTCATTGTTAGTTCCAACAAAAGGCATATTTTATACAATGTTTTCATGGCATGATTATTGTATGGTTTTGGAGTTTTCAAATATATGTTGGGTTTTGGTATTAAATGCTTGGTTATGGTTTTTTCCATGTTTTAATTATGTTTTACATTCTTTAATGGTGGTTTGAACAATTTTTTGCATGGGAATGGTAAATTGGTAATTGGAATTGGTTTTGGAAACACTATGCCCCCAACATGTTTGATAAAATAACTATGATAATGCTTTTACCATATTATTGGCCTTTTAATGGAACTATTGCATGGTATGGTTTGGTAATGGAACCCTAAATGGTTTAAATAGTTTGGAATGGATAAATGGTAAGGTTTGGTGGTCATAGTTATGGTTAATTAAACTTCCTTGTGGGGTACAAGGGAATCCCCCAAGTAAACATGTTAATGAGCAACTTATGGCCCCAAGCAAACTTAATAATGGAACACTTGTGGGGCACACGGGATTCCCCCCAAATTAACTTGATAATGTAATCTATGGGTACATGGGAATCCTTTTTACATAAAAAGGTTGGTTAAGGACATTTCTTGCAAGCTATGGTCAGTATGATGATACCACTACTTATAGCCTTGATTAATGATAATGGAATAATGGTTTGGTTAGATGGTAATGGTTTTAATTGGGAAATAATGGCAGGGTGTGATAACTAACTGTGAAGATGAAAGTCCAATGGGAAGACACTAAAAACTCATGTTTGCCTACATGAGGGTTGGTCATAGCGACCATATATGATACTATAAGGTACATAGGAATCCTCTAAGTACACTATACATATGTATCATGGAGAGCGAAGGGTACTTGGGAATCCCTAACTCTTATGGTATCTTTGGTTCATGAAGCTACACGCATCAGGGTCCATTCAGAGAGTTACACTAGACCCATATAGCTCATGGGTGGTTCTAGGATGGTTAAGCTACACATACCCAGGTTGATTGTTATAAAAGGCATATTAAACTCGCCTTTCTTTTTGCATGGTGTTATATATATATATACATGTGTCGTTTGTATACATATGGTTGGTTTACTTGGTTTTACTGGATGGCATTATTTTATCTTTATCCTGAGTTTATGCTAGCGTTCACTCACTAACACATCTTTGGGCGGTTGTATCCCCATGTGATGCAGGAACCGACAGTTCTACTTCTCCTGCTTAGTGATTGAATTCAAGATCAGCTATTGGATTAAAGTGGTGAGCTTCTATATTTTGGAAGGTTCTATTTCATATCGTGGATGTCTTTACATACTTGGTTTATTTTATAGATATTGTTTTTGGCTATAGGTTGGAGCATGTCCCAACCGGATATTGTTTTTCTTTTGGTTAGGGTCTTGTGTGACTACTACGGGTTGGAATAGATGGGATCGATATTGGTGTCAGCCTTTTTATTTGCATTGGTATTGGGGATGATACCGTCGGGTTGAATTTATGATTGTTCCATCTTTTTATGTTATGTTATGGACAGGAACTTTGTTTTTACATTGGTTTGGTTATGGTTGTTGGTTGGTATGAGTTTTTTTTGTTGTCCATGGTTTAGACCTACACCAGAATCTTAGGTTATGCTTAAATGCTATCTTATTATACATTTGGAATCCATCCATCACAAGGTACGTATTTGGATGGTTGGGTTGGGTATTGGGGGTGGTCCCTGGTCCTGGTCGGACTTGGAATTCCTATTACGACAAGGACCCATATCGGGTCATGTCAAGTTGGTATCATATATTTAGTTTAATAGTCAATTGGGAGTCTACTAGATGTGCCGAGTAGAGTCTCTTTTAAGGGTGTGTAGCAAGCCACACTCATAAGAGAGAGGCTACAAAGCATTTAGGAATATTTCACTTTCTTGGTATTCTATTTTCAAGCTTGGAGTCTAAGTCTTGGAATCTTCTCTAATCCTAGTTTGTTTATTTTTCAGGTCATGCCTCAATGATCTGAGATGCAAGGTAACTCTTCAGTCACTACTGAGGACAATGTTGAAGGGACACGTACAACTCAGGGGATCCATACTCGGTCTAGGGGTCCAGTCCCTAATATATTTGGAGTTTCACCGATTGCTACTAGTCCTCCATAGGGTGAGGTGACTAAAGCATAATTTCACCAATTTATTCATGTTATTGCTAAGTTGGTTGCAGGTCAGGATGAGCGGGATGTATCTGGTGTTTCATCTGCTGAGCCACAAGGATTGGCCAGTTTATAAAGATGAATCCTCCTACTTTTATTAGTGTGAAGGTTGAGGAGGATCCTCAGGGTTTATGGATGAAATGAAGAAAATCTTCAAAGTGATGACGGCCACGAATATGGAAGGGGTGAATTTAGCTGCGTACCAGCATAAGGATGTAGCGTACTAATAGTATGAATAGTGGGATAGGGTGAGAGGTGAAGTTGAGAAGTCAATTTTGTGGGAGACTTTCTCTAATTATTTATGGATTACTTCTTTCCTCAGAGTTGAGGGAAGCAAAGGCGGAGGAATTTTTCAATCTAAGATAAAGGAAAATGTCTATCAAGGAATATGCCTTGAAAATACATTAGTTGTCAAGGTATGCTTCGAAATTGGTGTCTGATATAAGGGAAAGGATGAGAAAGTTCACTTCTAGACTATCTCGAGATTTGATCCTTAAATGCAAGACTGCATTTTTAATTAAGGATATAGACATTTATAGGTTGGTAGTTCATATGCAGCAGGTGGAGGAAGAAAAGAGAAAACAGGTTGAGTTTGGGGAAAGGAAGGGTAATAACTTCAGGTCAACTGAACAGGGTGGTGCTCAATAGCAAGGTGGTTGGGATGGTGATAAGTGGCCAAAGAAGAAGTGGGGGCGTTCTTGTTCCTTCTCTACAACTAGTGCTCCTTACCTAAAATAGTTATGTGATAGGCGTCAGAAGGGTGGCGATAATTTTTGGGCATAAGGTGCCCAATCTTAGGCAAGTGGGGCTCAGTCGGCCTCATCATGCCCTTCTTGATGGTTCTATGGTAGGTTGCAAAGGGGTTTCTGTGATGAGGGAAGGGATAGGTATTTCAAATATGGTCAACCAAGCCATATTCTTAGAAATTGTCTGATTGGTAAGGGTGCTTCAAGAGAGAGTAAGGCTCTGATAATTTTATCTTTTTCTCCTTCACCAAAGGGTGATGTATCTATATCTATTTCTGCTTTTGGTACCACCGCAAGTCGAAATAGGTATATGCTCTTGCCACTCGATAGGAATCTGAGGCATCAACTGATGTTGTTATTGGTACGTTATAACTCTTTTCTAATTACGTGTATTGTTTGCTTGATCTAGGGTCGACACTCAATGATGTGACCCTATTTGTGGTTGTGTATTTTGGTATAGATCCTAAGATTATTTCATATCCTTTTTTTTATTTCTACCTCGGTAGGAGACTCTGTGATTTCTAAGAGAGTCTATAAGGAGGTGTGGTATCTGTTAGTAGAAGGCAGTCTTTGGTGGATTTGTTTGAACTTGATATGGTGGATTTTGATATTATTATGGGGATGGATTAGTTACACTCTTGATACGCGTCCTTAGATTGTCAGACCAGTCAGGTTGTCTTTAGGTTCCTTGGTGAACTGGTTATTGAGTGGAAGGGTGGTTCCCTAGCTCCAAGGGGGAGGTTTATTTCTTATCTTAGAGCTCAGAGATTAATATCCAAAAGGTGTATCTATCATTTGGCCCAAGTTAAATATTCTAACTCTAAAGGTCTTTCTATACATTTGGTTCTGGTGGTGAATGATTTTCCTGAGGTCTTTCCAAATGAACTTCCTGGTGTTTCCCCAAATTGAGAGATTGAGCCTGGAATTAATTTGATTTCAGAAACTCATCCAATATCTATTTCTCCTTATAGAATGGCTCCAATTGAATTAAGGGAACTCAAGAAGCAACTTAAGGATCTCTTGGATAAAGGTTTTATCTGTCCTAGTGTGTCCTTTTGGGGTTCACCGGTGTTATTCGTGCATAAGAAAGATGGTTCCCTTTGGATGTGCACTGACTATCAGCAATTGAATAAGGTAATGGTTAAGAACAAGTATCCTCTCCCAAGGGTAGATGACTTGTTTGATCAGTTGCAGGGTGCCAAATTTTTTTCAAAGATAAATCTTTCGTCTGGGTATCATCATCTTAAGATTAGGGAGGAGGATATCCCTAAGACAGTTTTTTGTACTCGGTATAGGCACTTTGAGTTCTTGGTTATTCATTTGTTTTGACTATTGCCCCGGTCGCATTTATGGATTTGATAAATAGGGTTTTCCGATAGTATTTGGATCTTTTTGTCATTGTGTTCATTGATGACATTCTAGATTATTCTAAGAGTGAGGTGATCATACTGATCACCTCTGTGTGATGTTGCAGACCTTAAATAAGTAGCAGTTATATGCCAAATTCTCCAAGTGTGAGTTTTAGTTGAACGCCATAACTTTTCTTGGTCATATTATTTCTATTGAGGGAATCATGGTAGATCCACTAATGGTGGCAGTGGTTAAAAGGTAGCCTAGATTGACCACTCCAACTGATATTAGGTGTTTTTTGGGTTTGGCTGGGTATTATAGGCGGTTCATGGAAGGTTTATCGACAATAGTTGCCCTATTGACTAAGTTGACTCAGAGAAGGTAATGTTTTCTTGGTCAGATGCTTGTGAGGGGAGTTTCGAGAAGATCAGGGATAAGCTAACTTCGTCTCCAATTTTGACATTGGTTGAAGATAATAAGGGGCTTGTGGTTTATTATGATGTATCTCGGATAGAACTCAGTTGCGTATTAATACAAAATGGTAAGGTGATTGTCTATGCTTCCAGGAAGTTGAAGGTGCACAAAAATAATTATCCTACACATAATTTAGAGCTTTTAATGGTGGTTTTTGCTTTGAAAACCTAGTGGAATTGTTTGTATGGAGTGCACGTGGACATCTTTTCTAATCATAAGAGTCTACAGTAGGTGTTCACTCAGAAAGAGCTAAATCTCAAGTAGAGGAAATAGTTGGATCTTCTCAAGTACTATGATATGAGTCTTCACCACCACCCAGGTAAAGCTAATGTGGTTGTTGATGCTCTTAGAAGGTTGTCCATGGTAAGTTTACCTCATATGAATAAGGAAAAGCGAGAATAGGTGAAGCATATTCACCACTTGGATAATCTTTGAGTTTGTCTTTTGGACTCTAATAATGGTGGTGTAATGGTACAAGAAGTGGTTCGATCATCTGTAGGTGTAGAGATCAAGGAAAAGCAAATGCTAGATCCTATATTGATTCAAATTAAGAGTGATATTGGTAGTAAAAGGTGTGATGGTGTTTGAGATCAGTGGCGATGGTACTTTGAGGTACCAATGGAGGTTATATATTCCTGATGTTAATGGTTTGTGACAAAGGATTTTGGTTGAGGCGCATGAATCGCGCTATGTTATTTATCTCGGATCGATAAAATGTATCATGATCTCAAGGAGATGTATTAGTGGAGTAGTATGAAGAGACATATGGATGATTTTATGGACAAATGTATGGTGTGCCAACAAGTCAAATTTGAGCACATGAGGCCTGGAGAGTTGTACCAAGAAATTAATTTGCATGAATGAAAATGGGAAGTAATCAATATGGATTTCGTTATTGATCTTCCTCGGTATAGAAATCAATTTGATTCGATTTGGGTCATCTGGGATAGGATGAAAAAGTCTTCTCACTTTTTTTCGGTATAGACTAACTTTTCAGTTGAGAACTATGTGAGGTTTTATCTTTTGGAGATTGTAAGGTTGCATACGGTACCTATTTCAATTATCTCTGATTGTGGTACACAGTTTTTATCTCACTTTGGGTGGTATTTTTAGAATGGGTTGGGTACTAAGGTTAGTCTGAGTATTGATTTTCATCTGCAAATGTATGGGAAAGAAGAGAGGACTATTCAGACATTAGAGGACATGTTTTATGCGTGTGTGATTGATTATGGTGGAAATTGGGTTGAGCATCTACCTTTGATAGAGTTTTCTTACAACAATAGTTATATTTCTAGCAATGGATTGGCCCCTTTTGAGGCATTGTGTGGTAGGAGGTGTAGATCTCTTATAGGTTGGTTCGACTTTGGTAAGGCGGATATGTTTGTCCCATATTTGTTGTATCAGGCTATAGAAAAGGTGAAGGTGTTTTGGGATAGGCTTAGAGCTGCCCAATGTCACCAAAAGTACTATGCAGATGTAAGGAGTAGAGACTTAGAATTCGAGGTTGGTGATAAGGTGTTCCTAATGGTATCTCCCATGAAGGGAGTGATGCATTTAGGTAAAAAGGGGAAGCTTAGTTCCCAGTATAATGGTCCTTATATGGTTTTGCGGAGGGTTGGTAACATGGTGTATTAATTGGAGATGCCTTCTGGTTTGAGATCTACTCATCTTGTATTTCATGTCTCTTTGTTAAGAAAGTATCTTGGTGATTCTTCTTCGGTGGTTCCTTTGGAAAGATTAGGTATCTTGGATTTTCTGTTTTATGAAGAGGTCCCGATTGAGATATTGGATTGGTAGGTTCATCAGCTACGGACCAAGGTTGTGTCCTTGGTTAAGTTCAATGGAGGAACCAAAAAGTGGAAGAGGCCACATGGAAAGCGGAAGTGGACATAAAGTCCAAATATCTGCATTTGTTTTCTGCTCCAGACACTCATTCTAAAGGTATGTGTTCTTGATCACATCTTTGTTTCCTAACTTGGTTAAAGGTTGGATTGATATTTGATAATGCAAATGAATCATGCTTGTGTTTGACCTATCTTTTCCGTCATTCGGGGACGAATGATCCTAGTAGGGGAGACTAAAGCACCTCGAGTTTGGGACCCTTAGAAAATTTCCTGGATTTTTGGATTCTGGGATACATATGACTTGTGGGTACCAATCGCATGATAGGGTATGAGTGGTATGCCTTGGTCGTATACTAACCAGTGATGGTTGGTGGGTTGGATTGGTTTTTGGAAAAGGTACGACTCGGTTGGTACGAGTTGTATGGTTGGTGATGGATCGTATGGTTTGGGTTTTTCCTTTACCTAATCTGAGACTTAGTAATATTAAGTTGGATCTATGTACGAGTGGCTCACCATGAACCATAAGATAGGGTATGAGTCGTATCACTGACTCAAATGGAAGATAGTGATCAAACCTCATTTGATTCTATTCTGCTAGGGATACGGTTTAGGTGTACTAATTGTTTGGTTGGGTACAACTTGGGTTGGGTAAGTCATATGGTGGATAGTGTTGGGCCTAAAAAGAAGGCATAGGGTTCAAGTGGTGGGTACCACTCATATTAGAGGGTACGACAGGTATGGGAGAGTCATACCATCTGACGTGAATTTTAAGCAGTTAAGTTAGGGGTAATCTAGACATTTCCTCACTTAGACACTTAAGGCCCCATGAGTTATATCACTATTACGACATGATTTACCCTATAATTCTAATTTAAGCACTTAGAAACTCTCTCTATTTCTCTCTTAGGCTCTTGGGTAAAGGATGGCTAGGGTTTCATCTAGAGAATAAATTGGGGATTGTACAGGTGATTTCTCTTCATCATATTTGTAATCTAAGGTATGTACTCCTCCCTCATTGTTTGTTCCAACTAAAGGCATGTTTTATACAATGTTTTCATGGCATGATTATTGTATAGTTTTGGGGTTTTCAAATATATGTTGGGGTATGTGTATTAAATTCTTGGTTATGGTTTTTCCCATGTTTTAATTATATTTTTACATGCTTTAATGGTGGTTTGGACAATTTGTTGCAGGGAAATGGTAAATTGGTAATTGGAATTGGTTTTGGAAACAATATGCCCCAATATGTTTAATAAAATGCCTATGATAATGCTTTTACCATATTATTGGACTTTAATTGGAACTATTGCATGGTATGGTTTGGTAATGGAACCCTAAATGTTATAAATGGTTTGGAATCAATAAATGGTAAGTTTTGGTGGTCATGATTATGGTTAATTAATCTTTCTTATGGGGTACAAGGGAATCCCCCAAGTAAACATGTTAATGAACAACTTGTGGGGTACTTGGGATTCCCCTAAGAAAACTTAATAATGGAACACTTGCGGGGTACATGGGATTCCCCTATGTTAACTTGATAATGTAATCTATGGGTACATGGGAATACCTTTTACATAAAAAGGTTAGCTAAGGACATTGCTTGCAAGCTATAGTCGGTATGATGATACCACTACTCATAGGCTTGATTAATGATAATGGAATAATGGTTTGGTGGGTTGGTAATGGTTTTAATTGGGCAATAATGGTGGGGTGTGATAGTTAATCGTAAAGGTACGAGTCCAATGGACGGACACTGGAAACTCATGTTTGCCGACATGAGGGTTGGTCATACCGACCATATATGATACTATGAGGTACATGGGAATCCTCTAAGTACACTATACATAAGTATCATGGAGAGCAATGGGTACTCAAGAATCCTCCACTGTTTTGGTATCTACGGTTTGTGCGGCTACACACATCAGGGCCCGTTCAAGGGGTTACACTGGACCCATATAGCCCATGGATGGTTCTAGGATGGTTAAGATACACATACCTAGGTTAATTGTTGTAAAGGCATGCTAAACCCGACTTTCTTTCCCAGCATAGTTATATATATACGTGTGAGGCTTGTATGTATATAGTTGGATTACTTGGTTTTCCTGGATGGCATTATTTTATCCTTATCCTGAGTTCATGCTAGTGTTCACTTGCTAACCCATCTTTGGGAAGTTGTATCCCCACGTGATGTAGGAACCAATCGTTCTACTCCTCCTGCTTAGTGATCGGATTCGAGATCAGCTATTAGACTAAAGTGGTAAGCTTTCATATTCTGAAAGGATCCATTTTATATCTTGGATATCTTCACATACTTTATTTATTTTATGAATATTGGTTTTGGCTATGGTTGGGGCATATCCCAATCAGATATTATTATTATTTTTGTCAGGGGCTTATGTGATTACTATGGATTAGAATGGATGGGATCGGTATTAGGTCACCCTTAGTATTGGCATTTGTATTGGGGTTGATACCGTTGGATTAAAGTTATGATTGTTCCATCCTTTTATGTTATGTTATGGAAAGAAACTTGGTTTTTACATTGGTTTGGTTGTGGTTGTTGGTTGGTAATGGATGGTTGGACTTGTTTGGGTTGGTCACGGTTTGGACCTATCTTAGAGTCTTAGGTTATGTCTTCATGCTATCTTATTATAAGTTTGAAATCCATCTGACATAGGGTATGCATTTGGATGGTTGGGTGGGGTATAGAAGGTAGTCCCCAGTCCTGGTTGGACTTGGGATACCCATTACAACAAGTCCCCAGGTCGAGTTATTTCACTTATGCTATGAATTATGCAAATACCAGTTCATGTCCAGATAATGATAATAATATCGATTACTGATACCCGATGGAACTCTAGAGGGTGTCTATGGTATTGATGATGATACTAATGACATTGATGGTAGTGATGTTAATGATGATGGTATTGGTGATCATGTTGAGGATGATATCATTGATTATACTTACCGGTTCAAGTCTAGATATACACATAGTACTATAATGGTATACTTCTTATGGTTTGATGATATCGAGGTGTGAGATTGACAATTGTGATTCTAGTTAAGCATGAAAATGAGGAAATGGTTAGAATTTGGCATGATATGAATGGATTCTTGTGGTACTATGTTTAGTTGATAAATAGTGATTAGTTGATAAATTATGATTAGCCGATATATGAGGATTAGTTAATAACTAATGATTAGTTGATAAATGATGATTAGTTGATAAAAAATAATTAGTTGATAAATGATGACTAGTTGATAATGGATGATTAATTGATATATAAGGATTGGTTGTTACATGATGGTTAGTTGATAAGTATTGATCTACTGATAAATAATTACTATGGATAATCAATGGTTAGTGTGGTATGGGTAGATGCTAGTTGTATTAAGAGAGCTGATAATAATGATTTTGGGTTACTCTATCTTATTTGTACCCTTTAGTCTTATGAGGGCTTGTGATGGGTTATTTACTTTTCCACACTAATTGGCATATGGGGGCTAATTCTGTAGTTATGATTGCATGTGTTGATGCCTTATATTATGTTGTTATTCCTATTTATTTACTTATGCACAATAATGTTGGAGTTGATTCAGGTTCGTCTCTACCTTGACTTAGTTATGTTATCTCAAATTTTATCATACTTATATTATGATATAGCTTACACGGCTGATGATGTCTGCTGAGTACCTGTGGTTTTGGTACTCATACTATACTTTTATACCTTTTTGGTGCAGATCTGAGCACTAGTTGTTATCGTTGATCGATGTTCATATTGTGCTGATTTTTAGAGATAGGGTGAGCTCTTGGAGTTGGAGTTGCCTGTTTCATTCCATCTTTTATGTTCAGTCTTTGTATTGAGACAAATGTTATTGACTATTATAGAACTTAAGTTGTATTATAACTAGACCCTCATGTACTGCTCTACCAGGTCGTGGGATGGTTTTCTATGTTGACTATCTTGTATCTATTTCAAATACTTTTTATTTTGAATTTGTGTTGGTTATTTCTGCCTATGTTGGGCATTTTTTCCACAAAGTTAAGCCATTGTGTTTAGCTCCAGGTTATGGTTTGGCCTACCTACTGGTGAGATATAGTACGTGCCATCATGACTCATAAAATAGGTTGTGATGGAGAAGTTGTTTGCCAAGTTATCCAAGTGTGAGTTTTGGTTGGAGTCCATTTCTTTCTTGTGTTACGTGTTGATATAAGTATGGTATTATGGTTGATCCAGCTAAGATTGTCGCGGTTTGTGATTGGGGTAGGCCTATTTCACCTACCTACATTCAGAGTTTTATTCATTTAGCGGGCTACTATTGGCATTTTATTAAGGGGTTTTCATCTACTATATCTCCATTAGACAAGTTGACTCGGAATAAGATTTCCTTTTAGTTGTCCAATGCTTATGAGGTAAGCTTTCAAAAGCTCAAGGATTTGTTGGCTTCAGCTCCTATCTTGACATTGCCCAAGGAGGGCGTGGGTTTTACCATCTTTTATGATGCTTCTGGTTTTAGGTTAGGTATTGTGTCGATGTAGGAGGGTAAGGTGATTGGTTATGCTTCTTGTTAGATGAAGCCCCAGAAGTGGAAATACCCTATCATGATTCAGAGTTACGTGCGGTTGTTTTTACTTTAAAGTTGTAGAGGCACTACTTATATGGAGTCCGTTATGAGATTTTCTTAGATCATTGTAGCCATAAGTGTTTCTTCACCCAATGATACCTTAATATGAGGCAGCGCCACTATATTAAATTTCTTAAGGTTTATTACCTGACTATTCTTTATCATCCAGGTAAGGTTAATATGGTTGCGGATACCTTAAATCAAAATTTAACTAGCATGGATGGCTTGGTGCATCTTTTGACCTAGGAGAGGCCTTTGTCCTTATTATCCTTAGATGTTTAGTCTTTGGCTAACCAAATGGTTAGGCTTGATATTTTGACACCTGGTTATGTTTTGGCAATCGTGGAGGAGAGGTCTTATTTGATAAAGAAGATTTGGGCTCATCGGTTTGGTGATATTGGGTTAGGGGTGATTTGGGATAAGGTGTTTAGTGGAGAGGATAAGGAAACCTCACTTGATTCAGATGGTGTTTTGAAGATTGGAGGCCGAGGTTATGTTCCAAGAGTGGATGATTAGATTAGATTGATTTTGGAGAAGGCCCATTTCTCCAGGTATTCCATCCATCCGAGAGTGACTAAGATATATTATGATTTGAGAAAAGATTGCTGGTGGGTTGGTATAAGGAAGGATGTCACAGATTTTGTAGCTTGCTGCCTATGTTGCAAGAAGGTGGAGGCCGAGCATTTGAGACCTGGTGGTTTGCTTCAAAGGTTACCCATTCCTAAGTGGAAATGAGAATATATCATTATAGACTTGTGACTAGGTTTCCTTGTACTTCTGATGGTTCTGATAGTGTTTGGGTCATTGTGGATTAATTGACCAAATCTGCTTATTTCATTCCGGTTCAAGTCTCCTTTAGTGTTGAGAGGTTGTCCCGTATCTATATTTGTGAGGTAGTTCATCTTTATTATGTACCAGTGTCTATTATCTCAAATCGAGGTTTAGTGTTCACGTCTCACCTTTAGATGACATTTAAAGAGGAGTTGGGTACCCGAGTTGATCTTAGTATATCTTTTCACCCCCAAAATATTGGTAAGTCAGAGTTGACTATATAGGTTTTGGAGGATATGCTCCACACTTGTGTCATAGATTTTAGAGGTCAGTGGGAGCAATATCTAGCTTTGATGGAGTTTGTGCATAATAATAGCTACTATTCTTGTATTGAGATGGCTCCTTTTGATGCTTTGTGAGGTAGGAATTATCGCTCTCTAGTAGGTTGGTTTAAGATTTCTAATATTAGACCTCAAGATACAAACTTGCTTCGTGAGTCCTTTGTAGAGTTTGGATCATTCAGGATAGACTTCGAGTAGTACAGAGTAGGCAATAGTGCTATGCGGATCATAGACTTCATACCTTGAGGTTTAGTATGGGTGATCATTTCTTCCTTCATATGTCTCCCATGAAGGGCGTGATGAGGTTTGGAAAAAGAGGAAATCTAAGCCCCAGGTATATTGGACCTTTTGAGATCCTTCAGAATATTGAGGATATGGCTTATGAGTTAGCATTCCTTCAAAATATATCAATTCTTCATCCAATTTTTCATGTTTCTATGCTTCGGTGTTACATTCTAGATGAGTCTCATGTCATTGGTTGGGATTCAGTCCAGTTGGATAAAAAGTTGTCTTTTGTTAAGGAGCCTGTCTCCATTCTAGACATGGATGTTAGACAGTTGCATTTTAGTGTTATTTGTATAGTTAAGGTCCAGTAGAGGCATCAACTTGTAAATGAGTCTAATTAGGAGGTCGAGTCTAGTATTTATCCCCAATATTTTTCTGATTCAGGTATTTCTATTGCCCTTAGTTCAAAGATGAACTGATTCTTAGTGGTGGATGATGTAATGACCTGATTTTTGGTAATTTGTGTGAAATATTTATTTCTAGGTGATTTGACATTTTACCCCTCCCTGTGGTTGTATTGTGATGTTTCTAGGGTGTAGGGTGATTTTCATGGTTCTCAATGCATTTTGGTGTGATTTACGTGAGATTGTCATTTTTGGTGGTCTTAAGGCCTTATCAGTTGACTTCGATCAGCATCTTTTGATTTATGTGTCGAATGGCAAAATGTACAGCACCGACAGATCCAGAATGTCGATTTAAGGTTGTTATAATGGTTGGTGTGGTTTTATGGATTCTATATCTCATTTTGGCCCTTCGTTTGGAAAGTTGTAAAAATAGGTCTCAGGAGTCAATTCTGTGAACACAATGTTTTATTGAAATTCCATTATCACCATTGAGTCAAGAGCATTGATTTTTATAGGGTAGCACAGTTTTTTTGTGTCTCAAGATTTCGGATGAATCCTGAGGGGTCCGTGGGGACTTGCAATTTTCCAAGTCTCCACGGCTTGTCCACTACTCAACTATTGCAGCCACTAAAGTGCCACTTTAGTCGCTTTAGAGGCAGGAGCTAAAGCGGCGGCATGGCCCCTTTAGCGGCCGACTACCGGCTGGACAAGGGAATTTTAACGGCCCTTGCTCGCTTTGGCGGAGGTACTAAAGCATCTCTTGTCTGCTCTAGCGGACTGGCACGCATTGGTGGATACCTCTAAAGCGGTACTTCGCTAAAAAAGTTGTAATTCACCGTTTTAGTAGTGACTGCTAAAGCATCCACTTGATCATTTTAGCGACGCCTTGCACCTGGGTATATAATATTATTTTCTCATTTCCATCTACATTTTTTAGAGTTGTGCTTTAAGTGTTAGAGTTTTTAGGCAATTTCCTCCATTTCCAAGTTTGGGTAAGCTCCAAACTCCTATTTCAACTACTTTTCTTTGATTTAATCATTTAAATCTTGTTTAAACTCATATTTAAAGGTATAATATGGGGATTTTAGCCCAGAAGGCCCAAATTAGCATTTCTTCGATTCAAACCCCAGTTTCACCCCATTTTCACTTGGGTTTTCTCCTTTGAGTTCCTTTAATCTTGGAAAATTTGTTTTTAGACAAAAATTCTAGTTTTACCCTTCTTTTTTGAAAAACTCATTTTTGGGGTCCATTTTGACAACAATTCAAAAGTGGGTAATATGGGTATCGTTAGATTTCTTTTAACGCGTGGATTCAATATTTATATGTTTTAGCTAATTTTGGTCCTGTGCGTGAAGTGGAAGCTCAATGATAAAGATTTATTTGTTGTGATTCGGCATTCGAGGTCGGTTATGGCTTAACTTTCTTCAGACATAGTTGGGTTGTTAATAATAATGTAAAAGAATGCTATGGTGTCATGACCCGAACTAGGGCCTAGCTGTGATGGATATCCCAAGTCCCACGTGGACCGGAGATCACCCCCTTTATCTGGCCTAACAAGCACAACAACCACAAGTGTCAGATGAATTTCAAACATATAATAAGATAGCATAGAATAAAACTGATAGCAATTCATGATAAGTCAACCAACCACCGACAGCAGGACAATCTCCCTTCACCAAACCACCCAAGTCCACAGTAGTCCTACAAAGCCTTTACAAAACCAAAATCAATAAAATGTCAGGACATGCATCCGACAATAGCTAAAAAAAATCTAAACAAGGTCTATGACATAGGAAATAAGGACCATGAAATGAATCCTTTCAAAGTATGGAAACTCACTAGTTTAATTTCAACTCACGAACTAGCTTGAACACCTGATCACTACGTAGGAAAATTAGAAGAAGTTATGGTGCCTGCATCTCTTGGGGATATAGCGTCCGAAGACAGTTAGCGGTTGGAGTACTAGCATGTAACTCAGGGATAGAGGAACAAAATAATGCCATGATAACAGTTCAGAACCAGTGAAACGTCCAAAGCCTAACAACATATGAATTTCATACACATATATATGCAATATGGCATGCTGGGGTAGGGAACAAGCCTTAGCATGAACTTTGAAAACCTTAACCTGGGTTGTGTAGCGTAATGATCATATATCAAGGCAACCATAGGCTATATGGGCCCAACTCTCCCCTAGCTAGAATGGGCCCAGCTCTCCCCTAGATGGAATGGCCCCAGTGCGTGTAGCCGCACGAACCAAAGAATATCCATATCTGTATGTGCTCTTATGAGAGACTCTCACCTCCTGGCATAGTCAAAGTGACTTAAGCACCAATGTATACAATATGGGGGACTCGAACCTCCCATTCATATATTCAATTTAGGGGACTCGAACCTCTTGATCATATAGACACCTGCACCAACTAGCACAGTTTCCAGTGTTAGTCCTTCGGACTCTACTTTCACAGCTTAGCTACACATCTCTCTTTAAAGACTAATTAAAATATGCATTACACATATATAACCATTAATCCAATTACTTACCAAAGGCATCCTGTCGGTATCGTCATACCAACCCCACTTGCAAGCATACAACATGCCATAACCATTATTAATCATCTTGGGCTCGAACCCATTGTCTAACAAAGATGTCAATTTAATTAACACATTTAGTATTTCAAATAAATTTATGGCCAACAAGGCCTTGAAAAAACTATTTACTAATCATTAACATTCTTAGGCCAATGCCTTAGTTCAAAGAACAATTCATCATGTGACAAGATCATTCTCATTGACAATTTCACAAACAGGCTGAGGACATACCATAATCAAACCAATAACCATCATATTTAGGGTTAATCATTACCCCATAGTTAAGCCACAATTCACATGCACCCACATGTGCAAAACCATTATTAAAACATGAATAATCATAAATTAAAGAGAAAAGACATGTTTTCCCCCCTAAAGTTGCAATGAAACTCACTTTAGCCATTAAACTTCACTTTTAATTATTTACTCCCTTAAACAACTTTTAGATGAATTTTTTACCACCCTAAAAAAGTTATACCACTCTCACTATGGAGAGTGCATCACGCTCGCACCACATTGGAGCCATGACATAGCCATGTTGGATCCACGTCAATTCCACATAAATAATTTATTTTTTTAAATAATACATATATATATATTATTTATATATATATATATATATATAATTTGTTAAATATTCAACGTCTTCTTCTTCTCTTTGTCTCTTCTCCACTTTTCCGCCATTGCTTCGCCTGAGGAGATGGCCGGCAAAGCTCCAAGATTTCAACCACCACTGCCAATGCTCCTCTCCCCTTCTCTTGTACCATCCTTCTCACTTTTTCTCTCTCAAAACCGGATCCCACCAAGACCAATACACCTACAAAAAAGCTCACCACCACTGCTATCACCGCTCGGTGAAAATTTTGGCTAGCCAAAACTCCAACCTTCCACCTCCTTCACCAGCTCACCCCCTTGTTGATGGCCTAAAGTTGGAGATTTGATTTGAAGATTGTAGCAATTTTTGGGGGGGTAAATTTTATCTTAAATTTGTAATTTGTAAATACTTATTATTAATGGGGGTTTTCATAAAGCAAGGTTGGGTGATTTTTTGGATAATCCTTATATATTTGGTCAATTTGTTCATTTAATTAAAAATAGTGATTATGTTAACGGAGCTTTCAATGCTTTGTGCCTAAATTTACAATCGTCGTTTCATCTAATTGGTCCAGACAACGGAATCAAAATATTTATTTCATTTGCACACTGTGGTATAGAAGCTCCCTGTGAACAAATTCATGTAAATATTGTAAAGTTTTGACAGTAATTTCAGTAAATTTGATTTTGATGTGCGAAATAAAATTAGTTTGTTGATTCTTGATCTTCATAAAAGTTTATTCATTGTATAATTTGTGTATTTTATTATTCCTATGATTGTGTATTTGATTGAATATTTTTTGGTGAATAGGAATGAAAAAAGAAAAAAAAATAGAGGAAGTAAAAGACATGGGTTGGTGGGTTGTGAGGAAGAAGATGAAATGGGGGTGGTGGGGTGGCGGGGTGTGAGGAAGAAGGGGGAAAATAATGGTTAAGAATATTAAAGTGGGCCCCACTAAAATAAATTTAAACTTTTTTTCAGTAAAACGCACTTCTATTTTTTTTGTCACATCAGTCATTAAAGGGGGAAAATAATACACTTTAAAGTTCATAAGGGTAGTACATAATTGCCAGATTAGTTTAGGATCCAAAGTAAGTTTTGCTAACAAGTTGAGGGGGGATTTGATGTCTTTTCTCTAAATTAAATCATGAGAAAGTAATACCCAACAATATTCATCCAAACCCTCAATCTTGGTTTTCAAACTACCATTAATAACCATGAACAATGTTTTAAACATATGATTTTAGTGAACTAACAATGAAGGAAGAGTCACATGCCTGAGTTACCAAGATTCACGGAGTGAATTTGATCCTTAAGCTCTTAGATGACCATTTTGCAGAAACCCTAGCCCAATCTTTCTTGAGAAGTTTTAGAGAGTGTTTGATCTTGTAAAATGTGTAATAGATGACCAAAAGGTGTTATAAGACATGGGGTCTTAAGGGATTGAGGTGGTAAATGTCCAAAATACCCTCAACTTAAAAGTAGTAAAAGGCCCGCAGGTGGCTACGAGTTAAGCCATTGAGTCATCAACAAAACAAACGACTCTTACCATTGAGTCGTCACCAACACAGAAAATTGGACACCACTCACTATCCAACTTACAACTCTCTTGCCCCAGTCATCATAATACCATATGAATAGTATGGTCTAGTCGTGAGCACCACAGAACACCAAGGGCTTAGACACTAGACAACATACGACTGGACCCTAACCACCCATCACATGATTATACGACTCGTGAGAAGTCTCTCAGAACCAAAATAGAACTTGGCCAATAACACACTAGTTAACTTATGACTAGTATCACCTGATCGGTAACTAATTCATACGACTCATGGTGTAAGAAATAAGAAGGGCAGAGAGCCTAAAGCTCAAGAAATTTGCAAAGTCCAAGTCTGAGGTATTTCAATCTCCCCCTCTTAGGATTATTTGTCCTCGAATGATGGGATATGGCATCGACTAGCATGGTTAAACCACAAACATCTCTACTCTTACCTTTAACTAAGTTAGAAAAAAAAAATTCCAAGGAAATCAATCTTTCCTTTAACAAGGACAAAATAAGGATGCTAAGAATATCACATATCTCAAGCAATTATTTTTGGAATAGGGAATAGGAATGGATACATGGACTTCATATCTTCCTCGGCTTCCTAAGTAGCTTCCTCAAACTTTTGGTTTCACCATAAAACTTTACCAAAGCCACATCTTTCATTCACAACTGACGAACTTGCCGATCCAAGATCCTCACCGGGACCTCCTAATAGGACAAAGAATCTGAAATACCAATGTTCTCTAAGGAATAGTCCAATGAAGGATGACCCATGTATTTATGGAAAATGGACACTTAGAATACTAAATGAATAGAACTCGTAATAGAGGGCAAGTACAACTCATATGCAACATTACCAACCCTTCTCAAAACCAAGTATGGTCCGACTAAGTTTCCCTTTCTTCCTAAACTGCATTACTCCCTTTATGGGAGAAACCTTCAAGAACACCGAATCTTTAACCTCAAACTCCAAGTCCCTTCGTATTACTTCCACATAGGAATTTTGACGACTTTGGGCGGTCTTAAGCTTATCCTGAATCACTTTCACCTTCTCCATAGCTTGGTGAACAAAATCCAGGCCAAACATCTCTGATCACCAACCTCAAACCACCCATTAGGAGATCGATAACTCCTACCATACGATGCCTCAAACGAGGCCATACCAATGCTAGAATGGTAACTCTTGTTATAGGAAAATTCAATGAGAGGCAAGTGGCCGAACCAACTACCACCAAAGTTTATTACACAAGATCGTAACATATCTTCCAAAGTTTGAATGGCTTATTTTGCTTACCCATCTGCCTGTAGGTGAAAGGCAGTGTTGAGTCTCACTTTAGTCCCCAAACCACGCTGAAAAGAGCTCTAGAAATATGATGAGAACTATGTACCACGATTCAAAATAATCGAGACAGGCGCACCCTGCAACTTTATGACCTCCTGAGGAACAACTTTGCATAGTCCTCAGCAGAATAAGTAGTCCTGACTGGAAAGAAGTGAGCATACTTAGTCATCCTATCCAGATGACTAAAATAGAGTCACACTGATTTCACGACTATCGAAGGACGATAAAAAAATCCATATTAATTATCTCCAACTTCCACACCGGTAGTTCAATCTCTTATAGTATCCCATCTGGCCTCATATGCTTCACCTTTACTTGCTGACACACCATACACTTAGCCACAAAGCTGGCTATATCCTGCTTTATGTTATTCCACCAATACATATCCTTGAGATTATGATTTATCTTTGTTGAATCGAGATGAACTATATATCGTGATTCACGAGACTCAGCCAATATCCTACCTCACCATACATTAACATTGGGAACACACAATCTCCCTTAGTACCTCAAGATACCATCATTGCCAATCTCAAAGGCCATCACCTTCTACTTACCCATGTCATCCTTTATTTTTATCAAGAGAGGGTCTAATAGATGTTTCTCCTTTATATTAGAACCAAGAGATGATTGCTCCCCCTGTTGCACAAATACACCACCATCCTTAGAGTCTAAGAGACAAACTCCAAGGTTAGCCAAATGGTGGATATCCTTCACTGATTCTCACTTATCCTTATCCAGATGTGAGATGCTTCTTATTGACAACCTGCTAAGAGCATTAGCAACCACATTAGCTTTACCTGGGTGGTAGTGAAGACTCATATCATATTTCTTCAGCAACTCAGGTCACGTCCCTTGCTAGAGATTAAGCTCTTTTGAGTGAACACATATTGTAGGCTCTTATGATGAGAAAAGATATCAACATGGACCCCATACAAATAGTGACACCATATTTCAATGAGAACACCACAGCCAATCGCTTTAAGTCATGAGTCGGATAATTCTTCTCATGAACCTTTAATTGTCTAGAGGCATAAGCAACCACCTTGTCATGCTACATCATAACACAACCCAAACCAACTTGAGACGCATCACAATAGACAAAAAAAACCTCGGTACCCTCAGGTAGAGTAAATACCAAAGTTGAAGTCAACTTATCTTTTAGCTTCTCAAAACTACCTTCGTAAGTATCAGACTATAAGAATATCACCTTCTTCTGAGTCAACTTGGTCAATGGAGCAACAGTAGAAGAAAATCTTTCCATAAACCTCCTATAATAACTGGCTAAATCCAAGAAGCTTTGAATATCAGTTGGAGTTGTGGGTATAGGCCATTTCTTAACCATAACAACTTTCTGAGGATCCACCATGATCCCCTTACTTGACAAAACATGACCCAGATAAGTTATGACATCCAACCAAAACTCACATTTAGAGAATTTAGCATACAACTATTGATCTTTCAAAGTCTGCAATACAATGCGAAGGTGACCGACATGATCCTTCTTACTCTTAAAGTACACTAACATGTCATCATTAAAGACAATCATGAACAGATCTAGAAACTGATGGAAGACCCTATTCATCAAGTCCAAGAATGTTGCAGGGGCATTGGTTAAGCCAAACGACATCACCAAGAACTCAAAATAACTATATTGGGTACAGTAAGCTATCATAGGGATATCCACCCCCCTAATATTTAATTGATGATACCCAAATCGAATATCGATCTTAGAGAAGAATTTAGCACCCAAAAGCTGATCAAAGAGGTCATCAATTCTTAAAAGTAGATACTTGTTCTTTACCATTACCATGTTCAACTATCGGTAATTGATACACATACGAAGGGAACCATCTTTCTTATGTATGAACAAGATAAGTGCACCACATGGGGAAATACTAGGATGGATGAAAGCCTTGTCTAAGAGGTCTTTTAGCTGCTTCTTAAGTTCTGTCAAATCAGTTGGAGATATTTTATATGGGGGAATAGAATTAGAACGAGTGTCCAGAACAAGATCAATTCTAATATCAATCTCCCTATTGGGAGGGACACCAGGTAGATCATCAGGGAAGACTTCAGGAAACTCATTTACCATAAGAGCATAATGTAAAAAGGAACCCTCCAAGCTAAAGTCTTTAACTCAGACCAAATAATAGAGACAACCTTTGGAGATTAACCTCCTGGATCTAAGATACAATATGAACCTCCCCTTAGGAACTAGAGAACTTCTCTCCCATTCAAAAATTAGCTCATTAGGGAATTTAAATATGACTTTATGGGTCTGACAGTCTAAAGAAGCATTGCATGAGTGCAACCACTACATTCCTAAAATGGCATCAAAGTCAACCATGTCCAACTCTATCAAGTCTACCAAGTCTCTTTATTACCAAAAAATACTACAAAACCCCTATAGACTCTTCTGACAACTACAGAGTCTACCACTAGGGTAGAAACAGAAAAATGGTCCGACAAACATTCAGGACCAAAACTGAAATGCATAGCCACAAATGAGGTCACATAAGAGTGAGTAGATGCTGGATTAAGTAAATTGTACAAATCATGGGAATAGAGTTTCAACATACCAGTAAGACATCCAGAGATGCGTCAGACTCATAATGAGTAGTGAGAGCATAAAGATAGTTCTAACTAGTGTCGGA
Source organism: Capsicum pubescens (assembly GCA_030864215.1). NCBI lineage: Eukaryota > Viridiplantae > Streptophyta > Magnoliopsida > Solanales > Solanaceae > Capsicum > Capsicum pubescens. The sequence continues at coordinate 174,236,780 of CM061549.1, forward strand.
GCCAGAAGTGGCACCCTTGGGTGAAAACGCTAATTAAAAGGCAACAGGAACCTTGTTTTCCCCAGAAGAAACTCTAGAGGAAAATCCCGCTGCATATGTCTGATCTGACAACACATAAAACATTGGTTCCTCTTCTTCTCGCACTGAATATGGTGGTGCTGGCCATAAAATCTATAGGAAAAGTAGGATGGTGTTGGCTGGGCCCTACTAGCCTGAGATTAGGAACCCTGTGCCCTAGAAGTATCACCACCTTAAAAATGTTAGTCACTAAACGATTTTGAGTAGGGAGCACTATCCATCAAATAGGAGTTAGGACTCCCCTAGCTCTTCTTCTTAGGCCACTTTCCACTCTGTTGTTGGCCTCCCTACTCTGAAAACCAAAATTTCTTACTCTGCCTCTCACCAATCTTCCCTTGATTTTTTTCCCTCTTCGACCTATTGTATATATATGATAAATTTTGAGATTTCCATGTCCTTTTTCAACAAGGCAACCTTACTCTCACGAATTAACCTAAGGGACAATCCTGAAGTGAACTTTCTTATCCAGGCCCTTATGTTAGATACTAGGTCAAACCATACTAGGACAATTGATAGAATTTCAAAGCATGCTCCTAGACTGTTATTCTTCCTTGCTTCAAGTTAACAAATTCCTCCATTTTTGCCTTTCTTAACTCCTGATAAAAGAAGCAATCTAGAAATGGACTAGAGAAATCATCTCACAGGGAAGAACTAGCATCTTTGCCTCATGACTATTCACACTCTTCATACCACTGGTATGCCACATCTTTCAGTTAATAGGTAGCAAACTCTACACCTTCAACCTCTAAAGCATGCATAACCCGAAAGATCTTCTCCATGTTATCAATAAAATTTTAAGGAATATCCCTCAAGCTTTCTACCAGTAAATATTGGAGGATGCAACCTCATAAATTGGCCAACTCTAGTAGCCTCAGATGAACCCACAGCAGCACTAGTAAAACCTGATTGGTTTGACTGAGATGTCACCAACTGGTTCAATAGGTTAATGGAGTGACAAAACTCGGCATTATTAAACTCCCCTTGAAGAGACTAAGTATTAGTATCACTCTCAGGAGTAGGATCAATGGGGAAAGGCGGGACTCCACTAGGACAGTCAGATATAGTGACCCTTGACTGGGTTTGGACCTCAGAAGTTGGATGTGCTCTTTCTAAATTTCCTCAGATGGGACAGAAGGTGTTCCACGGACATCACATCTTCTTAGAGGCATGATCTAAAAGATAAGAAGTAGAAATCAGAAGGATCCAAGACCATAGACTCTATAGCCAGAAATTAAGACAATAAAAAAGGGAAACATTCCTAAATGTCTGATAGCCTCTTTCTTATAAGTGTGGCATGATACACACCCATAAAAGAGAATCTACTTGACACGGATTTATGGAAACCCAATTGACCATGAACCTAGGCTCGGATAAACTTTATCAAGACCTAAACCAGGGTCTTCCCGTGATGGTTATCTTAAGTCCCACATGGATTGGAGATCACCTCCTTTATTTAGCCTAACCAGCACAACAACCACAAGTATCAAATAAATTCCAAACATATAACAAGATACCATAGAATAAAACTAATAACAATTCATGATAAGTCTATACAAACCACTGGCAGCCGAATAACCGCCCATCACCAAACAATTAACAAAACTACCCATGTCCACAGTAGTCCAACAAAGGCTCTACAAAACCAAAATCAATAAAATATTGGGACATGCCCTCGATAGTAGACAAAACAAATTCTAAACAAGGTCTAATATATAGGAAATAAGGATCATGAAATGAAGCCTTCAGAAGTGTAGAAGCTCACCACTTTAATATCAACCTGTAAACTAACTCGAGCACCTGATCACTGTGCAGAAAAATTAGAAAAAGTTCTGGTGCCAGCATCGCATGGGGATATGGCATCTAGAGATGGTTAGCGATTAGAGCACTATAATGTAACTCACGGATAGAGAAACAAAAAAATAACATGATAACAGTTCAAAACCAGTGCAACATCCGAAGCATAACATCGTATGAATTTGATATACATATATATGTAATATGATATGCCAGGGTAGGGAACAAGGCTTAGCATGAGCTTTGAAAACCTTAACTTGGGTTGTGTAGAATAACTATCATATAAAATGGCACCCATGGGCTATATGGGCGCAGCTCTCCCCTAGTTGAAAAGGCCCCAGTGTGTATAACCGCACAAACCAGAGAATATCTATATTCGTATATCTCTTTATGAGGGACTCAAACCTCCCAGCATAGTCAAGGTGACTTAAGCACCAATGTATACAATATGGGCTATGCAAACCTCTCATTCATATATTCAATTCGGGGGACTCGAACCTCCCGGTCATATAGATATCCGCACCAGCTAGCATGATTTCTAGTGTTAGTCCTTCGAACTCCACTTTCATGGCTAGGCTACACATCCTTTAAAGCCTACTTAAAATATTTATTACACATATACAACCATTAATCCAATTATTTACCAAAGGAATTCATTGGTATCGTCATACCAACACCACTTGTAAGCATCAACATGCCATAACCATTATTAATCATCTTGGGACTCAAACCCATTGTCTAACAAAGATGTCAATTCAATTTATCATTTAGGGACTCAAACTCATTTAGTGTTTCAAATTAATTTATGGTCAACAAGGCCTTCATAAAATAACTTACCAATCATTAACATTCTTAGGCCAATGCCTTAGTTCAAAGCACAATTCATCATGTGACAAGAGCATTCTCATTGATAATTTCACAAATAGGTTGAGGGAATAAAACTATCAAACCAAAAACCATCATGTTTAGGGTTCTTTCAAACTATTGCATAATGATGAGCTCTTTTTTCCTAAGCTTGTATTCATAATTAGGATTCTTATTCATATTACTTCTCATTTTGTTTGAGTGATATTTTATATATTTGGTCTTATACCATAATTCCCATGCACCCACATGTTAAAATAATTATTAAAACATGCATAATCATAAATTAAATCATGAGAAAAAATACCCAATAATATTCATTCAAATCCTCAACCATGATTTTCAAACAACTATTAATGACTCATGAACAATGTTTTAAACATATGATTTTAGTGAACTAATAATGAAGGGTCACATGTGTAAGTTACGAAGATTCACAGAGAGAATTTGATCCTTAAGCTCTTAGATGACCACTTTGATGAAAACCTATCCCAATATTTCTTGAGAAGTTTTAGAGAGAGTTTAGAGAGTGTTTGATCTTGTATAGTATGTAATGGATGACTAAAAGGTGTTATAAGATGTGGGGTATTAAAGGCTTGGGATGGTAAATGTCCAAAATACCCTGAGCTTAAAAGTAGTAAAAAGTCTGTAGGTGGCTACAAGTCAAGCCATTGAGTCATCAACACAACATACGACTCTTACTATTGATTTATCATCAAGACAAAAAATTAGACACCATCCACTGTCCAACATACGACTCCCTTGCCTCAGTCATAACCAGACCATACGACTAGTATGGTCTAGTCATGACCACCCAAAAACACCAAGGGCTTAGACACTGGACAATATAAGACTAGACCCTAACCACTCATCACATGATTATATGACTCATGATGAGTCTCTCATAAAAAGGATAAAACTTGGCCAATAACACACTTATTAACTTATGACTAGGGTTACCTCTCACGTAACGACTTTATACGACTCGTGGTGTGAGTCATAAGGAGCGTAGAGAACCTAAAGCTCAAGAAATTTACAAAGGCCTAAGTCTGAGTCATTTCATATGGCTATGGGGTTGTATCATAGAAAATATGTGTAGGTGATTTACGTACCCATGTGAGGCCAAAGTAGATAATATTTGGTAGTTTTGAGACATTACTTGCTATGTGTGACCGTGTGGGTCGTAAATGATGTTGTTCATCTAGTATTGATATATGTATACTTGATTGCACTCTTTTTGGTGGGAAAAAGCCTAGATCTTTTAATTATATAGTATCAATGACATTTTTCTTGAATGTTTCACTTAATGGGTTATGGATTATATTTGCTCATGGATGGTTAGTTGATTTGAGTGGATTTCTAGATCACATAGTGAGTATTGGTTGGATATTGAATATTCTCATTTTGGTTTATTGTGAGCATTACATCCTCATATCATAATCATTTATGAAACATTCGTACCACCATGAAAATACTAGAAATACTTATTTTTCCTAATAGAAAATATGAAATCTTTAAAAACCCTCTATCAATGTATGGATGGAGGGGAGATATGGATATTGGTATTTCTTATTAGTTGTATATGGGTCGACGACCCATCTATGGGTCCTACCTTAGGAGCACAACACCGTTGGTATATACAGAGGTTGTGTGACAACCTCATGCATCATCATTATCTTCTTTATTGCACTTCATATATTGTGTTTATCTGTGATTGTATTTTTATTCGTGACTTGATATCCATCCTTTTGTTCTATCTTTTTGCACGTGTATTTGTTGTGTGTATATATTTATTTTTCTTTCCTCTACCTATAATTATTATATGTGTATTTAATAAAACTGTTAGTGGAGATGGTGTGGCTACTATTTGGGACTTTTTCTAATTGCATATGATGTGCCCATAGTTTGTGTTTACATGCTTTATTTTCTACTTTACTGTCAAAACCCAAATCAAAGCCTAGTCATGATTGGTATCTCACTATGGATCGAAGACCAACCCCTTAGACTAACCCCAAGAGCATAATAATAAATCATAAGCTAATTAAGATAGAAATAAAAGATAAATAAGTCAAATGAAAGTTCTAAGAGTCAAAACCAACAATCCAACCCATACTTGTCCACAAAAGCCTCTAAAATCATAATACCAACTGAGTCGGGACATGTCCTTGACTATGACAAAAAAGGAAATTCAAAGTACTAAAACAGAAATGAAGCTAGTATAATGACCAGGCCTTCCAAAAAATGGAAGCTCACCATTTTACAGCTAATCCACATGAGTACTTAGCCACCTAACACTGCACGGGAGAAATAGAAAACTCTTTGTACCATACATCATGAAATAAAGTGGTGTCCAGGGATGGTAAGTGGGATAAACATTAACATTTAACTCAGGAAAAGTGATAAAATAGTGCCAATGCTATAAACCAGTAAAAACCTAAGCACAACAATTATATATACATATATAGGATGCTAGTATAGAGACAAGGGTCATGAACATACGAGTTTAAACCATTAATCTAAACTATGTGGCTCGCTCCATTCTAAAGGCGCTCATAGGCTCTATGGGTTCAGCTTCCCTTACTGAGAGGACCTCAGTACATGTTAGCCTCATGAACCAAGGAATCCGAAGGAAGGGATAAAGACACCATGGCTCTATCCATTCCAAAATATAATATGTGAACCATGCACACGGTCATATAGACCCTCACGCTAGAAAATATGATTTCAAGTGTTAGTTCTCCTGGGACTACACCTTCACGGTGAACTATATAATTCCTTAAGCCTAAATTGAAATAGTTTGCACATAATCCCAACCATTAACCCAGGAGTCTTATATTAAGGCATTTACCACTTTGTATCATCATACTAATTATGCTTGCAAGCTCATATAATCATGACAAACTAATCCATGTAACTATTTGATGCCTAATTTCTATTTTAAAATCTAAACTATGGACACCAAGGCCCTTTTAAATATACTTTAACCAATTACCTATTAATAAAATGCAATGAGTTCATAAATAAGTTAAATTACCATGTTCAAAATCAAATTTACAAAGTGAATTAGGGTTAGTGCCATTACCAAGCCAAAAAGTCATCAATTTAGGGAAAATCATATTCCCCATTCAAATTCCCATAACAATGAACTCAATTGGTCCAAAAACCATAAATTTAAAGCATAAGACATTAATTTAAATCATGTTAAAAGTAGTTCAACAGATACCAATCAAAACTCCTCGACCTATTTTCAAACTCATCAATTTAAAACACATGGATAATGATTAAATAAGGGCCACAATGTAAAATTAAAGTTTGATAACGAGATACATGCCTGAAATACACAAAAAATTTAAAGTCAATTAGAAGTTTGGAGCCCGAATGATGAATTCACAGTAAAACCCTTGAACGTTCTTGGATTTTGAGTTCGACAGAGAAAAAGAATGATTTAATCTTTGAAAACTGAAGGGAATATGATTATTTTATGTTTAAGGTCGTACAAGGGTTAAAAAGACCAAAATTTCCTCACCCTAAGTAAAAAAAATAAGGCAAAATTAAAAGATCAGTGTGGCACGCCATTATCGCAGAGGGTAGCCTCTGTTCCTAGCCAATATCTCACAGGCTAACCTCCGAGGCATGCCAATATCATGGAAACTCACTATCTCGGGGTCCCAAAATAACCTCAAACCCCTTTTGAAAATTCTTAGACTTTACCAGATTATCCTTTTAACATTCTCAAACATAATTCAAGCAAGAAATTGACATTACAAATGTTCGAGGGTAAAAAATAAAATTGTTGAAATTTTTAGGGGTATTATATTCACTCAGTCAACCTAGATTGAGAGAGCTATATATTCGACCACCTTATAGAGCTATCAAGCACAAATTATGTGGATCACGTTCTATGGCTCATTAGGATCATCATCGAGATAAGGGATTTCATAAAACTTTACCATAAATATTTTTAAACAAGTAGGTACATATTTGGTTGAGGATTGTTGGCGTCTTTCTTATTCTGAGGTCCCACTTCACTAGTATTTATCATGAATAGGTATGTCTTGTTTATTCTGTAATGACTGATGTTTTGATTAATCCTGGTATAGTGACCAGCGCAGCTATATGGAAGCCAGGGTATACAAGAAATATTGTTTCAGTTTTGGGGGTCTTCTAACCAAGTTCTTGAAAGAGAATAAGGTTGAGGAGGACCCGATAGACTACAAGCTTCCTCAAAAATTAAGAGGAGCTGATGTTACAATGGTTAAGGAGCATGACTCTATCCAAAGTCTAGCACTTACTACTACCGAGAGGAATGCACGAGATGATAGCTTCTTCTGCCACCTATATGGCATGACGAAGCTAACTATGATGTGTGGTGGTCGAACACCAACCACTGAAGAGTTTCACCAGTTGGACTATAATTACCCTATAAACGAGTATGCCAGAGCTATGTTTCATATGTGCCAGACTTTCTAGGAACCAGTTGATGATGATGTGCTAACCGATGATCGGGTGGATTCTGATGTCGAGGTTGATTCTGTTGCTAAGGATTTTGAGGTAGCATATCTAAGTCCCGATATGGAGGAGGATTACTAGGCCTAGTAAGTTCTTTTACCCATTATTTTTCTTATTTTATTTCCATTAGAGATAGTGTTGAATTTAAGTGTAGGGTGGAGTTAATGTATTCCTTGGGTGTGTTTGCTAGATTACTTATGACAGATTTATTTGCTATTCTAGTCTGTAATAAGTAGTAACTCAAATTTGGTTGACTTGTTTTGATTTTGTAGGAGTACGTACTATTAGTATTTTTAGTTTTTATTTTTTTTGCTTTTGGGTTCCTCGACTTTTGTTTTCGACTCTATTCCTGAGAATAGTCCTTTTGAATCGAATAGGACTATGTTTTAAATTTTTTTAGGTTAGTTTGTGTGAATTAGATTCATGTTAAGTGCTTTTCTCGATGATGAATGGATGGAGATCATCTTATGAGAAAATTAGTCATGTGTAGAGAGTATAAAGTAGAACCCTTTAACAAAATTAAAATTAAGTGCTCTTATTGGTTGCATAATCGTATGACGCAAAGTTGTGGAAAGGATGTGTTATGGGTGGATGGTTGTCTACTTTTGAGACATTAGGTTCTATTATGTGACTCTTGTGTAATTTTAGCTTAAAATTGAATTCATTTCATTACTCGATTGAGAATCTAACATGGGTCCATCTTGATTTGAACATGTGTCATGTGTGAGTAAGTTGTTTGCTTACATTGTGATGTATAGAACTTTCCCGATGTGTGTGCAAAGATAATTAAAGTATGTAGGGTTTAGGAAATGATGTAGGTCTTCCTTTGATAGCTATGTTAAATGCCTTTGTTAACTACCCCGTATGCATGACCTTAGTAAGCCCGGTTGAGCCTTTATCCTATTTGTTTGGTAGCCTCATATTTAGCCTATTCCTTTTCTTGGTTGGCCATAATTTGATCCCATAACTCTAAAGAGATTTAGTTGGAAAATTTAGAGAATGTGAGCTGGAAGTTGCAAAAGGAAGAATTAAAAATAAAGCCCTGACATAGTATATATTAGTGTGGTAAATAGTTTTGTGTTGTTGGATGGTGGGATTGGAAAATTTAAAAGAGAGGAATACAAATAAAAGTGATAAGCATGTGTTGTGTGTAAAAAAAATCCCTACATCCACTATGAAAACTAACCTAAGGAGATGGGACTGAAACAAAAGAAGTGTAAATTAGAAAATGGTGGAAAAACACGTGGGTTGAAATCAAGCTCAATGATAATGTGATGTATTAAAGTACTTAGGGAAGTTAGTCATTATTTCTATCCAAAATAGCACCTACCCATCCCTTAACCTACATTACAATCCATTAAATTTTTACTTGATCCTACGCCTTAGCATTCTTATATTAGTGGAGTATTACACTAAGGGAAAGCATATGGGTCATCTGATGTGCATGTAAATTATTTGAGAGAGTGAGCAAAAATTTTATCTTTACCCCAAAATTGTGTGATAAATTGCATGTGGTGAGTAATGTGGGGGTACTCTCTTGTTGTGAGGGAAATATGTTTGATGACGGATTGAGACTTTATGTGATTTCTTGGTTAGGGAATGTGCATGAGTTTGCTAATTTTGGAGAGTCTATTCTTGAGGGTAGGAGGTTTCAAGTAGTTATTTATAGATCTACGTGGCATGCTGAAAAGTAAGACTTCATGTTCATATGTGTTGTGTGATATTAACTTGAGTGTCTTATCTTAATTAGTGATAATGGAGCCTCATTTGGTGAGCATAAAATATGAAGTTATTAGAGGATAAATAAAGTTGTAAGTGTGGGGTGGGTGACCTCGGGTGTATTTATACACCTAAGTACCATGTTTTACCCATATTTGAGCTAAGTTTCAAGAGCAAAGTATCGTAATACGTATGTTTTATCTTACTCTTGAGGTAAATGAGCTAACCTACGTGATTAGCACTAATTCGGAAGAAAATGAGGCATATGAAGACATAGAAAGACCACAGAGTGTACAGGACGCAAGACGGAAGCAAAATAGCACCACTGGAGGCTGCAGAAAGGTACCCCGCACCGCGACTCCTAGGGTATGCCGTGTCGCGGCCCCAGGATGTTCTCTAGGCTCCGCGCCATGACCCCTGGGCCGCACGTTGGGTTGTGCAGCACAACCTCTTATCTGAGGCAGCTTGTGCTTTTTAAATCAACTAAAGGGGCTTAGGGGTAATTTTACCATGTAATTATGAACACCCCAAGCCCGATTTGAGAGTTTGTTATGCATCGTTTGGAGCACTAAAGAGAGGCTAAGGGTGATTGCAGTAGGGTTCATCTTTTGTAAACTCTAACACTCTTTAATCTTGGGTATGAGTACTTTAATTTCTTGGATGCTAATTATAATCATGAGTGGATAAAACTCCATAACTAGGGTTGTGGGAGCCTTGGTAAAAATCTAAATTCAATGTTATGGGTTGTTGAGTTTATATTGAAGTTGATTTTATATAACATTTTCTTTATTTTAATAAATTCTCATGGTTGCAAATTTGAGAGAGTGTCTTGAAGCATAACTTGCCTGAACAAAGAAGTTGTTGAAAAAAGAGAAAAGTGACAAGAAATTAGAGTTATTAATCTCTAATTTATAAATTGATGTCTTAATCACATTAATCTCTCGGAGAATATGTGGCAATATTATGTTATCACTTTAAGTTTGAGAAAGTTAAAGTGAATCTATCCTTGAAGGTTGGGAAACACTTGGACAGAAATTTTATCTAAATTTCTCTATAATCACAAGTATAAGTATGAACTCGCATACCCTACAGTCCAGAAAGAATTGAAGTACCAAGGTGAACATAGCCCTAAATTACTATTTCTCTGTTGTTAACACGTTATAAGACGATATTAGTTTTTATTTAACAGAAATTGCTCAATTAACATTTCAACCAAATCCCCCCAAGCTGTGGAAACTTCTCATTAAAAGTCTATTAATCTGCATACAACTTAATTAGCACCTTATTCCTTGTGGGATTCGATCCAGCCTTTGTTAGGTTATACAGTTGACAAAGATCATTAACATTCTTTTTGAGGAGTTATAATTTAGGTGTATCATATACCTCAAATATTTTTAAATAACTCCATACTTATTTATCTTTCAACTTTTTTTTTTTTAATTTTACTTTGATTTTTATTTTATTTAGTTTTTTAGTTTTTCTCGACCCTTATTTTTTTTCTTTTCCCCTCTCAACTTCTACTTTTTAATTTTTTTTCTCTTTTTTATTTTTATTTAATTTTTATTTTATGTTTTTTCTTATTTTTCTTTTTAAATTTTCTCAGCCTTTATTTTTCTTTTAGTTTTATTTTTTCTTTTTTTCTTTATTTTTTTTCTCAAACTTTACTTTTTTTCTTTTCTCCTCTCAAACTTCTATTTTTTTTCTTTTTCTCTTTTTTTCTTTGATTTTTATTTTTTATTTTTTATAATGTTTTTTCTTCAATTTTCTTTTTTGCGACTTTTATTAGTTTTCTTTTCTTCGATTTCTTTCAAACAACACGCTACTCTCATGGCTAAAAGTTGATACTACCACATTGCATCTTGATTTATGAGATATTAATAAATCTAAGGCAAGACTTAACCCAGGGACTTTCAAATAATAAGTTATGTCTCATGGGCAAGAGTTAACACTGTCACATTGTACTTTTATTTATGAGATGTTCTATAACTCTTACCTTAGAGGCAAAACTTATCTCAAGGACTTTCAAACAACAAGTTATGCCCCATGTGCACGAGTTGACACTATATTATATCTTGATTTATAAGATGTTCTACGACTCTTGCCTTAGAGGAGCAACTTATTCTAAGGATTTTCAAACAATAAGTTACGTACATTGGACAAGAGCAACACTACCACATTATATTTTTTACTTACAAAATGCTCTATAACTCTAGCCTTAGAGGAAAGACTTAGCCCAAAGACCATCAAACAGCAAGTATGCCCTATGGGCAAGAGGTAACGCTATCACATTGTGTATTGATTTATTAGATGTTTTATAACTCTTGTCTTAGAGACAAATCTTGGATCAAGGACTTTCAAACAACAAGTTACGCCTCACGGGCAAGATATGACACTATCACATTATGTTTTGATTTATAAGATGTTCTATAATTCTTGTCTTAGAGAAAAGACTTAACCCAAAGACTTTCAAACAAGAAGTTACGCCCCGTGGGCAAGAATTGACAATACCACATTATGTTTTGATTTATGAGATTCTCTATATCTCTTGTCTTAGAGGCAAGACATATCCCAAGGACTTTTAAACAACAAGTTATGTCCCATAGACAAGAGCTGACACTACCATACTGTGTCTAATTCTATCACATATTCTATAAATCAAGGACTTTCAAACAACAAGCTATCCCCATGGGTAAGAGTTGACACTACCACATTTTATATTGATTTATGATATGTTCTTTAAATCTTGCTTTAGAGGCAAGACTTAGTCCAAGGACTTTCAAATAAGAAGTTATGCTTACTCCTAGGACTTTAAAACAAGAAGTTATGCCCTATGAGCAAGAGTTGACACTACCACATTGTGTCTTAATTTATTAGATATTCTATAACTCTTGTCTTAAATACAAGACATAACCCAAGGAGTTTCAAATAATAAGTTATGCCTCATGGGTAAGAGCTGACACTACCACTTTGTTTCTTAATTTATGAGACTCTCTACTTGTCTTGCTTCTAAGATAAGACTTAGCCCAAATTACGCTCCATAGGCAAGTGTTGACACTATCATATTATGTCTTGATTTATGAGATGTTATATAACTCTTGTCTTAAAGGCAAGACTGATCTCAAGGATTCCCAAACAATAAGTTATGCCCCACGAGCAAGACTTGACACTACCATATTGTGTGCTAATTTATGAAATATTCTATAATTTTTTTCTGAGAGATAAGATTTATCCCAAAGAACTTCCAAACAACAAGTCACACCCTTAAATTTACTTCGATATCAAAGAATGAAGATTCTTTGCGGATTATCCAATCATCTATTAATTAGCAAAGTATAACAAAAGTTGAAAAAAAAAAAGAGAAAAGATAGAAACATTGAAAAAGTAAAGAAAAAAATGAAGAAAAAAATAAAGATTAAGAAAAAAAAGAGAAGAATAAAAAAACAAGAAAAGGAAAAAAATAAAGATTGAGAAAAACATAAATGAAAATAAAAATTAAAAATAAAGTTTGAGAAAATTAAAAAGAATGAGAAATGATAAAAATGAAAAATAAAGGTTGAGACAAAAGGAAAAAATATATATTTTAGAAAAAAAAAAAGGAAAAAATAGAAAATAAAAAATAAAAGAAAACTAAAGGTTGAGATAAATGAATTAAAACAAGAAAAAAATAATGAAAAATAAAAAAGCAAAAAAAAAAGAAGAAATAAAAATAAAAACTAAGAGACAAATGAGCATAGAAAGTTTAAAAACATTCGAGGTGTATAGGGGCAAAAAAGTACTAGTTGGAAGGATAATCTTTAACTTTTCTTATTGGGGATTAAAAAAGAGGCAAACAACATAAATGACATTTTTAGTGAGTGGCTTTGTTTTTTTGTCCCCTATAAGAAAATTCCTACAAAACTAGTCTTCCTTCTTTTCTTATGTGTAGGACTATTATCTAATTGGCTCTCTATGCCTCAAATAACTTTAAATAACTCTTCATGTTTATTTATCTTTCAACTTCTATTTTTTTTTATCTTTTTTGTTTTACTTTTATTTTATTTTTTCTTTCCTTTTTTTTTTTTTAGTTTTTCTCAATCTTTTCCTTTTTTTTTTCTTTTTTCCTCTCAACTTCTATTTTACTTCTTTTATTTTATTTTTCTTTGGTTTTTATTTTTTTTTTATTTTTTTAGACATTTTTTCCACCTTTTTTTCAATTATTTTAGGTTTTTTCTTTTTTTTTCTCAACCCTTTTTTCTTGAGTTTTTTTTACATTTTTTCCGCTCAACTTCTATCTTTTTTCTTTTTAAAATTTTTATTATTATTTTTTTCTTTTTCCTCAACTTCTATTATTTTTTATTTTATTTTCTTCAATTCTTTCCAAAGAACAAGTTGCGTCCCATGAGAAAAAGTTGACATTACTACATTATGTCTTGATTTATAAGATGTTCTATAAATCTTGCCTTAGAGGCAAGACTTGTCCCAAGGACTTTCAAACAAGAAGTTACGTCCCATGGGCAAAAGTTAACATTATCACATTGTAGTTTGATTTATGAGATGTTTTATAACTACTGCATTAGAGGCAAGACTTAATTCACGGACTTGCAAGCAACAACTTACGCCTCATCGGTAAGAGTTGATACTACCACATTGTGTTTTAATTTATGAGATGCTCGATAACTCTTGCCTTAGAGGTAAGATTTAACCCAAGGACCATCAAACATCAAGTTCCCATGGGCAAGAGTTAGCGATACCATATTGTGTATTGATTTATGAGATGTTCTACAACTCTTGCCTTAGAGGCAAGACTTAGACTAAGGACTTTCAGACAACAAGTTACGCCTCATGGGTAAGAACCACCACATTATGTTTTGATTTCCGAGATATTCTATAACTCTTGCCTTAGAGGCAAGACTCAACCCAAGGATTTTTAAAATAACAAGTTACGCCTCATGGACAAAAGTTGGCACTATCATATTGTGTCTTGATTTATGAGATGTTCTATAAATCAAGGACTTTCAAACAACAAGTTACGTCCCATAAGTAAGAGTTGACACTACCATACTCTACCTTGATTTATGAGATGTTCTATAACTCTTGGCTTAGAGAAAAGATTTAGCCCAAGGACTTTCAAACAACAAGTTATGTCCCATGGGCAAGAGTTAACACTACTACATTGTGTTTTGATTTATGAAATGTTATATAACTCTTGCCTTATTTAGCCCAAGGACTTTCAACACTACCACATTGTGTCTTGATTTATGAGAGTTTTCTATAAATCATGCCCTAGAAGCAAGACTTAGCTCAAGGATTTTCAAACAACAAGTAACACCTCATGGGCAAGACTTGACACTACCACATTGCGTTTTGATTTATGAAATGTTCTATAACTCTCGCCTTAGGGACAAGACTTATCTCAAAGGACTTCCAAATAATAGTCACACCCTTAATTTACTTCAATATCAAAGAAAGAAAATCCTCTTTGCGGATTGCCCAACTTTCTATTCATTAGCAAAATATAATGGGAGTTGAGAAAAAAGAAAAAAGAGAAAAAAATTAAAGATTGAGAAAAAAAGAAAAAAAGAGAGAAATAAAAAAAGTAAAGGTTAAGAAGAAAAGAAAAAAGAGAAGAACGAAAAAAATAAAGATTGAGAGAAATAAAAATGTGAAGAAAAAAATAAAGTTTGAGAAATTTTTTAAAAAAAGAAAAAAGAAAAAAAAAAGAGAAATGATAATATAAAAATAAAAGAAAAGAAAGGATGAGATAAATAATTTTTTAAAAAAAATTAGAATGAAATGAATTAAAATAAGAAAAATAAAAATCAAGGAAAAAAAATAAAAATAGAAGTTGAGAGACAAATGAGTATGAAAAGTGTAAAAACATGTGATGTGTAAAGGGACAAAAATGTATTTATTCTATACATAAAATGGACGAAAAACTAGTTTTTAAAGACTTTCTTTTGGAAACCAAAAATATACAAAGCCACCTACTATGAAGCTCATTCCATGTAATTTCCTGGAAATTTTGATCTAAAGATGTTTGTGACCCATTTAAATTAACCTTCGCTGGTGAAATTCATAGGAGACAGCCCACTTTCATATAATTACATATCATTTTGTATAGGGAGAATACTCACAAAAATACCTGGAGTTTGACTGAATTTTCAGTTGAGCATACTGAACTTTGCGGGGGTCCTATTACCCTCCTAGACTTTTTAAAAGTGGAATTATTACCCCCTCCCCCTCCCCCCGAAACTCTATACCTAGATTTGACTGCCGGAGGTGTGACACATGCGCCCTTTCTTCTCCATTTTTATTATTTTCACCATTACAGTCATATTACTCCTACAAACAACATTGGTAATACTACAATGCAAATTTTCACCATTTTTTCACCAAATTCTTGATTCTTCATTCTTGAAATTTGACTTTTATTTAGTTCATTAAGAAAATCTTTTCCCAAATTTCAAATTCAAATCGAAAATTCTCTTCAATAATTTTATTCAAATCGCAAACAGAGGATCCCAAAATAACTGAGCATTATGTCTATCAAAGCTCCACATCTCCAATATTTTCTTGATCCTCTCCTTCGTTGCAAAAACATGTTCCCTAAGCTTCCAATTCCTCTCCTGCGGATCTTCCATTAATCTCAATATCAAGTTCTCCGCAAATTTCATTATGAATTTCATCCTTTCTCTTTTTCCCGATTGATTATAAATCTCAAATCAAACACTAATCATATGTATATAAGTGAAAATACAAATAGATATAATACCTAATAAATCATAATTCATACAGTAAAAGCTCAATTTCGCTGAGGTGGTGGTAGTGGCTGCCGGTGGTATTGCTGTCGGCGGCAATGGTGGGTTGGTTGGTGGTGGCAATGGTGGGTTAATTTTGCTATTTTTGATGGAATTGGAGAATATCCATTTGGTGTGTGTGTGTGTGTTGAAATTGGGTAAAAATGATGTAATTGAATTGAGTGCGTTGAAGAAGACTCATTTGATGTGTGTATGTGTGATGAAATTATTTTCAATTCAATAATGGAGCACCAATTTAACTCTATTGAAGAGAAGAAAGAAAGAAGAAAGAAAGAAAAGAAAGAATGAAAAATAAATTAAAAAATATAAAAATTTTAAAGTCAGCAAATTGAGGGGTTATTTGACCAAAAAAAAAATTTTTAACGTTTTTAATCACTCTCACGCGCTCAAGAGGCGTGATTACACCCACTTGTCAAAGTGGGCTGATATATGCCATTAAAATACAAAAAAAAAAATCTAGAGGGTAATAGGATCCCCGCAAAGTTCAGTATGCTCAACTGAAAATCTGATCAAACTTCAGGTATTTTGTGAGTATTCTCCCTTTTGTAAAACAATATAATAGTGTAAATTAATATCTCTTATAACTTTATACACTTAACATAAAATCAATGCATTTACTCGCAGTAAATGAACAATATTATATACCGTGTATAAAAATTATTGAAAAAAAAAAAAAACCTATACAGGTATGAACCAAAAATCTGGTTATGAAGATGCAATGTGTTGTAAATATCTTTTAAGAAAATCTTTAAATTTAAATCGTAGCAAGCAAAAAAAGAAATATTGAATTAAAAGGGATTGTCAATTAAGTGAAGGTCCTTCGAGTTTTAAAAATTAGGTAAAAGGAACAAAAAGAACATTTTTTTTTAAATATTTTTGCTCCAACAACTAAAAAGGTTGTCTCAACAACTATAAAAGTTGTCTTAATAACTATCAAAGTTGTTCGACAAATAATTGTTGGGACAACCAATGCAGTTGTTCTCAATTGTTTAAGAGACTTTTATCTTTTTTAACTGAATAATATTGTAAAACCCACTTGTCACCTTTATTTATTTAAAATCTTTCTAACTCATTTTTTTCGGAAGAAAATCCATTTTATGCAAATCTTACGGCAAGACCCGTTGATCACACAATAACACACTCGGAAATGGATATTTACAAGACATGCACTTGATAATATATTCACCAACTAATTAGCTAATCGAGAACTTTGGCTATTCTGCTGAACAACTGTTTTAACAGGAATTTCAAAACAGTTTTTTAGTATTGCACTTCTGCTCTTTTTGTACTCTTGATACCTAATATAGAAATTAGATCTAGAGCTTCATCTATCAAGGTTAGAAACTGCACAAATGATGTTACAAAGCAAAATATGAACATGATGCTAATGGCAATTTACAACTGTTCAGAGACCAAATCTAAAAGGGTTTTCCTCTAAAAAGAAAAAACAGGGATTTCGACAAATTTAAATGTTGATTCTGCGAGTTGGAAAAGGTTCAAAATTTCCCAGCAGCTTTTACAAGTACGATCAGTAAACAAACCTCAGTTGACGTACATTTGTTCTGCTAGCCACTTTTCTGAGCAAGCTGCTCTGTGTCATCCTTGTCCATGGCTTTCCTCGCTAGCTCATAGCCAGCAAAATTCATCGCACCAAGAGGAGCAATCCAGAAAAATCTAGGAATGGCCCCTTTAAACAATCCGACGGGCCCTTCATGATGAAGAATTGATAATGCAACCATCGACGACGTCACACTCCTTCCCTGTGGAGCAGTCATCATTCTGGTCTTTATCACATCAAATGGAGTCGTTAAAACAGCTGTCAAACCACCAGATAAAGCTCCAACGGCAACTGTTTCCCAAGGCTCCAACTCTCGCCCCAGAAGCTGTTGCACAGCCTAGAATAAACACAAATGATTTTTATCAACAAGAAATGAATGTAAGACAGTTTTGTGTCAAACAATTAATTTAGTGGTTGATTATGACCTTGAGTAATGTCAAACGGCCTTTCTGGAAAAGTAATCAGAAGGTTCATCGACAGACAGCAACACGATAATAATTTGTTAAGCTGAAGTTGGCAATATACACATCTTAAACTCGAAGGAAGGAGATTGTAACATTCAACAAATTTGTTTACCATCGCACATCAACAAATCCATACAACAGATTTTATAAAGATGTCGTTGATCCATCCAACTGCGTCTCAGAAAATTGAACGAGTTTATATAGCAGAGACAACATCCTCATGATGGGTTTCCTATGTCAAAAAGTTGAATAAATCCAGATGATTAGGAAAAACTTTATATCCCCTCCATCCCATTTAATAGTTTGTCTTTAATTGGACATGAAATTAGAATGTTAATCTGACAAACATACTAGGTTATGAAACAAAATATAGATGATATGTATTGGAGACATGATTGAGGACATTATTCAACCGGGCTCCTTATATAAGAGTCTTAATCTACTACAGTAAGGTGAATAACTACTCCATGTAATAAGGTAAGTAATGTAATCCTATATGAAGAAGAATGTAATGTAAATTAGAATGTTTATAGCATTCGGCTATGCAATTGCAATGACACTAGCGATATTGTGAATCTAGAAATACTTACCATATAATTACATTTGCTTTTCTCGATTACAACATGTCTGAAAATATATAACAATATCGATAGTGAAAGAAAATATAAAAAGAATAGTCAAAAAGTTAATTTGATAGATAAACATTACTCAAAATTTAAAATTTAAATAGTTAATTAAATTTTTATAAGTGAAAGTTGGGACACCGATAAAGAAAATAACCAATTAAAGTTCAAAATGTTAATGATTGAAAACTAAAAAATTGCACAAATAATATCATAAGTGGAATGCTATAAATACTTTCCCGATGCGGAAGAAGTATCACTGTAATGCTAAAAAAGAAAAATAATACAGAGTTTTGGAATAGCATATGCATTTAACATTGCTCCAGGTAATGCACCACATGCCAGGAGATAAAAGACCTAAACAGATAAGCTAATCCAACAAAAGTCACTTCTAGCACCCCATAACGGAACAAGATAAGATTCACTGTCAATTTGAAATCCCTCCTTGCAAGTTTGTTTTCTACTTAGAAGTACTATAACTCTTTTGTTCCGTCTTTTTCTTTTTACATCTTTTGCTGTTTCTAAAATACAGAATGTACATCCATTACTTTGTAACAAATAACAGGTCACAAAACTACAGAATTAGTCAATAATTAGATGTTCCGCTGTGTTATCGCTAGGGCAACCGATTTTTTCTTCAGTTGGTGTTTACTAGAGTCCCACATTGGTTGATGATGAAATGGTGTCTATATGATATTGGGCATTCCTCACCTCATGCTAAAGTTGAATTAGGCCCAATTATTTTCTTAACTTCGTAATAGATCTTAGACTCATTTCTATTCCTGGTTACACAAAGTTGGGCCTCCCATATTATATTATCCACACTCTAGACGTCCAGCCTTGGGCATACAGGAGGGTGTTAGAGTACCACATCGGCTGCGGAAATGGGTTGTTTTCTCCTTATAAATATGGGAATCCTCGCTCATGAGCTAATTTTTGGAATTGTGTTAAGACTCAAATATTCATTTTCTTATCAGTGTTGCCAGCTCTTGTAATGAACTAATTGTTGCCTGTAATGGTACTAAGATCTCCCCCCCCCCCCCAAAACCCCCGGAAAAAAAAAGGTGAGGTGCTTTCACATATCGCAGTTTCTGCTTAATCTGAATATAGGGGAATTGAAGATGATTCTCAGATTATAAAGCTGATTTACACAGTGTAGATGCTTATGCCTCGTTGAGTTACGCTGCAGAGAAGAATGCATGCAAGAAGGGAATGTTTTGGAATTTATGAATTCTATATCTTGGTTTAGGTCTTACTCTGCTCCTTCAATATCTTGTTTTCCTGATTTTCGGTCATATATTTGTTACTAACCTTTTACAGCTAACAAAATAAACTGATACTGGGAAAGGATGAAATCGGGAAAGAAATCATACAGATTAAGGATATTGCGAGCTTAAAGTAAGTGCAAAATCACCTTTTTGGACTCGGCATATAGGCCCATGCCTACAACATAAAATGGAATCTCACGGCAGAGAGTGGCACCAGTTCCACGGAAAAAACCCTTAAGACCATCTTGCTGCCAAGTGCCAATGATTGCTGCCCCAACATTGTCAAAAAGACCAGCTTGCAATCTTTGCTTGAGCACCTCACAAGGTATTCTCACAGCAGTACCTAAGAAAGTGCTGCAGAATGATGCCACAGATTGAACCTAGACAACATTCCAGTAACAACAAAATGGATAAGTAACTTCCTTTGTGAATCCAAAAAAATGAACAAACTCGGTCAGAAATGATCCTGAGTAACATGATAATTGCTCAACTAATTAATCTCTCTTCCCTCATTACTTTGATATGTTCAAGCCTTCTTGTGCAGGTACTACTAGGCGTACATGAAACAGCATCGCAGGTGGCATCCAAGAATATCAATTTGACTAGAGCATCAAAACCAGGAAGGAGGGGCAAAGAGAACAAGCACACTGAAAAATGTGAAAGAAAGAGTATTGTATCATTTTCGTTTGTCTTCCCTAAATATCATTAGCTTCTAGGGAAAGATCTTTAGTCCCACTGAAAGATGAGCAGATCCCATGGACACTTGGATAGTTCAAAACCATGAGAAATGTCCTTCAAAATTCAACCTAATACGAGTAGTCTTTTTTACTCAACAATTGTGTTTCGTCCCAAGGATGCTTAAAAAAATATATATATAAGACAACAGAAATTATTCAAATTTGGGCCCCCAATAAAATGAACCGTCAGAAGGCAGAATCAACTGGGTAGCCACCTTGATTCTAAATGAGAACTAGATAAACCACAATGAGAATCATAAGCTGGAAACAATAATAAAGGGAAAACAAGAAGCAGCCTCCAGGGTGATACAAGTCAAATGGCCGCCCTAACTTTTGATGACATCTTTGGAGGTCAACACCTAAAGGCTCAAGACTTGGTCACCCCGAGAGCACAAGGATATGCAAGGAAGGCCCGTTTTGAGCATGACTTAAAGCAATCCCGCGTGTGGAAGGTTGCTTGGATGCTTACATTGTTGTTAACCCGAGAACCACAAGCCTTGAAGTATAAACCATCCTCGATTTTGAGAGCATTGAAGAGGCGCCGTTCATTCAAGTCCAACACACCTTGGCCGCCCCTTCATTAAGGGTATTTTGGACATTGCACCCCTTCATTAAGGGTATTTTGGACATTGCACATGGTGTATTTACACACCATGGCAGCCCCTCTCATTAAGGGCAAAGTGGTCTTTTTGTCTTCTTTTGTAATATACTATAAGTAGGACTTTTTAGGTCTTCTCTCATTAGTTGTTTAATGATGAAAATATGAGACATTAAAAATCCTCTCTCTTGAGAGTAGACCACCTTAGTATAGTTCTTTGTTAGGGCTTGGATTAGCCATTGTAGTTTAGGGCTTGGAAAAGCCAATATTGTTCGTTGCTTGAAAACGGTGGATCTTGAGGTGAGTTGATTCCCTTGGCGGTCACCGTAAGGACTTGGTGCTTGTTAACGTGTTGTGTAGAGGTTTTAGAGTTTAATATACTCTTTAGTTGCTACATTACGTGTTCTCCTTGTGTCAAGTTAACTATCTTCTTTATCGCTTTAAGTTTGTGTTTGTTTCTTGTACCGTTTGTGTCTTGTTGTTGCGGGTGAATGTGGGGGGTTATTGTTTGTGTGTGGACTGTTTTGTGCTTGTAGATACTGTGTGGTATCATTTGGTTTCAGAGTAAGGCTTGATCTTGTTCCCCAAGATCAATCTTGGGCTCATAAACTTGAGAAGAAAAAAAAAAGTGTTAAGAGAACTGAAAAATCAAAAAGAGCCAAATCTGTCCATTTTTTGTGTTCTTGGCCGAAATTATGTTCTTCTTGTTGTTGTTGTTTTGGCCGAGATTTGTGTCTAGATCTAGGTGTGTTTTGCTTGTCTTAGTTGTTTCTAAGTGTTAGTTTTGTCTTCACTAACACCCTTGAGTCTAGATCCGAGTTGAGCTTGAACATTTTTGTTGGTATTGTTGTTACGTTTTCAAGAACTTGAACATTGTTGGTGTTATTGTGTGGACCGAAACTTGAAGGTGTGGTTTGAGCTCGTGTTGTTGGTATTTTGTTGTGGTTTTTAAGCTTGAAAAAGGTGTTGTTGATTGTAGGAGGTTCAACGTGAGGCTAGGTTTTCAAAATTCTATTGAAAGTTCTTGTTGTTCTAGCCTATCTTCATGTCTAGTTGCAAAAAAGCTCTTCAATAGTGTTGTTTGATCCAAAAGCCAAGTAGAAAGAATTGAGGCCTTTGTTAGTCTTGAAAACAAATCCCAAAGACCTACCAAAAGGGAAGGGGGACAAAAAGATCTACAAAAAACTTGGTACCAAAAGAGGGAAAGAACACTTTTCTAGGTGTCCAAAAGAGGAAAGGGCCACCAACCCTTCAAAAAGGTGTCTTGCCCAAAAGGTGTAAGACAAGTCAAACCTTTTTGAATATGAAAAAGGGCTCCAATCTTGATATTTTTCTTCTCCAACACCGAAATACACTTCTTCAAGAATTGAAAATTGAACCAAAATTTCAAAGTTGGAAAAATAAGAACCTTTCAAAATCCGCAACCAATCCTAGACCGCCATATCACCAATTTTTGTACAATACTGAAACTTAGGGCTCAAAATCTTGGATTCTTAGTTTCTTGTTGTTGATTCTTAGTTTCATTTTTTTTTATTTTTATACTAATTGGCAACTAGTAAATACCTACTAAGTTGTAAATTAGTTTTTGAATATGTTTCTTTCGTGTCTTCGTTATTTGTGTGCTTTTCTCGTTTGTAACTCGGAGTAACTTCTTTGTTTCAAGTTCGTAAGTGAATTTTGTTTTGTGTCTTGAGTCAATCAAAACAAGAATCCATTCCTGCCGCCAAGTAGGATTGACATCTTATTGACTATCGGAGTATAAGCAACTTTCAATATTTGTCACTCCAATTGTGAGAATCACAAAGGTGAGTGTATATGAGTGTTGGTGAGGAGCTTTTACTACTAATCTTGTTTGTTTTCTTTTGTTTGCTGTTGTCCTTTTTTTTTGTTAGGTACCATGGCTGCCCATAATTTCAAGGCCATGTGTGATCGCATCAATGACGATCTTGAAGATATGCAACGGCACATTGAAATTATACATCAATTGTTACCCAAACTCTTCCCTCAAAATCCAATTGTCCAAACAACTTGCGATGAGAGCTTCCCGAAGGAAGTTGCTGCCCAAGCTTGTGACGGACTTTCACACCGAGGTAAAGACAAACATACTCATGAACGTCAAGGTAAAATAGCTAACTCTTACACTTTGGTGTAAGTAAATGATGGTCATGTGGCTAATAAGCCGTTGAGTGTGAGTAATAGCCTACCTACATATGAGTATATTGATTCTTTGCCACTTGTGGATGATGTACATGTTGTGCGAGTGGATACACTAGTTGATCCTATAGATGCCCGAGTTGACTCTTCTTGTAAGATTGACGTGTGTCCACCTAGTGTTGAAGCTATTGCGTTGACTGAAAGTACATCGTCGTGTGAAAATTGTGTTGACCAACTTATTTGTGAAACTTGTCCACCACTTGAGTATGTGTGTGATGTGATTAATAGAACTCAAGTGAGTGAAATACTTGAAAATGTTGGTCAACAAAATGGGAGTGAACCCGAGAGCCATTCTTAGGACAATCTTATGCTTGAAACCTCTTTAAAACTTGATATTGATCTTTTAGAGAGTGAGGAATTTGCTAGTTCCAAATCTGCCCGTGAGATAGATCATTCTCTCTTTAGGTATAATGTCTTGTTTGAAGATGATGTACATACTCCTAAGGAACCTAGTGGAGAAAATGATGGTACAGATTGCCTTGAAGTCTATAGCCGATATGCTAATCCACTATGGTGTGACAACATTCCTCCTAAAGATGGAATCTCTTTTTGAAAGATGAGAGTACGCTTAAGGGTAAGGAATGTGTAGTCCTTCTTGAAAACCCGAGGGCAAAGGTGTCATTGACTCCTTGGGTAATGTTTCTAAATTTGCATCCTTGCTTGACATACTTGTGCTTACATTGCATGAATACCAACTTGAGGATGCCAAGTTGCCTATTTGCTTGAAGGAAAGAATGTGTATGTGCTTAAATGCTTTATCTTCACCCGTGTAAACCTTTACACTTAGTTCTTTCCTATACTACCTCTGCGCCTATGATGACATCCATGCTAGTTTTGGATTTGTATTATGTAGAGGTAGGAAACTTGTTGGTTGGTTCACTTGTTCTAATGACTATGCCATGTGTGTTTGGTGGACTTTAAGACCAATAGTGGCACCACATAAGATGAGGTCACTTGAAGGGGTAATGAAACAATTGTGCTTTATGGTCCCTAAGTTACGGGTAGCCTTACCTTTGGGACTTCGGGATACTATTGAGTCCTTTGTAGTTTCTTTATCTCTTGATACTAGTCATAACCATGCCCTTTGTGATGTTTTTGCTAAGCTTTTCATGACTAACACAACGGATTCATGGTTATATTTCAAGTATGTTCCGCCTTGGCATGATGATGTTTATTATTGTGCTAACTCTAACTCTCATGCCATAAGGAAGTTGTGCTTGTTTGTCCTTACTCTTGTTTTGCTTTTGATGACATCTTTAGAGGCCAACACCTAAAGGCTCAAGACTTGGTCACCCCGAGAGCACAAGGATATGCAAGGAAGGCCCGTTTTGAGCATTACTTAAAGCAATCCCCGTGTGGAAGGTTGCTTGGATGCTTACATTATTGTTAACCCGAGAACCACAAGCCTTGAAGTATAAACCATCCTCGATTTTGAGAGCATTGAAGAGGCGCCATTCATTCAAGTTCAACACACCTTGGCCGCCCCTTCATTAAGGGTATTTTGGACATTGCATATGGTGTATTTACACACCATGGAAGCCCCTCTCATTAAGGGCAAAGTGGTCTTTTTGTCTTCTTTTGTAATATACAATAAGTAGGACTTTTTAGGTCTTCTCTCATTAGTTGTTTAATGATAAAAATATGAGACATTGAAAATCCTCTCTCTTGAGAGTAGACCACCTTAGCATAGTTCTTAGTTAGGGCTTGGATCAGCCATTGTAGTTTAGAGCTTGGAAAAGCCAATATTGTTCGTTGCTTGGAAACGGTGGATCTTGAGGTGAGTTGATTCCCTTGGCGGTCACCGTAAGGACTTGGTGCTTGTTAACGTGTTGTGTAGAGGTTTTAGAGTTTAATATACTCTTTAGTTGCTACATTACGTGTTCTCCTTGTGTCAAGTTAACTATCTTCTTTATCGCTTTAAGTCTGTGTTTGTTTCTTGTACCGTTTGTGTCTTGTTGTTGCGGGTGAATGAGGGTTGTTATTGTTTGTGTGTGGACTGTTTTGTGCTTGTAGATACCGTGTGGTATCACAGGGTTTTGGTCTAGTGGTAAGAGAGAAGCAGGTGATGTGTGTGTTAAGCGCAGTTCATGAGTTCAAGCCCTTCAACGGACAAAAGCCTGGTATTTAAGTCAAGAAGGGTAGAGAGGCGAGCCTATTGTTCACCGAGCTTTGAACCATGCAACATTGATCCTTGATGATTTCTTAGTCATAAGAGGGGTTAATAAGGAGGAGGCCTCAACTAGGCATCATGTAAACAGACACAGCTAAAGTCAAGCAATAGGAGTGAAGATTGCATAAGAAAAACAAACTTCTTTTCTAATAAGGAAAATCATATTTCATTTGGGAATAGCAAAACAAACTCCCTAGTTGTTATGTAGGTAGCTTGGGAATTCTATTTGAACAATCTAATGACTCCTAGCCCAACTAATGCTCTTTCTTTCCCATATACCAAAGAGATTGGCTTCAGGCATATGCATTGGTTCGATAAAACCCCTTTGGAAGAAAGATCATCCACCAGAAAGAGCAATTCTTTCATAGTATGGACATATGTAAGACATCGACATTGAAAAGGTGAGATAGCAAACTTGTCAAAGTCAGCATAAAAACTGATATGTCTTCCATTCTGCAAAATTTAAGGTCCAATCTTTTTAAGACCAAGGCAAAAGTAACTTAATTAAGCCAATACCCAACTTTATCTAAGACCTACCAATTTTAAATTCACATCCCTTTTACTATATTACTTTTGTAAAATCAGTACATGGTTGCAAACTACAACTACCTTCAGCACTCAATAAGCATACAGAGAATAGAGGCATACGGAAATTGGGGATGTTTAGATGCGCTTCGCTGCGAAAGCAGCTAGAGGTACCTCAATGAAGACAAGGCCATTTGGAAGATGTTGATTAATGTGAAGTACTCGATTCGTTACCAAAAGACATGACTTCTCACCTTTTCCTATGGGACGATTCTTTAGAAAGGTCTACCAAAGGAAAGATTGAACTTTTTCAAATCCGTCTGGTTCTTGGTGAAAAATGGAATTAGAGTCCGGCTTGCGTTCAAGATTAGGGTGAATACATTCTGAGAAATGATTTCCTGGGATTATTTCACTAGCAAGGGACAAAATCGGTGAGCAGCTGGGATTAGACGAGCCGAAGATATCTTTCAAAAGTCTATTAAGAGTCCCACATCGGAAAAGGGATGGGCAATTGGTCTCCTTATATGGACTTGGACAATCCTCCCATCATGAGCTAGCTTTGAGGGTTGAATTGGGCCCAAGATCCATTTCTTTACATGATATCAGAGTCCGCCCCATCCCAATTTTTTGTTCACAGATGTTAGGCCCCCATATTATATTGTCCATGCTCTGGTTAACGAGGCTTGGGCGTGCGAGGAAGTGTTACAAGACCCACATCGGATAAGGGATGGGCAATTGGTCTCCTTATATGGACTCGAAAAATCCTTACCTCATGAGCTAGCTTTTGGGGTAGCATTATGCCCAAGATCCATATCTTATTGAAGAATATTATTGAATTTTGTATCTATATTATTACACTGAGACTATGTATAGACACTACATTTCAATCCTTTTTCAAGTAGGACACTACATTACAATCCTTTTCAAAGTAGGATTTTATATACTATTTCTGTTCCTACTCCTATTCTAATACCACACCATACCCCCCTCCAGCTGGTGCATATGTGATGCATACATGTGATATGTATCGAGTTTGTTATAGATGTAATTAGTACGAGGACCAGTAAGGGAGTTGGTGAAGATATCAGCAAAAAAACTGGTAAGGACTACTCGGGACCTAGGCAACCACAGTTGGAAAGGAACAAATTGAAAAAAGTGGTTAGAAAAGTAGTAAACATCGTCGGAAAGTCAATATTTTAGGTATAAAATATGTGGGTTGTCTCGAAATCAACGGACGAGTAGATCCTGAACAAGAAAGTCACCAAAAAACATGTTGAAACAGCCTCACGCGCCGAAGCTGCCTAGTGGCGCGTGGGAGGTCAATTCATAGTGGCGTTGGTTGGGGTTTGATTGCAAGGAGACAATGGACTTCTCGGTGGTGTTGGTTTTAGCACAATACAGACGAGAAGTGAAACGACGTATATCAGATCCGATGAGTCACCGGAAAGACGCATAAAACTATGCAAATCAGCTCTGAGGAGTCACCGAAAGACGCTCGGCGCTATACAACTCCGATATGAGAAAGTAGTCCCCGAAAAGATGCATGGTGCTACGTAAATCAGATATAAGAAAGTAGTTAACGGAAAAATGCACGATGCTACACAAATCAGATCTGAGAAGCCACCGGATAGAAGCACGTTGACTATTTTCTCTGTCTCATATTCTTTCTCAAAACAGTCCTTCTCAGCATGTCATTGGCCAGAAGGGCAGCTATATGAGTTATAACCGCCCGCCAGCTGCGAAAACTTTTATTTTTAAAAAAAAAATTATCTACCAAGACCGTTGAGGCTATGATACCATGTGAAAAATATTGGAGAAGAATATTATTGAATTGTGCATCTACATTATTACACTGAGACCCTATTTATAGATACTACATTTCAATCCTTTTCCAAGTGAGACACTACATTACAGTCTTTTTCCAAGTAGGATTCTATATTATATTTCTGTTCCTACTCCTATTTTAACAAAGTCCCCTTCAACACTGGGCATATGAGGAGGTGAAGTCATATTTGTTGAGATTAAATAGCGAAACAGTTAGAGAATCAGATAAAATGAGTGGGGAGAAGCATCCACAACGGTGCTTCTAAGTCTTAGGAGCTGTTTTGACCACCGATAACCTAAGGACGAGGATACGCGGAGTGGTTAGTTGACTTGCCTGTCCAAGAAACTGGGATGTCAACCACCTCATGCTTCTTTGCAACGTTGTCTGGGAGTTGTCGGCTTTGACATATGCAGCTTTCAAGTTTCGACATTCATCCGGTGCTCCTAGAATAGATATAGATACGATTCCAAAGTAACTGGCTTTGTAGCTGTAGGAAGAACTTACGGAAGACCTTGCCTTTGTATTTTTGGTTATTTTAAAGAGAAAGAAATAGGAGAACAGAGAACCTTTGATAAAGTTGAGAACCGAATTGAGACTCAAAAGTTTTCTTTCATTTCCTTTGTATTTTTGGTGCAAAGTGAGAATACCTGCTTGCATTTTGTAAGGATGACACCATCTTGGTATGGTACTATGGAATTGCTTTAAATTTAGATGACGGAAACTGAACATTATTTTCTAGAAGAGAGGGAAAACACCTAGGGAGGACTCCACTGCTAAGCCTTTACCTGCAGTTCTGGAAGTGTAGGAGCAATATTAATCAGCAAAACCTTGCTTGCTTCAAAAATTCCAGTTCGCAATCCATGGCTGCAAAAATCAATCAAATTTATGATCCAGATACAGGAAAATAAATTATTACCAAGCTAGATGAACGAAGCAGAAAACAACTAACCTTGAAAACTGGCCTACAATGGCAGGAATAGAGCCTCTGTACAATCCCCTTGCACCAAGTTCAGGAAGCTTTGATATGATTTGTGGAAAGGTAAGTGTTGATGCTTGTACTTGTGTCTGAGGAACCAGCCAAAAGTTTTAGAATGTCATTTTCACTCTAAGTGATTGCTAATTAATTTTCTACATCAACTTCAGCGTACCCAACTAAACCACAAAAATAATGCCACGATAAATGACCGACTTATCACCTTGATTCAGAGTTACTTATGCTTCATTGAAACATGTTTATATAAATCACAAATAAAACAATAAGATACTTTCCAGACACAGCATACGTAACTCCAAACACGAAAAAGATCATATGAAATATATAACCTTGCATGAACTTAATTACCTATTGAGGAACTGGTAAGAAGAAATTATACATCTTCAAGCTAAAAAATCTTCATCAAGAATAGGAAATTACATACGCTTACAACATGTCCCCTCATACTTCTTAAGTAATATTTTTAAATAATAGTATAACTAAAACGCAACCAGTAATCAACCATCTAAAGTATAAAACAAAGCAAAGACGTCAGATGTTTTATTATAACACCCTTTGAAGAGACCTTCCATCCAGTTCACTTTCTGTATTTCTCCTTTAGACTTTATGACCAAGAAGAGTAAACTGTCTATGCACGAAACAAAGGTTTTAATCCTAAAGGGTGTAGATACAGGCTTACAATCAGAAATGTATAATACAAATACACACCTCTGTAAGGTGTACTTATGGTAAAGGAAGACAAAATGAAAGCATAGAATGTGCTTACTATCACATAAAACAATAAAATACTGTTGAATACTACTACCTCATTTCCAATTAACTACATTAATTTGACCACTTATTAATCTAAAAAAATATATATTACATTGACTATGCATTAAATAATGGTCGGGAATGTGATGAAGAGGAACCATTAGTTAGTAAGATGCTATATCAAGTTTGAAATATCATGAATTAGCATCAGTTTTATGTTAATTTGAAGATTTTGGAGGAAGATTTCTCATTTTCCGGAAATAGGTGATATGTGTGGCACAAACCAAAAAGGAAGTAAATTTGCTTTGGGACAATGGAGCTCCTTTTGAATTGTTTACCCAAGATTATCTAGTCATATTTTACCTTTCTGGGTAACTTTTTTTACTGGAAATCCAAACAGTAACACCATTTATTATTTACACAAGCAAGTAAATGCTTCTGGAAAAACAAGTTACCTTAATCGTATCCACAGGGTGCATTAGAGATGTAGACAATGCACAGGAAAGGCCTCCTGCTAATGCTGATTTTAGGACACTTCCAGCAGGAATTTCTACAGGTGGAGGAACAGAAACTACTGTAGCAGCCTCAAACCAGATATTTCTGTATGTTATACACCACCAGAACACCAACAAACATGCGCAAAAAGGTTTAGAAACAGACTTGTGCTTTGAAGTAAGGCTCCATATCATCAATTAAAGATAAAGTAACATAGTCAGGTTTTGCAATGTTGACAATTGCATGTACCATAAACAAAATAATGGTTAGAGACAAAAAAAGGAAACTGAACTTGTCACATGCATCTACATCCAAAAATGAAAAATTGATATCGCGAGTATGCCAAATTTTGATCTGAAATTTAATAACACACAAATCCTCCGCCGTTTTCTAATCGAACATTAAAACATTCCACTTACGAAATCTATTCCATCATACTATTTGCTCTCTAACATCTCTTTTCTTTTCGCTAATTTTGTGCTTCAACATTCTTTAACTATGTAATGTTTCACAAATATCAAGGTCCCTTTCATCTGTAGACAGCATCTGATTGCTATAATGTCGGGGGACCCACATGCATTCCTTTCTTTTGAGTAATAAAAAGGAGAGGAAATGTAGATCGTCTTTACATAAACTGCAAGTGTTATTAAACTCAATGCTTGATTTATTTGCTATGTGCAGACACTGCCTTTACTTTGCTAATGTGGATACTTCCAAATGCAATAAAACCATCAGTGGATTTGGAAGCTAATTAAGGGGTAGGAACTGAGTATTGCATGTGATTACTTAAAGCAGTTACCAACTACATGCATAATTGTACAGCTTTTAAGTGATCTAATTACTCAAGGCATATTTGGTGGTGCGCACACGATACTCCATGTGTAACCTGGAAACACTTTAATCTTTGGCAACCAAGACATCCCCAAGAGCCAACTGGTAGTCTGGTACACGGTTCGAAACTCAGTGCATAATGGACCTGCACCTCTACCCTTCCCACCTAAATACCTTTTTTTGTCCGCAGAAGGATTAAAACTCAAGACGTGTACCTAAACCACACATTATGCGTTGCGCTTGAACCAAAGCCTTGGGGGCTAGCGAGGAACTCCATTATATAGAGATTCATAGTTATGTAACTATATTATAGGGGATCTTCCCATTAATTGTCCATTAAATTTGACGAATGAGCTGGCAGATTTAGTCATAATCTGTTCCACAAATCAGCTAGCAGATTTGATTGTAATCAGCTCCTGTAAATATGGGATAGCATGTATCTTAGGAAAATATATTATATATTAATTGTTATTCTAGGAAATAGATTAGAGGAAATTCCTTGATTCAAGAATCGGGGATTGATTAGTTTATTTTGATCTTACTTCTTCTCTTATAAATACTGTAAAATTCTATGAATGAATATATACTTTTGCAGTATCTAAACCTTCATAGTATCAGAGCAGGACGTTTTCCCCTAATATCACATGGACAAATCAGCTTTCCAAGAAGATCTTCTTTCTGGATCATCAAACGAAGACAAAAGTTCTTCTCTAGAAGTTCCAACAGAAAATCTGATGACTCAAGGAGGCAATGCTTCTCACATGTCCTTCCAGTTAACTTCTCATCGATTAAACGGGAAGAACTATTTGGAATGGGCGCAGTCCGTAAAGCTTGCAATTGATGGTCGCGGAAAGTTGGGACATCTGACCGGAGAAACGAAAAAGCCGAAAGTCGGAGACCCAAAGATGAATATCTGGAGATCAGAGAATCCACTCTTGATTGCCTAGTTAATAAATTCCATGGAAGCAATCATAGGCAAACCTTATCTTTTTTTACCTACTGCTAAGGATGTGAGGAAGCCATTAGGGAGACATATTTTGATGTAGAAAATGTTTCTCAAATATTTGAGTTGAAAATTAAACTATGGCAGGCTAAGCAGGGTGACAAGGAATTGGTGTCTTTGTGGCAGGAGTGAGACCAGTGTTGTGAATGGGAGTGTTCTGTGGATAGTGTGAAAGCAAAAAAAAAAAGAAGAAACTGAGAGTTTACCATTTTTAGCAGGATCAAATCGGGAGTCTGATGAGGTCAGGTCACGGATCCTAGGAAAAAACCATTCGCCCTCACTTCGTGAAACTTTTTCCGAAGTTTAGGAGAGAAGAAACTAGGAGGAAAGTTATGTTAAAACCTGATTTAAATGTTGAGCTAAAACCTGCTATAGACTCTTCAGCTGTTGTGACAGTGAAAAATAAAGAAACCAGAAAGAAAATGCCATGGTGCGATCATTGCAAAAGACACTGGCACACCCGTGAAACATGTTAGAAGATTTATGGAAACCACCAAACTGGAAGCAAGAGATAGTTGATAATCGTGGCTTCCACTATCGACATGATCAAGCCCACCAAACAACTTATTTTGAGCAGGAGCAGCAAAGGAACAACTAGATATTCTGCACAAACTCCTTCGATCTCCCCAATTCCGTGCAAATGCACCAAATCCTTTTAATCCTTCTTGCTCGATTGTTGAAACAGGTATTGTACCGTCTACTCCAACCAAAAAGATTTTTGGATCATAGATTCATGAGCTACTGATCACATAACTGGAAGTTTCCGTGCTTTCTCTACTTATACTCCTTGTGCGGGGAATAATAAAATCAAGATAGTTGACAGTTCCTTCTCTGCAATCACAGGAAAAGGAACTATTAAACTATCACCATTCCTCACACTTCATGCTATTCTTCATGTTCCAACACTCTCTTGTTATCTGATTTCTGTCAATAAATTAACCCATTCTCTTAATTGTCGTGCTATTTTTTACTCTGATTTGTGTGAATTTCAGGAAAAGGTCTCGGGGAAGACGATTGGCAGTGTTAGAGAATACGGAGGTCTTTATTTTCTTGACAACGGGGACAACTCTCTACAACTGAATCCTATTTGTTTGAACTCCACTTCTCTTTTGAATAAAGTCATGCTTTGGCACTATAGGCTTGGATATCCAAGTTTTTATTACTTAAGACATTTGTTACCTCAATTATTTGAAAATAAAAATCCGACCTTGTTCCAATGTGAATTTTGTGAATTGGCTAAGCATCACAGACCTTTTTTTCCCTCTCAAAATTATCAGGCTTCAAAACCTTTTATGATGATTCATAGCGATGTTTAGGGACCATCTAGAATTTCAACAATGTCTGGAAAATGGTGGTTTGTAACTTTTATAGACGATTCAGTTATTTCTATTTCTGTTATGTCATCCATCCCCATGTCTATTATTCTTTATCTTGAGCCGGGGATCTATTGGAAACAACCTCTATACTTCTTCGGAGGTAGCGGTATGGACTGCGTACATCTTACCCCCCAGACCCCACTTTGTGGGAATACACTGGGTCTGTTGTTGTTGTTGTTGTTGTTGTATACTAGACTGAGTTGGGGTTTTTATAGAAGGACAAAGCTGAGGTTAAAAATGTGTTTGAGACTTTTTATGTAATGGTGGAAACACTATTTAATGAGGAAATCAAAAAAATTTGAAGCGACAATGGTCATGAATTTTTTAATGAACAATTAGGAAGTTTTTTGAGAAAAACTGGATAGTACACCAAAGCTCTTGTCCGAATACACCTCAACAAAATGGCATCGCAGAAAGAAAGAATAAGCACCTTTTAGAGGTAACTAGGGCCTTAATGTTTACTAGTAAAGTTCCACGGTACCTTTGGGGAGAGACTCTCTTGACTGCTACTTATCTTATTAATAGGATGTCATCTCATCCTCTCAAATTTAAAACGCCTTTTAACGTTTTCAAAGAGAGTTTTCCTAGTTCTAGGTTAACTACAAATCTGCCACCGAAAGTTTTGGGTGTACAACTTTTGCTCATGTTCATAATCGCAGTAAACTTTAATCAAGGGCTAAGAAGTCTGTTTTAGTAGGATATGCTCCAAATCAAAAGGGATATAAGTGTTATGATCCTCAGTCGGGGAGGATAATTGTCATAATAGATATAACTTTCTTTAAATCCCGACTTTATTTTACTACTCATCTTCAGGGGAATATCACGTAGGTGGAGATTCATCTTTTTGGGATATTGAGGAAACTAGACATTAGACAAATGAAGGGCTAGATATTACAATAAATACTAATGTGAGGGATCTAGGAGAAGATATGAATAAGTGTGATGCAAGAGATGAAAACGACAGTGATTCGAGAGATATTAGGGACTTAAGTGACTTAAATGATAAAAACTTTGACATTGAACCTATAGAGCCTTCAAATGACAAATAAAAATGGGAATTGAGAAAACAAATACAAGTGTATTCGAGAAGGAACCGAACTCAAGAAAAAAAGACCAAAGATCCTCAACACTATCGAAAGTCAACTCCGCAAGACCTTCCTTAAATTCAAGGTAATCTTCCAACTTATTCTATTTCTAATTCCTTCTTAGATCTGGACCTACCTATTGCAAAACACAAAGGTGTTAGAAATATTTATAAATATCTTATTTCTATGTTTGTGTCCTATAAAAAGTTGTCTCCTAGTTATTCAGCCTTTACTTCACAACTTTCTAGAGTGGAGATCCAAAAAACTGTGCAAGATGCTCTACGAGTTCCCAAGTGGAAGAAGACTATTTTGGAGAAATTGCAAGCCCTTGAAAAAATGAGACATGGGAGTTGTTAGATAGAAATTAGTGGGTTGCAAATGAGTGTTCACCACCAAATTCAAGTCAGACGGATCCTTGGAGAGGTATAAGGCCCGCCTAGTAGCTAAGGGGTTCATGCAAACATATGGCGTTGACGATCTTGAGACATTTGCTCTAGTAGCAAAGCTAAACTCAACTAGAGTTCTGTTGACAGTCGCGGTAAACCTTGACTAGTCTCTTCAACAGTTGGATGTGAAAAATGCTTTCTTGAATGGGAAACTAGAGGAAGAAGTCGATATGGATCCCCCACCGGGTTTTGAAGAGAAGTACAAGTCAAAGATATGCATACTTAGAAGATCTCTTTACGATCTAAGACAGTCTCCAAGGGCTTGGTTTGAAAGGTTTACTCAATTTGTGAAAAAACAAGGATATGTGCAAAGACAAGCAGATCACACAATGTTCACTCGATATTCACTAGAAGGAAAAATAGCAGTTCTTATAATGTATGTTGATGATGTCATCCTCACAGGAGATGATGTGGTTGAAATAAAAAAATAAAGGAGCGTCTTGCCTCAGAATTTGAGTTAAAGGACTTAGGCCTGCTGAAGCATTTTCTCGGCATGGAGGTTGCACGATCAAAACAAGGAATTATAGTGTCACAAAGGAAGTATGTTCTTGATCTGTTAAAGGAAATGGGAATGAGTAGTTATAGACCAACTGAAACTTCGATTGACCCGAATCTAAAGTTTGCGAAGGATGGAAAATCAATTGATAGGGGTCGATATCAGAGATTGGTAGGCAAGTTGATTTACTTGTCACATACTAGACCTGATATTGCCTTTGTTTTTGTTGTGAGCCTAGTTAGTCAGTTCATGTATTCTCCACGACAAGAACACTAAGAAGTTGTGTATCGAATGCTAAGGCATCTAAAGAGTTCTCCTGGGAAGGGGTTTTTCTTCAAAAAAAAAAATGAGCAAAGAAGTGTTGAAGTTTATACAAATGCGGATGGGCTGGTTCATCTATTGATCGAAGGTCTACGTCCGGATATTGTACATTTGTTTGGGAAAACTTAGTGGCATGGAGGAGTAAGAAGCAAAACGTGGTGGCTCGAAATAGTGATGAGGCTGAGTATCGATCCATGGCACATGGAATTTGTGAAATATTGTGGCTCAAGAGATTTTTGAAAGAACTAAGAAGACCTATGAATTTGCCAATGAAGTTGTACTGTGACAATAAGGATGCCATAAGCATTGCTCATAATCTAGTTCAACGTGACAGAACAAAGCCTGTTGAAGTGGACAGACACTTCACTAAAGAGAAGATTGAAGATGGATGTGTGTGTATCCCTTTCGTTCCAACAACTGAAGAAATAGCAGATATTTTCATAAAAGGCCTCTTCAGAACTACCTTTGAGTCATTTGTTAGCAAGTTAGGCATGTTCAATATTTACATGCAAACTTAAGGGGGAGTGTCGAATGAGCTGGCAGATTTAGTCATAATATGCTCCACAATGACTGGCAGATTTGATTGAAATCTGATCCGCAAATCAGCTAGCAGATTTGATTGTAATCAGCTCCTGTAAATATGGGATAGCATGTATCTTAGGAAAATATATTAGTTGTTATTCTAGGAAATAGATTATAGGAAGTCCCTTGATCCAAGAATCTCCCAATTGATTAGTTTATTCTGATTAATTGTTCTCTCATAAATACTGTACAATTCTATGAATAAATACATACTTTTGTAGAATCTAAACCTTCAAAACTGACACTCACTGAAAAAGGGAAGTCTTGCAAGTACCCAAATTATAAAGAACCAACTCTCGTATAAATACTCTATGAATAAATATATATTTTTGTAGTATCTAAACCTTTAAAATTGACACACACTGAAAAAGGGAAGTCTCGCAAGTACCCAATTATAAAGAACCAACTCCACCGTCTTCCCAAAGCCAAGACTTCTAATACTTCTAATACAAAACAATATTTTCCCACGGCAAAATATTAATGTGCTCAGATTAAAACATAAACTCTCCGATGTACAATAGCTGGCTGTTTCTCAAAATTGTTGTATGTCTTGCTACTTCTTCTGTGATGCGGCCAAAATATAATTAAGATCATAATGTCTCAAAATTAACAAAATTTAGAAGAACCAACCCAACAACTTCCAAAACCCAAAACTTTTGTATCCTCAATTCATATCTTTGGAGAAGTCACTGTATTATATGATCTTGGATGATATATAAATATCCTAACCAGATAGTTCCAAAAGTTCTTTTATGTTTTCTGTGTTTAGCTACATACGAAGGAAGAATGCAAGAATATCATTTTCAATAGTATAGCATAGCTGTAAATAGCCATGTTCATTGCTGGTCTAAGAAATAAAGGCAAATTTTGTCAGCCCAAAACCTTGGTATCATCCATCTCTTCCTTTTTACTAAGACAATTGTCGGCCTCAATAACCATTTATCCAGTTGGGTGATATAATGTCCCATATCAGACACAGAAGGACATCTAAAGGGACAGACATTACAAAACTCAACATATGCCATCCGGGTAACTTGTTTTTCCAAGTTATGCCCCTACAAACATCTTTTCTAGTTTCATTTCCACTAGCATAAACATGAACAGTGATTAATCTCGTGCAGTAGTACCACTAAAAAGGGAGTCCGGCGCACTAAAGCTCTTGCTATGGGCAAGGTCCGGAGAAGGACCCCACCACAAGGGTGTATTGTACGCAGCCTTACCTTGCATTTGAAATGCCACAGTAGTACCACTAATGCTAGCAATTAATTATCATTTAGGCCTCTGTATATTTGATCTTCAAATGATCAGTCAATACGAGACGTTATTAACAGTTGAATATTGTCTTCAAAAGAATCCCACAGAAAAGCCTCTAATCAACTCATTTCTCCAGATTAACTCAAGCAAAAAATCTAGCTTTCCCAGCCAAAACTTGGGAAGTGTTACCTAATGGAAGCCAAAAGCTGGACCACCAATGCAAACCTAAATAAGAATCTAATCACTGTAACTTTCTTTCAGTAACTTTCTTTTATATTCTAACATCTTACTGTATTACATGTTAACAAATTCTCGAATGAATAATATTATCATATCATTTAAAAAGGGTAAAGTTATTCTACCGAGGATCTTCTTGAAGCCGATCTGATGGAAGTAGCAGCATAAAGTTCCGGAAATGTCCATAGGAAATTGATTCCTCTGCGTCCGCACTTAGAAATCGCATCATGGCAATAGCATTGTCTTCATTTGCTGGAAGTCCTGCATTGTTTAGTGATGCAAGTATCTCACTCTTCTGCAATGTGCCTGACTTGCTTAAACAAAGACTGGTATAAGCCCGCAGGATGGTAGGTTCCTTCTGTTCCATCAACGACAGAAATTGTTTCCACCCAAAAGATTTTGAGAACAAGTGACTTCTAGCACGATGCATGAGTTCATGGGCATATCTCTTTGGCAATTTTCTCTTTCTCATAGCAACTTCAAGATCTTCCAACGTGACCTGGCCATCACCATCTCTATCTAATTCCTCAAAGAATCTCTTCCCTGCAAGTTTGCAACAACACAGGACTAAGGGCATGTTTTACAATATGGAAATTTAGTTGCCGAAAATTACTTATTATGGAGTTCTTGTATGTAGCAGGCAGCCTCATCCTGACCAAAAGATAATAATAATAAAGTCAAATACATAGAGACCCACCTAAACTTGTCCACGTTTTTCATTTAGACACCTTAATTAGGGTCTGACCTATTGAACACCTAATGCTGAAAAATATGTGCCTATTAAACACATACTGCGGACCTGGCACAGTGCATGTTTGACAACCAAATTTGGACACATGCAATTGCTCTAAGTTACAGAACAAGGTATATGTTTGCAGGAAACTATGAAACTTCACTTAAAAAAATGAATTTCCAACCATTATCGTTTTCTTTTCAATCAAACTATATGTTTGAATCTGGTCAATGTCATCATCTTCTCTCCTTTTATTTTTTAGATCTAGCCATTGCATCCTCCTTTTTAAAGTAGTCATATCCTTTTTAAATATGGGCGTCAATGGCAGCCTCTTCCTGAGAGATCAGAATCTTCCAATCTATCTTGGAGAGTAATTTCTTTGAAATTGGACATTATGACAGCAAGCTCGACTTGCCGTATTTCCCATGGCAAAGTCAAATTCGATAAAACAGCTTCAGAAAATTAGAACATAAAAGTCTTACTTTTCAATATTCATTTCATCAGATTATTTGTATGGTCCCAAAACTATTGATCAAGTTACTTCTGTTATCAGAGCAAGAAGGTGAAGAAATCACAAGGTACTTCAGAGCATAAAAGTATTTGCAGTCTTGTTCTCATTTGGAGGATATCTCTCTCACTGGCCAAAACGAACGAAGTTCTACTCCCCATTGTCAAACCTCCAGGTACCTCCATGTTAGATTAGAACTGTTGCAAGTTAATGGAGAAAAGCTACAGCATGACCACAAAGAGGAGCACGACTACTGCTGCCTAATGAGCTGAACATGTAGGGTTAATTTTGTAACAGTGGCTACTGCAATTGGATATGGCTGGTAAGCGCCGGAAGTAGTAAGGAGAAACAAAGAAAAGCCAATGTCTTTATTTTCCCAACGTGTCCGTTTTCTTTTCCTTACTGATGTGTCATAATTTCCTTTGTTTCATTTGCCACGTCACAGCGAATGACATTCACACACTTTAAGTGGTTTAGAGTTGTCAAATATGTATTCAATAGGCACACATTTGATAACATAAGTTGTTCAATAGTATAGGGAACCTAGTTTAAGTGTATATGAAAAATTCAGACAAGTTTAAGTGTTTGTCTGTGTGTTTGACCCAATAACAATACCAATAACAATAATAGTAATAATGCTGATGACAATGACAATGATAATAAAAATAAAAGGTGCACATAATAGAAGGAATCATTTATTTCAATCACATCGACAGTTGTTCAGCTACTGGAAAAATGGTCCAGTTACTTCTGTGTTTCCTTAAACTTGCAATCTCATCCAATTCCACATTAACAAAATTTTCTTCTAGGGAAATTTTTAGTTATTCTTACAAGTCAAAACCTGGTACAAGCTATATTTCTTGTGTTTCCACTTTTATTTATCTCGAGTTTGCAGTTT
Organism: Capsicum pubescens; assembly: GCA_030864215.1. NCBI lineage: Eukaryota > Viridiplantae > Streptophyta > Magnoliopsida > Solanales > Solanaceae > Capsicum > Capsicum pubescens. Next base: position 174,276,535 of record CM061549.1, read on the forward strand.
TCTTGTGTAGCCACATCTTCTAGCACAATGTCATTGCAAAATACAACCAGATAGACAATAATATTGTATGCAATTATCTATCAGACATGTTCCACGTCTCATATTTTCACTGAACATATTGTTACCATGCCCCTTAGATAATACGAACTACATGCCAATAGATATGAGGTTTCTATTTTAGCCATCAGAACAGATGCTCTGAACAGCAAAAGACTTGGAAAAATCAATTCTTACAGAAAGTCAAGCATTACCAACTATTTTTCCAAGCTTCTCAATATGTAAAATTAAGGCTTTAAGTAAGCTAGGGGCAACAAGTTTAAGCAGAGGTACGTGGAACAGCATAGTATGTGCATACATTAATGTGTCTCCTGTCTCATGTTACAAGAGAAATAGTTCCCTTGTTTTCCACTATTTCACTTGTCAAACTTGATGCTAGAAAACAGTGCAGCTGACAGGGTTACTGTTTATTGAAGATGTGCATTTGCTTGATATATGACACAAGGCGAAAATGGGAAAGAAAACCTTAGACAAGGCTCTTTATAGTTTAGGCACATATTGGCTTTGTATGGAAGAGCTCACTAAAGCAAGAAGAGTAAAGAAAATCTTATATCACTCAGTTACTGTGGGTCCTAAAATAGTTATGATCAGCTAAATGAATCCTATATATCCATTTATCTGCTGTCAATCTAGTACAACCCCCCTCGTTTATCCAGGTTCAGAATCGGCTTAGCCTTGCGGAGTGCACACAGGCAGAGCAAGGAAATTCTATGCTCAAGGAGAATTAGAGACAGGTTGTTACGGAGTGTAGATTGCTAAAATGATCATCATTTTCAATCAAAGAAAACTAGAAAACTTCTCATGGGTTTGATAAATGTGTAAAACATGAGCGGAATAACTAGCCAAATACTGGTGCACTGAATTGCCAAACACACTGCAAGCGGTTAACATTGTCTGAAAGAATAACTATCTGACAAAGATTAGTCATTAGTGTACAGTACTATAACTACGGATTATATGAAAGCTGAATTAAGAGATAACAGAAATATAGTTTAATCTTATTGAAGAAGTGCAGAAAATATACAAAGACAAAACCGATGTAGAATAGAAAGCTGCAAACAAAAGGAAAATGAAACAAAGAAATCAACATTATAAGATCAATTATGACCACGAAGTTCTCAGAGTATGGAGCTAATGCTATTGACTCCTACATCGCCCTTTCTCCTTTAAACCAAGGACCCAAGAAAACATGTTCTGTAATATAAAATAGAAGATCAGAAGTAGTAATCAGTCTACTGTAACACAAAATGGCACACAGATATGAGGAAAACTCACTATTTGTTTGATTCGTGACCAAGAGAAACAAATATGTAAAGCTTAAAAAGTCATTTTGACAAATTCACTTGAACGGGATAAACATCAGATCAACTTAAAAGTAGGAGAGAGGCATACCTTCAGCTTCGGTGTATCTGAAAAAGTCCTGGACAGAGATCAGCTTTTTCTTGTCAGGATGGTCTTTACTAGACCGCCCTAACTGAGGAAAAAGTTCAATTAGTTCTGTTATTGAAACTGTGGACAATGTTGATCTCAAACGCTCGACATTGGATAATGGAATACTAAGCAAACCATTCGCTAAACTTTTTGCGGAATTTCCTGTGCTCTCATCTTGACCATCAATATCATTAGCACCAACTTCTCTCTCTTCTCTTGTAGAAGAACCTACATCAACAATACTTGAAGGAACACCTCCTACTCTTGCAAAATTCAGATTCCCCAGAAATCCATTGACATCAGCTCTTTTACCCTCTATAATACTGACTAGCACCTTAAAATGATCAAACTGATTGGCAGGCTGAGGAATTTGATTTTGGCATTCGTGTTGTTGTACTCCTAAGTCAAATTTTTGAAGCTTCATAGCTATTTGATCAAAAAGAAAACCAAAAACGCACTCAAAAGATAAATTGTTTTCCTCTTTGTCCTTCACTCCATCATAGTTTCGAATAACAACCTGATCACTTGACTTCTTTACATGATTCACCCTCACAGTGTCCTCATTCGCCTTTGAAGACGGCTTTTTCACAGACTTAAACGGGGTCGGAACAGCCTGAACAAAACCATTCATTAATAATGACCAAGCAACATCAAACTGCAGACAGTTTACACAGCTCCCACCATCCCCTTTTCCAACACCAAACTTTTCCTTCAGCCCTTTCTTGGCCACATTATTGGCCCCTTTATCATTATTCCCAAACATTCCAACGAACATCTTAATGGGTAACTTTATGAGCAAGCCCTTCTTTTTCTCATCAACACTAGCAGCCACGTCTTGCTTACTTGCTGCACACATTTTCTTGACATCTAATCCAGGAGTCTCATTCTTTGGAGCAAGCGGCCAACAATGCTCAAAATCCTTTGCCACTTTCTTAATACCTGACTCTATTGGGGAAAATGCATTCTTAAACAATTGTACCGAATTCAGAAATGACTCGACAGGGTCTCCTCCACCCCCAGATGCCACCATCACTCAACACCCTTCTTCACAGGCCCTAATCCTATTACTATTCACAAAACAAACAGATCCCTAATTGTACGAGAACATAGCAAAACAATTGCCCCCAGCACAATTCAATTATATCAATTCAAACTCGGAGCTGTACAACGTGGTCAACTGTTATTTACACAAAAATTGAAAATGACAAGAAAATTGGTTTTCTAACTTTCCTGTTACTGTTATCCAGTAAGATTTTAGAAGCCACTAAAATTCTGCAGATCAAATACCAGAGATGTGGTGACTGCAAAAGAGAATAACTCAGAAAAAGAGCCTCATATTTTTTTTCTTTTTTTTTTATTCATATATCATTGGAGGTAAGATAATCTTAGAAATTTAGAGAAGAATAATAAAATAAAATTAAAAAAAGACGTCCACTTGTGCGTGATGATTCTTCTTAAATGACAGAAATAGCCCTACTATTAGGAGGTTTTCAGCTTATACGAAAACTAAGTGAGCGATATATTTGTCATTTGGATAGGGGTAATGGAGTGGCTGGAGTTTATTGGAGAGTTAACTTAACTATAATTGAAATATATATTTGAAAATGTTATTATTTTTCCTCTTTCTCTTTTTAAGAGTATTTTGTTAGTTTTAATTTATATATTTTTGAAGGTAGGATTTCGATAATGACTGGGCTGAGAGGTGAGTGTAGATAATATTGGGTGACGCAGCGTCTAGTGGGAAATGGGACAATTTGTTGGCATTATGCGTATGTTTGTGAACTTGTTTAGGCACATTCTACGGTTAAAATTTACACATATTCGGTCTCGATATATATATATATCAAGCTAATATATATATATATATATAATATGTGCTTGAATCTAGAGTTTATATTACTTAATCATAATTAATTAACAGATATTTTACTTAATTTAATCACTTAATCATAGTAAAGAACATTAATTTGATGTATACACCGAATGCGTGTAAGTTTTTACCTCATTCTAGACTTTAGTTGTAAAGAGGTATAAGGTGAGATATTTCATCAATAAAATTTATTATTTTTGTATTTTTTATATATATTTTTTGTGAGTTAATTTAATTAATTTTTAAAGTTAAATTTAATTTGATTAATTCAATTTCTTAAAATTAAAGTTTAGATATTCAAAAACTATATGAAATGTACCATGAATTATAAGAAAAAATTAACTTGATTAAGAAATACATCTCAAAATATTGATTAAAGTTTTATCGTTTGACTTTTAAAAAGGAAAAAAATATATAAAAAGGAATAAATTTATTTCCGAGCTAATTTATACAATCATCCTAATATGGTATAAAACTAATATCATCAATCATGGGACTATTTATACCACCTTCCACATGGTATAAAATTGTCCAGAAATTATAATCCCTGGAATACAATTCTTGGGATAATTTGGTATGTACCAAACAACCCCTAATCATGTGTAATTATTAATAGGTGTTCATACAATCCTACTATAATACGCATTTATTCTTTTTTCCTGATACTTTCTTCTTCTCATATTAGTTGTCTATCTTTCTCTTAATAAATTATATATAAGATGGATAATTTTACTAATTTATATTTTATCAACAAATTTGAAATAATAAATTCAAAACTTATAAACTTATTTAGGCTTTCAAAAATATTAACTGTAGGGTAAAAATAAATTTTTTATTAATTTTATTTTGATTTAGTAAATGGACAAATAATTTGATACAATTATTTATAATAAAGTGCACAACTAATATGAAACTAGGGAGTATGGCATAGAACTTAGATTTGATAGTTGGGTAAATTAAGAAAGTGACAGGAGGCAAGTGAGACTAGTCATATGTGATTTCGCATAAATAATACTGGATCTATTCTTGAGCAGGATCGCTAAGGTAGTCGTGCTCGTAAAAGATCTGAAGTCGTGTTATATAGACTCGTTGTAACAATTCTCATAGTGATTTTTATAAATTCTATATTTTAATCATTTTACCCTTTTTTGATGTTTTTTCATGATATTTGTGAGTTACAGAAGCGGATGGCATGATTTTCGAGGTGTTTGGTTGGTTGTTATGGAAGTTTTTGACCTTGGAAGGATTTGAAGTTAGAAGAGTTAACTTATGTCACGCCTCGAGCCGACATCTTAGTGGTGATAAACACTCGGAATCAGATGTGGCCTGAGAAAACCACTTGGGCTAGCATGAAATAAATAAAGCTAAATTTTAATTAAAATGCGGAAGTTAATACATGGGTTGAACTTCTGTAAACAAAATAAAATAATGTAAACTTTTTAAATTAAAAAATTAAAAATTTTAAAAGCTGATTACATCTGACTCGACTTGACTATGTTTATGAAGTCTCTACTACACTTTGAATATAATTATCTTTATATAAAAAACAAATTGATAACTGGAATACTGCTAAGTCCTCGAAAATACTGAGAACTCACTCAAGATGATATCATCGCTTATTAAAGAGTTTATTCTTCATGAACCTATATATGTGTGTGTAAGTTGGGGGCTACATCATAAAATAATATAGCACCAAAAAGAGACGTTAATACTTTAAATATACTGACATGGAAAGTAGTAAAGTAAAATATGATAAATATTTGAAACTGAACAAGATCATAAAGTCAAAACATGACAACTACCTGAGTACAAAGATGCAAAATGGAGCTCACTGATTTTTCTTACAAGCTGAAGAAACTAAAATAATAAGATGAATAGGTTATTAAAATCAGTATAAAACATGTAAAACTCAATTAGTAAACTTTCTGAAATTTTAAACTCAAAAGTAAGTAACTTGAGATTCTATTATACAGAAACTTTCATTCAACCATCACAAATCATATAATTAAGTAGAAGAAACTATTAAGTTTTTTAAATTTTTGAGGGAATTTCTCTTGATTGGCATAAAGCAGCGAGCAACATGGAGTTCAATGTATTGCCCATATTGAGAAGAGTCATCCTATACCTTATTAGGGTATAATACATATCATAATCTTTAGATTCAAAAATAAGTTGAAGGCTAAGAGAGGAGTCTTCCTAACTGTCGAGGTCCTATCCTACGTTGACAATGTAGTTTTGGGACATGTTTTGTCTAAATTCACACTCATCTCGGTGCTAAATAGTCCTCCCAAAATATACTAGTTGTTTATAATATAAGTCTGAAAATATTTTTTAAAATCATGCTTGACTAGAAATATCGTATAATGATCATATCTCTCTCTATGTACCTTGACTCTAATTCTCTTACACTTTTGAAAACTTTAGCTTTCAAAATACAATAAACTTTTTCTCTTTTCAAGACATAATATTAACATTATGATTCTTTATAAACTCTTCATGACAATAAACTTGTAATTTTTAAACAAATTTTCAAAAAAACTTAATTAATCTTTCAAGACATCAAATACACTATCAAATTCACAAAATTTTTTGGAAAATTCAAAAGATATGAATTAGAAATCAATTATTGGAAGGGTCTATAAATCTATAGACTTTTTGATAATAAGCATGGAATATTTAAAGACTTGTATCAAAAGATAAGGAATAAAATTTAATGATTTTGATTTTCAAAAATCCTAACTTGATTCGTGGATTGAAACTAAAATTGAACTTGATTGTGGGGAGGAGGGAGTTTCCACATTGAAGGATTAACTTTACATACTTTAGATATGAAGTTTGGGAAAGAATCTTTGAAGAGGAGCCCTAGTTCTTGATTCTTCTTGAAACTTGCGTTCTTGAGTTTGGGAGAGGAAAAGAGAAAAATAATTGATAGTCTTCTATTATTTTGGAGCTAAAAAGGGTTTGATAATTGGGTAAATATGGGTTTCACAAGGTAAAAAGACTAAAATTCCCCTAATAATAATTTAAAAGTAAAATAAAATTTTATCGGCAGGAGGGTGTGCGATATGCCCTCCAGCGCGTTATCACTACTAGTGTATCGTGCTTGCCGTTACGCAGGGCAGTCAGTGAGCCCCTTCGTGACCTTCGCAACATAAAGCTCATCTTGGAGATCTCTGGGTGTTGATGTCGCCCAAGCTATACTCTCAAAAAAATATAAAGTAGTCGATGTCAAAATATAGTAACCCAACTAGGTTGGGGTCGATCCCGTAAGGAATAGGTCGAACTCATCTTTCAAACTTGCTGAAGTAGCCGAAAGTGCGGGAAAGTAAATGGCGGGTTTGCAGTAATTTGTAAAAGTAACAAGATTTGAATGTTTTTGGTTGTAAACAATCTGAAATGAATACTAGGCTTGTGTTTTCCTTGGTTTCTAACTCCGTAGTTTTATCTTGCTCAATTTGACTATCTCAAGGTCACATAGTGCGGAAAAGTAAATGGCGGATTTGCATTAATTTATAAAAGTAACAAGATTTGGATGTTTTTGGTTGTAAACAATCTGAAATGAACACTAGGCTTGTGTTTCCCTTGGTTTCTAACTCCGTAGTTTTATCTTGCTCAATTTGACTATCTCAAGGTCACACATGTAGAATCTGGTAGGCTACGTATTACCAACTGTCTCGTAAATGCCTTTGGTGAATCTCACCCTTTACCTTGTGAGTCTCAGGGTGTCACCTTACTAACCCTTGTCTTTGATCCCAATTTAACTTTCACCTTGTGGGTCTCAAGTTATTAGACAAGGGTTAATAGCCTCGAATCACTGTTGCAACCTTCTTTTCCTAATCTTGTCCTCTCTTATGAAAATGATCTCGAATACTAGCAAGTCCTTAGCTTCTGCAGTAGCCAAGGAAGCAAACAATACGAAGAAGAACACAATACATGCAGTAATAATGGTTTAGTCGAACCTCACACTTTTCCTACTTCATTAACCCACCAGGGTTCCCATAAATCGAGCCAAGGAAAATAGTCGCTCATAGTTGCTAAATAATCCATTGAATTCAATAAAGAAAACATAAAATATGTTGGAACCCATGGGAGTTGCACCACACAGTGAGGGACCTGGTTCCTCAAAATCAGGCACAGACAATAGAACAATGAAACAACTATAAAGTGCTGAAAAAACTAAAGGCTTTGCAGGAAATTAACAACACAAAGATTTAACGTCGAAACCCTATTGCTCAAGGAAGGAAAAATCATGACTTGCCCTCACAATCTCCTTAGAAATCCACTATAATCAACCTCTTGATTACAGACTCAATTTCAGCCTAACTCTAAGCTCCTCATGCTTGTAGTAACTTTGCTACAACTAAACCTTAGCAACTCTGCCAAAACTCTCTTAACATTGGTTAACTCTAACCAATTTGACCTTAGGCAACTCTACCTAAGCACCCTCAAAGTAAAGAAAACAAAAGAGAATTACTCTTATAGACTTAGTAATTCTGTTACAAATCAGGATTCACTCAAGAGCACTCACTCTTTTAGCTTACAAAATAAATAAGAACATGACCAATACTTGAGCAATGTTGTAAATTGAGTTTTTGCCTTTTTTTTCCTCTCTTCAGCACTCTTTTAATTTTGCAAAAACCACTTGATGAAGAAGCATACCTTTCCTTTTATAGATGGGTGATGAATAGGATTGAAATATAATTAGACCAGGTGTCCTCAATAGTATAAGCAGCACCTGCACAGTTTGTTACACAAGAGGACAAAACTGTACAGACGCATGCTAGCTATACTGTTGCCTTGAACATCCATGACCTGGTCCCTTGTAGTCATTTACTCATCATCAAAACAAGATACAACAATTTTCCCCTTTTTTGATGATGACAAACTAGCCTCAGAGTTTTGAGCATCAATACATATTCATCACATTTAATTAGTGTGATTACACTACTGAAGATGAATGTTCCCCATATCATCATGTTTCCACCATCATACAACATAGGGATCTTGTCTATTGTTATCAGTTGGCACAAAAAACTTAACTCATTTGCTTCCCCCTTTTAACAAAGCACCAACATTTCTGCACTATCGTTACTTCCTACTCTGTTATTATGCCTTCATACGATTTATCACATACTTCCCCTTGTCAACATGCCATTCATATTTGTATTTCAACTCGCAATTTGGTACCTATTCCCTACCACATAAAATCAGTATTTACCCTTTTGGCATTATTAAAAAGTATAAACAGTAAACTAAGAGTAAAATAAGCACATGTTAGTTAACTCATGGCCACTGGGGCAACACTAACCTGAAGACCAGCCTTTAAAATAAAAAAGATACAAATTAAGAGAACATAAACAAGAACTCATTCATATTCAGCAGTTTAGGTATCATTGTAGTGCAAGATTTATATTTCCTGTTCCACAGAAAGAGCCACAGAAGTTAGAGGAATTAATAAGAATGAAGGATTTGGGGAGACGATTTGGAGAAGTAAGGCCATCATTTTAATAGTTCTTTGGTTAGTGTCTTGAAATCTATATTCAAGATTAGAGGCCTCATGGTTAGAACTGTAATCTTATTGTTGAGTTCATCATTCTCACTTGCTAAATTTAAACCTGCATCTCTCAATTTACGTATTTTTAGTAATTGGTTTGTGTTTTTCCCCTTTTTTGTTATATATATAATCCCTACTAGGTGCGTCATCAGTCATTATTTTTTTCTTGGGACCAATCCTTCAAAAGTCTAATGCTTTTTAGTAGGATTTCTAGATTTCACTTTGGAGACTTGTTTTCCGGCTGCCATTTTGGTTCTTAGGACCATCCAAACTTTCTTCTAGGTTATGTGACAGCAAAATATATTTTTCAATAACCCAAGGATCACCAGTCATCACACTATCAAAGAGGTAATGTGTTTCTAGGGATAAATCCCTATCAGGAACGTAAGTGAAGAAAAGTTTTGGCTTTGAATGGTTAGGATAACTGAGTTGGGCAGGGTCCATGGAGTTAATTCAAAGATGAGTTTGATTTCAATTTTGCATAAGACAAATTTCCTGACAAGGAGAGGATGTGGCCTTTTCTAACAGAACAGTTTGAATCCCATATATGCAAAAAATACAACAAGAATTCTTATTGCCTCTATTCTTGCTACAAGGCAAAAGTCTCATCATAGTCAATCCCTTCTTCCTAGTTATAACCTTGAACAACTAGCCTTGCCTTGTTTATGTTAATAGTTCCACTCTCATCTTGCTTTTTTCTGTACACCCTTTTGGTCTCAATAATTATTTTGTCAACAGGACTGCGGACTAGATGCCAGACTTTGCTTCTTTCAAATTGCTGGAGTTCTTCCTGTATTAAATTGATCCAATCAGCATCTTTTAGAGTTTTTTTCAAATTTTTGGGCTCAATTTGAGACAAAATAGCTGAAAATACCATAACATTTCTGGCTTGATATCTTGTTTGGACTCTTGTTTCCAAAGGTGTAGTCAGGTTCTCAAAGGGATGAGAGGAATTATGCCTCCAGTTTTGCCTTATGAGATTGATACCACTAGGACCATGTATCTGTGTATTCTGACTAGTTTGGTCTGGTTATTCTTATACTAGAGCTAGATTTTATGACTGAGATCTTGGATCACCATTACTATCATCACCCTCATCTGCATCATTTATCCCTTGATCACCATCTTCAGCAATATCATCCCTTTGAACAAGAATGGGCTCTTCAACTTTTGAATCTTCGCCATCTCCTGAATTTATTTAATTTCCTGACTCATTTAAGATCATATGAACACTTTATTCAACATACAGTGTTCTTTTATTGAACACTCTATAAGCTTTGCTTATTGAGGAATAGCCTACAAACACGGCTTCATCACTTTTGGAGTCAAATTTTTCCAATTCTTTCTTGCCATTGTTTAGCACCAAACATTTTCATCCAAATAGTCTGAAGTAGTCTAGATTAGGATTTATATTGAATACCAGGTCATATGGAGTCTTATTCATTAGTGGTCTAATGTAATACCCCATAAAGTTCTCTCCTAGTCTAAGCGTTAGAGCATTTTCGGAAAAACAAAAATCCGAGTCTAAAAATTTCAGAAATATCATCCAAAGTATGAAACACTTTAAATCGTGTTATATTTCTCTAAGTTCAACTTTTTGTCATAAAGATCATTGAATAAGCTTTCCATCGATACCAATTTCATCAAAATCTGACATAAGATGAGGGAGTTATGGCCGATTTACTAAACGGTATCGGAATTGCCCAGGTTTGACGGCCAAAGTGGTGGACCGTCAAAAAGTTGATGGACCGTCAAGGGGCCCGTCATGTCGAAATAGAATGACCCATTCCTGACCCCCAAGTGACGGACGATCTGGTGGACTGTCAGATTCCTGACGGATCGTCTCTTCAACCGTCACATCGAGACAGAATGTCCCAGTTTTGGCACTCGAGTAACGGACGACTTGGTGGACCATCAGTCCCTCTGACGAACCGTCAGATCGACCATCACAGACCCCGAGTCATCAATTTTCAACTCTTTTTCTTTAAAGGGCATTTTGGTCTTTTCCACTCTTTCTCCAACCTCTATAAATACTCACTTAAGGGTTGAAGGCCTTATTTCTTTTCTCTTCTTTCACCCAAAAACTATGGTTTCCAAAATAAAAAATTCTCTCTTCTTCCACAAAAAATTTAGAGAGAATCAAGAGCAAAAATCAAGAATTCTTCTGAAAGCTTTCAAGAAAGAGTTTCCCCAAGGTATGTAGATGTTGATTCTTGGGTACCTTTCATCCAAGAAGCTTAAGTACCTTTTTATAAATCTCCAAGATTTATGTTTATGAATTTTTAATGATTCTTGTGAGTTGAAATTAATGTTCTTGCTATGAGTGAGTTGTGGTTCATGTTTGTCTACAAGATTATCAAGCCTTGGCCTTAGTACGTGGTATTTGTGTGGTAAATGGATTATGAACTCGTTGATGATGTTGATTGATTTCCAAGATAAAATGTTTATGTGGTTTGTATGAATCTATGAGATTATACGGGTTGGAAACATGTAAATTTAGTTGTTCATGATTAGTAGTTGGGTTATTATTCCTATGCCTAAGTTGTGTATGTGAGGTGTTCGATAAAATGTCTATGAGACTAGAAATCAAGCATTGTAGTTAAATAGTGATCTAATGACATGATAGTATGAAGTTTCCTAAGCGGTGTGAAATCCAAATACATGTTAAGACCGATATAGGTATGAAATAGTTGAGGTAAAACCTTGCTGAATGGAGTACGATCTAATAGCACGTTTACTCTATATTATTATGTGATTAATATCCTGAGATGCTTAAAGCGACCCTTTAGTAATTGTGATGATGAATAGAGGTCTATGTTTCCTAAATGTTGGATGTGATGCCTTAAGGATTTTGAGGGGGGGGAGTATGTTATGATTTCTAATTACTTGGAGAGATGCTTTAATAATTGTGATGATGCATTAATGATGGTGACGATTAAGGTATGATTGTGATGGTGAATGAATGATTATGATGATGGATGAATGCTTGTGTTGATGCATGGATGATTGTGATGGTGAATGGATAATCGTGATGATGTGAGAATGATTATGTTTTACTTTTATATTATCGAGTCCTAGGGGTATTTATACCCGACAATAGAGCTGTTGTCTAGAGCCCGTGTCAGTTTCACGATAATTCCAATCGAGCCATGATTTTCAGAACTCAGTGAACTATAGAATTCTGTATCCTCAGACAGGTGCGAAGCTTAATAACGCTCAGTAATCTCAGTTATCTCTGTAATCTCTGTATCGCTAGTAATCTAGCCTCCGTCCTATAATCAGCTTAGATCTAATAGTATTCAAGTGATTTAATTCTAATCTCAGAAGTGATTTGAATAATCTATTCAAGCTCTGCATCGTCAGTCAGATGCTATGATTCGATACCTTTTCATCAGATACAGAACTAAGTAATCACAATGTAACTCAGTCAGATCTCTTGAGAAATATAACCAGTATCAGATTCAGCTCAGTCTAAGTTCAGTTAAGAATCAAATCAGTGTCTTTCAGTTGGGAGTAGAAACTAGCACCGAGCGAGCTCAAGGATGGGGACTCACCTACTAGTGGAGGGTGTGATCCTTAGATGCGATCCTTGTGCTCCAGAACTACATAGCCAGCTTAGGTTGAGACATCACACCTATTAGACGAGGGTGGATGGGAGATATCATACCTGCTAGATATGGGTAGATGAGGTGGCTTGACCTGTTAGATGAGGGCTCCACCATTCTCGTATGAGGACCTAATAGATAAGGGTCATATAGAGATAATGTCTTTACCCGTGGAACGGTATTGACACCCTCCCGACCGGGGATAGAGGTTGGACCCCTAAGAGATAGTAGGGGCATGTCGGTTAAGTAACTACTTCCCACAGTCTCTGTTTCAAAATCAGTCTCAGACTTGAAAAAAGAGCTCAGTTCAGTGTACAGAATTTAAGGCTGTTAGATACAGGACATTAAGTATTATTACTTGCTAATTCGAAGATCCGTTGCTAGATAGGCCGACCTCAACATCATTTATGAAGAAGTATTGTTATCCACAGACTCAAAGAAAACCTGTTAGATAGGGTTGCTATCCGTTTCAGAAGCTTCAGATACTCGTAATCTTAGTATGTTCAGAGATTTCAGAACTCACTCCTTGATGAAAGTGCATCCATATTTCCCAGTTATCAATATCAGATGAGTCAGTGATTCAGTATCTCAGTGTCAATAGTGAGTTTAGTTTGCAGAAAAGTGGTATCTGAGTTCCAGTCTCTAGAGTTGTGATGATTGTGATTATGACCTGTGCGTTCATGTATGTGTTCTCGTGCGATGTTTTCATGATTATTCGATTTACATGTTGTGCATGCATGAGCCCTTGCATTTAGCCTTACCTCGTCTACATACTCGGTACATTTTATACTGACATATTTGCGCTATGGTGTTTTATTTGACACCATAGTTTCAGAGGCACAGGATTCAGAGTTTCCTCAGCAGTTCAGTTTCAGTTAGCAGTAGTAGCAGTGAGTTCTCTTTCTTCGAAGACGAATTTTAGTTTACTAATATTGCATCAGATTTTATTTATATTGTCAGTTGACGGAGTTAGTTGGGGACATGTCCCATCAACTCCACAGTTCAGACAGTTTAGAGGCTTTTCAGACGGATGTTGATGTATTAGTATTCAGTTTTCAATTTCAGTATGTATAGATGTGTTGAACCTTATGGCCAGTTTTCGCATTTATTTCAGATATTATGCAGTGCACATGTACAGATATCAGTAAAGGGTTAGCTTGTGGTCCTCCGAGTCCATAATCACCGTATAACGTCATGAGATGGGATCTCAGGGCGTTACATCTAATTAAGCACCTATTAGTAACATAACAAGCAGTATTTATGGCTTCAGCCTAGAAACTCTTTGGAAGACCATTATTAATTAGCATAGTCCTAACAAACTCTTTGAGTGTTCTATTTTTCCTTTCAACAACTCCATTTTGTTGTGGAGTTCTAGGAGTAGAAAAGTTGCGACTCATTTTATGCTTATCAAAAAATTCACCAACTTGAGAATTCTCAAATTCAGTTCCATGGTCAGACCTGAATTCACCAATTTTTCCATTTAGCTTCACTTGTATTTTCATGGTAAAATCCACAAGAACCTCATATGTTTCATCCTTAGTTCTTATAAACACTGTCCAGGTAAACCTGGAGTAGTTATCTACAATAACCAGCTCATATTTCTTCTCTTCTCTACTTTGGACTTTAATAGGTCTACATAAATCCATGTGTAGTATTTTAAGAGGTCTGGAAGTACTCACCAGCCTCTTCAATTTGAAGGAGGATCTGGTCTATTTTACTTTAACACAAACATCACAAACTTTATTGTCTGGAAATTTCAGCTTTGGCAAGCCACGGTCTAGGTCCCTTGAAATCATTTTGTTTAACAAAGAGAAACTTACATTTCCTAATCTTCTGTGCCATAAATTAGTATCTTCACCTTGAGAACTTAAACAAGTTAATTCCCCATCAGCCACTGACTCTAGATCAGCTACATACATGTTTTATTTTTATCCTTTTTGCTTTAAGAATAATTCTTCCATATTTCATGCTTGACAATAAGAAATTGCTAACACAATGGATCAATACACGAGAAACTGGCCAAGAAGACTAAGCTAGCTATCAACTGCCCTAGATGGATTCATTCATTCATCATAATAAAACCAGTTTTAGTATGTTAAAAATAGGGTTAGTGTGAAAGAAAGATCCCAACATTCATTTCTGAATGAATATTCATAGTACATCTATTAGATAAGAATTTTACCTCATTTCCTTTGTCATAGATTTGAGATATACTTAGACTACTGTACTTAAGGCCATTCACATAATACACATCTTCTATTGCATGATGAGGTAATTTTCCAATCCTTCCAACATCTTGGATATACCTATCTTTACCATTTTCAAAAGACACCCCCTTGAAGTGTCTTTAGGGAGAGAAAACAGTCAACCCTTCCAATCATGTGCCTTGAACAACCACTATTCATAAACCAATTTTGGGTGCAATCCCCTTTTTCTACCCATTTTCTTTTTTATTTTCATTAGTTGCCATGAGAGAAAACTAGGAACCTGAGATGATTTTCTTATCATCCCTTTTCATCATAAAACCAACTCCATACACTTTATCTTTCTCAGATTCATTGGAGGAGTCTTCCCATGCAACCAACACCTTTTTGACTATACAGCTAGCTGCTTCCTTTCTTCTTGATTTTTTTAGGATTTTTCTCCGTCTTTTGCATTGGGCAATCCCTAATGAAATCTTCAGAACTACCACCTTTGTGACACACTTCAATTTTTCCATTCTTTTTGCTAAGCTCACCATTTTTCTTCATTACTTTAACAATCCTTGTTGGCAGAAGTGCAACATCTGTGTCTTCCTCACTTGAGTCAGACTCTAAAGCCTTCAAAGTCAGGAATCTCTCCCTTTTTGCTTCCTTTCTCTCTACCCCTAGCTCAGTTATAGCATTTTCTTTACTTTTCTAGGTGTTTGGAATAACTTCAAAGATTATTCTCACCTCTTTGTATAAGGGAACCTTTTCTCCTATTCCAAATTCAGTGAGGCAGCCATGATGACCAAAACACTCTAGGTATGAACCTTATAGAGTGAACCGTCTCTGATACCAATTGTTGGAACCCTTGGGGGTTGCACCACATAGTGAGGGATATGGTCCCTCAAAATCAGTCATAGACAACAGAACAATGAAGCAACTATGAAGTGCTGGAAAAACTAAAGGCTTTGCAGGAAATTAACAACACAAAGATTTAACGTGGAAACCCCCTTGCTCAAGGGAGGAAAAACCATGGCTTCCCCTCTCAAGCTCCTCAGAAATCCACTATAATCAACCTCTTGATTACAGACTAGATTTCAGCCTAACTCTAGGCTCTTCCTGCTTGTAGTAACTCTACTACAGCCTAACCTTAGCAACTCTACCAAGGCTCTCTCAACATTGGTTAACTCTAACCAGTTTTGACCTTAGACAACTCTACCTAAGCACTCTCAAAGTAAAGAAAACAAAAGAGCATTACTCTTATAGACTGAGTAATTCTATTACAAATTAGGATTCACTCAAGAACACTCACTCTTTTAGCTTACAAAAGAAATAAGAAGATGAGCAATGTTATAAATTGAGTTTTGCCTTTTTCCTCTCTTCAACAATTCTTTAATTTTACAAGAACCACTTGATGGAGAAACATCCTTTTACTTTTATAGATGAGTGATGAATAGGGTTGAAATATAATTGGACCAGTTGTCCTCAATAGTACAAGTAGCACCGCACAATTTATTACACAAGAGGGCAAAACTGTGCAAACGTGTGCCAGTTGTACTGTTGCCATGAGTATCCAGGGACCTATTCCCTTGTAGTCATTTATACATCATAAAAACAAGATAAAAAAGAATCAAGTAACAATAATGAAAGAAGAAATACCTAAAGTCTTAAATCAATCATGTAACCAAAAACCAAGAATAAGAGAATTCCGAGATCAAAAGTCAATTTTGAAATCAATATATATTTATAAGAGTATAAAGTGCATCAAAGTGTGTAAACTAACTAAAAACGTCAAAAGAGTATTTATAGATTACATAGAAACCATAGAAATCCTTTGAAAAAGAAAAGAGAAAAACTGAGTCTGCAGCCACCTATGGTGCCACTGATGGGTCGTATGTGGCACCTACGGTACATAGATGGCCTCACGTAGGTGACAGGGTCTTCAACTCTACATTATCCTTTGAATCTTTAATTTCTGGCACTAACTCTGGCACTTACAGACCATAGGTGGTACCTACGAGCTGTAGGTTCCCTATCATAGGTAGTATGGCCAAATTCTCAACTTCTGATTCTCTGAACTTCAACCTTGTGACACCTAAGTAGGTGCCAACATAGGCTGGTCAAAGCTCAGCTTTTATCTTCTTTCCTTCTGTTTAGATCCCAAAATCTAGTTTTCTGCAAAATAAGACACAAAACATATCACATCTAACAAGATAGGCCTAAGTATTTGCATATTTTTTGGTTTTAAGAATCGAAAGTGCCATGAAACCATGGCACATCAACATCCTTAACTTAGAAGTTTGTATGTCCTCAGGCAATAAAAAACAACAAAACAACACAATGATGCTTAACCAAGAGAACCATAAGACACCTACGACAGTCAATTTCAATTTAAGCTCAAGAACATTGCCCCTCCAATTTTGACACTTTAAAACCAACTGTGTGGATATCAATGTAGCCCAACCATGTGGCATAAAGGAATAAATTTCATTTGCAACAAATAATCATACATATGTACAAGTTACACTACCCGAATTGATAAGCAACTAGCAACACAACCCATGCATCCTTACAACAAAGAATGCCTACTTACTCTATAGGATAATACATGTGTCATGACCCGAATCAGTGTTTGTCATGACGGGCATCTCTAATTCACTATGGACAGAAGACCACCCCACCGCCCAATAATGGCTGAATTATGAACATATAACAAAATAGCACAAGATAAGTTCAATGAAAAAAAGATATATTTATAATCGATAATCGATAACCGACCAAACATATCTAACCAACATCACCCAAATCTATAGTAATCCAATAAAGCCTCTATGCAAAAAAAAGAACCAAAAACCAGTCTTGGTTAGGATATGTCCCCGACTCTGATAATGACAATGGCAATGATAATGAAAACTCTCAATTCTAATCTATGATAAGAATTGATGAGATGTCCAAGTCTTTCAGAGAATGGAAGCTCACCACTTCACAACAAGAACCGACGAACCAAAATGATCCATCTAACTCTGCGTAAAAAAGTAGAAGTATCTCCGGTGCCTGCATCACGTGGGGATACACCGTCCGAAGATGGTTAGTGGGTTGAACACTAGAATGTAACTCAGGGATAGAGGATAAAATAATGCCATGGATAACCATTCAAATCCAGTCCAAAATCTAATACACATAATCAAATACAAATACACATATATATATATCACGTGTCGGGGTAGGGAACAAGTCTTAGCAGGCCCTTTAAAACTTTGGTCTGAATTGTGTAGCTCAGCCTTCATAACATAAGAAGGCACCCATGGGCTATATAGGGACAACTTCCCCCCAGTTGGAAGGGCTCCAATGCATGTGGCTGCACGAACTAGACACTGTGTATATGCACCATGGAAGACTCGAACTGGGAACCTCCCGGCATACCAAGGTGACATAATCACCCAATTATGTAATATAATATGGGGGACTCAAACCTCCTAATCATATGATAATAATAAGGAGGACTCTAACCACCCGGTCATGTAGACCCCAGCATCAGCAATCTCGATTTCCAGTATTAGTCCCTAGGGACCTCCACTTTTATGACTCAGCTACACAACCCTCATTAAAGCCCAATTAAATAATCTATCACATATTCTCAATCATTGAACTATGATACATATTTAGGAATACATTGTTGGTATCATCATACCAACTACACTTGCGAGGTAACATCAATATGCCGAAATAATTTCATTATTTCGGGAAATTCGTAGCCCCTTTGGTTCAATTATGCATTAGCCTGGGGAATTGTATAACCCTATGAGGTTTATTCCAAAATCATTTTGCTTCATTAACTTTTCACATTATGCAATAGTTCAAGACTAGTTAAATATGTATTATGTTTATATTCAAACCAATTTCATAATATGGGATTGGGGTCATTACCGCTTCAAAAGTCATAAGTTGGAGAAAATCACAGTCCACTCATTTATTCACCATACCCATGTACCTCCACCGATTCAAAGCCATAATCAAAGCATGAATAGTCATACGTAAACCACGAGAAATATTGTTCAACAACAAATATTCAAAATCCTCAACCCATGTTTCAAAACCAATACAAAAACCATATGAATAATACTTTAAAACATATAGTTTTAAGCATATAACAATTAGGGTACATGCCTGAAATACCAAGTTTCACAAAAAGAATTTGACTCTTGAGCCCTTGAATGACCTACTTCTTAGAAACCCTAAGTATCTTTCTTGCGAGGATTTGAGGGATTTCTGAGAGTATTTAATTATGTTATGAATGAGAAATAACCCCTTTAAATGCTTTATGAATGTGGGGTTTTAATTGGGTAAGAAGGGAATTGTCTAAAGTGCCCTCAAATTAAAAGATGAAGTTTAGTCATCGATGTTTACGGGTCACTATACGACTCATAGGGTTTCATTACGACTCATCACCACGAGTCGTAGCCAAGACAGTTTCAAGGGAACATACTGTTGACCCTACAACTCCACCAATACGACTCGTAATGGGACCCTACGACTCGTAGGGTCCAGTCATAGTCAACACAGAAACTATTTGGGGTAAACATTAGACATTCTACAGTTTGCACAAAAGGACTCAAAACGAGTCCTTATGACTCATATTGAGACACTCGTACTTAGAACATAACTTAGCCAAACACACACTATTTATTCTATGATTTGAGTCTAACAACTCATTAAGACTCCCTGCGACTCATACGGTAAGTCATAGTCAGGACAGTGAGGATAAAATTTTAGAAATTCTCAAAGCTCAACACCTGAGGTGTTTTATTCCCCCCATTAGGATCATTCATCCCCAAATGATGGGTCAAGACATCCCTTAGCACGATTAAACACAGAAATTCACCCATACTTACCTTTAACAAAGACAGAAAATAAAGATTTTAAGATCATATATGCCTTAAGCATAATTTTTTGGAATAAGGAATAGTAACAGATTCTTGGACTTCATGTCCTCCTCAACTTCCCAAGTAACTTTCTCATACTTTTGGTTCCTCCAAAGAACCTTTATCGAAACCACATCCCTCGTCTATAACCAACAGACTTTCCTATCCTAGATCTCCACCGGAACATCCTTGTAATATAAAAAATTTGAAAAGCCTATACCTTCTAAAGGAACAACCAACGAAGGATCACCCCCACACTTCCTCAACATAGAGGCATGGAAGACCGAGTGAATAAAGCTCAAGCTTGAATGCAACTCCTATTCATATGAAAAAATACCAACCCTTTTCAAAACCAAATACGAACTAACGTAACGAGGACTGAGTTTCCCCTTCTTCCTAAACTGTTTTACACCCTTCACAAGAGACACCTTTAAGAACACCTAGTTACCAACATTAAACTCCAACTCCCTTCGTCTTACATCTGCATAGGACTTTTGGCAACTTTGGGTAGTTTTAAGCCTATCCTGAATCACCTTTACCTTCTTTCTGGCATGGTGAACCAAATTGGGGTAAAATAACCTATTTTCACTAACTACAAACCACCTTATATGAGACCTACACCTTTTACCATATAAAGCCTCAAACTGAGCCATACCAATGCTAAAGTAATAACTGCTATTGTAGGCAAGTTCTATGAGAGGCAAGTGGTCAACCCAACTACCACCATAGTCAATCAGATAAGATTTAAGCATATCCTACAATGTCTGAGTGGTTCTCTCCACTTGCCCATCCACCTGTGATTGGAAAGCGATACTAAGGCTCACCTTAGTCACCAAACCTCTTTAAAAGGAATGCCAAAAATGAGAAGAGAAATACGTACCTTGATCTGATATAATGGAAACTAGAACACCATGCAACTTCATGATCTACTTAATGAACAACTTGGCATAATCCTCAGAAGAAAAATTAGTCCTTACTGGCAAGAAATAAGCAGAATAAGCCATCCTATTCATGATGACCCAAATTGAATCAAACTGATGGTGAGACCGTGGAAGACCAATAATGAAATCCACATTAATTATTTCTGATTTCCACACAAGCAGCTCAATTTCTTGGCAAAATCCACCAGGCCTCAAGTGCTCCACCTTCACTTGCTGACACACCATGCACTTAGCCACAAAATTGGACACATCCCGCTTTATATTATTCCACCAATAAATTTCTTTAAGATCATGATACATTTTTGATTAACCAAGATAAATAGTATATTGTGACTCATAAGCTTCAACCCAAATTTTTTCTTGCAACCCATCAACATCGGGAACACATAATATACCTTGGTACCTCAAGATACCATCACTACCAATCTCAAAAGCCTTTATCTTCTGCCTACCTATATCCTTCTTGAGTTGCATCAAGATAGGGTTCAACACTTGTTTCTCCTTTACTTCAGCACTAAGAGATGACTTCGCCATCTCTTGAACAATCACACCACCATTCTCGAAATCCAAGAGATGGACTACAAGATTAGCCAAACGGTGAATATCCTTCAACAAATTCTGCTTCAGCTCATCCACATGGGAATAGCTTCCCATGGACAACCTGATAAAAGCATCAACAACCACGTTAGCTTTACTTGGATGATAGTGGAGACTTATGTCATAGTCCTTTAGCAACTTAAGCCACCTCCTTTGCCTGGGATTCAGCTCTTTTTGAGTAAACACATATTGCAGGCTCTTATGATCAGAATAAATATCAATAAGGACCCTATACAAATTATGTTGCCAGGTCTTCAATGCAAACACCATAACTAATAATTCTAAATTATGAGTCAAATAGTTCTTCTCATAAACCTTCAGCTGTCTAGAAGTATATACAACCACCTTTCCATGATGCATCATTACATAACCCAGTCCCACCCGGGACACATCACAATAGACAACAAAACCATCAGTACCCACCCTCAGGTAGAGTCAAGACTAGAGGCAAAGTCAACTTATCCTTCAACTTCTCAAAAGTACCTTCGCAGGTATCAAACCATAAGAACTTTACCTTTGTATAAGTCAACTTAGTCAATGGGGCAGCAATAGAAGAGAAACTTTCCACAAACCTTCTATAATAAGTGACTAAACCCAAGATGCTTTGAATATTGGTTGGAGTCGTCGGTCTAGGCCACTTCTTAAATATCGAAATTTTTTGTGGATCCACCATGATCCTTCACTAGAAACAACATGACCTAGATAAGTCAAAACATTCAATCAGAACTCATACTTAGAGAATTTAGCATACAACTGCTGCTCCTTAAAGGTCAGCAACATTAAACGAAGATGATCGTCATGATCCGCCTCACTCTTCAAATATACAAAAATGCCATCATTGAACACAATGACAAACAAGTCTAGAAACTGATTAAAAACCTAATTCATATGAGCCATAAATGCTATCGGGGCATTAGTCTAACCAAAGGACATCACCAAAAACTCAAAATGACCATATCAGGTTTGGAAACCAATCTAAGAGATATCCGCCTCCCTAATTTTCAACTGATGGTATCCAAACCAAAGATCAGTCTTATAAAGTACTTAGCACCCTGAAACTGATCAAACAGATCATCAAACCTTGGAAGGGGATACTTATTTTTCACGATCACCTTATTCAATTGGCGATAATCTATGTACATCCAAAGGGACCCATCCTTTTTACAAATAAATAGAATTGAAGAACCCCACAGAGAAATACTAGGTGGATAAAACCCTTATTTAGAAGATCTTTCAACTTCTTCTTAAGTTCTTTCAACTCTGCCGGATCCATTCTATAAGATGGGATAGAAATAGGATGAGAGTCCGAAAGAAGATCAATCCCAAAATTGATTTCCCTATCGGAAGGAACACCAGGAAGATCATTAGGGAACACCTTAGAAAATTCATAGACCGCAGAGATAGCCTACAAAAAAGAACTACAGATCTAGAATCCTTAACATGCACTAAGTGATAAAGGCACCCCTTAAAAATCAATTTTCGGGCTCTAAGATACGAAATGAATCTTCCCTTCGACACTAGGGAACTAGTTTACCACTTGATCACTAGCTCATTAGGGAATTGGAAATTGACTTTTCGGGTCCAGCAATCAAGAGACGCATAGAACAAATGCAACCAATCCATCCCTAAAATCACATCAAAGTCTAACATGTCCAACTCTATCAGATCCACCAAGGTTTCCCTACCACAAACCGATATCACACAACCTCTATATACTTTTCTAGCCACAATAAAGTCACCCACTTGGTGGACATAGAGAAGGGATCCGGAATACACTCAGGGTCAAAACCAAAGTGGATAGCCATATTAGGGGTCACATAAGAGAGGGTAGATCTGGGATCAAGGAGACAATATACATCACGAGAGAAAAGTTTGAGCATACCAGTAACAGTATTGAGGGATGCCTTAGAATCCTGGCGAGTGGTAAGAGCGTACAAACAGTTTCGTCCAATGTCAGAGCCAGAAGCAGAAGTAGCACCCTTTGGTGTAGGAGACAATAAAATATCAACATGTATGTTATTTTCTCCAAAAGCAACCCTAGAAGGATAATCCCTCTGCATATAACCAATCTACCTATATTTAAAGAACTTGTTCCTCCCCTCTTCACAAATACCACAATGCACTTGACCACAAAATCTATAAGGGGGATATAATGGAGCTATTTGAGCCTTACTAGCCTGAGGCTGGGAAATCTATACCCTTGGACCCACACTATTTTTAAAATGACAATCACTCAATGACTTTGGATAAGGAGCACTAGCCGTAGAGTAGAAAGCAAAATTTTCCCACTTCTTATTAGACTATTTTTCCTTATCTCTACTACTCTACTGTCGTCCTCTACCCTGATTCGAATACCGAAACTTCTTACTTTTTCTTTCACTCATCTAAACCTACTTTTTATTTTCCTTCTTAACCTATTGCATATACACTACCAACCTAGAGATATCCATGTCTTTGTTCGATAGAGAAGCTTTGCATTCCAATACCAATTCACAGTACAATCCTGAAGAAAATTTCCTTATCTGAGTTCTTATAGAGGATACCAACTCTAGAGCATAACGAGACAACTGGTGAAGCTTTAAGGCATACTCATTTACTATCATCCTGCCTTACTTCAAATTCAAGAATTTCTCAGCCTTTGCTTCTCTCAACTCTTGGTCTCATATGCTCAAATTCTCCTCATGATCGACCTCATTCTTAGAATAAATAAGATATAATCTATAAATATAATAATAAATAAATCAAGGTAAAGTCAAAATACTCGATTCATCAACTCCATAAATGCGACTAGGACATTGGTTAACCCAAAGAAAATGCCACAAGCTTATAATGATTGTACCAAGTTCAAAAAGCTCTCTTCAAGATATCTAAAGATCTAATCCTTAATTAGTAATTTTGAGATGTCAAATCAATATTCAAAAACACCAAAACACCCTAAAGCTGATCAAACAAATCGTCAATATGAGGAAAAGGGTACTTATTCTTAACCGTCCCTTTTTTAACTATTGATAATCAATATATATACATATAGAATTATCTTTTTTCTTCACAAACAAGACATGATCACCCTAATTTGATACACTAGGTTGGATAAATCCCTTATCCAACAACTTCTGCCACTGAACCTTTAATTTTTCAACTTTGCTGGGGCCATCATATAAGAAGGAATAATGTTGGGCTTGGTTCCTGGCTCAACATCAATGTCGAAGTCAATATCAATATCCAGAGGCATACTAGGCAAATCCATAAGGAAAACATCTATGAACTCATAGAAAATACAAACAGAATCCAAAGAAGGTAAGTAATCAACACTAGTATCACAGATATAGGAAAAATAAGACAAACATCCCCTCTTAACCAAGAAAAATTCCCCAAATAAGACAAATATCCCCTATTAACCAAAAGTCACATCTTACAACTCGTAACAAGTCATTACAACTTGTAGCCACCATTCGTAATCTGACAAGAAGCTTAGGGAAACTACACTGCTGACATTATGACTCTAACTATATGACTCATCACCTCTTGTAAAGAATCCTAGGTTTGAGTTATAATATGACTAGAAACTTTAGGACTTTCCTCTGAGGTGGTCACAACTGGTGATCTGAGGTGTTTTTATGCACCTTAGAGTTGTTATCCGAGCTTAATTAGCTTTGTTTTGAGGACTTTTTTTGTTCTTAATATGATAACAATGATATAATTATGCATCTAAGTGTTTAGTTACTTGGTTACAATGTGATAAGTGTTTTCCAAACAAGTTTGTACTTAAGTTGGTCACTTAGATTGAAATCAAGAAAACTAGTGTTATTAGCTTGAGTTTGGTGTTGTTCTAGTTGATCTCGATGAATTCTAGTATGTGTGATGAATTACTAATGATACGATTGTGTAATTATGTGTGGAAAAACTTGTTGATAGTGTTCAAGGTTCAATCGAATCAATCTAAGATTCAAAACACTAAGCTATAGATTAATAGGATGAAACTAGTTCTTAGCTTAAGTTTCTAGTTCACCGTTATGGATTGTATGTTGTTTTGAGGTCTAATACGTGGTGTTTTATAATATAGGATATTTGGTGACGTTGATGATGATGATATATTTATGATATACAATCAGTAAATCAAGTGGATAAAACACCACAAGGCTTGGAATGGATCAACAAAAGCACATGATAAGATTTAACATAAAACAAACACTTTGAATGTCCATGGTGCGTATCTGGCACAATATATGGATATAGAGAGCGTGCCATACCTATATAGTTTTCTAATAGACCCAAAACAGTGTTTTTCTATGATGAGGGCACGTCCCGTACCCTAGTTCCTTCTATAAGCTCCGCGATGCAGACCTAGTGTAAAAATTGGCAGTTTTGTCCTTCTATTAATAGGACACTTGAAAATGTTATACACCATGGACGTCTTTGAAACTTGGAAAGGGGATGTAAAACACATCAATTAGGATTTTTATTCTTTTATTTTTTTTATTTATAGATTTTATCTTGTATTCGTCCATGGTGATTACGGTTATGTCTATGAGTGGCTAAAAGCCCCTTTTTGGGGTTAAGGCTAAGAACATGATTAATATTGCTTTAAATTGATTTGGTTTTTATTATCATATTTGTTTGTTTATTTATCCTTGTTATAACTATTTTAAGGATTATCTACCCTTAGAATACATCCATTGTTGTTTTTTGAGCCCGAGAGGGGAATACGAGAATAGAACCTAGGGGTAAATAGAGTAAGGTTCTTATTCTTTTATAAAATAAGGGATTTGACTTAGCGTCTAGGATAGGAATATACCTAGAATCCTTGTTTGGTTCAATTGTAGAATGACATCTTAACTCATCTAAATTGATTATTGCATCCCCACTCAACGATGTAGTTGTAATGTCTAGTTAGGTAGAAGATTAGAGGATCGGGAAACCCCGATCATACAATAAAACCCAACCAATATAATTAATCTAACCAATGAGGTTCAATAGCCTAGTATGATTATTTATATATCCTTAACCTGGGCATCTCTTTATTGATTTTCTAAGACTTTTACTTTTCCGTATTGTTTATTTTACCTTTCATTTACAACTTTAAAACTCTTTCAGTCACTTTTACACTAATTTAATCTCAATAGATGAACTCAAATTTGATAGTTGTTAAAATAAGTCCCTGTGGGATCGATACTTGGATTCTAAAGGGCCACTTTACTACTTGGTGAGACCATGTACACTTACGTGTGCACTTGTGCGTAATAAGTTTTTGAGGTGAAATTCCCATTTTTAGGAGTAATTTTTTTAAAAATATGTTAGGAATAAGTGGGATGTTCTTATTGGTGCTATATTTGGCTGCCCGATTCAAGTGTTTTGGTTGTAAAAAGCATGTTAATTGTGTGAACTACTACTTTTGAGACTCCTAGGACCATGATGATGACTCTTGTACTTGTTGGATTAATATTGAATTCATCTGATTGTTTTGATAAGAGTCTATAATGATCCTACTTGAATTAAGCATGTGCCATGTGTGTGTGAGGTTGTTGTTTATTCCTTGTTGCACT
The DNA here is from genome assembly GCA_030864215.1 of Capsicum pubescens. Classification (NCBI taxonomy): domain Eukaryota; kingdom Viridiplantae; phylum Streptophyta; class Magnoliopsida; order Solanales; family Solanaceae; genus Capsicum; species Capsicum pubescens. Next base: position 174,303,241 of record CM061549.1, read on the forward strand.
TGATGTCTAGAACTTGCCTGGTGTGTATGCAAAGCAAAATAAAGAGTGTGGGTTTTGGAGATGATACAGACATTTCTTTGATATCCATGTTTCAAACCCTCTTTTACCTAACCTTGTGCATAATCCTAGTTAACCCTATTGAGCCTTTAGCTTATTATTTGGTAGCCTCATATGTAGCCTGTATCCTCCTTTTTGATATACCGTAATTTGATCCAAATCTCCTAAGTGCTTTAGTGTAAAATTAATTGAGTTAAGGAGTTTGAATTTAAGTAGGAGAAAGGTGAAAGTGAAGCCCCAAAGTAGTAGTTATTGGTGTGTACAATTGATGTGTTGTGGTTGCGAGTTAAAAGAATTTATGCTAAAAAATGGAATCATGAATTAATAGACAATTCTCCCTTCCATATTTTATGTGAATGAGCTTAATGAGAGGGAGAAAAACAAAATATGTATGTAGATAAAAGTGATGACAGTGGTTTTTGGAGGTAAATTGAATGAAAAGTGTGATATATTAAAGCGCTTAGGGAAGATAGTCATTATTCTTGGCCAAAATAGTTCCTACCCATCCCCTAGCCTATATTACAACCCTTAAAGACCTATTTGATCCTAAGCTTCAACATTCTGATATATATGGAGTACTACACTAAGGGCAAGCCTTTGGTTCATCTTGTGTAACTTGTGAATTCTGTGTGAGAGTGAGCGTAATTTGATTGTTGTACTCAATTTGTAATAAATTGCATTTATATAAGTGATCATGGGTAACTATCTTGTTGTGAGGGAACATATTTAATGATAGTTGTATGATTTGTATGATATATTTGATTGAACAATATGTATGAGTTTTCCAACTAGGTGAGTCAATTCTTGAGGCTAGGATGTTTTGGAGTAGTATTCTTAAACTGTTAGTTGTGTTTATAACATGCTTAGTGAAGAAACTTACATTTTGTGTGGTCATTGTAGTACTAGATTGAGTGTCTTTTTTGTAGTATAAGTGTAGAGTCTCCTCAGCTTATGATTCTTAGAGTAAAGAGTTTTTCAAGGACGAACAAGGCTTTAAGTGTAGGGTGATGATCTGAGGTGAATTTATGCACCTCAAAGTTGTAGTCAGAGCTTAATTAGCTTTGTTTTGAGGACTTATTTCGTTCTTAATGTGATAAAAATGATGTAATTTAGAATTTAAGTGCTTAATACTTGATTACAATATTTAAGGTGTTTTCCAAACAAGTTTGTACTTAAGTTGGTCACTTAAGAGTGAAAACGAGAAAACTAGTGTTACTAGCTTGAGCTAGGTGTTCTTCTAATTGATCTCAATGAATTCTAGTGTGTGTGATGAGTTACTAATGGTATGATTGTGTAATTATGTGTGGAAAAGTTTGTTTATAGTGTTCAAGGTTCAATCAGATCAAGCCAAGAGTCAAACGCTAAACTAAAGATTAATAGGATGAAACTAGTTCTTAGCTTAAGTTTCTAGTTCACCGTTATGTATTTGTGTTGTTTTGAGCTCTAATCCGTGATTTTTGATGCTATAGGATCCTTGGTGAAGTTTATGATGATTATATATATATATATGATATACAAGATTTAAATTAAGTGTAAACAATACCACAAGGTTTGGAATTGATCAATGAAAGCACGAGACACGATTTGACGTAAAACAGGCACTTTGGATGTACATGGCACGTATCTAACCCAATCTATGGAGATGGAGCATGTTACATACCTATATAGATTCCTAATGGATCCAAAATAGTGTGTATCTATGATGATGATGTGTCGCATGCCCTAGTCCCTGCTATGAGCTCCGTGACGCGAACCTACGGGAAAAATCAACAGTTTTGTCCTCCTATAAATAGAACACGTAAAATTGATGTTATACACCTTGGACGGCTTTGAAACTTAGAGAGGGGCTAGAAAACACATAAATTAGGGTTCTTATTCTTTTTATTTTTTTTATTTATGGATTTTATCTTGTATTCATCCATGGTGATTACAATTATCTCCATGAGTGGCTAAAAGCCTTTTTTTCGTGGTTAAGGCGAAGAACATGATTACTATTGCTTTGAATTGATTTGGTTTTGGTTTTGGTTTCTTATCATATTTGGTTGTTTATTTATCCTTTTTTTAAAACTATTTTAAGTATTATCTACTCTTAGAATACATCCATTGTCATCTTTGTGAGCTCGAGAGGGGTAATAAGAGGATAGAACCTGGGGGTAAATAGAGTAAGGTTCTTATTCTTTTATAAAATAAGGGATTTGAATTAGCGTCTAGGATAGGGATATACCTAGAAGCCTTGTTTGGTTCACTTGCAGGATGACATCTTAATGCATCTAAATGGATTATTGCATCCCCGCTCAATGATGTAGTTGTAATTTCCAGTTAAGTAGAAGATTAGAGGATCGAGAGACCATGATCATGCTATAAACCCTGAGAATCAACAACCAAGATAAGTAATATAACCAATGAAGTTCAATAGCTTAGTATGATTGTTTGTATAGACTTAACCCAGGGCGTCTCCTTATTGATTGTCCAAGACCTTTACTTTCTTGCATTATTTACTTTACTTTTAAATCATAATTCTCAAAAACTCTTTTTGTCACGTTTGCACCACTTTAATCTCAGTAGCTGAACTCGAATTTGATAGTTGTTAAAACAAGTCCATGTGGGATCAATACTTGGCTTCTAAAGGGCCACTTTATTTCTTGGTGAGACCACATACACTTGCATATGTGCTTTGGCACAACAACTAGATTATTTGACTCGTATAATCTCATTACGAGTCTTATGGTCGAGTCGTACCCAAAATAGTAATTCAATAATTTCACATTGTCTTGGTTATGACTGTATCGTATGAATCGTGATGAGTCTTCACGACTTGAGTAATGAATCATAGGTTCCATAGTGACTTTGAAAGCACAGGGTATTACAATATCTCCCTCTTAGAAATATTCATCCTCGAATGAGACTCATTTTGGATAGGGATCTTAGAACAGAATTGACTCCTGCATACTAATCTTACAATCAAGTTTACAACTTATCACTAGGATTTCATGACCCACAAACACATGATACGATATAAGGATACTTAAAAAGACTTAAAGAAATAAGAATTTACTGGAAATAATGATTTACCTTCAGTAGGAAATGGATCAAAAGAAAAGAGATGAGGGTACTTGGTCATCATGTCCTCTTCAGCTTCCTAAGTGCCCCCTTCATCCAATTGGTTTCTCCAAAGAACCTTTACTAAGACCACCTCTTTATTTCTTAGTCTTCGGACTTACCTATCAAGTATATCGATTGGAATTTCCTCATAGGACAAGTTATCCTTGACCCCAATACTTTCTAGGGGAACTACTAAGGACAGATCTCCAATGTACTTCTTAAGCATCGAAACATGAAAAACTGGGTGAATCATAACTAACTCTGGCGGAAGGTCTAATTCATAAACAACCTCTCCTACACAGTTTACTATCTCATATGGACCAAAAAATTGGGGACTGAGCTTTACTTTATTTCCAAATCTCATTATTCCTTTCATAGGCGACACCATTAAGAATACCTAATCACTCGCTTCAAATTTGAGCTCTCTTCTCCTTGCATCTGCATATGATTTTTGACGGCTCTGAGTTGTCTTTAGTCTTTCACAAAATAACTAAAACTTTTCCATACCTTCAAGAATAGAGTCTAGACCAATAAACGCCGCTTTACCAACCTCGAACCATCCTAGAGGTGGTCTACACCTACACCCGTACAATGCTTCAAATGGAGCCATCTAAATACTGGCATGGTAACTATTATTATAAGCAAACTTGATCAAAGGTAGATGATCATCCCAACTTCCTTTAAAGTCTAAAACACATGCTCTCAGCATGTCTTCTAGTGTCTGAATTATGGGTTTAGCCTAACCATCGGTATGTGGATGAAAAACAGTACTAATCTTAACCTTTGTACCAAGGCCTTTCTCAACTAATTGCCAACATTGGGAAGTAAATTGTGTGCCTCTGTCGGAAATGATTGACATGGGTATCCCATGAAGCCTTACTAACTTGTGAATGTATATTTTGGCATAATCTTCCATCGTATCTGAAGTCTTAACAGGTAGAAAATGAGCTGATTTGGCCATTCGATCGACATGAACTAGATCGAATCATGTTGACATCTTGTACGAGGCAACCCTGTGATGAAATACATATTCATTATTTACCACTTCCTAGTAGGGATTCCGATCTCCTGTAGCGTACCACCCGGTCTCTGGTGTTCAACCTTAACTTGTTGGCAGTTGGGACACTTGGCTACAAACTCGGCTATGTCCCTCTTAATACCATTCCACCATTAAATCTCTCGCAAATCACGGTACATCTTAGTCACACTAGGATGAATAGAATACTTCGAACTATGAGCCTCGTATAGTATCCTTTCCCTCAATCCATATACATTGGGAAACAAAGCCTACCTTGATATCAAAGTACACCATCACCCCCTTGGGAGAAAAGCTCGACCTTTTTCTACTGGACTACTTCCAATATTTGTCTAAATATAGGATCTCCTTTACTTCCACTACCAGGGATGATTCCGAACCGTTCTGAACCACTACTTCCCCATCATCCGTGTCAAGCAATCATACTCCCAAACGGGCCAACCTATTCACTTCTATGGCCAAATCCTACTTTTTCTCTTTCATATGAGACACACTACCCATAGACTTCCTACTCAGTGCATCTGCCACCATGTTAGCCTTACCCGGATGATAAAGCACATTTATGTCATAATCCTTCTATAACTCCCATCACCTTTTTTGACGAAGATTTAGCTTCATTTGAGAAAATACATACTGAAGACTTTTGTGGTCAGTGAAAACGTCAACATGCATACCATAAAGGTAGTACCTCCAAATCTTTAGAGCAAACACCACAATAGCCAACTCCAAATTATGAGTTGGGTGGTTTTTTTTGTGATCCTTAAGTTATCTAGAGGCATAGGCTATTACTCTTCCATTTTAACACAACCTAAACCGCCTCTGGAAGCACCACAATACACCACGACTCCGTGTATCCCCTCTGGCAAAGCCAAAGGTGGTGTCGAAGTCAATCTATCCTTCAATTCTTGGAAGCTCTTCTCATATTTTCCCAACCATGTAAACTTCACCTTCTTTTGTATCAGCTTAGTCAATGGCACGACTATGGAGTAAAACCCTTCAACAAATTTTCTATAGTACCCAGCCAAACCTAAAAATATCTGATGTCAGATGGAGTGATGGGTCTAGGCTAGTGCTTCACTGCATTAGTCTTCTGAGGGTCCACATGAATACCATCCCTTGAAATGACCTGCCCCAAAAAGGTAACAGGCTCCAACCAAAATTCACACTTACTAAACTTTGTATATAATTTACGGTCCTTGAGGGGTTGCAGTACTATCCTTAAATGATACGCATGCTCCTCCTTACTCTACGAATAAACCAGTATGCCATCTATAAAGAAGATAATGAACATGTCCAAGTACTTCTTGAAGACCTTGTTCATCAAATCCATAAAGGCCGTAGGAGAATTTGTTAGTCCGAACGACATAACCATGAACTCAAAATGACCGTACCTTGTTTGGAAAACTATTTTTGGAATATCGTGCTCCCTGACTTTCAACTAGTGGTACCCCAACCTAAGGTTTATCTTTAAGAACCACTGAGCACCCTGAAGATGATCGAATAGATCGCCTATTCTAGGATTGGGGTACTTATTATTGATGGTAACCTTGTTTAATTTTCTATAGTCTATATACATTCTGAGAGTTCCACCTTTCTTGTGCAGAAATAGAACTGAAGCGCCCCACGGAGAAATACTAGGTCTGATGAAACCCTTATCTAAGAGATTTTTAAACTGATCCTTTAACTCTTTAAGTTCAGCGGACCCATGCGATATGGAGGGATAGAGATGGGCTGAGTATTAGGAAGAAAATAAATGCCGAACTCTATTCATTTGTTTGGAGGTACCCCTGGTAGATCTTTGGGAAAAACCTCTGGAAAACTCATTGACTACTCAGACTGATTGAACTGTCGAGGCTTCAAACTTAATATCTTTGACTCAAACTAAATGGTAAATACACCCTTTTGATATCAACTTCCTAGATTTAAGATAGGAGATGAAACAAACTTTAGAAGAGATAGAACTACACTCCTACTCAAAAACTATCTCATCAGGAAACTGAAACTTCACCACGCGGGTGCGACTATTTATAGATGCATAGCATAAATAGAGCCAATCCATGCCCAGAATGACATCGAAATCTATCATCTCTAACTCTATTAATTCCGTTTGTGTGACTTTATGGAGGATGATAATAGGACATTTACTATAAACCCGTCTAGAGATAACTGACTCACCTATGGGGGTAGAAACTGAGAAGGGCTTAAGAAGATTTTCAGGGCCTACAGTAAAATTTCAGAAACCAGTAGAGTTACATAGGAGAGATTTGATCTCAAGTCTAACAAAACATATACATAAAGGTGAAAGGCACAAATCATACCAGTGACAATATCTAGTGAACTCTCCTGTTCCTAATAGGATGGCAAAGTATAGAACTGATTCTGGTGCTGACCGCCTCCTGTACTGGATGATGCACCCTTTAGGGACTGGGCAACCTGGTTTAGCTGCTAAATTTATAGCCTAAGTATGAGCATGAACTTTTCTACTTCCCTGCTTAGCATACAAACACTTCTTGATCCTGTGGCCCACCTTCCCATAACCATAGAAACCTCTTTTTCCCACCAAACACTCACCAGGATGGGTCCTACAACACTTTGCATATATCGGATAACTGGGTCTCCTAACGACACTATTATGAGACCTGGAATTCGAAGCCCTACCCTACTACTCATGCCTGGTCCTGGGTGCAGGGGCAATGGCTGAGGATAGTATAGGCAGTGATGAGTAACCCTAAAACTATGAACGACTTCCCCTTTCGGACCTTTGTTGGCTGAACTCAAACTGTCTAGTCCTAGCTCTTTTGTTTCTCTTCTCTCTTTTTTTAAACTTATCTACCTTATTCTATTGTGCATGCATTATCAATCGAGTAATATCCATATGTCCAATCAGCATGGCAGTCCGACACTCTTTGACCACCAAATCCGATACCCCAAGAACAAATTTACTCATACGAGCTCTAGAGTCAGATAACAACTTTGGGGAATACTTATCTTGTTGAGTAAACTTAAGTTAGTATTCCTTCACTATTATAGATCCCTGCCTTGGGTTTATAAATTCTTCCACCTTGGCCTTTCTCATCTCATGAGGAAAGAACCTGTCTAGAAAAGCACTCTGGAAAACCTGCCAACTCATAGGAGCTGCATTATCACCCCTACCATCCTTCCATATAATAACCCAATCATAAGACACATCCTTCAACTTCCTCTTTACTAATATGCATAATCTGAGTAATATTTCTCATATTGTCAATAAATAGTTGAGGATCCTCATCCACCATTGACTTGTGGAACTAAGGTGGATTCATCCACAATAAATCCCAAATCCTAGCTGTAGCTAAGTTACCATTTTGTTGAAGTGGGACTGTTGTCTCTTGGTTTTCTAGAACATTAGCATTCATATCTTTGGCCAATGCTTGGTAGCCTAAAATTCCGCATATGAGACATTTTTCATTTAGAGGATCTGCGAGTAGTGGTGGTGGTTGAACAATATTTCTGCGAGCATCAGCTCGGCGAGGAGGCGTTTTCTGTCATATGAAAGCACAATTTAGGGAAGATAGAGACAACTTCAAGCATAATAGATTATGAAAGAATATACGGTTACTTACTCGTTCCGTAGCCTCTTGCTCATAAATTTGGCACGCTTCAAACTCATGATCAAGACTTTACATAACACAACTTGTCTGACTCCCTAGGACTCTTTAAAACCTTAGGCTCTGATACCAAGTTTGTAACGCCCCGAGAGTACCCCCTGGATGTCACACAGTGCCTAGGAATACGAATAGCCTTAAGCTAACCATTGATATCTTGATAATTTGAAACTCTTATGGAAAGTCAACTAACATATACATATAAATACGGGTGGAAATAACTTAAAATCTTATTCTCAACTTGAAATTTTGAAATCTCAAATAAATTCTTTAAACTGAAGATACATAGTCTAACAAGCCTCTACTACTAACTAGAGAGACACTAGGACTGACCCCAACTGACCCAAATATAAACTAAAATCAAGTAACTAAAGTAACGTTCATAAACAATTAAGACTCTGATAAGTTGTGTCCTCGGACTATGAGGACTCACCAAATGTCGGGATATAGAAAGTGATACTCGTGATCGATTGTGCTGTTGGGGACGAGCACCAGAACATACATTAGAAGACAATGTAGCACATATATATATGTGTGTGGGTTAGTACTTTGGAATGTACTGAGTATATGGGGGTGAATGCATAAGTAAAACAAGAACTGGATATATTTTCAAATCACGTATGATAAGTGCAAAGGACTCACCTTGGACATGAATAAAATTAAAATCTGTATAATCATAAAACATGAATAATAAAGCATACTGAATAAGTTTAGTGAGTCATTACACTTAGTTTCTAAAATCCTTACTTTTAGTCTTTCTTGTAGGAGATATTTTTAACCACCATAAACCATGTGAGTTATCATGGAGTCCAACGTTTTACCCATGTTGGGGAGAGCTGTCCTACCCTTTCCATCAGAATAGAACCTTAACTTAAGTGATCACTAAACTTCATCCATAATGGGAAAACTAGACACGCGCTGATGAGGTCTCTTAAACCTATGATGGCTTATTGCTTCTAGAAATTTTGGATACGCTCATCTACATTCCCTTCTCGGTGCTAAATACTACTCTCAAATATATATATAGGATCATTCTTAAGAAATCCACCTTAAAATAGCATAAAGGTTTATGAACTGAAAACCAATCATGCTTCTCTTTACTTAAATCATAATCAGAAGGAACACTTGTGGATTTAATGTCTTATCTTATATCAAAAGATCAAGTTGAACTCTAATCATGATGTAATATATGTAACTGAAGCTTAAAACTTAGGTTTCTTGTAAACTCAGTGCTTATACTAAATCCTTGAAATTTATACTTTCTTTCATAGAACTTATAACAAAATACTGTGCTTAATACTTACATTGAAATCTTTCATCAAAATTCAAGTCAAACTAATAAAATTCAGATCATAATAGAAATCATGCAAGTCAGAACATGAATAGATGAAAACTCTTATGCACTAACTTCAAGAATATGAGAACTTGGGTATGAACCCTTACTAAAACATATAAATTAAACTTTAAAGATCAAGTCTTTCGGACACAAGGATGAAAGAGTATCCTTGTTCAAAACCTCACATACCAAGATTTACTTGACTTGTGAAGAGAACCTGAACTTAGAGACTTGAGAGATATCTTTGTGAGAGAAACCATAGCTTTGTTGTCCTTAAGGATGAGTGGAGAAAGAGGGTTGTTAATCAATTGAAAGTAGAGGAAAAGAACACCTCTCTTAGGTTATAAGTCATGGGTTGGATGTTTTAAGAGGGAAAAAGACCAAAAGGCCCCTCAACTAAACTTATAGAAACTTGACTATCGATCGTCATGAGTCATTTCACGACTCGTAACATCTGGTAATGAGTTGATATAATTACTCGTAACCTTGGCAGTAATTAAGATACTGCACACTGGTCTTAATACATGATAGTGCCCAAGCGCACATGCAAGTGTACATGGTCTATCAAGTAGTAAAGTGTCCTTCAATAAAGGCGGACATAGATCCCACAAGGGCTTGATCTAACAACGATTCAATTCTAGTTCATAATTTAGATTCAATGGGTGCAAGAGTAACCAAAGAAGATTTTGTAATTTGTAAACTAAAGAAAAGTGAACAATGCGGAAAATAAAAGTCTTGGAACAATCAATGGAGTAAAGCCCAGGGTTAAAGTACTTTGGAAAATCATACTATCTTATTGAACTTCATTCGTAAACTTGTTTATCTTTGTTGTTGATTCGTAGGGTAAATTGCATGATCATGGGTCTCTCGACCTCTAACTATTTACGTAATTTGGACATTATAACTACATCATTGAGCGAAGATGTAATAATCCAATTAAGTTCTTTAAGCTATCATACTACGTGTGAATTAAGTAAGGAATCTAAGTACATCCCTGTCCTAGATGCTAATTTGAATTCCTTATTTCATAAAAGAATACAAACCATACTTTGTTCATCCCCATGTTCTATCTCCCTATTCCCTCTCTCAAGATCAAAAGGTTGACAATAGATTTATTCTAAGGGTGATCAATCATCAAAATAATTAAACAAAGAATAAATAAACAACCAATAATGATAAGCAAATAAACGAAATCAATCCATAACAATAGTACTCAAGTTCTTGGCTTTAACCCCGGAAAGGAGATTTCTAGTCACTCACAGTCATAATCATGATCCAAAAGGTTGAAAACATGATAAAATCTAAAAGAAAGCTAAATAAAAGAATAGAAAACCTAATTATGAAGTTGCAGCAGCTCCTCAATGCTCCAAAACGTTCCCAGATGTCCAATAATGTGTAACTTGTGTGTATATATAATAAACTAATCCTAAAACTTCTAGGATTAAAAAATGTCACAATGATCAAAAGTTTCCAAGATACCTAACCACGTGGGCAATATATTATATTAATACCTAACCTCTTAGGAGTATTCCAATGTAATATCTTTATAGTGGACTACTACCTAACCGTGTAGGAATAGTATTGACGTGCAATTTTTTTGCTGTGTATGAACTACCCAATGTGACGCGTTGGTAATTTCATACAGTATACAACGGTAGGCATTGTTTATTTCATGGAATATCTGACGCGGGGCATTGGTTATCACGTTGGTAAAGCGGTGCATCGCATCCATATTGCGTTAGTTCACTGGAATTAACATCCTAAATAAATTCTAAGTGTTGATCGTCCTTCCCTTTTGTCCCATGCCTTTTGTAGTGTATTTCCAATGAATTTTTAGTATTTATATCATTAATATATCACCATATTCAGATGACAAAGCTTCCTACATAATAACACACCCCATATTAGAGATCATAACAACACAACATCCTCAACGATGAATCAAAACTAGAGCTAAGATAAGGCTAGTTCGTAATGATCTTAACTTATTGTTCTGACTCTAGACTTAATCCAATTGAACTTTGCACATTACAAATAAATTGTTCCACATATAATTACACACACAAAACACTTGGAACACAATAAACATAATACAATCCAACGAAACCAACTAGACACACACTTAGCTCAAGCTAGTAAAACTAGTTTTCTCGGTTTAACTCTAAATGACTCAATTAAGTACAAACTTGTTTGTAAACACTTTGAACCATTGTAATCACGTCCTTAACACTTATATTCTTGTTTATATCATAATCACACATAAAGAACACAAATTATCCTCAAAACAAGGCTTAATAATCTAGAATAGCAACACTTAGAGTGCATAAATACACCCTACATCACCACCCACACTTGAAGCCTTGTTTATCCTCGAACAGTTCTTCATTATAAGCATCATAAGCTAAGGAAGATATACACTTCTACTACATGAAAAACACTCAAGCTAGTACTACAATGACTACACAAAATGCATGTTTACAACACTAAGCATGTTATTTACACAATTGTAAGCTCATGAACACTACTCCAAAACATCCTAGCCTCTAGAATTGACTTACCTAGTTGGAAAACTCATGCATATTGTTCAATCAAGGAAATCATAAAAATCATCCATATTCATCAAACATGTATCCTCACAACAAGAGAGTTACCTATAATCACTCATATAAATTCATTTTATAACATAATGGGTACAAGAATCAATTTACGCTCACTTTCACAAGGAATTCACAAGTTACACATAATGAACCCTAGGCTTGACCTTAGTGTAGTACTCCACTAATATCAGAATGATGAACTTAGGATTAATTAGGTCTTTTTTGGGTTGTAATGTAGGCAAAGGGATGGGTGGGAACTATTTAGGAAATAGTGACTATCTTTCCTAAGCCCTTTATACACTATATTATTCATTTAAAACCAATCTCCAACAACCAAATTATACCATTTACCCTATATTATTAAGCTGATTCTCAACACTATTGTGGGAGTATTCTATGCACGACTCATTCAATTTGAACAAATTCTTACTCTTTTCATTACCCAACTCCTCACCACAACACATAACAACTTTTTGAACACCAATAGCTAACACTTAGGGGCTTCAATTTCACCCTTTTCTTCTTTAATTTCACACTCATATCTCAATTCAATTTTCATTAAAGTGCCTAGGAGCTTTTTGGACCAAATTAAGGTCTATTAAAGAAGGGATTAGGTTACTTATGAGGCTTCCATAGAAAACGCTAAAGGCTTAATGTGGTTTACTAGGATTATAGGTCAAATAAAAGGTATAAACAAGGCTATCAAAGAAATGTCTATATCATCTCCTAAATCTACACTCTTTATTTCGCTTTGCACACACACCAGGCAAGTTCTAGTTATCACATACAACAGGGAATATACAAATACCTTACACACACATGGTACATGCTAAACTCAATAGCATCATCATAGACTCTTAACCAAACAATTCTATAAATTCAAACTTTAAGCCAACAAGTACAAGAGTCATAACATGAGCCTATGAGTCTCAAAAGTAGTCATTCACACAATCAACATGTTTTTTTAATACAAATATTTGCACCATGTAATCAACTATAGCACTAACAAGAAGATCTTACACATTTTTTTTAAATTGAGCTCAAAATTGGGAATATCCCCCACCCACACTTACAAATCTACTTTGTTCCCAAAGTGAACTTAAAAGTAAAGAGATATAAATACTCCCTAAGGCCTCTAGGCCTAGATAGTAACATCGTATATATATCAGAAGGGTATGGGGACCCCACACTTAGTCTTTCCCATCCTCCTTAGCTCAAGTTTCCAGTACTCAGACTTCCCATCAACCTGCGACTCAACAAAACAAAAAATACATGAAGTAAAAACTAAAATAAAATGAAAATAAAACATACCTACTTAACTTGGGTTGCCTTCTAAGAAGTGCCCGATTTAGTGTCGCAGCATGACCCAGCTACGACTTGGTCGTTCTCTTTCCTTTTTACTCACACTTAGTCTCCATATTCTTACTCTTTTTACCCCTCTTGGGTGTGAACTCTCACGTGCAGTAGATTTTTCAACTTTAGCCTTTTCAGGCTCATCAATTTGCATTATGTCGGGTTGTGATAATTTTGGATTAGGTAGCTCAATGAGGTAGTCCGAAGAGGTCTTTGACAGACTAACCACCCCACACTTATCCCCTTCAATAACAGTAATCATGTACAAGTCCTTATAGTGGGATAGTATGTTTAGTGCTTTGTAAACTTTAAATACCGCCTCTTCATCCTCCAACCTCATTATAAGTGTACCTTCGCTAACATCAATTAAAGCTCCTCCGATTTCTAAGAATGGATGCCCCAAAATTATTGGTACCTATTCGTATGCCTACAAATCTAAAATAATAAAGTCAGCAGGAATAAAAAATTTACCAACCTTTATAAGGACATCCTTAATAATCCTTTTCGGGAGAGCAATGATCCTATTTTCCAATTGCAGTAGCACAGGGCTCAGTCTAGGCTTCCCCAAGTCCAAAGTGTTAAACAAAGAGAGGGGCATCAAGTTGACACTTGCCCCTAAGTCACTCAGTGCATGGAGCACTTTACTACTCCTAATTTGAATAAGGAGAGTAAACTTCCCTAGATCCTTCAATTTTTTAGGGATTTTCTGTGTCACCACCATGAGACACTCTTCAGTGAGTGCTACCGCCTCGACATACTGTAGCTTTACCTCATTATCAACCATATCCCTCAAGTACTTAGCATACTTAGGCATATACTGCAAAACATCTAACAAAGGTAAGTTAATGTGAAGCTCTCTGAACGTGTCAAAGAACTTCTTACAATATGCATCCTCCTTTGCTTTTCTGTGCTGGTGTGGGAAAGGAAGTTGTGGCATCTTCTTCTGTACTTCTGCAATAATTTTTTCTTTTGAGTACTCAGACTTTCTCAAATTTTCAGCAACTATTTTGGATACCTGTGGGAGAGTTAAATCTACATCTACCTCCTAGTTTCCTTTGGAGATTCTTCATTAAGCTCTTTACCACTCCTTAAAGTGATTACCATAACTTGTTTTGGGATTTTCTGTATCTCTGGGCAACCCACCTTGAGTCCTGGTATTTAATTTCTGTAATAATTGCCCTAACTACAACTTTAAGCTTCTTGTGGCCACTTGCAGATTCTTTAATTCTGCTTGTTGACTTTTTATGTCTGCAACCATTTGTGCTTGACCAGCTAGAAGTTATTTCATCATCTCTTCCATATTTCTAGTTGATTGATTTGGTAGAGCCTGCAATTATGGGGTGTTCCATGTATGTATTAGCGGCTGTGTCTGCCACTTCATGTTGTAGGTGTTACCATAATTAGGCCTTTGAACATTACCCATATACATTACTAATTCTAGATTTGCAGCACACATAGCTGTTGAATTTCCACTATTACCATAAACTTCACACCAACCTGCAGCTTGTTGGATTACATTGATTGTGGTTGTAGGCTAAGCTACTCCTAACTTTAGACTGTTTATTTGATTTTGGAATGCAGAGATCTGAGCGAATATGGTAGTGAATTGGTCAACCTCTAATACACCTACAACTCTTTTTATAGCACTCCTCGAATTTGAATGCCATTCTAGATTTCCTTGAGCTATGTGGTTCAATAAAGTTTACATCTCATCATACATCATCTCAAGAGCTTGACCACCTGCAGCTGAATCGATCAATATTTTTGTATTGTGATAAAGAGCCTCTACAAAAATATGAGCAAGTGCCTCATTGGACTATTGATGGTATGGATAGTCCTGAAAAAAGGGCTTTGAAGCATTCCTAAGCATGATAAATATTCTTATCTAGCTTCTATTTGAAGCACACTATCTCACTGCAAAGTCTAGCAGTCTTTCCATATGGTAAAATTGGATAAGGATTTTTTCAGCCATGTCATCCCATGATGTGATTGAATTTCACAGCTCTGTATTTAACCACTTTTTTAATTCCCTCAATAGTGAAAAAGGGGAACAACATCATCTTTACATAATATCCATTCACCCCTGTAGGAATGAATGTGTCGCTGATTTTAAGGAAATTCTGCAAGTGGACCTATGGATATTTATGTGAAAGCCCTGTCAACTATCCACTGCTAATCAGAAGCTGTACCATATTCTATTTAAGCTCAAAATTGCCTCCAACTACCGACTTCTAAAATAGGGAGGTCAAATTAGTTGGAAGCAGGATTTCCACTTCTCTGACTGTCCTGCGGGCTGCTTGTTCTTTAGCCATTAGAGCAGGATCTTCTTGATCTTCTTGGATTTACGGAATTTGTAGAAGAAGGATTGCTTCTCTCCTTCATTGATGGAAAGGTTGCTCAGGTTCAAAGCTTGGTTCAACCAAGTCCTGATACCTTGCCAGCTTACCACTTTTTAAACCCATTTCCTGCAAATACAAAACCAAGGCCAAGCGTAAAATCACCAAAGAAAACTAAAAATAAAACAATTGCCAAATTACAAGTCCCCGACAATGGCGCCAAAAACTTGACAATGCCCAAGCGCACACGCAAGTGTACGTGGTCTATCAAGAAGTAAAGTGGCCTTTAAGAAAGTCGAATATCGATCCCACAGGGACTTGATCTAACAACGATTCAATTCTAGTTCAAAATTTAGATTCAATGGGTGCAAGAGTAACCAAAAGAGAGTTTGTAATTTGTAAACTAAAGAAAAGTGAACAATGCGGAAAATAAAAGTCTTGGAATAATCAATGGAGTAAAGCCCAGGGTTAAAGCACTTTGAAAAACCATACAATGTTATTGAACTTCATTTGTTAACTTGCTTATCTTAGTTGTTGATTCGTAGGGTAAATTGCATGATCATGGTCTCCCGACATCTAACCGCTTATCTAATTTGGACATTACAACTACATTATTGAGCGGGGATGTAATAATCCAATTAATTTCTTTAAGCTATCATCCTACATTTGAATCAAGTAAGTCATCTAAGTACATCCCCGTCCTAGACGCTAATTTGAATTCCTTATTTCATAAAAGAATACAAACCATACTTTGTTCATTCGCATGTTCTATCTCCCCATTCCTCTCCCAAGATCAAAAGGTTGACAATAGATTTATTATAAGGGTGATCAATCCTCAAAGCAATTAAATCAATAATAAACAAACAACCCATAATGATAAGAAATTTAAAAAAAATCAATCTATAACAATAGTATTTACGTTCTTGGCTTTAACCCTGGAAAGGAGATTTTTAGCCTCTCATAGTCATAATCATGGTCCAAAAGGTTGAATATATGATATAATCTAAAATAAAGCTGAATAAAAGAATAGAAAACCTAATTATGAAGTTGCAGTAGCTCCTCAATGCTCCAACATGTTCATAGATGTCCAATAATGTGTAACTTGTGTGTATATATATTAAACTAATCCAAAGAATTCTAGGATTAAAAGATGTCACAATGATCTAAAGTTTCCAAGATACCTAACCACGTGGGCAGTATATTATATTAATACCTAACCTTCTAGGAGTATTTCAATATATTGTCTTTATAGTGGACTACTACCTAACCGTGTAAGAATAGTATGTGACGTGCAATTTTTTTGCTGTGTATGAACTACTTAATGCGACGCGTTGGTAATTTCATGGAGTATCCAATGTGAGGCATTGCTTTTTTTGATGGAATATCAAACGCGGGGCATTGGTTATCATGTTGGTAAAGTGGTGTGTTGCATCCATATCGCGTTAGTTCACTGGAATTAACCTCCCAAATAAATTCTAAGTGTTGATCATCCTTCCCTTTTGTCCCATGCCTTTTGTCGTGTATTTCTAATGAATTTCCAGCCTTTATATCATCAATATATCACCATATTCATCTCACAAAGCTTCCTACATAATCACACACCATATGTTAGAGATCATAATAGCACAATATCCTCAATGATGAATCAAAACAAGAGCTAAGATAAGGCTAGTTCGCAATGATCTTCACTTATTCTTCCGACTCTAGACTTAATCCAATTGAACTTTGCAGATTACAAATAAATTGTTCCACATATAATTACATACACAAACCACTTGGAACCTTTTAAACATAATAGTATCCAACGAAACCAACTAGACACACACCTAGCTCAAGCTAGTAAAACTAGTTTTCTTGGTTGAAATCTAAATGACTTCATTAAGTACAAACTTGTTTGAAAACACTTTGAACCATTATAATTACGTCCTTAAACACTTATATGCTTGTTTCTATCATCATCACACCTAAAGAAAAAAAATTATCCTTAAAACAAGGCTTAATAAGCTAGAATAGCAACGCTTAGAGTGCATAAATACACCCCACAACAATACAAGTCATATCTTACGACTCGTAACAAGTCTTTATGACCGGTATCCACCACTCATAATTTGGATACAATCTTGGGGGACCTATACTACAATCAGTTCAACTTTAACTATACGACTCGTTACCTCTTGTAACGACTCCTAGGGTCGAGTCATCGTGTGACTAGAAAATGTAGGCCTTTCCACTGAGCTGGTCACGACTAGACAATATGACTCGTACAGTATCATTATGACTCTTAGGGTCGAATCATAGCAAAAATAGTACTTCAATCATTTCACATTGTCTTGGTTACGACTACATCATATGACTCGTGATGAGTTTTCACAACTTGAGAAATAAGTCATAGGTTCCACAGTGACCTTGAAATCATAGGGTATTACACTTAGATTCTTGATGGGTAACAAGTTCATAGACACGATTTCGGCAAGTACCAGTACCCGAAGTAGTGCCCTTTGGCATAGGAGCTAAAGAAGTGGCAACTTGAACCTTATTAGCTTTAGTGGAAACCCTGGCTAAATGATAATCTTGCTGCATATGACCAAGTTGACCATAATTTTAGCATCGATTTCTCCCCTCTTCACAATATCCACGGTAAAGCTACCCATAAAAATTACAAAGAGGATAAGGTTGGGCTGACTGAGCTCTATTATCTTGAGACTAGGAACCTTGTGCCTTAGGACCATTGCTAGCCTGAAAATGACAATCTCCTGAAGGCTTAGGATAAGGAGCACTGCCGGATGAATAGGAATATCCCCAATTCTTCTTAATAGTCTTCTATCTACCATATCTCCCCCTATTCTGCTGACCTGTTCCCTGTTGTGAATATCTAAACTTCTTATTCTGCCTCTCTCCTATCTGTGCCTGCTTTTTTTTCTCATTCTTAACTTGATGCATATAAACCACCAGCTGAGAGATGTCCATATCATTTTTAACATAGTAGCCTTACATTCCAGCACTAAATAATGGACAAACCTGAAGCAAAATTTCTTATTCAGGACCTCATTTTAGCCACTAACTGTGGAGCATAATGGGAGAACTGTTGAAATTTCAGAGCATACTCCTTCACTCTCATCTTCCCTTGCTTCAAATTCACAAACTCTTTAGCCTTAACTTCCCTCAACTCCTGAGAAAAGTATTGATAAAGGAAGGCCCCTAAAAAGGCATCCCATACAGCCTGCTCAACATCATCATCCATCATAGCTTCCCACTCCTTATAACATTGATAATTTACATCTTTTAACTAATGGGCAACAAACTTTACACCCTCAAAATTAGTAGCATGCATTACCCTAAAAATCTTATCCATCTCATCAATGAACACCCGCGGATCCTTCTCAACCTCAGAGACCGTAAAGGTTGGGGGATTCAACATAATAAATTGGCCAACCTGAGTGATCTCAGATGAATGAGCAATAGACCCAGCATGATCAAACTGAAGATACTATGATGCCATCAACTGAGCAAGCATATGAATAGACTAACAAAACTCCGCATTAGAGATATAGCTCTAAGGTTACTGAGCATAAGTATCACTGGCCTAGGAAGCTTGAAGAGGACTAGTAGGGACCGATAAAACTCCACATGGCACGGTAAAATCAGGAGCAGGGAACCTAGACTGGGTCTGCACTCTATAAACAGGGCTAGTCCCCTCCAGATTCTCCTCAAGTAGATTATAGGTTCTAGTCGAGTTTCTACAAACATCAGATCTTCGAGGAGGCATGATCTAAAATATGAGAAAGCCTGAGTTAGAGAAGTTTCATAACATTGGACTCTATAGCCCGAAATAGAACACAGGAAAATAAAACATTCCTAAATGCCTTGTAGCCAAATTCTTATAAGTGTGGCGTGCTACACACCCATAAAAAAGACTCTACTTGACATAGTTTGTGCACACCCAGTGAACCTAAACCGTGCTTTGATACTAAGCTTGTTACGACCCAAACTAGGTCCTAGTTATGACGGGTATCTCTAGCCCACCATGGATCAAGACCACCCTCTTAGCCTAATCTCAAGAGCACAATAATCATAAAGATAAAGCGAAAGCCAATTAAAATAGTAATAAGAAGATGAATAGATAACTAAAATTAAAATGAGGAGTCAAAAAAACTACCAACCTATACTTGTCCATAATAGCCTCTAAAACCAGAATAGTAACTAAGTCAGGACATGCCTCTGACTATGACCAAAGAAAAGAATCCAACGATACTAAGTCAAGAAAGAAAGAATAATGAAATAATATGGCCTTTTGAAGGATGAAGGTTCACCACTTCACAACAACTCAATAGACGTGCTTAACTACCTAACACTGCATAGGAGCAACAAAAAAGTCTTTGGACCCTACATCATGAAACGATGTAGCATCCTAGGACGATTAGTGGGATAAGCACTGGCATGTAACTCAGGAAATGTGATAAAATAATTCCATGTCAACAATTAGTCAAAACCACATACATACATTCATATATACATATATAGGATGTTGGGATAGGGTAAAGGGTCATGAACATGAGAGTTTAAAGATTTAACCCGATCTATGTAGCTCATTATGTCCTACTTATGGGCTATATCGGTTCAGCTCCCCCTGCTGAAAGAGCCCAGTGTGTGTTAGCTGCACGAATCCTGAACAAATCGAGGGAAAACTAAAGCCACCAAGGCAATACTCATCCCAAAATATATACATCAAGTATGCATCAAGCACACGGTCATATAGATCTCCAAGGCTGACAAACGTGGTTTCTAATGTTTGTCCCTCTAGGACTTACACCTTCACGACAAGTGAAATCCAAAAATCCAAAACCAAGTTGGACTCCCAAGTTCCATTTAAAATCCAAAACCAAGGCCATCCAAAACCATATTCATATCCATTTATCCTTTAATGCTATGCAATGGGTTCCAAACAAGTTAAACCATGCAATTATCTATATTTAAAACCAAGATTATAAAGTGGATTGAGGTTAATGCCAACTTCAAGTCAAAATTCATCCAATTTGGGGACCCATATATCCCACTCCAATCCTTTAAATAATGTACCAATTTAGTCCCAAAGACATTAATTTAAAGCATAAATAATCAATGTAAAACATGGGACAAGTAATTCAATCAGTAACAACTAAAAACCCTCAACCCAATTTCAAACCCATAATTTAAATCACATGAATATCTATTCAATTCATGCCATAATGTAAAATTTAAGTTTAGGGAAGCGAAACATGCCTGAAATTCACTAAAACCTTTGAATGATCTTTGAAAACTGAAGGGAATGAGGTTATTTTATGTTATAAGGTTGTACAAGGGGTAAAAAGACCGAAAGCCCCTCACCCCAAGTAAAAAAAATAAAAACTGGACAAAATTAAAGCATCACCATGGCACGCCAATATTCGAAGGTTAGCCTCCATGCCACACCAATATCGCGGAGGTTAACTTCTATGACACGGCCCTATTGCGGACTCTCACTGCCTCGGAGTCCTAAAATAACCCCAAATCCCTTTTAAAAAATCTAAAACTTCCCTAAACACCCCTTTAAAATCCCAAAACACGATTAAAGTAAAGAGTTAACATTACGCATGCGAGAGGGTAATACAGAGTCTCATATATTTGTAGGCTACAGAAGTGTAGTATGAGTACCAAACATGTGGTACTCAGTAGGAAAATACCGACTGAGCTCCAAAGATAATGCAGATATATACATCATACAAACAAAAATAGAGTCTAAACCCAAATAGCCAATATCCACATAATAAAGCTAGTGAGATAGTAAGGGTAAACTATCCTACTCATTTTTAAGAAACTTAACATAATAAGGCTAAGGAAGTATTAAGGATGAACTATCCTATTCTAGCCATACTCAGGAATCTCAACACTATACTGTATATCACCGGCCAATAGATGAATAAAGTGCAAAATAAGGATATATAACAATATACAATGTCAAGAAATGTATATATAATTATAATAAATAAAGAAAGGAAGGGATATACAATAATATCATAGCTACATATATATGTGTATATATATATATATATATATATATGTATGTATGTATAAGCAAGGTCGGTTCAAGGTACAATTTAAGTATGTAAGTATAAACAAGGTCGGTTCAACGTACAATTTAAGTCATCAGACTAGCATCTTAAGGCCTCATAATCATAGCAGGAACTAGTGATAGTATACTAAGGGTTTCTAATTCATATGACTAATCTTGAGTTTATCATGCATAATAATATAATTGTAAGATGAAAGATCCAGAATCATACCTCAAATCTCAATACCAGATCGTTAATAAAGATACCACAAACTAGCCATAATAATGATCATTACAACAATAGCAATGACAAAGCGAGTAACCGGCTAGTCTAGACAAACAATACCTTACTGGACTTTCATGAACCCCCACCGCCCTAAGGGTAAATGATCCTTGAGCATAGAAGGACGTATTGATGGTTTTGAAAGTGCAATTTTGAAAGCAGGCACCACATAGGATTTTGATTTGATTTTGGACCTGAATCATAAAAAGCAATATGGGTAACATTATTCTGTATTAATGCATAAATTGATAGCATGGCATTGTGGAAGCTTCTCAAAAGGGAAAATTGATATTTTCATAGACTTTATCGAGCTTTCTTTAGTGTCAAAGTAGGTTAGGATTACTCTTCTCTCATATTGGGCTTAAATATAGTATCGATGTGATACATTCTAGTTTTGGGTTGGAAAATAGGACTTGGATGTATATTTACTGTAATTTAGATTATTTAGCTGATTAAGGCAATGTAATTAGGCATAATTAACTTAACTATTTGTTCTTTAAGTAGAATTGCTATCTTAGGACCTAATGTGGTGTATTTAGTATCTTGTATTGAGATTGGATACTTTAGCCTAGTTTAGGGTAGAACTTGTCTTAGAATGGAATATTGGGGTTAGAAGTGGGCCTCTCCGACCCATCTTAGGCCAAGATTTCCATTATTTACTTGTGGACTCAATAGGCCTTGTGCATTACTCTAATTACATTCTTGAGCCTTAGGAGGTTTAAGATACATGAGTTTATCCTAGAATTATGCTTGGGAGATGAGAAGACCGATTCAAGTCTAATAATTTATGATATTAAGACTGGTTCGATTCCATCATTATAAATGATATTTTTTTAGTTTC
The DNA here is from genome assembly GCA_030864215.1 of Capsicum pubescens. Taxonomy (NCBI): domain Eukaryota; kingdom Viridiplantae; phylum Streptophyta; class Magnoliopsida; order Solanales; family Solanaceae; genus Capsicum; species Capsicum pubescens. The sequence goes on from CM061549.1 coordinate 174,325,893, forward strand.
AATTCTTGTATTCCATATATTAGTTCTAGTTCAAGTCTATCATATGTGATGTTAGTTGGGATTCAAGTCTGGCATATGAGATACTATTTTTGGTTCATGTCTGAAATTGAGAGGTTATTTATGAAAATTATGGAATTGGTTTGAGTTTGGTGTTTTGTAACGCCCTGAGTCTGTACCCCGGATGCTACACGATGCTCGTAATCCCGAAGGACCATAAGTTAACCCATGACCGGTACCTGCTGCAATAACGGAATAATAGTACTATAAATATGCAAAAAATAAGCAAAAATTAGATGTAAGGTTTAATATTGTAAATAATACTGAATATGGTATAACAAAACCAAAATTGAATCTGTCTGAAAATACTCTAGTCTAGAAAGCCTCTAAACTATCTGAACTGTAGAGTTGATGGTACAAGCCCCCAACTAACTCCGACTACTAAAAATATCATATTCTCAAACTATGAGGACTCACCACTAACCCTGTCTGCTAAGAATCTGAGCTGCTAAGGGTGCTCTGGAGCCCGTGTGTCTGAACCTATGATATAAGATATCATAGCACAAAAAAAAGCATGCGTTAGTACTTTGAATATACTAGTATGCTCAGTGAGGTAGGCTGAAATGCATGGGTTCATATGCATAAATAATACTAACTGAATGACATGAGTATGACTAAATGAGAGTACACGCATGGATACGTAGACTGTAACTGAAATCGTGATAATACTGAATATTGAGTCTGACTACTGATTTTACTGATATCTGAGTTACTGATATTGAATTAATGATAACTGAGTGACCAATTCTAACAGTCTTGATTTTGTGGAACTATATTCAGTTCCATACTGAGCTGAGTGACTGTAACTGACAGTCCTAACTCTGTAGAACTGAACTGAGTTCTATACTGAGACTGAATCTAAAATTGAGACTGTGGGAGATAATTATCTAATTGACATGCCCCTTTCTAAATAAATTGGGGTCCAACCTATAACCCCAGTTGGAAGGGTGTCAGTACTGTTCCATGGGTAAAGATAAGCTAAGTCATCCTCATCTGGCAGGTTCTCTGAAAGAGAATGATGAGACCCTCAACTGGCAGTTTAAATCACCTCATCAACCCTTAACAGGTAGGTTAATATCTCAATCTACATTGGCTACATAGTTATGGAACTTAAGGACTGCTTCTAAGGATCATACCCTCTATTGGCAGGTGATTCCCCATCCTCGGGTTCACTCGGTGTTGAATCCTACTCCCAACTGAATAGACACTGAACTGATTTCTAGACTGTACTAAGCTTGACTGAACTGTTACTGATTGTACTATTTATCTGAACTGAATTGAGTTCACTGAGTTCCGTGTACTGATGGAATACTACTAAATTCTGTTAACTGACTGAGTACTGCTAAGTTCTGAACTGAATACTGTGACTGACTTATGAATACTACTGATATTTTCCTGAGTTCTATAATAGACTGAAGCACTAGGTAAACAACTAAGTTTTTGGGTATTGAATATCCCCATGACTCGATAGCTTGAAAGGTAAATCATAGCATAAGCTTGAAAAGCATAATCATGTGCACTTGTTCACAACTCATTCATGGAAATATTTTATTAAACACTAGCATGAGACAACTTGCACATAACCTAACATGACATGATCTCTTTTCCTTATTAGTTCACATGAGTAACTTGTCAAGAACTTGGTGAGCATACATATGCACATAATACTAAACAACAAGTAGACATAATAATTCAAATCCCCATTGACAATTTCAAGGATTTTACATGGATCTGCATGATTTACTTATATATCAATTAACCGAGCATAAAACGTATCATAAAACATAGATTAGAATCCCAATTAATCATTATAAACATATATATAATCAAACCCAAAATGGAATTCATGAAATCCGTAAACTTGAAGTTTTGAAATAGTTTCTTGGACTCCAAGGGTGGAAGGGACCCTTGGATGAACACTTCACATATCTTGATTACTACTTTCGAGGAGATTGAAGTGAGTTTTTGACTCTTGAATTTTTGAACTTGATGAGGATGGGGCTTGCTCTTGAGATAGTTTATGAGTAAAGAATGAGATTTTGCCCTATAGGCTATTTAATTTTGTGTTAAGGCTGAATAAGGGTGTGGAAAATGACCCATTTGCCCCCACAACCCGTATTAAAATAATCCTGAACAGGGTTGCCCTCGTGTCGAGACCCCTACTTGGGTCAAGTAGACATCGTGAAGCGACCCTTACTTGGGTTGACTGGCCCTCGCAACGTGGGGTTATTGAGCCCTCTCACTGTTTTAGGTATCCAAACTCGCCCTTCCACTAGTCCAAAAAATCTAAAACTCGCCTGAGATGACCCACAAGTGACCCTGATCATGAATCAATTTGAAAATTAACAAACTAAGGTTGGGAAGGTCATGAAATAAGATTGCCAACTTACAAAGGCTAAAATGACTCTGAATGAGAATACTTAGCTAAAATTTTCTAAGTCTGGGACCCCTTTGCAAGCTTTAAAGGACTGAGTTAAGCTTAAAATTTTGTGGGGTCTTACAATATATCCCCCTTGGGAACATTCGTCCTCGAATAAAACTGACTAAGGTTGGATAACTGAGGGACTGCAAGTACACACTGGACATGTACAACTGGAACATGATTTCATGGCTGAGACTATTGATATACTGAATTATCATACTGAACACGCATAACTAATGCATGATTTCATAGATGATATTACTGATAAGCTGAGTTTGTATGATGAACATGCACATATGATGCATGAACACATGAATGAAAAATGCAATGGTAACTATACCAAGTTGGTAACTACATCCGAATAAACTAAATAGAGTTAGGGGAACTGTTACCTTGAGCTAAGTCTGAATTTGTAGAGAAGAGGTGAGGATACTTGGTCCGTATATCTTCTTTTGCTTCCCAAGTAGCTCCCTCAACTGACTGATTTCGCCAAAAAACTTTGACCAGAGGAACTTTTTTGTTCCTCAGTCTGCAAATCTGATAGCCAAGGATTTCGAGTGGAATCTCTTCATAAGAGAGGCTGTTATGAATATCTATGCCCCTAACGGGGACTACGAATAATGGGTCATCTATGTATTTCTTTAGCAAGGAGATCTGAAACACCAAATGAATTGAAGATAGATCTAAAGGCAACTCAAGCTCGTAAGCTATCTTTTTGAAACGACTGAGAATTCGGTAAGGACCTATATATCGGGGACTGAGCTTCCCCTTCTTACCAAACCTCTTCACTCCTTACATAGGAGAGATTTTCAAATACACATAATCATCAATCTTAAACTCGAGATCCTTTTTGCATACATCTACGTATGATTTCTGTTGTCTTTGAGCTGTCTTAAGCCTTTCCCTGATCAACTGGACTTTCTCTAAGGTATCAAATACCAAGTTAGGACCTACCACTGTGGCCTCACCCACTTCAAACCAACCATTGGTAGATCTACACCTCCTCCCATAAAGTGTCTCAAATAGAGCCATCTGAATGCTGGAATGATAGCTGTTGTTATATGAAAATTCAATCAAAGAAAAGGGGTCATCCCAACTACTTTTAAGGTCTATCGTACATGCTCGCAACATATCTTCAAAAGTTTAAATGGTCCTCTCTACTTGACCATCGGTCTGAGGATGAAATATCGTACTGAAGTGAACACGGGTGCCAAGAACCTTTTGGAATGTCTTTCAGAAATAAGAGGTAAACTGGGTACCTCTATTTGAGATAATGAACAATGGAACACCGTGAAATCTGACCAAATCCATGATGTAGAGTTTGGCGTAATCCTCGACTGAATAAAAGGTAAGGACTGGTAGGAAATGAGTTGATTTAGTTATCCTGTCTACGATAACCCAAACTGAATCATGCCAGCGACGAGTATGAGGAAAACCCATCACAAATTCCATATTCACTTCTTCCCATTTCTAAGTGGGAATGCTGAACTCCTGCTAACATGTTGAGCACTTAGCTACAAACTCTATAATATCTCTTTTCATCCTACTCCACCAATAGATCTCCCACAAATCACAGTATATCTTAGTGGCCCCTAGATGAATAGAGTAGCACGCGCCATGCGCTTCTGCGAGAATTCGATGCTTCAAGTCATCTACTCTTAGTACACATAGCTGACCCTGGAAATGCAACACACCATATCCCCCTTGGGATAAAACCTCTACTTTCTGATCTCTGGCTGATTCTTTCAACTCGACTAGACTGGGATCCCTATCCTGCTTTTTCTTCACCTCAGAAATTAGGGATGATTCTGAACTACTCTACACCCATATACTACCTTCTACTAAATTTACTAAGCGAACACATAGCTGGGCAAGATGATGAAATTTCTGAGCTAAATTCTTCTTACCATCCTCCACATGAGCAACACTACCCATATACATCCTACTAAGAGCATCAACCACTACATTGGCTTTACCCGGATGATACAGGACACTCATGTCGTAGTCTTTCAACAACTCCAACCACCCTCTCTGACAGAAGTTTAAATTTTTTTGAGATAACACATACTGTAGGCTCCTATAGTCTGTGAACATATCAACGAGCACACCATATAAATAGTGCCTCCAAATCTTTAAGGCAAAAACTACTGCTGCTAACTCAAGATCATGAGTAGGATAGTTCTTTTCATGGGGCTTAAGTTGTCTAGAGGTATAGGATATGAACTTACCTCTCTATATCAAAACACACCCCAAACCGACTCTAGAGGCATCACAATACACCACAAACCCATCTGAACCATATTGTAGGGTCAAAACTAGAGCTGTAGTGAGTTGAGTCTTCAACTCCTGAAAACTCTTCTTACAAGAATCTAACCACTGGAATTTGACTTTCTTCTAAGTCAATCTGGACATAGGGGATGAAATAGATGAAAATCCCTCAAAAAACCATCGGTAATAGCCATCCAAGCCCAAGAAACTCCTAATTTCTGATGGCGAGATGGGTCTAGGCCAGTTTCTCACTGCTTTGGTCTTTTGGGGATTAACTCTAATGCCATCACCAGAAATGATATGGCAAAGGAAGGCTACTGACCTTATCCAAAATTTGCACTTGTTGAATTTGGTGAATAACTGATGGTTTCTAAGAGTCTGTAATACTATTCTGAGATAGTCTGCATGATCATGCTCACTGTGAGAGTAAACAAGAATATCATCTATGAAGACGATGATGAACATGTCCAAGTATTGCTTGAACAAATGGTTCATAAAGTCCATAAAAGCGGCTGGGGTATTGGTAAGACCAAATGACATGACTAAGAATTCGAAGTGACCATACCAAGTTCTAAAAGCTATTTTTGGGATGTCATATTCTCTAACTTTGAGCTGATAATAGCCTGATCTGAGGTCTATCTTAAAAAAGTAACTAGCCCCCTGAAGTTGGTCAAATAAGTCATCGATTCTGGGAAGGGTATACTTGTTCTTGACCGTGACTTTATTTAGCTAATGGTAGTCAATACATATTCTGAGAGAACCGTCTTTATTATGCACGAATAAAACTGGTGCACCCTACGGGACACACTGGGTCTGATGAATCCCTTATCTAGGAGATCTTTTAACTATTCTTTTAATTCTCTGAGTTTTACAGATGTTATTCTGTATGGTGGAATAGATATGGGCTGAGTATCTGGAAGAAGGTTGATTCCAAAGTTAATTTCCCCTTTGGGAGGATCTCCGGGAAGATCTTTGGGAAATATATCTGGGAACTCACATGCTACTGGAACTGACTCAAGACTGGGAGTTTCTGAACTAGAGTCTTTAACTCGCACAAGATGGTAGACACATCCCTTAGATATCATTTTTCTTGCCCTTAGGTAGGAAACAAGCTAACCCTTAAGTACTGAAGTACTACCCCTCCACTCTAGGACGGGCTCATTCAGAAACCAAAATTGGAAAATTCTATTTTTGTAGTCGACTGAGGCATAGCAAGAATGAAGCCAATATATGTTGAGAATAACATCGAAATTGGTCATCTCTAATTCAACTAAGTCTGCTGAAGTGACTTTCTGAGATACCTTAACCGGACAGTTACTGTATACCCGTCGGGCTATGATAATTTACCCAGTGGAGTAGAACTAAGAAGGGCTCTGCTAGAATATCAGGACTGACTCCGAAGTCAATAGCTATATAAGGAGTAATGAAGGACAAAGAAGCTCCTGGATCTAGCAAAATATAAATATGTAAATGGAAAACTTATAATGTACCAGTGACCATAATAGGAGAACTTTCCTGATTCTATCAGGATAGAAGAGTATAGAGTCTGTTTAGGCGCTGCCCACTGTGGTACTAGAAGCGACACCCTACTGATTCGGGTGACCGGACTGGGCTGGGGAACAGTTATGCTAATCCTGAGAACCTGATTAGGGAAAATCTTTGACTCTGTGGCCTGACTTTCCACATTTAAAACACACATCACTGCCAGCTTTGCAGATACCTTGGTGGTTTCTGTCATATTTTTGACAAAGGGGATTGGTTCGGGCATTGCTAATACTACCCTGGAGTTTAGGGCCTGGTGCCCTATCTCTGTTGCTGTCTCTAAATTTTGGAACTAGAGCACTAGTTAAGGATAGAGCTGGTTTTGAGGATTTTGGGTGGAACTGAGAATGATTCCCACCCTCTGACTTAGGATGAGTAAAGTTTAAACTACCTGTTCTCGCTCTCTTATTCTCTCTTTTCTTCTCCCTACTCTTATCCTCCTCTGTCTACTGAGCATGAATCATGAGCCAAGCTATGTCCATATACTTAATTAGTATTACGGTCCTACACTCCTTCACCACACTGCTAGACATCCACACACAAACATACTCATCTTAGCTCTGCTGTCTGCAACCACATGAGGAGCGTATCTAGCTAATTGAGTAAACTTGAGAGAATACTCTTTCACTGTCATATTTCCCTACCTCAGATTGATAAATTCCAAAACCTTTGCTTCCCTCAACTCCAGTGGGAAAAACCTATCCAGAAAAATAGTGGAAAACTCCTCCCATTCTATAGGCCCTGCATCTACGGCCCATTCTGCTTTTCACTATTTAAACCACGAGTGAGACATATCCTATAACTAATATGTGGCCAACTCAACACTCTCAATAGTAGTCACCCCCATAACCTCTGTAACCTTCTGCACCTGATTAAAAAATTGCTAAGGGTTCTCATCTGACTTAGACCCAGTAAAAGATGGAGGGTTCATTTGGGTGAAGTCCCAAATCCTGGCTGCAGTAGTATTAGCCAATGGGTTGGCCAAAATAGCAGCTGAACATTTATTCTAGGCTGCCACAGAATGAGCTAGGATGGTGAAAGCTGCTCTGAATTTAGCGTGGGAGACATGTTCCTTCAGAGGATCTGCCTGAACGGGCTGGGGTTCTGGATGGTCTCCTGTTACTCTTCCCTTAGTCCTCTTTAGAGGCATATTCTGTAAATGGAAGAGAAATTTGGATTAGACAGGGAGTTTAACTGGAGCTCATACTCACTTGCACGACGTGAATACTAAAATAAGGGAAACTTTTCCTAAAACATCTCATAGCCTCCTGTCCATAAGTGTGGCATGCTATACACCCATGCACATGACTCTACTAGATATTGCTTTCAGACTTCCTAGGACACTATTGAACCTTAGGCTCTGATACTAAGTTTTTAATGGCCCGAGTCTGTACCCCGGACGCTACATAGTGCTCGTAATTCTGAAGGACTACAAGCTAACCTATGACTGGTACCTACTACAATAACTGAATAATAATATTATAAATATACAAAAAATAGGAAGAAACTAGCATAAGGTTAAATATTGTAAATAATACTAAATACAGTATAACAATATCAAAACTTTAATATCTGTCTGAAAATACTCAAGTTTGGAAAGCCTCTAAACTGTTTGAACTGTAGAGTTGATGGGACAAGCCCCCAACTAACTCTGACTACTTAAAATGAACTGAAGTGCTGAAAAAAATTATGTCCTTAAACTATTAGGACTCACCACTAACTCTGTTTGCTGAGTCTGAGCTGCTAATGGAGCTCTGGAGTCCGTGCGTCTGAACCTATGATCTAAGACATCATAATGCAAAAAAAAACATGCGTCAGTATTTTGAATATACTGGTATACTCAGTGAGGTAGGTTGAAATGCATGGGTTCATATGCATGAACACTAATAACTAAATGACATGAGTATGACTGAATGGGAGTACATGCATGAATGCGTAGACTGTAGATAAGATCATGATAATACTGAATGCTGAGTTTGAATACTGATTTACTGATATCTAAGTTTACTGATACTGTATTACTAATAACTGAGTGACTGTATCTGACAGTCTTGATTCTGTGGAACTATACTAAGTTTCGTACTGAACTGAGTGACTATAACTGACAGTCCTAAATTTGTAAAACTGAATTGATTTCTATACTGAGACTGAATCTGAAACTGAGACTGTGGTAGGTAATCATCTAACCGACATGCCCCTTTTTAAATAGATTGGGGTCCAACTTGTAACCCCAGTTAGAAGGGTGTCAGTACCGTGCCACGGGTAAGGACACGCTGAGTCACCCTCATCTGGCAGATTCTATGAAAGAGAACAGTAGGACCCTTAACTGGCAGGTTAAATCACTTTATCAACCCATAACTGGCAGTGTGAATGTCTCAAACTATGCTAGCTATGTAGTTCTGGAACTCAAGGACTGCTTCTAAGGATCATGCCCTTTACTGGAAGGTGATTCCCCATCCTTGGGTTCACTCGGTACTGAATCCTACTCCCAAATAAATAGACGCTAAACTGATTCCTAGAATGTACTAAGCTCGACTAACTATTAATGATTGTACTGGTTGACTAAACTGAACTGATTTCACTGAGTTCCATGGACTGATGGAATACTACTAAATTTTATTAACTGACTAAGTACCACTGAGTTCTGAACTAAATACTGTGACTGACTTATGAATACTACTGAGATTTTCCCGAGTTCTGTAACTGATTGGAGCTCTAGGTAAACAACTAAGTTTTTGGGTATTGAATACCCCCAGGACTCGATAGCATGAAAGGTAAATCATAGCATAAGATTGAAAAGCATAATCATGTGCACTTGTTCACAACTCATTCATGGAAACATCTTATCAAACCCTTGCATGATACAACTTGCACATAACCTGACATGACATGATTTTTTCCCTTATTAGTTCACATGAGTAATTCATCAAACACTTGGTGAGAATACATATGCACATAACACTAAACAACTAGTAGACATCATAATTCAAATCCCCATTGATAATTTGAAGGGTTTTACATAGATCTGTATGATATTACATATATATCAATTAACCTCGCATAAAATGTATCTTGAAATATGGATTAGAATCCCAATTAATCATTATAAACATGTATATAATCATTGATGCTGTGATTGTGTTGGTTAGAGTTCAGAGATAGGGAGAGCTCTCAGAGTTGGAGTTGACCATTTCTCCATCTTTTTTTTATAGTCTTTCTATTTTGAGACTATTATATATTGACTTTGATAGTACTTGTATTATTTTGGATTAGGGGATCTTGTACCGACCTTACTAGGTCATGGGATGATGTCACTCCTCTTTTATTTCTCTTATGTTATGTTATTGTTCTGATGATTTATTCTTGTAATTCATTTACTTGCATATCCAGCCTTCATGCCATTTTTCACCAATTATCCCATTACATATAGTTCCAGGCTACGGTTTGGCTTACCTACTAGTGGGGTAAAGTTGGTTCTATGATGACTCAAGAAATTGGATCGTGACATCTTTCTTTTCACTACACTTCTAATACATACTCACAACTCTGAGGCCATTCTACCACTTATGGATCATAATACCCTAAGTTACACTATCCTTCGAATGAAACCCTATTCAATAATCTAGGTACATACTCTCTCCTCTCATGGGTGCTATCTATAATGAAGAGTTAAAGAGAAATCTAAATACATAACATATTTGTGTTAATCACATGATTTATATGGATGAGGATATAATATTTTAAATTGAAGGACTTAAAATGCACTAACAGTCTCCTCTCAAGCCCTTTGTGTGATTTCTAAAGTTTCTAATAATTAATCTGAGAACGTCATATCGGGAGGAACTGAAATTTATGACTTACATTAACTCAAAGATAAGTCATAGTTGGAGGATTTTTGAGTAACACACGAATCAATATCAGTTTCTAAGAGGACAACTTTAGTGGATGATCTGGAGTATGAAATAAGGGAAACATTTCCTAAATGCCCAATAGCCTTCTGATTATAAGTGTGGTTCACACACACCCATAAATAAGACTCTACTAGACACAAATTTTCAAATACCCAAGGAAACTTGAACCTTGTGATCTAATACCAAGTTTGAACCTTGTTCTCTGATATCATGTTTTTAGTGCCCCAAGACTATGCCCTGGATGTTATACGGTGCTTACGACTATAAGTAATCCCAAGCTAACCCATGGTACTGGCCTAATGTATGAGCAACTGATTAAACATATATAAGAGTTAAAATTTTTGAGAGAAAGCATAATCGTGGGATAATGTATTTCAATAAATTGTTGTTACAAGTTTCCAACACTAATCAACTCTGACTAATTTTCTTAAAGCCTCTACTAATATTGACTATAGGTAGCTGGGACATGACCCGACCTATCTATAATCAATACAAATGTATTAAAATAAAATAGTGGAACTTCAATTGACTTGAGTCCTTAAATAACGAGAACTCATCACCTGTTGGGTGGAAGCTACGAACTACCTGATCATGATTTTATGAACAAGAACTGCTACCTACATTATAAAATAATGTAGCCACACGGACGTATATGTGGTTAGTACTTCTAGAATGTACTGAGTATATGGGTGTGAATGTAATATATTAAATTTAATATAAATAATAAGTTTAAAATGTGAATGCTAAGTGTACATAAACTCACCATGTTCATGAATAAAACTGAAAGATAAAATATCATAAAGCATAAGTAGTAAAGCAAAATCTAGTAAAATCAGTGAGTTGTTACACTTAGTTTCTAAAATTAATATTTTTGTGAGTGATTCGCTTAACTGACATAAATCATATGAGCAACATTGATTTTGATGTAAACTACCCCATTGAAAGGACCCAATATACCTTGCCTGGATATAAAGGTGCATCAATGTGATCACCTGTATGAGCCCATTTAGGCAAGCTGGATAGTGAGTACCTATGGTGGCACAAAATTTATGAGACTAGGATATGCTAAACCCTCGCCCCTCAGTGCTATATACTACTTCCAAAATCATACTAACACTCATAATATATATGAAATTCACCATAAAATAAGCATATGAGATAATAAGTTTGAAAACCACAATATGCTTCTGTTTCTATTTATTATCCATAAGTACATATGTGAATAGCATATTGAAACTAAAATTGAAAGTCGAAATTTTTGGTAAAGTAAGTAAATCATGATAAAATCATACACACTTTACCAACTTATGGTATTTCATGTCAAGAACACCAAAATTCACTACATGAGATCAACCATACGAGTAAAAACATGAGTAAACCATGAATTCTCATACTAAATGCAAATTAATTCGTATTAGAGCATCATAGTTTCAAAATCATGTAAAGTGGGTATGGACCCTATTAAAAAATCCATAAAATCAATTATAAAGTGAAGTTCTTGGGCATAATGATGAAAGAAAACCCTTGTTCAAACCCCACATACTTGAACTTATCAATTTCTTAGAGGAATGCTTGAGTTTGGAGCCCTTGATGTGAAATTTTGGGAGAAACTGTAATGACCTATTTTCTCAAGTCATAATGGCACCTACTATGACCCACCAGTAGGTAAGCTGACCCGTAGTTCAAAAATGTTAGTAGCAGACAAACAAGATAAAGAAAGGAATAATGTGGAATAAATATAATAAATGACTAAATAATATATATATGACTATCCCAAAACCTGGTAGAATCAGTACAAGAGCTTCTAATGTAATAATAATACTACAAAACAAAGTACTAAATGAATATACATGTATAACCCATCTCTAAGTACAACATAGATATAGTCTAATGCATAAGAGGGAGAATAGCAATACTCTAAACTCCAGGAGCTCACTTTAAATCTCTGAACCATACCTGCTTCGCATGATGCACACAACAATGGAAAGAACCCATACTATGATCTGAAGGCTGTAGAAGTGTAGTATGAGTACCAAATATATGGTAATAAGTAGCCAACTGCCGACTGAGATCCAAAGATAATGAAAATATAACAACATGCAAGCAAGAATGTAAACTACACCAAAATATTTAGGAATGTAGTAAAGCTAAGGAGACAATAAGGATAAACTTCTCTATTCTATCCATACTCAGGAACCTAAGTACTATACCATATATTACTAGACAATATATAAATAAAGAGCAGAATAAGGATATATAATAGAATAAAAGGCTAAGGGATGGATCCATAACTACATACATATATATACACATATGAACAAGTCTATCTTAAAGGTATAACCTAAAGTAATCGTGCTAGCATATCAGGAAATTCTAATCATAGTAGGAACTAGTGTTAACATAAATAGAGTCTAAAACCATAATCCCTAATCATGTGAAAATCATGTGTAATAAAACTACCATAAGAGAAAGGAATCAGAATCATACCTCAAATCTTAATACCAGTCCAATAATCAACCTGTCACAAACAAACCATAATAACAATAACAATATAAGGTAACTAGATATCCTGAATAAACAATACCTAAACCAAGCCCCATATACCAGAAGGTCCAATCAGCACAAACAACACCACAAGTAATACTCATCACATATACCTATGCAACCCCTTATAAGGCTGATAGATAAAGACGCATACTAGTGATAGGTAATGTGTATGAAAGAAAGAATGCCAAGTAAATCCATAATACCTTAATCAATCCAAGTATACTAAAGTAACCCAGTGTATACACCTTCTCCAACTCGATGGCTCATAAAGGTATGTAAGGACCCTCTAAGCCATTTCCTTGATTTGTGTGTATTTCTAGCATTTTGAGCCTTCCTATAGTAGCCACAGGTCATTTATGACTTGCCAAACTGTCGGTTTGGCTATTAGATAGTTTTTTTGGATTTTAGGACCATTTTTCTATTTTAGAGTTTTTGTTGTTTAGGATTTGATGTCAGTCCAAAACTCTTAATATGACCTCACATGAAAATTTTGATAGTTCTATCAGCTCCAAAATATTGATTTTAGTCTAAGGGGACTCTTTGTTCAGTTCCCAAGACTTTTAGACTCATTTTAGGCTATTAGGCGGATTATATAAAAATAAAATTATAGGTGTGGGCCCCACACTTAGGATGAACAATACTGGATGAAAGTTTAGATAATTCAACTGAGACTAGAGCATCAAATTTGGTATGGTAGCATAGTTCATTTGCATGCATGGGGTTCTGAATGAATCCTGAGCACGGTGAAAGTTTGTTTCAGACTCGACAAAAATCTGGTGCATGGCACCTAATAGGAACACTTAAGTGCCTAATAAGAAACTTTAGCGCTAAGCGCTTTTGTGCCCATGTTCCACTTTAGCAGCTTTCGACCATTGGCAGTGGTGTGCTTTAGCACCCAATGGCTGCTAAAGCAGTGCCAGCTTAAGCACCATTGGGGTCACCTTAGAAGAACCCACGACTTTCTGTTAGACTGCTAAAGTGGTTTAGATGTTGCTTTAGTGGTAGGCGCTTTAGTGCCCAGGTGTTCACTTTTGCAGCACCAATAGCCTTTTTAATCCCATTTTTCTACCATATTTTTAAATATTTCTTCCACTATTTTCACACCAAATATGTAGCTCAAAGAGAAGAAAAAGTGGGAAATCATACATAAAAGCTAAGTTAAGTTAGCCTCACTCTCCTTGGTCATTTTTCATTAATTTTTTCTTTAATTTCCGTCCTAATTCATGGTAAAATCCTTAGAAATTAGGTCCTAAATTCCTAAATTATAAGGGTTGATTTGAGACATGATTTGTGCTCCATTTGTGCTCAAATTTTGAGCACACATTCCTTGTTCTTTAAGGGACCTCGTGATGGATTTAATTTTGGATTTTGTTTATGGGATCTGTGTGCCCATTCTTGATTGAATTATGACCCGACCCTTAATATAAAAATAACAATGTATAGATTACTATTTTGGTAGCATGATGATAGTTTAGGATTGTGATGTGAAGTTGGAAAATTAAGGGGTGGTTCAAGGATTGAGTTTGCATTGAGGTAGGCTTCTATCTACTCTTCTTCATGAGATAGTCTTCTATATATGTTTTATGTTAGATAAAGATGTTATGATATAATATTAGGTAGAACACCATGACTTAGACCTATTTATGAGTTTGGGGGTTTGAAGGGTAATTGATCCTTAAGGTGAAATACTTATTACGAATCTAGGATCTTATTACCCTAGGTTGCTAAAATGTTTAGCATAGTTGAGATTTGTGAACCTTTAGTATAATGTTTACAACCTTAGTTGGTGGATTATGATGGTTTCCCAGGTTATGATATGGTATGTCAGATATTCTTTATTAGGCCCAAGGTCGTAATTATGATATTGGGTTGATTTCGGGAATTAATTTATCCTTTTAAGGGATGTGGCTGTAGTTTATAGACATTTTGATGCTTATGATTGCATTGTCTGGATACTGGTGATGGCATGCCTAGATTCAATACACTCATGCTCACTAAAATAGTAAATGGTACATTCCAACTAAAAATATGATTTTGCTACTCTTTTCCCTAAAAAGAATTTATTCCTACTTTTCACTTTTAAAAATAAATTTTTTATTAATGGGAATCATCCCATCTCATTGAATAACTTATAATCCTTTGAGACTAAAAATGATGTTTTTGAGATTTGACCGAGATAGATTCTATCCACGGTTTTGCTACTAATATTTACCTTAGTCGTGAGAGATTCTGACCCTTTCTACACTTTTATGATAATTTTGTCCTGAAGTTCACCCGGGATATATATATATATACATATATATCATTGGTACTGGATGGAGAATATTGATGATGATGATGATGATGGTTATTTAAAATCCTGGATCGAGACTAGGTCGGTGTATACAGGTACTCTCAAACTCCATAGGGGCCCCTTCATCCGTGAGTTGTCATACTAGAGAATAAAGATTATTGTAGGTCATTCCTTTGTGAGTTATTGAGTTGGAGGAGGTGTATACACTGAGTTATAATATGGTAATTAGTTCAATTATGGCAGTATCAATTATACTTTACATTCATCCTTGCACGTGCATTGCCTATCCCCAGTATGTGCCTATATGTATCAACCTTATAAGGGGTAGCATAGGTATAGGTAATGAGTATTTCTTATGACATCTTATGTGTTGATTAGACCTTTCAGTTTATGGGGCCCGAATTAGGTATTATTTGTTCGGGATAACCGGTTTCCATATTTTTGTTATTATTATGGTTAGTTTATGGTAGGTTGATTATTGGAATGCTACTAAGATTCCAGGTATGATTCTGATTTCTTTGTTTACGGTTTCTTTACTAAGGATATTTATCTCATGTTTGGACGTTTGGATAAGAAACTATGATTAGGTTAGCACTAGTTCCTACTATGATTACGAGGCCTTAAGATGCTAGTATGACTACTCTAGGTTTTACCTTTGAGTTAGCCTTGTTTATGTGCATATCAATCTATAGATAGTTATGGTGTTATCATATATCATCCCTTTCTTCATTTGTCTTGTTTTATATTCATTCTTTTACCTTATATACTACTAAATATCTTTCTCATACTCTTCATTTGTATATTTTCCATTGATATATGATATAGTGCTTAGATCCTAAAATATGGATATAATAGGATAGTTTATCCTTTTTTGTCTCCTTAGCTTTACAATGTTAATTTCCTGGAAATTTGGGTGTAGTTTACATTCTTACTTGCATGTTATGTATATTTGCATTATCTTTGGAGCTTAGTTGGTAGTTTCCTACTGAGTACTATATGTTTGGTACTCATACTACATTTTTGTAGCCTGTAAATCATAGTACGAGTTCTTGCCATTGTTGTTTGCATAGTGCGGTGCAACTATGGTTAGGAGACGCAGGGGGAGCCCTTGGCATTTAGAGTATTAACATTCTCCTTCTTATGTACTAGACTAATCTCTATGTTGTATTCAGAGATGGAGTGTATTAGTATATTCATTTAGTACTTCATTTTGCAGTCTTCTTATAGTAGAAGATCTTTTACTGATTCCATGGAATTTTAGGACTATCTTGTGTATTTTAGCCTTTTTACTATATTTATTCCATATTTTTCCTTTATTTCTCTTGGTATTCCATTACTAGTAGTTTCAAACTATGGGTTGGCTTGTATACAGATGTGTTATAATATGTTCTATCATGACCTGAGAAATTGGGTCACTACAAATTGGTATGAGAGTCAAGTTTATTATTGTGTTGGTACAATAGTCAAGTGTCTAGTTGAGTCCTATGGATTGGGGCAGAGACGTCTGCATCCTATCTTTGGGAGGCTATAGGTCATTCTTAGGAAATTCTATTCTTAACTCCTTGCTATGTATCCATATTTCTATAAACCTCAAGTACATTCCTTGGCTCTATTTTGTCCCAAATGGACAATACAAGGTTTTGGATAGATGCATGCGGTACTTTAACATGCGTTTCCAGAGCTTCTGTTCAGTATCGAACCAAGGATTCAGGGATGGATTTTGAAGATATTCAATGTTAGTCAAAAAATTTGGGGCTAGCCCAGGCTTCAGTGGAGCTCATGACTGTTTCAACCTTTTGAGATTCTGCATTAGGTATCCCAAGTCTTTTAATGGATACCTCACAGTCAGGGATGGCATTTGGTTCATAGAGTATTTCTCAAGTCAAAGTTGGGTTTGATGGTGTTCATAAAGGTTCCTTAACAGTTTTAGAGTATGAGATTAGGTTTCTTGAGTGGGCCAGGCATATTCCTATGCTAGATCTTTCAGAGCATGACATGGTGCATGGATTTATTAGAGTATTATCTTTGACACTCTATTTGACATCAAAGCATTTGATATCAGCTGTGCCTTCTTTCTAACGGGTTGTTGACCTTGTAAGGGACATATAGAGAGAATATATTAAGACTTATAAAGGTGGTGGTAAGAGGCCATATCATCAGTATGGTTCATTGGTATTCTATTCGGGAGTGAGGATCCTCTAAGTGGAGGTCAGCTTTACTGGCAACATATCAATCCTATGTATGTAGTGTCTCAAGGTATGGGTGGCTCTCAAATTAGTCTTGGTGATCACAGTGGGCAATGTTCTCATCGGACCTTTGCAGAGTTTTTGGTATAGGTTAATAACCCTCAACTCACACCATTATTTTGATGCAAGGTGGTTATCTTCAATATAAATCCAACAAGAGTTGGGGTCATATCCATAAGGAGTGCAGGCTAGTTTTTAACACATTTAAAGTATTAAGAGTTAACTAGGTGTTAACCCGTAATACATAGCTAAAACTAAACATTAAAGTAAGGTTGGTGGGTTTGGTGTCAATCTTTGTTATGCAAAACCACACACTAACACTAATAAGGGATTTAACAAGTGATTAGTAAATCAAATTAAGAGAAATCTTGGGATTATGCTACCTTAGGAGTTACTTATGTATAAATTTTCAAAGGTTAGTCCAAGTTTTAGTTAAGGGTGTGGGTAGGCTAGGTTTATGGTATTAGTGTTAGTCTTTCAACAAAACACTAAATTTCACTCATGGATTCTTTCAAATACCTCATGAACATAATGAACTCATCAATCCAATACCTCATACTCGCATCCGTATTTCTAAGATAATGCTTATGAATATAACACACCCACACAACATCCCTATTTCTAAGATAATGCCATGAGAGAAGCTAAATCAAAGTGTAGTCTACTATTACTCATAACCCATATCCCTCTTTCGAGAATGATATGGGATCCAAGTCAATTGAGGTTGTCACCCATAATTCTCAAGTCAAACCTAGAGTAATAGCAAATACAACCTCCTTAACTAGTTATTTAGACTAACAATTGACACCCACACAAAGTTAACCACCTAATTTCACATAAAACCAAGATAAGAATTTTAGATATTCATGAAATTGGAGAAAATAAATATACCCATGTTGACATTTAATGCATCCATTGAAAAACAAGCAAGAATAATCCAAACTTTAATTTTGAATTACAACTAAAATCTCTAGAAGATTTACTATAATTGTTCTTTTTAAAAAACTGGAATGTTCTTCTCTACTAAACACTTAAAAATTGATTGAAAAATACCCTAATTGTGAAAGCGTTTGTGCTTTTGAGACTTGGGATTCATCTCTACAAATTTATAATTCTGCCATTGAAAAATTCCTGCTCCATCGCGATTATTCTTGGTTGACCGCATTCGTGACTCACGCGATCATGGTGATCCTCTCGCGATCACCTAGGATTGAGTTAGTTTAGGATCATGATCAAGATCCTCAATCCATGATTGCAGTACCTTAGGGTCGATCCTTGGTCCTGATTTTTAGCTTGTGCAATCACTTTGGTTTTTACTTCACTTTTCAGCTTAGCTTCACTCCCTTTCATCTGATTACCTACAAATATACAAACTATGAGATTTAATGCATTTCAATAAATAATTTTTCTCATATATACATTTAATTCATCGTAGTGTGCACGATCTGGACATATATATTAGTGGCAAATTTTCTCATCATCGTAGGTCTTTAAGTTGTGGCGACTATTCTAGATCAGGAGTGACAACACCTCAAAGTATTCCAAGAGCTTGTTTTAGTTTTGCCGAGATGGTACATTGGTCTAGAGAGTGCCCCAAACATTATTTGGTTGTTTAGATAAAGTCAACATATTTTCAAAGCTAGCCTAGCATGTAATGACCCTTCAGGTCATTTTCTATTTTTTATCTTACTTTTACCAGTAGAGATTTTTCCATAGTTGAACCAAGTCATTTATGACTTGCTGGGACTAATAACTTGATTGCCAAGTAGTTCGTTTGTTTTTTAGAGACAATTCCCTATTTAGAAGTCTTGCTTGTTCCAAATAGCCACCGAGCAAAAACTTTAATCAAATAATCTTGGATATGAATTCTGACTATGACCACAACTCCGAAATATCTATTTTAGGCTAGGTAGACCCTTGGTTTGGGTCTATTGCACCCAAGCTTATTTCGACCCATTGGCAGGAAATTCAAAAGTTGAAAGATATAGGTGTGGGACCTATAAGTGGCCTAAATGAACTCGTATGGAAAATCCAACTTCACCAATGCATCTGAAACGTTGAATTTAGTGGGGTTACATAGTTTGTTTGCAAAATCAGAGTCTGAATGAGTTTTGGGGTTCAAAAATAAGTTTTGACCTTATTGGAACTGAAGCTTGGCATTCGCGGCCAGGGAAGGGCAATCACAGAAGTGTGATCTCGGTCCTATGAAGCACGAACATGGTACCTCTTTGCCTGAAGGGGTTATAAATAGCCTCTTTGGTTGATATTTGGCCATTTTTCACTTCTCTTGGACCTTAGAAACCATAAAATGATATGTTAACCTCAAATAGATTCTTGGGGGTGAGTTAGAAGCTTGATTAACATATATATTCATGATTAACAATGAATTTAAGGTATGAATCATTCATTTTCAATCTTTAATTTCTTGAATTTTTTTACCAAAACCTCAGTTAGCTTGAGGGCATGATTTTAGTCCAAATAAGCTTGGTTTTTACTTGATTCTTGAGCGTTTTGATTCCCTAATGGTGTATGAACATTGAGTTGATCTCGAAAATGTGCTTTTTATGTGTGGGACCCACTTGGGGGTTTTAGGTATCGTTTTTAGACCCAAATTACAATGGTGCAATATGGGTATTGATATTCTCGTAATGATGTGTAGATTGTGTTTTTGATAGCTTAGCACCTTGAAGAAGCTTCTCGAAAGAGTAAAACAAAGGTTTAGTAATTCGTGAGCTTTCTTTGGATTTGAGGTAGGTTAGGATTACTTCTTGTTAAATTAAGCTACATTATAGCATAATTGTGATGTCTTGTTAGATTTGGGAGGGGTTCTAGGTATTGGATTGGTAAATGGTAACACTTGGGTTTAGTTGAATTATTTAGGTCCTTTGAACTCATAGCATGGGATGCTTGACTTGTAGACTAGAACCTTGGTTAATTGGACTTATTGTCTCATAGATAGCATGAGAATGCTTTAGCTTCTTTAGTTATATGAGAGTGACCTTTTCACTCATGAGTAGGGTTAAGTTGACCCTCATTACTTATACTTGTGGAATTGTACTAGTTTCCATGGATGGGTTAAGAGTATTGGTTGAGAAAGATCCTTACCTTAGGACTAGTGTGGCTTGATAAACATCTAAGACTTGGGTTAGATACTTTAGTCTAGTCCCAGGTAGAAGTTAGACTTGAAATGTATTTTGGGGAATTAAAAGTGGGATCTTGACCCATCTTAAGCTTCAACTTATGTAGTTCCATTGAAGACCTTAGGCGCTTGTTAAATGCTTAGAGAATGCCCTTGGAATCATGTTGGCTAAACTCGGTATATGAATTATGGTGATTGCATTAGAAGTGATGAATATGGTTGTTGAATAAAGTATCGATGATGTTATGACTGCTATGGATCATGTTATTAATTAAGCCTATGACTATGTTATTATTTGAATCATTGACTAGACTACTATTTCAGGCTTTAGACTATAATATTACTCATTCTCTACTTTATCTAGTAACTAAACTAGCGATTGTGCTAGAAAGCTCTCTTGTTGCTAATATTATGAGTCATGATACTAAGGGATCTAGAAGGTACAATTATTGACTACATGGGAAGCTATTCTACTAACCATGTCGAACTTGGTAATGCTTGAAATACTCATGCTATATATATATATATATATTCATATGTTCATGGATAAATTGTCCTTGGCAATGAACGATGGGATATAAAGGTATTTTGTCCTTACTTTTCTTTTACTTTAGCCCTCGTGGGGCTTATCATTTACTTTAGCCCTCGTGGGGCTTGTCATTTACTTTATCCCTCACGGGGTTTATCATTTACTTTAGCCCTCGTGGGGCTTGTCATTTACTTTAGCCCTTGTGAGGCTTGACCTTTATTATTGATATATATATTGATGTGATGATGATGCCCAGCAAGGTCGGAGAATAAAACAGTGTGATGATAATGCCTGACATGGACAAAGGATATATTGATGTGATGATGATGCCTGACAAGTCCAGAGGATATATTGATGCGATGATGATTCCCGATAAGGCCGTAGGATATGGTGATGATATGATGATATCCGACAAGGACGGAGGATAATTCTTGATGTGCCTATGAGTGCACCTACTAATTCGAGTTCTGGCTAGCCCTATTTATGGAAAATATATACGTATTTTTATATGTGTACTTCCACATATGAAATGTGAGTATAATGTTGACCTTAGGGTGTCGTTTCTATATCACTAGTGAATGAATACTTATAAATGGGAGTAGTTAATGACTAATGGTAATTAGCGGATTGCGATGGTTGTTGTTTAATGATGAATCAAGACTAGTAGATCAGTGGGAACTAGTTGTAAAATGAGGATTCACCTAGTGAGTAATATTGGTATCAAATAAGAGTTAAGTAAGATATGTGGCTATTAGAATAAGCTTTGTGGTGACTAGTTTTCTATTTAATAAGCATAACACTAAATGGCTAGAGATTTAATGGATTAGTGTATGACCCTTGTATAGCTAATATACATTAGTTAGCAAATATGGTAATATATGGCCAATAATAGTAATAGTATGGACTTGATTATACAGTCGATGTTAGTTACGAATAAAAGTTAGGTAAAATATCTGATGGACGATAAATGTGAAACATTGTCAAATAATGATTAGATTTAGATATTTTTTTGGTTAAATAGTCGTATTGTTATAATTTCCTTGGGTGTACTTTATGGTGGTATGGGACACCGTGGTGGGTTTCTTTACTTTATGCACTAGTTGGTGTATGGGCGTTAACTTTGTACTTATGTTTGTGATTGTACTTGTGTTTCCTTGTGTTGCTTTATGATTTGAGTCATTTATTTCTTATGTATGATGATATTGTATATAATGATACATTATGTTATTATTGTTTTGGTTTGGTTACTTATTATATACAGTGATGGTGGTGAAGATTCAGGTTCAATTTTGTACCTTGACTTGGATATACTTATCTTGCACTATATCATCTTTATATCATGACTTAGCTCAGTTGTTCGATGATTCCTACTAAGTACCCATTGTTTTGGTAATTGTACTACACTTCTATACTTTTTGGTGCAGATTTGAGTACTAGTTCATGTTGTTGAGTTAAGTTTGTGCTAGTGTTGATATCCTAGAGATAGGGTAGCTCTTGGAGTTTTGAGTCCCCCATTTCCTTCTATCTTTAATTTTGGCTTGTGTATTTAAGACAAATATATTGAATATTTAGGATTGTTGGGTTTTATTCCTATTACTATCATACTTAGATGCTCTTGTATCTATTATACCAAGCTGTGGGGTTGGTAAATATGTTTGATTATCTGTTTTTATTAGAACACTGCTGATGTATATCTTATGTTCATTGTATTTTAGCCTAGTTGGGCATTTCTTACCTAATTAACCCATTGTGATAGCTTTAGGTTAAGGTATTGGCTTACCTACTGATGGTTTATAGTAGGTTCCATCATGACTTATATAGTAGATCATGACATGGATCTCTTGAGATGTTTAAAATTATGGAGAGGATGGTCATTTCAATAGGGAGTGCCCTTGGAATTATTTGGTTAGCCAATTGGGGTCAGCTCGTGTTTTCTTCTACGTTAGGGTTCCAAGGGTTTGTTATGACTGTAGAGAGGTCAGTTAATGGTCTAAAGAGTGTCCCCGATGTAGGATTATTAGTCATTCAGATTAGTATCATATTGTTATGGCACCGTCGGTCTGAGGCAGTACACTTAGTACCTCTGTTGATGATTCCGGCGCTCAGTCTGAGTTTGGACCTACTCATTCATTCCCCCTTAGAGTTATCATGCATTTTATGTTTGATTCCATCATGATAGGTTCCATTTTATTTCCTACCTTTACCTTTTCATTTATGTGTATTGGGGTTCTTGTACCCATCAATGATTATGTGCCTTGATAGTTTTATATCAATTGTTGTGTTCCATGATATAGAGTTCATAATCATATGACCACACCCATAGTTTATTTCTTTTAGTAGTGGATAAAGTGGACCAGTGTTAATATTTTCCCTATGGTTGTAGCATTTGGGTTCAAGTCTCATTTCCTTGGCACATTGGGCTTCTTATGATATTGTGGTACTTGTTATTGATTTTTATTTTTGGGTACCACCTACCTTTTACATTGATGTTTATACTAGTGTTGTTATTATTGTCATTGTTGTGTTTACCGATCCTCGCATGGTAGATGGATTGTCTAGTAGTATCTATTAGAATTTTCGTTCCTTATGGTTCTTATCCGTTGGTTTGGGTGGCTAGCTTGGTTGGATGATTTCTCTCTTGTACCAAGTTGAGGTTGGTCATTTTCCACTTATATCGGGTATGCTAGATTGATTGTTGAGTGGGTTATGGTAGTAAAGGAAAGTTGAGCTTCCGTGATTCTATTATGGTTCTAGAGTTGTTGATTGGGTTGTGTGGCCAGTTTATAAGGTTGACCAGTTTGGGGTTCGTTCTTATAATTTAGCTAGTTTATCACCCGATAGTGGTTTTGATATTGATTTCGAGAGGTCTTGGATTTGTCTTTCAGGTTTGTAGGGTTCGTCCCCTATTGATGGCTTGCTTTTTGTATTGGTGTGAAGTTTGATATTTTATTCTTATCGTGATGTGGTTCTTGTTCTAGTAGAGTTAGAGAGTTAAAGATAGGTGATCTTTTATTTGACCTTTTCCTAAGTGGGTGAATTGGGGATTCATTGTCGAGATGTAGTATTAAATTGATTAGTTTCTGGCTAAAGTTGTATTTCCCCAAGTTTCTAGAGTTTTGGTTAACTCAATTACGGTTTGCAGCCTTGGCAAGTTCTTGAGTATGCTTCAATGGTTCATACCCTCCAGCAGATATGGACTTGATTGCTTGTGCTTTCAGCCTGTGATTTATCCTACGTTGTGATTTTGTTCTTCATTTGTGTTTTGATTTTGGATCGGCATGATCCAATGGGTATATGGCTAATTTGGATAGTAAGGTTGATTTGGGTATTTAACCTTAGTTTATACTTGTTGGCTCAGTTTGGAATTGATGTCTTAGAATGGCGATTTGGAGGTTATGATAGATTTGGAATGTGGATGCTTACCTATCTTTAGGTTTTGTTTGGGTAGTTGAGATCAAGAGATTCATCCTTGGTGTTGAGGTTTTCAGCGAGAAGTTGTAGATCTTTGGTGTAGCCTTTTTTTTCAGACTCGTCATATGTCAAGACCCAAACCAGGGCTTGGCCGTGAAGAGTATCTCAAGTCCCACATGGACCGGAGATCACCCATGCACCTAACCAAACCAAACACAACATCCCCCAATGTCGTATGAATTTTGAACATATAACAAGATAGCATGCAAAAAGCTTAAAGAAAGTCAAAACATGTCTATAACCAATTACTAATGACTGGCCAAACAATTGACCAAATCACCCAATATCGACAATAATCCAAACAAAGCCTTCTAAACAAAGAACCAAAACCAGTCTTGGTCGAGATATGTCCCCGACTCTGACAAATGACAATGAGAACGAAAATGATTATGTTAATGATAGTAAAAGTACTATCACATAAAATCTAAGAATGAAAGCTGGTGAAATTCCTAAGCCTTTAAGGAATCAAAGCTCACCACTTCACCACAACACAATGAACCAACGACCCAAGCCGACCAACCTAACTCTGCACAGGAAAAGTAGAAGTAGCTCTAGCCCCTGCATCGCATGGAGATACAACGTTGGAGATGGTTAGTGGGGTGAACACAAGCATGTAACTCAGGGATAAGGATAACATAATATCATGATCAATAGTTCAAAATATTCAAAAACAATGCACATAATCAAATGCATATACATATAGATATCCTCGACTTTCCAAGTTGATTCCTCAAGCTTTTGGTTCCTCCAAAGAACCTTTACCGAAGCCACATCCTTAGTCCGTAACCGATGAACTTGTAGATCCAAAATCTTAATTGGGACCTCCTCGTTGTACAAGGAATCTGAAATACCCACCTCCTCCAAAGGAGCAACCGTCAAAGGATCAACCACATATTTCCTCAACATCAAAACATGGAACATTGGTTGAATGGAGCTCAAACAAGAAGGCAACTCCAATTCATAAGCGACATTACCAACCCTCTTCAAAACCCAGTACAAACTGACATAACGGGGATTGAGCTTTCCTTTCTTACCAAATCGCATCACTCCCTTCATAGGGGACACCTTTAAAAACACCCAGTGACCAACACTGAACTCCAACTCCCTTTGCCTCACATCCTCGTAGGACTTTTGGCGACTTTGGGTGGCTTTAAGTCTATCTTGAATTACCTTGACCTTCTCTATGGATTGGAGAACTAGATCCGGACCAAATTACTTATTTTCACTAACCTCAAACCACCCAATAAGATATCTACACCTCCTACCATAAAAGGCCTCAAACGGAGCCATACTTATGCTAGAGTGATAACTGTTATTGTAGGAAAATTCTATGAGAGGCAAATGGTCAACCCAACTACCACCAAAATCAAAAGCAGAAGTCCAAAGCATATCTTCCAAAACCTGAATTGTCCTTTCTGCTTGCCCATTTGTCAGCTGGTGGAAAACGGTGCTAAGGGTCACCTTAGTCCCTAAACCTCGCTAGAATGATCTCCAAAAAAGATATGAGAACTGGGTACCCCGATCATATATGATGGAAGCTGGAGTACTATGCAATTTCAAGATCTCCTCAATGAACAATTTGGCATAATCCTCGAAAGAGTACTTAGTCCTCACTAGCAAAAAGTGAGCAGACTTAGTTATCCTATCCACGATGACCCAAATCAAATCAAACTACTGGCGAGACTGCGGAAGATCGGTAACAAAATATATATTAATTATCTCCTACTTTTGCATCGATAGATCAATCTCTTGAGTCAACCCACCGGGCCTCAAGTGATCCACCATCACTTGCTGACATACCATGAACCACATCCCACTTCATATTATTCCACCAATAAATTTCCTTAAGATCATGATACATTTTTGTCAAACCAGTATGAATAGTATAATGCGACTCATGAGCTTCATCCAAAATTCTTCCTCGCAACTCATCAACATCGGGAACACATAATCTACATTTGTACCTCAAGATACTATCACCACCAATCTAAAAAACCATCACTTTCTGCCTACCTACACATTCTTGATTTTTATCAGAATGGGATCCAACACTTGCTTCTCCTGTACTTCAACTGCAAGAGATAACCTTGCCACCTCTTGAACAATTACACCACCATTCTTAGAATCTAGGTAACAAACTCTGAGATTAGCCAAACTATGTATATCCTTCATCAAATCTCATTTCTCTTCATCCACATGCGACAAACTTCTAATGGATAACCTGCTAAGAGCATTAGCAGACATGTTAGCTTTACCTGGATGATAGTGATGAATTATGTCATAGTCCTTGAGCAACTCAAGTCATTTCCTTTGCCTAAGATTCAATCTATTCTGAGTGAATACATATTGCAAGATTTTATGATCATAATAAATATCAATATGGACCCCATACAAATAATGCCGCTAAATCTTTAATGCAAATACCATAGCTAAGAACTCCAAATCATGGGTCAAATAATTTTTCTCATGAACTTTCAACTGTCTAGAAGCATAAGAAACCACCTTGCCATGATGCATCAACACACAACACCGTCCTATCTGAGATGCGTCACAATAGATAACAAAACCATCAGTGCCCTCAGGCAGAGTCAAGACCGGAGTTGAAGTTAACTTATTCTTTAGCTTCTCAAAACTACCCTCACAAGAATCAGACCATAAGAAGTTTACCTTCTTCTGAGTTAACTTAGTCAACTGGGCAGCAATAGATGAGAAACTTTCTGTAAACCTTCTGTAGTAGCTATCTAAACCTAAGAAACTCTAAATATTGGATGGAGTCGTAGGCCTAGGACACTTTTTAAACACTATAACCTTCTATGGATCCACTATGATCCCTTCACTAGAAACAACATGACCCAAATAAGTCACAACACTCAACCAAAACTCACACTTAGAGAACTTAACATATAACTATTGTTCCTTAAGGGTCTACAACACAAGGCAGATGTGATCAACATGGTCCATCTCACTCTTAGAATATACCAAAATATTATTTATAAAGATAATCATGAACAACTCCATGACCCGATGGAAGACTAAATTCATAAGATCCATGAATGCTTTCGAGGCATTGGTCAAACCAAAAGACATCACCAAAAACTCAAAATGACCATATCGAGTTTGAAAAACAATCTTAGGGATATCCACCTCCCTAATATTCTGATGGTAATCCGCTCGAAGATCAATGGTAATCCTCTCGAAGATCAATCTTAAAAAAGAACTTAGCACCCTAAAGATTATCAAATAGATCATCCATCCTCAAAAGAGGATACTTATTCTTCACAATTACTTTATTCAATTAGCAATAATCAATAAACATCCGAATGTAACCATCCTTCTTATACACAAAAGAACAGGAGTACCACATGGAGACACACTAGGGAAAATAAAACCATTTTCAAGAATATCTTTCAACTGCTCCTTGAGTTGGTTCAATTCAGTCGGAGCATCCTATAAGGAGAAATAGAAAATGGATGAGTGCCCAAAAGAATATCAATCCTAAAATCAATTTCCCTATCGAGTGGTACACTAGGAACATCATCAAGAAACACATCAATAAATTTACAGACCACATAGATAGTCTACAAAGAAGGACCTTTGGATTTAAAATCCTTAACATATACTACGTGATAGAGGCACCCTTTAGAAACTAATTTTTATGCTCTAAAATACGAAATAAACCTTCCCTTAGGAACTAGGGAACTACCTTCCCACTTGATCACTGTCTCATTTAGAAAATAGAAACTGACCTTTTGAGTCCAACAATCAAGAGATACATAGCACGAATGCAACCAATCCATCCCCAAAATTATATCAATTTAATGTGTCCAACTCTATTTGACCCACCAAGGTCTCCCTACTATGAACCAACATCACACAATCCCTATAGGACCTTTTATCCATAATGGATCCACCCGCTGGGGTGGATACTAAGAAGGGATCCAAAATATACTCAGGATTAAAACAAAAATGAATAGCCACGTAAGGGGTCACATAAGAGAGGGTAGTCCTTGGATCAAGCAAACAATATACATAACAAGAAAAGAGTTTAAGTCTATAGTAATAATAGTGAGGGACGTCTCATAATCCTAGCGAGTGGAAAAAATATTTACAGACGGTTCTGACCAGCATTAGAGCCAAAAACAGAAGTAGCACAGTTTGGTGCAGAAGTGGATGAAGTACCAATAGGAATATTATTCACACCATAAGCAACCTTAGAAGAAAAATCCCTCTATATATGACCAATCTAACCATATTTGAAGAAATTGTTCCTCCTCTCTTTATAAATACCATAGTGTACCTGAGCACCGAATCTATAAGAAGGATATGATAGAGTTGATTGAGCCCTGCTAGCCTATAATTAGGATTTTTGTGCTCTAAACCCACTATCATACTGAGGATGACAATCATTCGATGACTTCGGATAAGGTGCACTAGCCGTAGAGTAGGAACCAAAATTGCCCTACTTCTTCTTAGGCCACTTTCCACCATCTCTTTTATTTTGCTGTTGACCTCCACCTTATTTCTATTATCAAAACTTCTTACTCTACATTTCACTCATCTACTCTTGCTTTCATCTCTTCTTCCACCTATTACATATACATCATAAGTCCGGAGATATCCATATCCTTGTTTAACAAGGCAACCCTGCTCTTCAATATTAACTCATGAGACAACCCATAGGTAAACTTCCTCATTATAGCCCACATGCTAGAGACCAACTTAGGATCATAATGAAAGAACTGATGAAACTTCAAGGCATACTGATGAAAGATGATTTTACCACTCATTCGCACTCAATATTCATGCACATTACTTTGTTTTAAATGAATAAATGAGACATAATTATGATTAAATGCACTAACATCCACTCTTTACAGGAATAGAGTTGAGGGGATAGAAAGATGTGGATTGGAGTATAAAATAATCAAAAAGGGAGCAAGACAGTACAACTGAAGATGGGAGCAGAAGGGCCTCAGTTATTGGAGTAGTTGTTTGCTGACTGTGATCTTGGTAGTTAAGCATTGTCAATCAACTGCGGTCGCATAATTCTATCACAGTCACGGTTAAGATGGTGCGATTGCGACTTAGCAGAAGAATTCAGCCCAAGGGAAAATCAAGAAATGCATATGGCTGATCCAAATTTTGACAAAATGACTCAAACCCTAGAATTATTCATCATATTCCATCTGTTCTAATTTTTTAGTTTTAGATCTTAAGTTCATAGCTTCCATACTTGAAGAAGAAAATATTGTATAAATTTTGGGTAAAGAATACATTGAAGACCATCTAAGTGGAGGAATAAATTACTTCCATTATTGATTTGTAAGAGTGAAAAGTTTGAAATAACATTTAATTAATCTTCAATAAGTCATTTCAATGGAGATTATGGGTATATCTATACTTATTTATCTTATACGTAGATAGATCTCCCTCTTGGAGTTATGTATGATTAGGGGTTAAAGTATGTGTGGGTTATTATTGTTTGCCTTTATTTGGTAGTTCATTTTGATGGGTCTTATAATTGCTATGCTAACTTGGTTGGGCTTTGTGGGTCAAATCCCCAAATACCCACATGGGTTTGATGAGTGAAAGCTCCAAACTCTAGAAAGATTAAGGCTATCTTCGAAAGAAGGGTTTTGGGTGAACTTTAGTAATTCACATCATCCTTGAAAGAGGGATGTGGAAACCAAAGCAATGATATACAATTATGTGTGTAGTTTTCTAAATTTTCACTATCTTAGAAATAAGGGTAATTGTGAAGTTAACTATATCATGGGTATTATCCTAGAAATACGGATGCCTAAATTGAGGTTTGGTTACCCAATGTTAAACACACCCGTTAGGTTTTCAAAAAAATCAATGGGTGAAAGTTTGGTGTTTTATTGAAAGATTAGCATCAAAATCTATAACCGAACCTACCCATATTTGATCTGCTAAATTGATATTGATTACTAACACCCACATGTCATTCCCTTATAACACATAATCCTAAGATTCGTGCATAATTGTTAAAACTCTAATGATTCATAGCCCCAAATTTATACTAGAAAAACCCAAAAAGAGACTTAGTGTAGATACCTATCTCCCCTATTTTAATCTTTTTATACCATTAGTTTGAATTTATCTAGTATCTATTTTCTTGAATTAACTTGATTGCCACTCATATTATTCCTTGAGAATTTGACCCCAACTCCAAAGTTGGGTAAATATATTAACGACGATCGCCTTACACTTAAATTGACGTGTAAGTTGAGTATTATCAAAATGGCGTTGTTGCTGGAGAACAATTTGGCGTATGAAGTTAGTTTGGAATTTTATATTATTTGCTTGAATTCAAGCGTGTATATATTTGTTTGTGATTTTCTTTTGTAGGCAGATTTTTATTTTATTTTACTTTTCTCTATGGAATCTTCCGACAAGTATGTTGTCGGTAGTTGGGAATTCTATCGTGAAAACCCATATCCAATTTATGATGGACCACACTTTAGTAAATATTGTAACTATACTTCCTAGAGAGAGATGGACCCACCATTTTGATCATATAGGGAGTATAGGTGTTGTTTATGCAGTGGCTGAGAAGGACATTGGGATGACTGTCCAAATGCCCTCTATTATGCTAATTGAGTTGCTAGTTCTTCTTATGAGCTTTATGGGTCATATGATGAGAAGAAGGAAGAGCAACATAGTGAGTCCAATAGATTTGACACAAGGCTACTAGCAAGATGGGGAAATAAGCAAAGAATAAAATCTTGAAACTATCACTACCTTGCCCATTTCCCAAGAAGATTAACTAAGCTATGATGATGAGATTTGTAGAAAAGACTCCTCAGGGACTTCCCAACCTACCAAATCAAATGAGGAAGAAGAAGCCAAAATAAAAGGAATGGTGTTAGAGTCTCAAGAAAAATCAAGGAAAAAATGCTTTGGAGGAAGCAATTTTAAAATTAGTGGTTGGTCCTTATTCAAACCACTTCTCAACATTGTGCTTAGAAGATGTGATGAGAATCCATCTACCTACGCAAATGGATGATTGTGAGGAGGAGGATTAAAATCCCTATATCTTGGAATTTGATATTCCAAAGGAGCATATGGAACCCAATCCATCAATGTCCAAGGAACTCAACTTCTGATGTACAAGGAATGGCTTATTGATATGCTAACTTTTACCCAAGGAGATCAACCAAAAATTTGATGTGAAGTTGGTTAAAAGGTTTAAGTCTTCAAAATGGAGAGATCGAAACTTACTTGCCGTTTCTTCACCACTTCCAAGATGTATCTTGGATGATCTGGATCTTCTGCCTCTCTGCCGCTCATTGCTTATTGAACGAAATTTGGGATGGAGATTCAGCTCTTCTAAGTGGAGGAATAAAAGGAAAAGGTGGAGGCGTCGTGCCACGACATTAAAATAAGTGCTCAATGGGAGGCAAACTCCACGAAAAATGGCATATACCCTTTTTTATTTATGCATGATAGATTAGATTTTATTTTTACAATTATTCATGCATAATCCATAAGATATTAGCATTAGCAGGAATGTTGAAGGAAATTGAAGAGAGAAACATGTGAAATTGGAAAGTTTGGATTTAGCAGGAAATGCAAGAGACCCAATTATTTGGTCCCAGTTACTACGACCGTGGTCCATGCTACTACGATCATAGAGGCTGGATGTCTACGATCACGGAACTAGGTCCACGATCACGGTCAAGTTAGTTTAAGTGACCTTCTGAATGCTATTTTATCTCACACATCTTTTTTAATTTCTCTTAAAATTCTCTCAAATTTTGGCTTGGTGTTGAGTATCCAAGTATTAGATTATTCCATTTGCATCATCAAACTTGGTATGTTGACTCTATTCCCTTGTTCTTAATGTAATTACATGCTTAGAACTTATAGTTTAGGGAAAGGCCTGAAGTATCATTTTCAATACTAAATGCATGCTTGTTTGCGATTATGGTTGTGGTTAGCTATTGTAGTTGGTGTACACATTGATGGGGAGGTCTTTAGTACCCAGATTTAATCCTTAAACGATTGAAAAGAACGTGTGCACCATGTGTTCGATTTAATGCCCCGATGAATTCCATGTTAAATTTTTAAAGTTTAAGGTTATAATCTTGAAGTCTAGGCTTAATTTCCTTAATAATAATGTTTAGGCGCCTAGTGGAACACAAATATGGGGATAAATTTGTGGTTTTGGTGAAAAGTGTAGACCTATCGACTATGGTCTCATGTATCATAATCGCTATCTCAATGACCGTGATCACGAAACTGCAGTTCCAATGACTTTGATCATAGTACTACGATTGTGGTTCAATGACTATGATCACGGCACCACGGTTGCGATAATATACTTGTGATCGCCATACCTGAGGGTAGTGTCTGTAGAAACCAAAATTTTTGCATAGTTATTTCTTCCTCCAGAACATTCTAACATACTACCACATGATCCTATTTGATTAATCTAGCATGTTTTTAAGTGTGATAGTGATAATGATGGTCTAGAATGTATTGTTTACAAGTACTAATCCACCTCAGAGATGGAAGAATTTGACAACAACAGATTCATGACCCTACAATGTTAGAACCTCTACAATATGGACTTGTACAAAACTAAGTTGCTCCTTGAAAGGGGTATTATCTTAGATAAAGTGGAATAAAAGTTCCTAAGTTTTCATTCCAGACTTAATCAGACCGGGTGGATATTTTTTACCCCAAAACCCTGTATTGCTAATGAGAAGTGGGTATGTCAATTCTATGCTAGCCTTAGCATAGCTTCTTTCACAAACCCGGTAATGGCTATTAGGGAAAGGCAAGTGAACTTTGAGACAGAGTAAATCAATGAGGTATATGGGCTCTCAGATGTTAATATGGAGTAGTTTCATGCAAAAGCATATGAGCCAGGGAACTGGATGGTAGATATTTTATTTGCTGCCAAAGAGGTTCCTCGGGCCACAACCAAAAGAGACATTCTGATAAATAATTTCACAGCTGAGGCTAGGCTTTGGCTAAATATCATCTGTAGCCGAGTATCACCGTGCACTCACATGATCATTCTCATAGACATATAAGCTTGGATGGCGGCCTATCTTCTCTCTGGCATTGACCTGAATGTGGGTGAGATTGTGTATTCAGATTGGAGGTACTTTAGAAATTATAGAGGTACATATTTTCTCCTCCCTTCCCTTATCATAGAGCTATGCAGGAGGTCATAGGTGGAGGAGTATGCTATAGATACCTAGGTTCTCCTAGGCCGCCATAGCTTCCAACTCAAATTTAGAGGTGAGGGTGCTCAGGTCAAAGCAAGAAGAGAAAGATGTACTCGAGCAAATCAGTCCAAAAGGATACAGACTCTTGCAGGCCCTCATCAGCCACCATTTTCAATGACATCTCTGGTTAGATACAAGTGGTGAGGGAACTATTGTCTAGAATACCTCATGGACCGGGAGAGTTCTCCACCGCTCTCCACTTGTACATAGCTCAGTTAGACTATGAGAAATATAGGGAGGAGAAGAAGAAGCAGGGAGCCACTATCTCACATTTAGAGAGAGCGTATTCAGCCTTAGCTACATCACACAGGGACCTCAGGGATTTACATGAGAAGATGGTGAAGAGAGAAAAAAAGAAAGATATATTCTTCAAGAATATATGGAAGGATGTGAAGGGCATATTTAAGGTTCTCAAGCCCAACCATCAACTACCTTCACCTAGGATAGATAGTGAGGATGGGCCCCTGCTGATTGGTCTGCTGATGATGCTGAGGGTTATGGTGCAGAGTCAGTGGGAGAGGATATCTATTGATGGATATTCAGGAAGACCCTTTTTACTTTTACTTGATTGCATATGTAGTGAGGACACTACATTCTTTTAGTTGGGGGTGCCCCCGAATGTGTATAGTTTTGGTGTTGTGTGCCGAATATTCCTATTGATGTTGGTTTGGGATGGTATTTTGGATACTATTTTTATTTTGTTTTTGGGGATACTTCATTTTTGGGTACCCTGATGGTGCCCACATTTTATGGATTATCATGTTTTTTCTTTTAGTTTTAGTTATTCTTCTTACTATACTTTTATTTTGAATTTAGTGATACACGACAAGCTTTTCCCTATGATAGATTGAGTGACGACATTCTTAAGGGTAAAGCATCGTGTTTGGGTTTTTGAGACATAGGTGTTGGGGAATTCTGAGTATCCGTAGCATAAATATAATGAATACAAGGGAAGTCTGAGTACCTGTGGCATTGTAAATTGTAAATTTGGAATCATATTATACACTATTGGTGAAGTCTGAGTAGCCATATGGGTGGTTTGCCCATTTTGATCCAAAAGGTGAGGCTAAGACTTTGGGTTGTAGCCATAATTTAGCAAATTGTGTGTGGTGCTAATGCAAAATAAGAACCCTCCTCTGTTCAATTTTTTTTTCTTGAAAAATCAAGGACATGAACGTGAGAAATGTTGTAACAAAACTTTTTCTCATTTTGTGGTTTCATAAATTTGTAACTTGAAAATAGAAATAGACACTCCAATTTTGTCTCTAGCGGGAGGGACATTTGATCTCCCTTGGCGAATTTTTGTATTCCATGAGTGGTAAGCTATTTGAATTCATCTCTTGTATACTTATGTTATCTAGAACTTTCCCCATTAGTCTAATGTGGATTGTATTTGGTTGGAGAAATGATCTTAGGTCATCTTTTGGCATTGGAAACCCACTTTA
This sequence comes from Capsicum pubescens, assembly GCA_030864215.1. Taxonomy (NCBI): domain Eukaryota; kingdom Viridiplantae; phylum Streptophyta; class Magnoliopsida; order Solanales; family Solanaceae; genus Capsicum; species Capsicum pubescens. The sequence continues at coordinate 174,361,026 of CM061549.1, forward strand.
TCCTAAAAAGCCTACCCGTGCTCAAATGCAATCCCTAGTTACCCATTTTGAGCCTTTGGACTTTTCTTTAGCAAACACATTACAAGTTGTGACCCTTCTAGTTTTCCTTTTTTGAATCCTACCCTTCTTGAATTTAAGACTATAAATTGAGGCTAAAAGCCTAAGTTGGGGGTGGTGAAAGTTGATAGAAGGAAGTTTAGGGCCATAAAGTGTTAGTGAAATGCCGAATGTGCCTAAAGTGTTAAAAATAAAGGAATAGAAAAATAAAGGATCCAATAAAGGAAAAAATTGCATAAAAATTGCAAGAAAAGGAAATAGAAAGAAAAATGGGTGAACATAGGAAGCAAAAAGTAGGCGTGCTAAAAGAGAGAAAATAAAAAAGAGTGGCCCATAGTAAAAAAAGGCATATTGAATAATGTGACATAAATATTCAAGGAAGGGAGTAGCCGTGTTGTTTTCGAAATGATATCCTACCCTAACCCGAACCGACGTTACAATATCAGAAAGTTCTTTGAGATCTCCAACCAATTACTTTCTTTGTAGTGGCGATTGAAACAAGGGGCAAGCCTATGGTTTGCCACTTGTTGCATAGAGATTTCTTTTGCGAGGGAGAGAGTTTTTGCACTTAAAATTCCTTGTTGCATATTTGGTAGTTTGGTGTATGGAATTCTCTTTCTTGTTAGGTTGGCATATGAACAAGTTGAGGTGACTGACTATGTCACCTCCCGAACAATGAGACAAATGGAGTATAGCTTAGTTGTAGACAAAAAGAAGCCATTTCTAGTGTATTAGTTCTTGTTTCTTGGTTGCGATTTAACGTTTTATGCATCCTTAGATATTTCAATTTTATAATGAGGGATGTAATGAAACTAGACTAGGACATGTGAAATGAGCTACCTATGGTGATGACTAAAGTTGAGGTCATTGTGATCTTTAAGGCATAAATTTTGGGCATAGACGATTATATCTCATAGTAAGAGATAGTGTTGCTTGAGGACAAACAATAGCTTTAAGTTGTGGGTATTGATGAGAGGTGATTTTACCACTCATTGCACTCAATATTCGTGCACGTTACCTTGTTTTAAATGAATAAATGAGACATAATTATGATTAAATGCACTAATATCCACTCTTTGCAGGTATAGAGTTGAAGGGATATAAAGATGCGGATTGGAGCTTAAAATGATCAAAAAGGGAGCAAGACAGTGCAACTGAAGACCTGTAGTAAAAGGGCCTTAATTACTGCGGTCGCGGTCTGCTGACCACGACCGTGGCAGTCAAGCAGGGTCAATCAACTACGGTCGCATAAGTCTATCGCAGTTGCAGAGACCGCGGTTGCGGCCAAACTGGAGTGATCGCGACTTAGAAGAATAGTTTAGCCCAAGGGAAAATCTAGAAATGCACGTGGCTGATCCCAATTTTTACAAAAAGACTCAAATCGTAGAATTATTCATCATATTCTATCTTCCTCAATTTTTTAGGTTCAGCTCTTGAGTTCATAACCTCCATGCTTGGTGAAGAATGTACTGTATAAATTTTGGGTGAAGAATACATTGGAGACCTTCTAAGTTGAGGAATAGATTACTTCCATTATTGATTTGTGAGATTGCAAAGTTTGAATCAACATTAACTTAATCTTCAACAAGTCATTTCAATGGAAACTATAGGTATATCTATGATTATTTATCTTATGTGTAGCTAGATCTCCCTCTTGGGGTTATGTGTGAATAGGGATTAAAGTTTATATGGGTTATTATTGTTAGCCTCTATTTGGTAGTTCATTTTTATGGGTTTTATCGTTTCTATGCTAACTTGGTTGGGATTTATAGGTGAAAGCCCCAAATACCCATATGGGTTTGATGAGTGAAAGCTCCAAACTCCAGAAAGCTTAAGGCCATCTTCAAAAAAAGGGTTTTGGGTAAACTTTAGGAATTCACATCATCCTTGAAAGAGGGATGTGGAGACCAAAGCAATGATAGACAATTATGTGTGTAGTTTGCTAAATTTTCACTATCTTAGAAATAAGGGTGATTGTGAAGTTAACTATACCATGGGTATTATCCTAGAAATAGGGATGCCTAAATTGAGGTTTGGTTACCAAATGTTACACACACCCATTAGGTATTCAAAAAATCAATGGGTGAAAGTTTGGTGTTTTGTTGAAAGACTAGCATCAAAATCTAAAACCGAACCTACCCATATTGATCTACTAAATTGGTGTTGATTAATAACACCCACATGTCATTCCCTTAGTAACACATAATCCTAAGATCCATGCATAAGTGTTAAAACTCTAATTATTCATAGCCCCAAATTTGTACTAGAAAAACCCAGAAAGAGACATTAGTGTAGATCCCTATCTCCCCCAATTTTATCTTTTTATACCGTTGGTTTGAATTTAGGTAGTATCTATTATTTTGAATTAACTTGATTGCCACTCATATTGTTTCTTTAGGATTCGACCCCGACTCTAATGTTGGGTAAATATATTGATGACGACCACCTTGCACTTAAATTGACGTGTAACTTGAGCATTGTCACATACTCCTTTATAGATATACTGCCTTGCTTTAGATTTACAAATTCCTTAAACTTTGCCTCCCTCAACTCCTAAGTAAAGAAACGATCAAGAAAAGCACTAGAGAATCATCCCACAAAGCAGAATTAGAATCGTTACCCCTATACTGGTCCCACTCCTCATACCATTGGTATGATACATCCTTTAACTAATAAGTGGTGAACTCTATACCCTCCACATCAGTAGCATGCATCACAAGGAAGATCTTTTCTTTCTCATCAATAAAGTTGTAAGGATTTTCATCAACTTTAGAACCAGTGTAAACAGGAGGATTCAACCTTATAAATTGTCCAACCCTAGTGATCTCAGATGATAGACAACAAAAGCAACACGCTCAGTCTGGGAGGCCACCAACTGGGTATGCAAATGAATCGTCTGGCGAAACTCAGCATTAAACACTCCAGCCTGGGATGCCTGAGAAGGTATAGGGGGAACTGGTGGAGCTCCCTCAAGGCAATCTAAAGTAGCTACCCTAGACCCATTCTAAACTCCTGGAGTAGGACGAGCTTCGTCCATATTATCCTCAGACAAGACAGAAGATTTTCCATGAATATTAGATCTTCTAAGAGGCATGATCTGAAAAATGAACATATGAAAATATAAGGATATTCAAGACCTTAGACTCTATATCTTGGAATAGAACAACAAGAAAGGGAACCATTCCTAAATGCCTCATATCCTCTCCCTTATAAGTGTGGCGCTCTACATACCCATAAACATGACTCTACTTGACACAACTTTATTAGATACCCAATGATACCAAACCTAGGCTCCGATACCATTTTTTTCATAACCTGGACCAGGGCCTAGTAGTGACGGGTATATCAAGTCCCATGTGGACTGAAGTTCACCCCCTGTACCTTAACAAACCAAACACAACATCTTCCAATGTCGGATGAATTCTAAACATATAACAAGATAGTATGTAACAAGCTTAAATAAAGAAAAAACATGTCTATAACTGATGACCGATGACTGGCCAAACAACCAACCAACATCACCCAATATCCACAGTAATCCAAACAAAGCCTTCTACAAAAAGAACCAAAACTAGTCTTAGTTGGGGCTTGTCACCGACTCTAACAGATGACAATGAGAATGAAAATAATAATGTTAATGATAATGAAAGTACTATCAACTCAAATCTAAGAATGCAAGATGGTGAAATGCCTAAGCCTTCCGGGGAATGGAAGATCACCACTTTACCATAATATAACTAACCAACGGACTGAGCCGACCGACCTAACTTTGCATAGAAAAAGTAGACGTAGCTTTGGTTCCTTCTTTGCATGGTGATACACCATATGGAGATGGTTAGTGGGGTGAAAAATAGCATGTAACTCAGGGATAAAGATAACATGATATCATGATCAATAATTCAAAATCATTCAAAACCAATGCACATAATTAAATACATATACATATAGATATATCACATATTGGGATAAGGAACAAGGCTTAGCATGCGTTTTAAAACTTTATCCTAGGTTGTGTAGCTCAATCGTCATAACATACATACACACCCATGAGCTATATGAGCCTAGCTCTCCTCCAGCTGGTATGGCCCCAGTGTGTATGGCTGCACGAACTAGAGGGTACACATATGCACTATAAGGGACTTGAACCTCTCTTCATATAACAATGACACGAGCATTAAATTATGTAATAAGATATGGGAGACTTAAACCTCCAAATTAAATGATAGTAATAAGTGGGACTCAAACCACCCGGTCATATAGACCCCTACATCGGCAATCGCAGTTTCCAGTGTAGGTCCCTCGAGACCACCACTTTCATGACTCAACTACATAGCCCTCATTAAATCCTAATTAAAAATATTTATCAAACAATGCAATTTATTGAACCACAATAGACATTTAGGCTTACATTGTTGGTATCGTCATATCAACTATACTTGCAAGGTAACATCAACATGCCAAAACAATTACATCACTTAGGGGAATTCAAAACCCCCTTGGTTCAATTACACATTATTTTAGGCATTACACAACCCCATAAGGTTTAATTTAAAATCATTATGCAATAGTTTAAGAACAGTTCAAGTTCCCACATTTCTTATAACTAAAAATCAATTTTACAATATGGGTTTAGGGTCATAGCTACTTCAAAAGTCACAAGTTTGGGGAAAATCATAATTTCCTAGTTCATTCTTGCTCCACGAAAAGAATAAATTTACTGCTTCAAGACCATAGCTGCAAGCACAGAGAGGGAATACTTTAGTGGTGAAACCCAAATTACTGTGGAAATCAGTAGAAATGATATAGATAATATTGAAAATCCCCCTTTTTCTCGAAGCCCTAATGATATCCAGATCGCAGTGCAAGCACCTAAAAGACCAAAAACATCATGAATGGGAAAGCTTACTGAATCCAACCTTTAAAAATTCCAAATCTGACCCAACATCCTTCCACAACAGACAAAACTGAAAATGGTGTGATAAGTAAAAACGAAAACGAATGCAGAGAAGATAAGCAGCAAGAACACAAAAAAGTAGACGGCCAACTATATAAAGATCCAAAATTGAGCGAGTACTTAACCGATGTCAACAACCATAAGAGACCTAATCGGTTGGATCATCGCAAAACGTAAGAAGCTGAACTAAAATCTGAAAAGGGCAAAAAAGACATTACACATACTTGAGGAAAGATTTATCAACTATCACAGTTGAACATTTATGTATAACAACACTTTTGAAAACCAGACAAGGGAATCTCCTAAATCAAGGAAGAAAATAGAATCGAAAATCTAGACACTAGATCAACGCCTGAACTAAGGAAATCTCAACAGTAATTGAAAAATGAGGCTGCTCCTTGAAAGGAAGATTCCACTGCTCTTGAAAGATCCAATGACTGCCAGCACACAAAAAAAGGAATAGTTAAAGTGCAAAACTGTGAAAACCTATGCCACATAGGAGTGATCACTAGAGATGCCAGACAAGATTGTGAAACTCCCTTCCATTAATGCATGGTGATATCGAAATTGCAGTGCAAGCACCAAAAAGGCAAAGAAACAGGGTGCACAAGGACGTACACTGAACCAAACTACAAATTACCAAATTAGATTTTCTCACTGTCATCATGTGATCAACAAACATACATCCAAACAAACCAAATCAAATGGCATGGTAAACAAAAGAAAAAAAAAATCAAAGAAGATACGTGAACACCAAAGTAGCAGAGAGCTTGGGGAAATAAGATGATCCAAAATTAAGTTTGGGTACTTGTTCCTGTGCAGTCCGGCCTGTCATGTTTTATGGAGCGGAGTGTTGGCCGGTTAAGAATTCGCATATCCAAAAGTTGAAGGTGGCGGAAATGAGGATGTTGCGTTGGATGTGTAGATGCACAAGGGCTGACAGGGTTAGGAATGAAATTATTCGAGAGAACGTGGGAGTGGTGTCAGTGGAGGATAAAATGCGGGAAATGAGGTTGAGATGGTTTGGTCATGTGATGAGGAGAGGCACGGATGCCCCAGTTCGTAGGTGTGAGAGGTTGGCCTTGAAAGGTTTTAAATGGGGTAGGGGTAGGCCGAAGAAATACTGAAGAGAAGCGATTAAACGTGACATGGAGTAGTTACAGCTGACTGAGGACATGACCCTAGATAGGAAGATATGGAGGAAAAGCATTAGGATAGAGGGCTAAGGGTATGGTTGAGTCGTAGACAGTATTTAGGTGGACTTTGGTGTCCTTTGTTTGCCAATGTACATATTTTTATGGATGTCGTACCTATGTTATTTTATCGTGTTTTATGCTCTTGATGCTTGTGTATACTGCCTTTTATCTTGAGCCGGGGGTCTATCGGAAACAACCTCTCTACCTCTGTAGAGGTCACTGTATGGATTGTGTACACTCTATTCTCCCCAGACCCCACTATGGGGGAATATACTGAGTTTGTTGTTGTTGTTGTACTTGTTCCTGTAGAACCACTGGCACTAAAGTTCCATCCATGTATTCTTGACAACTGATAATGAAATCATCAGATGACCAAACCAAATAAGAAGGTAAAAGAAGTTGATGCAACGATTAAATCAATATTAGCATTAAATTGGAAGTCAAGGTATCAAATGCAAACAGATATGATTGAGCACTGCTTGTGACACAATAGGTCTGGAATAATGGCAGACACATTCATTAGAAGATCCAAGTCAGCATGGAGAGACAAATTCCCAGCTCTGCTAGCATTCTGATTCAACAAAAAGGAAATTGCTAGGTTTCGGGAGAAGATAGGATGGCAAAACAATGTACAAAAGCACACATTTTTTAAATTGAAGGATCTTGCGTAAATCAAAAGTATGGAACAACCCCTGAATCCATAAGAGGAACCTGATCACTAATATAGAAACATCATCTCCAATCATCATGGCGAAAGCTAAAAATAGAACTAATTACATAGAGGAATCTCAAAGCAAAAACCTCGGAATCGCCCAAAACCTGAAAGCAAACTTGATGCCCAGGAAAATGCATATAGCACCAGCTTCCAACTTCTTAACATTGCATATAACTCAACGGATTGCAATTAGAAACTCACACACCATAATACACAATAAAATGGTCAATAAAGAGAAGTCCTCAAAGCTACACATGGGAAAGCAAGGATATGATCATTGAGACCAAGGTAATGGCAGAAGGTTACAGCAAGAAGGCAACAAAAAGGGAAGTGAAAATTATATTTTAATAAATTACCTCAACCATTTAGTTCAAAAATAATAAAGAGTTGGATGAAGCAAAAATAGTAGATACTCTAAGAGCAACAACAAAATTTTTATAATAATAGTATAGAAATCTATGTGAAAAATATAGAGAAGAAATAAAAATGAAAAAAACATTAATAAGAAATTTAGCATATTGCAAAGACAAAATAACACCTCAATTTGAATGCGAATAAAAATATTATAAAAAAAAAAGAGATAAAGAAATATAAGAAATACAAAAAATCAAAATACAAGTATAAGAAATCAAATGAACTGAATAAAAATCAAGAACTCCAAATTCTAAATGCTCCCTTTGCTTGAATCGCTTCATCAAGTGCTTCTTCTAGAGTTGAGCTTCCATTTGTCCATATTTCGAGAAGAAGTATCTCTTGTTTTTCTGAACTCAAGCCTATCACATCCAAGAAACCAATAAACTGAAACGTGTCGTGAAGTCCGTCGCTATTTTTTTTTTCTAGCTACTTCAAAAACTGCAAGGTGCACATAGATTAACAAATTACTACATATTGTAGGAGAAAGCTCATTAGATAGTGCTGAATGACGAGAACACTCGAGTGTAGTTGAACACATCCCCACATAAAATAACCAGAAGATTTAAATACCTTGGAACATTTAAAATGACCAGAACAGGTCGCTGTCAAAACAGGAATCCAAGTGTTCATATTTCACCTAATAAAAATAAAATAAAATTTGTATTCCTATATTTATCATTCATGCTTATATTATTAGCGTTGAATTAGACATCTATTTATATTTTTTCTCCTTTATGCTTTTTGCTTTATTTGACTTTATGATTAAATATAATGGACCTTGAAGTTTTTTTGCCCTTTTTGTTTTCGATAATACAGTGGGACACTAATATTATCTTAACATAGACGTTAGCAATACTTCCACTGTCGATTAAGGGATATTATCATATTTAATTGGTCGCAAATAATATGAATAGTATTGAAAAAATAAGTAACCATTTGGTCATGAAAACTAAAATTTTCCGGAGTTGGAGTTGAAATTATGTTTGGCCATGTCTTTTTTTTAATTCTTTTTTTACTTTTGAAAAAAAATAATTTAATATGATTTTATGCCCTAACTTTTACAAACTATCAAAATTACCCAACTAAAATTTACCTACTAATGGGAAAAGAACACAATTAGCCACTATTATAAAAATAATTACATACATATGGTCATATTTAATGAATTTCAATCATGACATATATAATATTTACATTAATAGAAAGCTTTATAGAAAGCTATTACCTTGGGCTGAGTCTGAGTTTATAGAAAGCTATTACCTTGGGCTGAGTCTGAGTTTGCGGAGAAAAGGTGAGGGTACTTGGTACGCATGTATGCTTCTGTTTCCCTAGTAGCTCCCTCAACGGACTGATTCCGCCAAAGAACTTTGACTAGAGGAACTTCTTTGTTCCTCAGTCTGCGGGTCTAGTAGTCAAGGATTTCGATTGGAATCTCTTCATAAGAGAGGTTGTTCTGAATGTCTATGCCCTTTATAGGGACTACAACTGCTGGGTCACCTATGCACTTCTCAAGCAAGGAGACATGAAACACTGGATGGACTGAGGCTAGATCTAAAGGCAATTCGAGCTTATAAGCTACCTTGCCGAAGTGACTGAGAATTTTGAAGGGACCGCCATATCGGGGACTCAGCTTTCCCTTCTTGTCGAACCGCTTCACTCCCTTCATGGGAGAGATTTTCAAATAAATATAATCACCAATCTCAAACTTGAGATCTTTCCTGCGCATATCTGCGTACGATTTCTATCGGCTCTGAGCTCTCTTGAGCCTTTCTCTGATCAACTGGACTTTCTCTAAGGTATCGAATACCAAGTCAGGCCCTACTACTGCAGCCTCACTCACTTCGAACCAACCAATTGGATATCTGCATCTCCTATCGTAGAGAGCTTCGAATGGAGCCATCTTAATACTGGAATGATAGATGTTAATGTATGCAAACTCAATTAAAGGCAAGTGGCCATCCTAACTACCCTTGAAATCAATTGCACACGCTTGCAGCATATCTTCTAAAGTCTGGATGGATCTTTCTGTATGACTATCTGTCTGGGCATGGAAGGCTGTACTGAGGTGAACTCGAATACCAAGACCCTTTTGGAATGCTTTCTAAAAATAAAAGGTGAACTGGGTACCTCTATCTAAAACAATAGATAATGGGACACCGTGTAATCTGACCAACTCCCTGATATAGAGTTTGGCATAATCCTCAGCTGAATAAGAGGTATGGACTGGAATAAAATGAGCTGATATGGTCATCCTGTCTACAATGACCCAAACTGAATCATGCTGATGACGAGTACGGGGCAAACCTATCACAAATTCCATGTTCACTTCTTCCCACATCTAAGTGGAAATATTGAAATCTTGTATGGACCCACTAGGCTTCTAATGCTCTATCTTAACCTGCTGATATATAGAGCACTTAGCCACAAACTCTGCAATATCTCTTTTCATACCACTCCACCAATAGATCTCCCGCAAGTCGCGGTATATCTTAGTGGCCCCTGGATGAATAGAATACTATGCACCATGCACTTCTGCAAGAATTCGTTGCCTCAAGTCATCTACATATGGCACACACAGACGACCCTGATAACGCAATACATCATCTCCCCCTTAGGAGAAAACCTCAACTTTCTGATCTTTGACTGACTCTTTTAACTTGACTATATTGGAATCTCTATCCTATTTTTCTTTCACGTCAGAAACCAGAGAAGATTCTGAGCTGTTCTGAACCCATATACTACCTTCCACTAAATCAACTAAGCGAACACCTAGTTGGGTAATCTGATGGACTTCTTGAGCTAACTTCTTCTTAATGCCTCCAACATGAGCAATACTACCCATAGACAGTCTGCTGAGAGCGTCGTCCACTACATTGGCCTTGCTCGGATGGTAAAGGACACTCATGTCGTAGTCTTTCAAAAGCTCTAATCACCTTCTTTGATAAAGGTTAAGATCTTTCTAAGAGGATACATAATGAAGGCTTTTGTGATCTGTGAACACATCTACATGCACCCCATACAAGTAATGCCTCCAAATCTTTAAGGCAAAAACTACGACTGCAACTCAAGATCATGAGTCGAATAATTCTCCTCATGAGGTTTAAGCTGCCTAAGGGCGTAGGCTATGACCTTACCATGATGTATGAGGACACAACCCAAAACCACCCTAGACGCATCACAATATATAATAAACCTCTCTGAACCGTCTGGAAGAGCCAAAATTAGAGCTGAGGTGAGTCGAGTCTTCAACTCCTGAAAACTCTTCTCGCAAAGATCTGACCACTGCAACTTGACTTTCTTCTGAGTCAGTCTGAACATAAGGGATGCAATAGAAGAAAATCCCTCAACAAACCATCTGTAATAGACAGCCAAACCCAAGAAACTCCTGATATCTGATGGAGAGACAGGGCGAGGCCAGTTTCTTACTGTTTTGGTCTTTTGAGGATCAACTCTAATGCCATCACCAAAAACGATATGACCAAGGAAGGCTACTGACCTTAGAAAAAATTTGCACTTACTGAATTTGGCGAACAACTGATGATTTCTGAGAGTCTGCAACACTATTCTGAGATGTTTTGCATGATCACGCTCACTGCGGGAGTAAACAAGGATATCATCTATGAAGACTATGACGAACATGTCCAAGTACTTCTTGAACACTCGGTTCATCAAGTCCATGAAGGCCGCTGAGGCATTGGTAAGACCAAAGGACATGACTAGGAATTTTAAGTGACCATATCGAGTTCGGAAAGCTATTTTCGGAATGTCACATTCTCTGACTCTGAGCTGATGATAACCTGATCTGAGGTATATCTTAGAGAAGTAACTGGCGCCCTGAAGTTGGTCAAACAAGTCATCAATACTGAGAAGTGGATACTTGTTCTTGACTGTGACTTTATTAAGCTGATGGTAATCAATGCACATTCTGAGAGAACCGTCTTTCTTTCGCACGAATAAGACTGGTGTGCCCCACGGGGATACACTAGGTCTGATAAATCCCTTATCTAGGAGATCCTTCAACTATTCTTTCAATTGTTTGAGTTTTGCTGGTGCCATTCTGTATGGCAGAATAAATATAGGCTGAGTATCTGGAAGAAGATCAATACCGAAGTCTATTTTTCTTTCGGGGAAATTCTTCAAAGATCTTCGAGAAAGATATCTGAGTATTCATTCACTACTAGGACTGATTCAAGACTGGGAGTTTCGAAACTAGTGTCCTTAACTCGAACAAGATGATAGACACATCCCTTAGATATCATTTTCCGTGCCCGAAGGTAGGAAATAGGCTGACCTCTGAAAGCTGAAATACTACCCCTCTACTCTAGGACAGGTTCATTCAGAAACTAAAATTGTACAATTCTATTTCTACAGTCGACTGTGGCATAGCAGGAATGAAGCCAATCCATGTCGAGAATAACATCAAAATCAGTCATCTCTAATTCGACTAAGTCTGCTGATGTAACTTTCTGAGATATCATAATCGGACAATTCCTGTATACCCGTCGAGCTATGATAGTTTTACCCACTAGGGTAAAGACTAAAAAGGGCTCTGCTAGAATTTAGGGACTGACTTCGAAATCAACAGCTATATAAGGAGTAACAAAAGACAAAGAAGCTCATGGATCTAGCAAAGCGTAAACATGTATATGAAAGATCTGTAATGTACTAGTGACCACATCAGGAGAATTTTCCTGATCTTGTCGGGACTGAAGAACATATAGTCTGTTTGGGTGTTGCCCACTAGTGGCACTGGAAGTGGCACCCTGCTGGTTCAGGCAACCAGACTGAGCTGAGAAATGGTTACGCTGATCCTGAAAGCTTGATTGGGGACAATCTCTGACCCTGTGGCCTGTTTGCCACATCTGAAATAGACGTCGCTGCCAGCTCTGCAAATACCCTGATGATTTTTGCCACAAGTCTGACAAAGAGGATGAGTGTGGGCACTGCTAACACTGCCCTGAGGCTTAGGGCCTGACGCCCTATTTCTGCTGTTGTCTCTGAATTTCGGCACTGGAGCACTGGCTGAGGAAGGAGCTGGAATGGATAACTTTGGGTAGAACTGAGAATGATTCCCACCCTCTGACTTAGGCTGAACAAAGTTGAAACTACCTCTCCTTGCTCTCTTATTCTGCTTCTCTCTCATCTTAATCGTCTGCTCTTCTATCTGTTGAGCATGTATCATAAGTCTGGCTATGTCCATCTCACTAATCAACATTGCAGACTTGCACTCATTGACTACACTATCATTCACTCCGAAAATAAACTTACTCATTTTAGCCCTGCTGTCTTTTACTACATGAGGAGCGTATCTAGCTAATTCAGCAAACTTAAGAGAATACTTTTTCACTGTCATGTTTCCCTACCTGAGGTTGATAAATTCTAACACCTTAGCTTCTCTCAGCTTTATGGGAAAGAATCTATCTAGAAATGCAGTGACAAACTCCTCCCACTCAATAGGCTCTGCATCTATAGCCCTATCTGCCTTTCACTATTTGAACCATGTGTGAGCCACATCCTGCAACTGATATGCAGCTAGCTCAGCACTCTCACAAGTAGTAACCCCCATGATATCTATAACCTTCTAAACCTGATCAAGGAATTCCTGAGGGTCCTCATCTGACTTAGACCCGAAGAAGGATAGAGGATTCATTCGAGTGAATTCTCGAATCCTGGCTACAGCTGAATTGGCCACTGGGTTGGCTGGAACGACAGCTGGTCGTTCATTCTGGGCAGTAACTGAAATACCAAGAGTAGTGAATGCAGCTCTAAACTTTACATGAGAAACATGTTCGTCCAAGGGATCTGTTTGGACGGGCTGAGGGGCTGACAGATTTTTGTTTCTTCTTTTAAGAGGCATGCTCTATAAGTGAAAAAGAGAGAAACAGATTAGACTAAAAGTTAAATTTGAGCTCATGATCACTGGCACGACATGAATACTGAAAGAAGGGAAATTGTTCCTAAAACATCTTATAGCCTCTTGTACATAAATGTGGCGCGCAATACACCCATGCACAAGAATCTACTAGATGCGGCTTTTCAGACGTCCCAGGACACTGTTGAACCTTAGGCTATGATACCAAGTTTGTAATGCCTCGAATCTGATACCCAGAATGCTACACGGTGCTAGCAATCCCAAAGGACCACAAGCTAACCCATGACTGATATCTGTAATTGAGATCTACATAATATACTGTTTAAATGCAGAATAAAAGGGATGAAAGGCCATAAGGTTCAAATATCTAATAAAACATAACATTTGGAAATACGGTATATCAATATAAAAACTAAAATAAACTGTCTGGACATGCTAGTCTGAAAGCCTCTAAACTGTCTGAAAGCTGTGGAGTTGATGGGATATGTCCCCAACTAACTTCGTCTACTAAAGAAAAAATAATGAAGTAATGAAATAATCATGCTATCCTCGAATGATGAGGACTCACTGCAAATCTACTCCTGCGGCTGAATCTGAAGCTAAGTGCGATCGAGAACTTGAGCGTCCGAACCTATGGTATAAAACACCATAGCACAGAAGAAAAATATATGTCAGTATGTATGAATATACTGGTATGTAAAGTGAGGTAGGCTGAATGCATGGGGTTCATATGTATGAACAATACTAACTGACTAAATAACATGAACGTGAGAATACATGCATGAATACGTAACTGTAAATAAGATCGTGATAATACTGACTACTGAGTCTGAATATTGATAACATGAGTTTTGTATAACTGATATACTGCTAACTGAGTGACAGTATCTGACAGTCCTGATTCTGATGGAACTAGCTGAGTTTCGTACTGAACTAAGTGACTATATCTGACAGTCCTGAATCTGAAGAACTATCTGAGTTCTTTTACTGAGACTAACACTGAGCCTGTGGGAAGTAGTTATCTAATCGACATACCCCTTTTCTGTATAGAGTTGGGGTCCAATCTGTAACCCCAATTGGAAGGGTGTAAATACCGCACCACTGGTAAGGACAAGCTGTGAGTGACCCTCATCTGGTAGTGTCCCAAAAGGAGAACGGTGGGACCCTCAACTTGCAATGTTAATCCACCTCATCAACTCTCAACTGTCAGTGTTGATGTCTCAACCTATGCTGGCTACATAGTTCTAGAATGCAAGAATTTCTTCTAAGGGTCACACCCTCTACTGTCAGTGTGTGCCCTCATCATTGGGTTCACTCGGTGCTGAATCCTACTCCTAACTGAATAGACACTGAACTAATTATACTGAGATAAATTGGACTGAGTTCACTGAGTTCCATGGACTGACGGAATGTTACTGAATTCTGTTAACTGACTGAGTTCAGGAGATTACTGAGTTTTCTTGAGTCAGGTAACTGACTGAATTCTACTGAGTTCTGAAACTGACTAAGAATACTACTGATCATGGCGTGACTGAGATTATCCTAAAATTGACACTGGCTTTAGGCACACAGCTAAATTGTCGGGTACAAGTACCCCCAAGACTCGATAGCATGATACTGACAAGACATAACACTTCTTGAACACATAACCATAGTCAATAATTCATAACATAAACGTTGGGGATTTTCATGAAGTATTTGTATGTCATAAGCTTACACATGAATAGGAATACATATAAACATGTCATAATTTCGTAAGTCTAATCTCATGAGCATTCCACCAAACCATTACAATGCATAACAATTACATGGAGGTCATTGTGAACATAAGGGTAAAGCATCGATCCATTAGTTTGGTCGCAATTGAGTCATAAAGCATAATTCTTATTCTTTTAGGCATTTTAGCAAACACCTTGCATGCATAACTTGAGGCTTAGGCATGAACATTAAAATAATACATCATGGAAACATTTTTCACTTAAAATACAAGAATTCCAACCACATGCTAACATAATTTCGTTATAGGTATTAAAGATTTCGACTTGGTAATCACAGAACAACATAAACATGGATATGATTCAATTCATAACATGGAATTCAAAATTTATATTTTTAAAGGGTTTCATGAGCTTCATGGGTGAAAGAAACCCATGAATCAACACTTTACATACCTTAGATGGATGTTTCTTGAAGATTAACGGTGGAATCTCCTAGATTAGAACCTTCAATTGAAAACCCTAGACTTGTTCTTTAGGGAATTTCAGAGAAACAACTATATTTTGGTGAAAACCTAGTTGAATATCTTGTTATAGGCTTATATAGGGGGTGGGAAATTGACCCTTTTGCCCTTAAAGATACGGACATTTAATGTCTGAAAATTGGACATCGACGCGATTAGCGACGCGTCACGCCATGATCGCGCCAAGCCTCAGTTGTTTTTACTGGCAGTCCTTACAACAATGTTAGCCAACGCGATAGGCGGCGTGGCGTGCTAACATCAAGTTGGTCGACTATTTTGGGACACAAAACGTGGTCTAAACGAGTTCCGAAAAAACTAAAACCTATTTGGGAACACCTATCGACCTCTCTGATCATGAAACAACAAATGTATGGACCATTAAGGGACATTAAGGTCACAAAATGAGATTGTCAACTTTCGAAGGACAAAAATAAACTAAGTCTGGGAACTTAGCTAGAATTTTCTAAGTCTGAGATCCCTTGACAAGCCTAAAAGGATGAATTAAGCTTAGAAATTTTGCGGGGTCTTACACTTGCATATTATTGTGTTTTCGAGGTGACCATGTCTTTAATCTTTAGGTGTTGTCCTCCAATTATGTCTTCAAAAGCTAGGATGGTCATTTGTCTCGTATCATCCTCCCCTTCTTGAAAAGGATTTGACCTCGAATCTATACCTTGCCAAACAAAAAAGAGGACAAACAAGCACAAAATCCTTATGGCCTGAAGGTTTAGGTTAGTACAACAAAGAACATCATCATGCCAAGGTGGTACACTTTTGAAATATAACCACAAATCCTTTGCTTTAATCTTGAAAAGCTTAGTAAAAATATCACAAAGGAAATGGTTATGATAAAAACCAAGAGATAATGAAGCTACAAAGGTCATAATGGCATCAATAACCTCTAAAGGGAAGAATATTTTCCTCTTAGGAGACATAAGAGACAATTGTTTCTTCATTTCTTTAGTAGACCACATCAAGAGTGGTGTCTTAATTCAAGTTACAGTCCACAAAAAACATATAGCAATGTCACTCAAACAAGTGGACCAATCAACAAACATCCTACCTCTACATAAAGCAAATCCAAAATCATCATGGATGTCATCATAAGTAAAGAGGTAGTATAGAAAGGAATCAAATGTAAAGGTATCATCCAAGGTGCTACCATCTATGAGAATGTCGTTTGTCTCAAAAAAACTTAGCACGTGATGTACACATGGATGAAATCAAAGTATTTAAGCACATACAAATTCTTCCTTTTAGGAAATTCATGACAACATACGATAAAGATTCAACAAGATTATGAATATCATCATATGCATAAAGGTAATGGAGAAAGGTACTAAAGACACTATTCTCATCAAAGATGTATTCACAAGTAGGAACACACAAAGAGAGAAAGAGCCATTGCAAGCACGTAGGACCTCTCTTTTTCCTACAACTTCCCGAGGAAAGGTATTCCATCAAGTCGGATATACAACTATCTCCACATCCCAAGAGGTTACCGGGGTCAAATGGGTGAAGTAGCCAAGGACATAGGTTTTGGATATTCCTATTTTCCCCTATGGTGCGATCCCCAAAATTAGGCATACTCTCTTTATCACCATTAGAAATATCATGAGCAAAAAAAGGGTTGATAAAGGTGTTCCACAAGTCAACTTCAAATATAGGGTTCTCATGCATGCATTTACTACTAATTTTAAGATCTCCACTAGGAGTATGCCCAACATAAAAAACACATATAGAAGAAGTAGGTGGAATTTCTAAACAAGCACCACCTTTTCTTTCACAAGAGTTATCCTCACATAGATACAAACCACCATGAGAAGCAAAAGAATCATAATCAAAACCATTTTCACAAGAACAATCACGATTCGGGTTACTTAAGCATTCAAGAAAATCAAGGTCATCTTCACCCGATTGTTGATTTTCATGATTTCTATGAGAAAAGCTAATAATAAGGCTCTCATCACATAACATGCTCAAATAATTATCTCCAATATCATGATCAACTCTATTAACATCATCACTAACTTAAGACTCATCAAACATACCATACACATGCTCAAGTAGTGGACTACATTCATGAGTAAGTTGATTATTATTCATATTCTTACTAGTTGTTGGCAACTCACATACCAACGTAGACTTGATACGTCCAAATTACAACTCTTGTTAGAAAGTGTAAGAGGTCGTTGTCGAATATAGAACCCAACTAGGTTGGGATCGAATCCCACAGGGAATACTATGCAAACTAAGTGTTATGGTTGTTAACAGACTGTTGATCGGAGGTTCCTGCTTAAAGGGGGTTTAAATTGTTAACATTATTTAAATGGTTGTAACGAGTAGCGTTCCAGCTAGTAAGTTTTATTGTAAGTATTAATTCAATGAGAATAAACAAACTAGAGTTATGTTTACCAGGATATTCAAACAGATGGGGTTATGAATTTCCTTAAATTCCCAATTTACAACTTCAATTTCAAGAGTTATTGAATTCTAAAGTTTACCCATTTTTTTCTCAACCTAAATGAGTAGTTTATCCTTTAATTCTTTTGAACTCAAAGAATATATGAATTTATTCAACTAATCTCTCATGTGAGTCAATCCTTGTTAAGACATCAACTCATAACCCAAAGGTTAAGGCCTTTAGATTTCATGTAAAGTCCTTTTTTTTTCAACATATACTTTTCTTCTCAGACAAGTAATGTTTTTGGGCTCACCATTCAAGTTTGCAACCAATAAAGGTCATTGATGTGAAGAAGGCTTTTTACAATCTCAATCACGTATGAAAATTAAGTATTTCCATAACCCCAATCAGCTATTCACATCAAGCCTCTCATAACCCTAGTTGTGGGAGGTTAACCACATATCTCAAGAGAAAAAGAAGGAATCATTATGTTCTTCATAAATGAATTCAGGAATTACTTACAAAAATCACAAGAATTCTTCTTGAATCTTCAGTGAGAATAAGAATAAAATGACTAGATCAACAATTGTAGCTTGAATCTCAGAGAATTGTACATTACAATAAGGTTTCCTAGATGGAAATATGATAAAAGATACCTAAATAAAACCTAAATTAGGTATTTATATGTTCCCAGGTACTGAGGATTTAAAATTTGAACCCATTTAAAGCCACGTCGAAGTTGATGGTCACGTTGATGGCCCAACGGAAGCCTGACGGTCCGTCACATGGATCGTCGCTGATGGTCCCAAAGTGCTACATTCTGGTTAAGGGTTGATGATCATGTTGGCAGACCATCGCTGGCCTGACGGTCCATCAAGAGGACCGTTGCATGAACACTTGAGGGGTTCTTCTCTGTTTCAGCCTGACGACCATGTTGACGGTCCGTCGTAAGTCCGATGGTCCGTCACTTGGACCGTCGCAGGAGTCATCCATTTGGTCCTTTCTGTTTAACCTTGACGGTCACCCAGACAGTCCATCACTTGGCTGATGGTCCGCCAGTTTGACCGTCGGTGATCTTTTTCTACTATTTTTCAAAGTTTCTTCTCCAGCTACATCCTTGACCTGAAAACACTAAATCCCAGTATCAAATACAACAAAAGTTGCTAAAAAATGTATAATTATCCTTTGAAAAAGATATAAAATATTCCGTCAAAAGCCAGAACATCAACACCCTCAACTTAAGACAATTGGTTATCCTCAAGCAACTTAGCACCAAATCGCATACATGAATAATACAATGACGGGCAATCAAATTTTGAACCAAATTTCACACAACCACTCAACTGTTAACTCACTCATATGGGCTCAACACATCAGGATCTACAATCGACATTATTTTTAATTCAGCACACACACAAACATGGATGCAATATCCTATAGAGATCAGCAAAACTAAGCATAACTCGAGTTGCCCTCACATTCAACAAAGTCCACCACTCATTATTCATGTATCTTGTGGACGAAGATCAAGATTATCACACTCATCAAAGAAGTTACAAACATAGCATATACACTCATAGGCTTGCCCTTATCATCTAATGCTCCCTTATGGTTGATTTGCAAAGATCAAGCAGGTCTTTTTCAGGCTTGTAATGAGGTTCCGGGGCTAGGTGAGGACAAATTTTGGGAAAAGTGACTCAACGTTCAAACTTAACTCTCTTTTCCCTTGAATTCTACTAACCAAGGCTACTGCTTTTCCAGCTCACTTATAATCTCTATTATTTATTTACACTTTGCCATAACCCTCCCTTTTTCCTTTTTTTATAAGCATCAGCCACCCTCAACTTATGCTGATGCAGTTAGTTGAGGTGCACAATATCTTAAATAGATCAGGTCCGAATGCTTTATTTTAGCACTAAACCACTTTTTCATTAAACTGCTAACATCCTGACAGTAGCCACCCTCAACTTAGGTGTTTTGCCTAAGTTAAGGTGCACAATGTCCAATATTAGACTAGGGCCAAAGTTAGGTGTTAACAACCTAAAAAGAGTTAATTAGAGTTATTGGGAATGGAGAAAAACTAACATAAGCTCAAAAAGGGTTCAAAAATGGAAAAATCATTTTGGTGGCTCAGTTATTTTGTCTAAGTGGACTGAAAGTACAAGGAGGCCTGCTATCCTATCCTATTGAATCAACCACAAAACAACATCAATGAACTGCGCAAGTTCTAGGTTTATCACTATGCAAGAACTAAAACAAATGCTCGCACACACAGGCACATGAGTTACACTTATTCTTCCAACTCTTAAGATTTACATCACATGGTTGTGCATACTTTACATCCTAATGCCAATTAAAGAATCACTAATGGTTGAAAAACATACACTAAATGACAAGAAAAAATAGATATACAAATATGTCCATAATACTAAATGACAACAAAAAATAGTTATACAAATATGTCCATACTCTTATGCCACATTCATTTATCATCCAAATATACAAAAAGGTGCTAAAAGAAAAGACAATTCATAAATCACATTAACGAATAGATATGTACATCATAATCACTTATGAAAAGAAAATGCAACCTAGATATGTCGGTTCAACTAGATAGCACACGGGAGGAAAAGAACACAGGTAATAAAAACCCCCGTGGTACAAGTACACTTACCCCCACTAAAAATAAATGTGTTATCCTCAATGCATAAATGTAAAGTACAGAGGAGGAGAATACTTGTAAAGCCTCTTATTCAGATGAGGCATCAGTCAGATGTGGTGAGGCTTCTTTGGACTCACCTGCAACAATGTTGACCCCTATGTTGGTAGGGGTACTCACAATATCTTCCTCCAAAATTAGAGGTATGTCAACATGAGTCGGGTCTGGAGTGGGCCCCCTAGATGGGGCAGAACTAGTGGAAACACCTGCAGCTTTACTATTTTTTACTATGGCTTTGACGGTCTATCGTGTCCCTGATGGTTCGTCAGCCTTACCGTCACCCTCACAAAATGGAGAAAATCCCTTCTTTCTGTATTCTCAGTCCTGCACACTTCACAAATACATCAAATTTCACAAAAACAACAAATAAACTCTAGCTATGGTTACAATAATACTTTGTGGGTTGTCTCCCACCAACGTCTAATTTATTATTGCGACATGAATCAGTTATCTCAATTACTCAAAATTCATCAAGATAGATGGTAGCTATGCACTTTATCAAGTTCATTGGACCGATATACAGCTTCACTCGTTGCCCGTTAACCTTGGAGACACTTTTGTCCTCATTTTTAAGCTCAACTACTCTAGATGAGTAGACTTGGTTAACTTTGAATGGGCCAGACCACTTTGATTTAAGTTTACCTGGAAAGAACTTCAGTCTAGAGTTAAATAGGAGTACCCAATCCCCCTTCTAAAAGTCTCGCTTTTCGATCCTCCAGTCATGGTACTTCTTTATTTTTTCCTTGTATAAATCTGCTTTTTTATAAGCCCCGAGACGAAACTTGTCTATCTCATTCAGCTGCCCAGTC
Organism: Capsicum pubescens; assembly: GCA_030864215.1. NCBI lineage: Eukaryota > Viridiplantae > Streptophyta > Magnoliopsida > Solanales > Solanaceae > Capsicum > Capsicum pubescens. Next base: position 174,382,405 of record CM061549.1, read on the forward strand.
GCAATTCTATTACCTTATTCCAATTCAAGTTTAGCCTCTTTAGTGCCTACAGTGCCTTATGCTACAGTTCAATCGGCAAGTGACATGCCTTACCATAGATCAATTGGTATGGTGACATGCCAATAGGTGTCTTAAAAGCTGTTCTATATACCCACAGGATATTATCCAGCTTCCTAAACCAGTCTTGTCTGCTGGCATTCACGATTTTGGTAAGAATAACTTTAATCTCCCAATTTGAAATATCCACTTTCCTACTAGTATGTGGGTGATATGGAGTTATTACCTTGTGTTGCTTAACACCGTATTTTACCAAGGCAGCCCGAAACACTCGGTTGCAAAAATGTGATCCCCCGTCGCTTATGATGGTACGTGGAACCCCAAAGCAAGAGAAAATATTCTTCTTAAGAAACGCCACCACTCTCTTTCCTTCATTATCATCCAAAGCAATAGCCTCAACCCACTTTGACACATAATCGACAACAACCAATATGTATTTCATCCCACAAGAGCTCACAAAGGGCCTCATGAAATCAATGCCCCAGACATCGAACAACTCTACTTTCATCATTTTTGTCATAGGCATTTCATGGTGCTTCGAGATTGACCTTTGTCTCTGGCATTGGTCACACCTACTCACGAACTCATATGCATCTTTTAATAAGGTCGGCCAATAATAACCACTTTGCAGTACTTTCCTCGCAGTACGGTCACCTGCATAGTGATCTCCGCCAAGAGAAGCATGACAAGCTTCCAGGATACTCAACATATCCACCTTTGGAATACACCGTCTGATAATATTATCCGCATACCACCAAAATAAAATATGGCTCATCCCAGAAGTAGTGTGTGACATCATGGAGGAACTTCTTTCTTTGGTGAAAAGAAATGTTCTCCAAAATAATTTCACTTACCATATAATTCTCAAAGTTTGCATACCAAGGTACTCTTTCAAGCGCAATAACCAGGATTTTCTCATCTGAAAAGGTATCATCAATTTTTCGCTTATTCTCGACTTCTTGATCTCCCTCAAGTCTGGTCAGGTGATCTACAACTTGATTTTTGCATCCTTTTCGATATTTGACTTCAAAGACAAACTCTTGAAAAAGCAGTACCCATCTGATTAACCTCGGCTTAGCATCCTTCTTTACCATCAATATCTCAAGGCAACATGATCTGTATGAACCATCACCTTGGTGCCCAATAAGTAAGCCTGGAACTTCTCAAAAACATAGACAACCACGAGAAGTTCCTACTCTGTAACAATATAATTCTTTTAGGGTCCATTTAGATAGTAAATAGGATAAAACAACTTATCTTTCTTTTGGCCAAGCACAACTCCAAGCGCTACTCCGCTTGCATCGTACATGATTTTGAATGGCTTTGAACAATCTGGTATAATAATGATTGGTGCAACAACTAATTTTTTCTTGAGGTATTCAAATGCCTTCTTCCAATCATCATCAAATATGAACTTAGCCTCCTTATCTAAATGCTTGCAAAGTGGGTTTGCAATTTTAGAGAAGTCCTTTATAAATCAGCGATAGAATCTCGCATGACCAAAGAAGCTATGAACTCCCTTTACTGAGATGGGAGGAGTTAGTCTCTCAATAACCTCGACCTTTTCCCGATCGACTTCAATTCTCTTGGCCAAAATTTTGTGACCAAGGACAATACCCTCTTTCACAATGAAGTGGATGCTCTACTCAAATTTACCAAGCATAGCTAAAAAAAATCACTCACCACTAAAGTCATTCATAAACACCTCCAGGGTGTCCTCCACTATGTCAAAGAATATAGACATCATGCACCGTTAGAACGTGGCGGGTGCATTACATAAGCCAACGACATCCACTTGAAAGCGAAAGTACCATATGGCCAAGTAAACATCGTCTTCTCCTGATTCTATGAAGCAACAAAAATATGGTTGTATCCCGAATACCCATCCAAGAAATAATACCAACCTCTTCCCGCCAACCGATCAAGTATTTGATCTATGAAATGCATCGAGAAGTGGTCTTTTAGAGTCCATGAGTTGAACTTACGATAATTCATGCAAACTCCCCACCCAGTCACAGGTCTGAGGGGAATCAACTCATTTTTCTCATTCACCACGACAGTTATGTCCCCCTTTTTTGGGTACACATTGGGCGGGGCTTACCCATTTACTATAAAAAATGGGGCATACAACTCCTGCGTCCATCCATTTAATAATATCCTTGTTAACCACTTCTTACGTTGGTGGAATAAAAGGGCATTGATGCTCAATAATTGGTGTGCAATCCTCCTCAAGCAGAATCTTGTGAGTGTAAATACCCAAAGGAATACCAATAATATCGACAATAGTCCAGCCTATCGCCCTTTTATACCTTCGAAACACAGAGATAAGTGCCTCCACCTGCTATTTACCCAAATCTACTGCAATAATCATAGGTAAAGTGTTTCCACTGCCTAGAAACACATACAATAGATTGCCTGGCAACTCTTTCAACTCCAATACCGGTGGTTATTCGATAGATGGCTTAGCCGGTGGTGTTGGCTGATTCTTCAGATCTAAGTTCATCTTCTTGGGAGCATATGAATAGGATCCCATTCCTATCAAAGCGCACACTATCTCTTTATACTCCTTGATACCTTCACCATCAAAATTCATTAAGACTACAACCAGAGTTTTCATAGCAAATTTCTCCTTGATTGGATCCTCTTGCTCGTCTTTATAATAAATATCAATGATGGAAAATACACTTATATCCTTAGGTTGCTTCATAGATTGGCACACATCAAAATGAACCACCTCATCATTAAGCCTAAATAGTAACTCATTAGCCCTCAAATCAATAAAGACACTCTCGGTTGCAAGGAAAGGTCTACCCAAGATTATGGGTGCCTCAAAATCCACCTCACAGTCTAAAATAATTAAATCTGTAGGAAATATAAAGCTGGCCACCTTTACTAGCACATCATACAATATCCTCACTATCCACTTCACTGACCTGTCCGCTATTACCAGTTGCATATTTGTGGGTATAGGATTGCCTAAACCTAACCTCTTATAAACAATAAGGGGTATCAAATTAATACTCGCTCCGAGATCACACAAGGCCTTAGCAAAATCAAGCGACCCAATAGTGCAAGGGACGGTGAACGCTCCCGGGTCTGCTTTTTTTTGTACTAAAGATTTTATGGAAATTATTCTACAATGGTGAAGATTATCCACTGATTCGTAGCTAACTTTCTCTTCTTCATCATAAGATCCTTCATAAACTTGACGTATTTGGTCATTTACTCTAGTGGCTCCACTAAATGCACATTCACCATCAACTGTTTCAGTATTGCCTTGAATTTGTTAAACTTGCTGTCATTATCCTTCTTTTTCAATTGATGGGGGAAGGCGGAACTGGCTTCAGGAGAGTAGTAACCACTGCTTTCTTCTCCATTCCTTTTTATTTCTCTAACTCATCAACCTGTTGTTGATTAGATGTACTTTCCTTTCCATCCAGCTTCTCAAACACTGCTGAATAATTTCTCTCAATCATATCATTAATCACAGCTTTGCCCACAGAAGGGCCAGATAATACTTTATCAGTCCGAGTGGTAACTTCCATGCAAGAGCTATTATTTCGAGGATTTTGCATTGTATCACTCAGTAATGTACCGCTCTTCCTCTGATTAAATGTTGCTGAGAGTTGGCTCATATGTTGCTCCAACTGTTTGATAGAAGTTGAATGCAAATTTACTAGATGACTCATAGAATATAAGTCACACTTCATCATCGTCACCCCATCAATGGTTGCCTCCACTTCTTTTAGTAACTTTTCCATTATGTCCTCCATGGATATTTTGCCTGAACTGGTAGCAGTATTATCCCTATTTCCAGGAGGTACATACAGTTCACTCTTGTCATTTTTATTCTTCTAACTTCCTCGCTCCCTATTTTTGTAACCATCTTTGTCATAGTAGTTCTGACCTTAGTTCCCTCGACCATTACCTCGGAAACCCCCTGATTATTTAGATAGTTAGCCTCCTCCTCGGAATCTGAATCAGCTCTGCTTTGTGACCCAATAACTTTCACCTTCTCAGTATTCCTAAATAATAAATGTTTGGTAAGCAGATCCATCTGGGTTTTCATGTGTTCTATGTCTTGGTCGTATTTTTCCTCTCTCCTGTGTTGTTCTGTAGTCATTTCGCTAGACATGGTAGAGCTTGCTACCTGAGAATCCCTAGTATGTCAAGCTCTACTCTATTTGGTCATCCTATTAAGCATTTTAGAATCTTCTAGAAAGGTAAGATCCATAAATGCTCTTCCTGCAGCATTATCGACAACTGGTTTCATAATAGAATTCAAGGCTCTATACGGAATCTCCATGAAATGCACGTCAGTGATTTTATGATTGGGACACTGCATCAACTTCTTATTGAACCTCTTCCAAGTATCTTGAAGAGCCTCAGTCGAGATTTTCTTAAAATTACTAATCTCGTCCCTCAACTGTAACATCCTGGACGGCGGAAAGAACCTTTCTAGGAAAGTTCCTTTCAACTACCTCCAGTTTGTTATAAAATCAGGAGTCAACCCATTAATCCATAGTGTTGCCTCTCCAGACAGAGACAACGGAAATAGGCACATACGAATGGCATTCTGCCCTACTCTTGGGTTGTCAAAAGACTTGAAAATAGTGACAAAATTAACTAGATGCATATTCGGATCATTACCCAAAAGTCCATCAAATAGCCCCTTTCAGATGAAGTAGTTGAATCATGGTACTCGTAATGTTGAACTTATCTTCGGGTGACAAAGGTAGTGGAATAATATCTCCAGTTGCATCTGCTCCAGTCATTTCGTCCTCATCTTTCTCAAGATCAAATTGCATAGGCTGCCGATCTTGTCTTGCTCTGAAAGGACGATTTCTGTTCATATTACGGTTCACAGGTGCAGCCACATTCTCTACACGCCTTTGGTTAGTAGGATCTAACAATCATCATCTCCTAAGTCCTCGTCATCTGTATTAGGATGACGCGCTGGTTGACTATCATTGGTTCAGCTGAGCTCTAGCCAGAGCGGCTAGTCTTTTTGCTTCATATTGATCTGTCAGTCTACCAATTAACTGTGGTTCCAGATGTATTGGTAGCAATGGTTTACCTGACCTCCTTGTGCTTGTCACACACCATAGTTACCCTGCAAATAACAAAAATAACAAATACAGGTAAAATTTGGGAAACTTGACCAATGGTCAATTAACAATCACAAACTTAATTGACAACTATATTCCCCGGCAACGACGCTGAAATTTAATATGCCCAAATTACAACTCTCATTAGAAAGTATAAGCGATTTCTATCAAATATAGAACCCAACTAGGTTGGGGTCGAATCCCACAGGGAATACTGTGCAAACTAAGTGTTATGGTTATTAACAGATTATTGATCGAAGGTTCCTGATTAAAGGGGGGTTTAAATTGTTAACAATATTTAAATTATTGTAACAAGTAGCGTTCCAGCTAGCAAGTTTTATTGCAAGTATTAATTCAATGAGAATAAAAAAACTATAGTTATGTTTACCAGGATGTTCAAACAGATGGGGTTATGAATTTCCTTAAATTCCCAATTTACAACTTCAATTACAAGAGTTATTGAATTCTAAAGTTTACCCATTTGTTTCTCAACCTAAATGGGTAGTTTACCCTTTAATTCTTTCGAACTCAAAGAATATATGAATTTATTCAACTAATCTCTCATGTGATTCAATCCTTGTTAAGGCATCAACTCATAACCCAAAGGTTAAGGCCTTTAGATTTCATGTAAACTCCTTTTTTCCTGACATATACTTTTCTTCTAAAAAAAGTAATGTTATTGGGTTCACCCTTCAAGTTTGCAACCAAGAAAGATCATTAATGTGAAGAAGGGTTTATACAATCTCAATCACGAATGGAAATTAAGTATTTTCACAACCCCAATCAGTTATTCAAATCAAGGCTCCCATAACCCTAGTTGTGGGAGCTTAGCCACATATCTCAAGAAAAGAAGAAAAATAAGGAATCATTATGTTCTTCATAAATGAATTCAGGAATTACTTACAAAAATCACAAGAATTCTTCTTGAATCTTCAGTGAGAATGAGAATAAAATGACTAGATTAATAATTATAGCTTGAATCTTAGAGAATACTACGTTACAATAAGGTTTTCTAGATGGAAATATGATAAAATATTCCTAAATAAAACCTAAACTGGGTATTTATATGTTCCCAGGTACTGAGGATTTAAAATTTGAACTCATTTAAAGCCGCATCAAAGTTGACGGTCATGTTTGATGGCCCATCGGAAGCCTGACAGTCCATCATGTAGACCATCGTTGATGGTCCCAAAGTGCTACATTCTGGTTAAGGGTTGACGGTCATGTTGGCGGACGGTCGTTGGCCTGATGGTCCGTCGAGAGGAACATCACATGAACACTTGAGGGGCCCTTCTCTATTTTAGACTGACGACCATGTTGACGGTCCATCATAAGTCCGACGGTCTGTCACTTGGACCATCGCAGGAGTCATCTATTTGGTCTTTTCTGTTTAACCTTGATGGTCTGTCACTTGGTTTACGGTCCGCCAGTTTGACCGTTGGTGACCTTTTTCTACTATTTTTTCAAGTTTTTTCTCCAGCTACATCCTTGACCTGAAAACACTAAAGCCCAGTATCAAATACAACAAAAGTTTCTAAAAAATATACAATTATCCTTAAAAAAAGATGTAAAATATTCTGTCAAAAGTCGGAATATCAAGACTCACCTTGGTTTTCACAAGGGTCAAATAGTGTGTGAATACTCTCATCACATGGCAATGGGACCTTATTCAAGTTACAAGTGCAAGCACTAGGTGGAAACAAATCATTTTTACAAGGAAAATCAATTTTGTCATCTATAGGATCAACTAGTGCTTGCTTACTCACAATAAGAATTGGATCTTCATACAACCTAAAAATATTAGGAGGATCACAAAGAGAAGACTCATTCCATTATCCTCTAGGAAAACCACCAACTATATCAACTTGGCTACTACTAGCCACATAACAACATTCTATGTTTGTAGGAGTGTAGGAGATAACATTTTTACCTTGTAGCTCACATGAGGTACGACCTTCACCTTGGTGTGTTTCATGGCAGCCCATTTTATTATTTGGAAAGCTCTAATCACAAGGGAGTTTTTGATTAAGTGGTGCTTAGACAAGAGGAATTGGATTTGGTGGCCTAAGTGTGGATATCAATTGGCGTAGCTCTTCATGGTCCCCTTTGAAATCTTCAAATGGGTCCTAGGTAGTATTATTATCCATGGTACCTAAGAAAAAAATATAATAACCAAGAAAACAACAAACTAGTTATCTTAAAAGTATCCTCACCACACTCTCACACTTGGCTTCACAAGTATTGAAAGTTGGCTTATAATCCATGAGATGTTGAGGGATGAGTTCTACTCTTGTCCGAAATGGATTTTTGGTTTGAAAGACTCAAAGAAATCTTGTTCAAACTTGAGCCAAGAAACTACAATGAATTAAAATGATAAAAGCACGTGAGAAACTCAAGCATAAGAAAACAAATTCAAACAACTAATTCACAACCAAGTAGGTAATTACTAGTTTGTTAATTAGTACTAGAATCAACAAAATGAAACTAAGAAAACTAGAAATGAAACTTAGAAATCTGAAATTTAAGCCTAAGGGTTGGTTCTTGATGAGTGATGATGTGGCATCCTTGGATTGGCATTGAAATTGTTGAAAGTTTGCAAAATTTTTGATACAAGTCAAATAGCCACCTTAGCTTTCAATGACATCATTCAATGTTACTACGTGAAGAATTAAGATTTGGTTGCATGAAGTGTATGGGATCATACTTGGAGGGGTCATCTTGAGCCTTGAAGATTGCTTGGAGCCTTGAAGACTTGAGGACTCTCGGGTTTGGGCCACACTTGGTGGTTCACAGTTTTAGTTTCCTTTATTAAGGGCATTTTGGTCACTTAGCCTTGAGGTCATTTTGGTTATTTAGACTTGTCTAAATAACACTCAATGGCCACCTCATCCCATTAAGGGCATTAGAGTGATTTTTGTCTTTCTTTTGTAATATACTTTATATAGTCTCTTTTAGGTCTTTTTTCATTAGTTTATGAATAATGAATGTATGAAACATTGAAAATACTCTCTCTTGAGAGTAGACCACCTTAGTGTAGTCTTAGTTAGGGCTTGGAATATCCATTGTAGAGTAGGGCTTGGAAAAGCTAGTATTGACCTTTGCTTGGAAATAGTGAATCTTGAGGTGAGTTGATTACCTTGGCGGTCACCGTAAAAGTGTGGTTTTGATTATTACATTCATTAGGGGTTAGTGTTTAAATACACTTGGTTCTTAATCTTGTACTAATCTTGGTCTCACTATATATCCTTTACTTTCTTGTAATTTTGTTGAGTTGTTATTGTTGCCTACTCTCGGCCTTGTGGTATTCTTATAGCCGCAATTGTTGTTCTTCTTGTTCTTCATTTTATGTGTTGTTAATCTAGTTTGGTTGGATGGAAAATAGGTTTTAAACACCTTGTTATCATCTCTTTCTTGTTCTTATTGTGAATCCGAGAGTTGGTCACCAAAGAGGTCCTTGGGTTCTTGAACGTGTGGACTGATTTTGGTGTGTGATTTCCTGATTCCTAGTCCTTATTGTATCATTGGGTATCAGAGCATGGCTTTATCTTGTTCCCAAAAGATCAATCTTGGGCTTGTTAGTTGAAAATTCTAAAAAAAGTGTTGAAAACTGAAAATTCTAAAAAGAAGCAAATCTGTCCATTTTTGTGTTTTGGCCGAAGTGTTCTTGTTGTTATTTTGGCCGAGATTTGTGTCTAGATCTAGTTGGGTTTTTCTCATCTTAGTTGTTTCTTGTGTTGGTTTTCTTTCTCTCTAACATTCCTTAAGTCTTAATCCAAGTTCTTGAGCTAAGTTTCAAGTTGTGTGGTGGTAATTTTTGGACGACTTCTTGTTGTTGTTCTTGGAGTTCATATTGTTGTGTTGAAGAAGTATTTTCAAAGGGTTGTTTGATATTGAAAAAGAAAAAAAAATTGAGACTTGTGTTTGTCTTGGAAATATTTTCAAGACAACACCAAAATAGTAAGGAAACAAAAGACTTCCAAAAAGTGTAGCTGCTAAAAAGAAGTCGGATCACTTTTCAAAATTGTCCCAAAGAGGAAAGGATACAAGACTACCCAAAAAGTTTTCTTGCCAAAAGAGTAAAAGCAGGTCAAGACCTTTTTGAATCTTGGAAGGGGAGTCTAAGACCTTGTTTTCCTATGCCATAGCCGAGACTCCTTCATCCAAATATGAAATTGAACAATTAAATTCTTGAAACAAAAATATTTCAACTTCAACGACATTCCAACGACCAATAGACAAGTGCCACATCATCATAAGCTCAAGAATTGAAATTCCTAGTTTCTTTTCTTTTGTTTCCATTGGTTTCAACTTTGTTGACTCTTATACTAATTGGCAACTAGAAAATATCTACTAAGTTGTAAATTAGTTTTTGAGTACGTTCTTCATGTTAGCGTTATTTTTGTGCCTTTTCTCGTTTTTAACTTGTAGTAACTTCTTTTTTTCAAGTTCGTAAGTAAATTTTGTTTTGTGTCTTGAGTCAATCAAACAAGAATCCATTTTGATCGCCAAGTAAAATTGACATCCTATTGACTACCGGAGTATAAGAAACTTTTAATATTTTCCGCTCTAATTGTGAGAATCACAAAGGTGAGTGTATACGAGTGTTGGTGAGGAGCTTTTACTACTAATCTTATTTGTTCATTGTGTAGGTACAAAGGTGATATAAGGGGAACATATCTTCGATAGCCGGAGATTATTGTGACTACAACATGGGAGACTATGATTGTAGTAAGGGGTTTTGTAGCTACGAAGTTGAGAGAGATTGCAGAGGCTATGAAAATAGCCATGATCAAAACTTGGGTAGATTTGAGGGATATGGTTTTAGGGGAGAAAATGAGAGAACTGAAGTACCTAGTGCTTATGGTGAATTTGGAGATGATGTAGGACCTCGTGATGGTTCTTATGATGACGTTGGGGCATCTGAGGAGTCTTGCACTTACCCACTATGAACCTAGATTTGGTGTTAGGTATAACCCTTTCATTCGCAAAGCTTATGAGAGCTATGATTAGAGTACGCATGAGGAGTGTGAAAATTTATTTTCTTCACCTTGTATTACTTCTTATCAAGATCGACATAGTGTGAATGTTTATCCTAGCTATATTAGAGGTTGTCCCACGAGAAAAAGAGGATATGCATATCCAAAACTAATGGGTAATCATGTGCCTTACAATGTTGATCCGAGAAGGAGTGTACACTCCGGAAAGGTGACCATTTGTGGGATACCGGGCTTCCTCATTGTGTTAAATGATAGGTACTATAGAAACTACATCTTTCTATCCATGGTTGACTACTTGGGGTTGTTTTGAGAGCCTTTACCTATTCTATATTTCTTGGACAGGTTTAAGGTTACCGAGAGGGTCAAAGTTGTCTTCTCCTAATTTGAATACCATGAGGAGGTGTGGTGCGATATTATTCCCTTGACATCCGGTCATGTATGCTTAAGTGCCGGTTGGTTTACACAACATAAAGTTCCAAATATGCAAAGTTGGCCTAATATTGTAAAAGACCGATGGGGAAATCGCCTTGTGACGTACATTCTGCCCGAGACGCAAAGAGAAGTGTTTACCTACTCCAATCCGAATGATGATGAGAGACAAAAGATTAAGAGGAGTAAGGGTGATCAAGGTGGTAATTCGAGAGCGAAAAAAGGAGAGGTTGTATGGAGCGAAGTGAGGGAATTGCCACCAAACCGAGCTAACATTATTTGTCCTTCTATTTCTAAGGACATTTGTGTAGGTATCAACATGGCAAGATAAGAGCAATGCCGAAGTGAATATGCTTCCCAATATTGTGGAGGACATTCACAACACGACAAAGGAGAGTCTACTCAAGAACTTCAAGGTAAAATAGCTAACTCTTACACTTTTGTGCATGTGAATGATAATTGTGTGGCTAGTAGCACATTGAGTGTGAGTAGTAGATTACTTACTTGCGAGTCTAATGACTCTTTTCCTCTTGTTGATAATGTACAAGTTGTGAGTATGGATACACTAGTTGATCCTAATGATGATCAAATTAACTCTTTTTGTAAGATCAATTTATGTCTACCTAGTGTTGAAGCCTATATGTTAAACAGAAGTACATCATCTTGTGTAATTGGTATTGATCAACTTATTTGTGAAAATTGTCCACCACTTGAGTATGTGTGTGATGTGATTAATGGAACTCAAGTGAGTGAAGTACTTAAAAATATTGGTCAACCAAAGGGGAGTGAACTCGAAAGATATTCTTGGGACAACCTTGTGCTTGAAACCGCTTTGAAACTTGATAATGATCTGTTAGAGAGTGAGGAACTTGATTGTTCTAAATCTTCTCGTGGGTTGGATCATGCACTCTTTAGGTAGGTATAATGACTTGTTTGAAGATGATATAAACACTCCTAATAGACCTAGTGATAAAAATAATGGTATAGCTTGCCTAGGAAGCTATAACCTATATGATAACCCACTATGGTGTGACAATATTTTTCCTAAAGATGAAAATCTCTTCTTAGAAGATGAGAGTACTCTTAAGGGTAAGGAATGTGTGGTCTTGGAAACTACTTCTCCTTTTACTTTGTGTGACTTTATTATGAGAGTACTTATGGTAATGATTGGGAAACTAGTAGTGAGTACACACATGAGGGAACCTTAGTAGAAGCCGACTTGAGTGATACCTTTCTCTACTCTCTATTTGCTTTGGATGATATGTATGCTATTACAGAGAGTATACCATTTAGTTTGGGTAGAGATCATGGGAAAGGAAAGTATTTTCTAGACCCGTGTCTATGACCACTTTTCCCGTTTGACCCCGGTTCCAAATATAGAAATGGTGAAGTTGGTGCACCCAACTTGTCGCTTGGTCTACATGACAAGAAAATTGTCACTCTTGGTGAATCCCATAACCAAATCCTCTGTACATCTCTCATTGAGTTTTTAATATTTCACTCAAAGGATCCTTGGTTATACTTCAAGTATGTGTCGCCTTGGCGTGATGATGTTTATTATTGTGCTAACCCTAACCCTCGTTCCATGAGGATGTTGCTCTTGTTTGTCCTTTCTCTAGTTTTGCAAGGTACGGATTCGAGGTCGAATACTTTTCAAGAAGGAGAAGATGATGCAAGTCAAATGGTCGCCTTAGATTTCGATGACATCATTCAAATTCACTGCGTGAAGAATCAAGCTTTGGTATTATGGAGGGCATGTGATCATACTTGGAGGGGTCGTCTTGAGCATGCCATTTAAAAAAACCAAGTATGGAAGATTGCTTGGAGCCTTGAAGACTTGAGGACTCTCGGGTTTGGGCCACACTTGGTGGTTCACGGTTTTGGTTCCCTTTATTAAGGGAATTTTGGTCACTTAGACTTGAGGGAATTTTGGTCATTTAGACTTGTCTAAATGACACTCCATGGCCACCCCACCTCATTAAGGGCATTGGAGTCATTTTTGTCTTTCTTTTGTAATATACTATATATAGTCTCTTTTATGTCTTTTCTCATTAGTTTATAAATGATGAATGTATGAAACATTAAAAATCCTCTTTCTTGAGAGTACACCACCTTAGTGTAGTCTTATTTAGGGTTTGGTATAGCCATTGTAGAGTAGGTCTTGGAAAAGCTAGTATTGACTTTTGCTTGGAAACGGTGGATCTTAAGGTGAGTTGATTACCTTGGCGGTCACCGTAAGAGTGTGGTTTTGATTATTACATTCATTAGGGGTTAGTGTTGAAATACACTTTGTTCTTAATCTTGTAGTAATCTTGGTCTCACTATCTATCCTTTACTTTCTTGTAATCTTGTTGAGTTGTTCTTGTTGCCTACTTTCGGCCTTATGGTGTTCTAGTAGCCGCAATTGTTGTTCTTCTTGTTCTTCATTTTATGTGTTGTTAATCTAGTTTGGTTGGCTGAAAAATAGGTGTTAAACACTTTGTTATCATCTCTTTCTTGTTCTTATTGTGAATCTGAGAGTTGGTCACCAAAAAGGTCCTCGGGTTCTTGAACATGTGGACTGATTTTGGTGTGTGATTTCGTGATTCCTAGTCTTTATTGTATCAATTTTATTGTATTCAATTTTTATTTGATCAATCTTCAATTGGAAGAGTGGAAATCATCCTTGGGAGGGAAAACACAAGACTTGGAGCCTTTTTCGATATTCAAAAAGGGTTTGACTTTCCCTTCACCTTTTTGGCAAAACACCTTTTGAAAGCCCTTGTTCCCCTTTCCTCTTTGGTAAGTCTTAGGAAGACCCCTTTCTCCCTTTTGACAATTAGGCCTTTTGAAAGACTTTTGGTCCTCTATCTTCTTTTGTAATAGTCTTGGAGTATGTTTCAAGACTAACAAGACCACACCTTCTTTCTTTTTTGTTTTTAGATCAAAATCACCACTATTGGAGACTCTTCTTCAACAAGACATGAAGATGGTGAAGAACACCAAGAACACCACTTTGGAAATTTAAAGTTCTAGGTGCACGTTGGACCTCCAAACATTAACAACAACATGTTTTCAAGTTCAAATCTTTAATAACAACATCAATAACACATTTTCAAGCCATCGATCCTAAAAAAACAGCAACCTTCAAATTTCAAGAACAACTCAAAAATATCTTAAAATTCGGATATAGACTCAATTAGTGTTAGTGAAGAAGGGGCTGGCACTAGAAACAATCAAAATACATAAAAATCTCCTAAATTTAAGTTCAAACTTTCAGCCAAAGACCAAAAAACGGGACAAAATTTTCTTTTTGAGATTTTTGGTTTTTTTCTCACTTTTTTATTTATTTTCAAGTTAACAAACCCAAGATTGATTTTGTTGTAACAAAATCAATCCTTGCTATGATACCAAATGATATAAGATCTTCTATGAACACACAAAAATAGTCAAAACGCAAGACAAAGCCGAGAACAACAAGAAGAAAAAGCTTCGGCCACAACACAATAAAATCGTGAATAAGAAACAAGATATAAAATCCCTAAAACACCCTTAATGAGGGTGCTCTTCAAGGCTCCAAGGGCGTGGCTCTTCAAGCTCCAAACTTAAGGGAAATGAACACTTCAAAGCTGTGTCTTCCTTAGGGATATTGGGTAGGCATCAAGGCAAGCCCCCAAGCTACCTTCCACACACGGCATTTCCTTTTGGTGTGCTCAAAACGGGTCTTCCTGGCACATTCTTGTGTCTTTGAGGTGACCAAGTCTTGATTCTTTAGGTGTTGGCCTCCAATTATGTCTTCAAAAGCTAGGATGGTCATTTGGCTAGTACCAACGTACTTGAGTAGAATGATATTAAAATATTATTTTAAATATTTTTTTGTAAATTTAAAAAATAGTTCAACTATTATATTATTTTTCAATGAAATTCCTCTTCCTTCCTCAAAGCTCAAGCTCTGACCAAATCAAAATAATCATATAATTAAAAAAAATCTTTTATCTTTTAGATTGTTCTTAATTATACTACTCACAATTTAAAGGTATTAGATTGTTAAATTCCTCTCTCAACCCGCCCATCCCCCTCATTTCACATCCACCTTTAATTAAATTTGTATACGTAAAATATAATAAAGTAATTGTGAAAAAAATTATGTTTCATATTTTTGTTATTATATTCTTCATAATTTAAAATTATTAGATTGTTAATATTGATTTTTTTATTTTTAAGTTTTAAAAATATTATTTATTTCTCTTCAGTTTAAAATTTATGAATAGTAATATGTGTATTATCTAATTACTTCATTATTTCTCAAATTAGTTCAAAATAACCCCACCCACCCCCTCTCTAGGCATATATTATTCTACTATTGTATTTTTATTACTTTATTTTTCTCTAATTGAACTTTGAGTTAAATTTTTATTTTTCCTTTTGTTACATACAAGCAATTGAGTTTTCATCTCTCTTATCTCACAATAGAAATTAGATTAGGAGAAAACTCCAAAAATAAACTAATATGTTAGAAATAAAGTATGATTTAAATTTAAGTTAAACACTCTCACCTCTATCAAAATATAGCTTTATTTCATATTCAACTTCAAAATTTTATTGTTTAAATTAAATTCAAAAAAATATTAACTTGTCCTAAGAATTAAAAAAAATTACAATGCATGCAAATTTCTGAAATATGAATTTTAAAGAAAATAAAATCATGAATTTATTATATGAAAAAAGAATTTATATGTGTAGCTTTGTGCATCATATTTAATTATAATATAAGCAACATCATTGAAAATATATGATTTTAGTTTGTGATTAAATATTTACCTTTTTCAATCAAATAATAAACTATAAAAATTACTAACATGAGAAACTGTCAATATAAAAATTTGAGTTGTTGCTTGAGTTTTAGTTATCACCACTTTTTTTAACTTTATTTTTTAAAATATTAACTCTTGTATGTAATATTATCCATAGATTTACCTTTCTTATCAAATTTCTAAAGATTCTCATCTCAAATTCAAATAAAAATAGATAAGCTATCACAACTTAGATTTTATTTAATATTTAAAATTAATTAAATCTATTTTCATATTTAGATATTAAAAGTTATTGAAGATAAAATTTCTTAAAGAATAATTACAGAATAATTATGTAACTTTGGAACGCGATGTCAGAAAATGACAGAGGAAAAAATTATTTTCTAGTTTTCTTGCCTATGTTATAGCTATTACTTGTTATATTGCAAAACAATTTATATTAAGTAGTCATTCGACTTATATTATTGTTCATTACTTACTTTTTACTCTCTATGCCCTAATTCATGTGACACGGTTCAGACTTAAAATTCAAATAAGACTTTCTTTGACTGTAATTTTTCATATATTTTTTAAATATCTTGGATTATCGGTTATCAATTATTATAACTTAATAGTATTCTTTTACACAATTTTCAAATATATACAAATTTTATTTCATAAAATATAAAGATTCTATGCTCGAATTTTTGATCAAATTTAAACTATTTGACTCTCTAAATCTGAACCGTGTCACATAATTAGGATGGAAAAAATAATAACACAGGAATAAATAGAGATGACAAGCTAAGAAAACTTAGTTTTAATTTTAACTTCTTGAACTTCATTACAACTAAAGAAAACTAAGCAAGAAAAATTAGAGATGGCAAACTAAGCAAAGAGACATGCTCTTGAAAAACGCTACTCACAAATGTAATATAAATTAGATAAATTGACCTATAAGTGTTAATCAATTCAATTTTAAATCTTTCTTGATTAAAAAAATAATATATCAGTTTAACTCTTATTATAATATTTGAGTTTACATAAGTTTTTTTTAAGAAAATATATTTATGGTGGTTAATAAATACAATAATTCTTTTTGCTCAAGTATATTTGAATTTAAACGCACTGGTGTCGCAATGTTATAACACAGTAACTATAATGTAAAGCTGTAAATCATTTAAAATTCATTAAAAAGAAATAGATTTCAAAATATGCTTTGAATTTTAAAAAGATTTAGTTTAGAATATTTGTTATTTAAAAATTTTCTACTCCATAAAGTATACAAAGTGATGATAAAAATAAATGTCTTAACGTACATGTCAAGATAAGATTTTTTTTTTTGTATAATATTTAAATAAAAAATATACAAAATTCTATTTAAATTGAAAGGAGAATTTTATTTCATCCATTCAAATTAAAATCAATAAAGTAATTACTTCTTTTTTGTATTCATAAATTATTGAACTCTTATGAATCTTATTTAGATTTGAATAAATGAATCATTGTCTTGAGAATAAGAGAAGACGAAAAATAAGTTAGGAAAAAATTATGTATGTCATTAAATTTTAAAATAATAAATTATCAAAATTTTATAAAACTGAAAATTCGAACTATTACTTTTAACCTCAAATTCTAATAAGTTAATATAGATAGTAGTACCTTTTCTTCTTCTTCTTTAATAACCAAGTTAAGAAATAAAGAAAGAAAAGAATAAACATTTTATTTTTTTTAGTAGTTTATATGCGTGCATAAATTTAAAGGTATACATGTATAATCATCAATGGTTTTATGTATATATTTTTCTACAATTTTAGTTTTATAAAGTCAAAATGAAAATTGTCACTTACTTGAACTAAAGCTTTAATAATATAAAAGAAAACTATCTTGTTACATGAACTTTCTTTTTTGAAGCAACGTGTTTTTCTTTATGAGAATCACAAGTAATTATTATATGACAATAGTTTTCAGAGCATGACTTAGACTACCAAAAGATAAGAAAAGCCCCAAGAAAATAAAAAACACCTAATGGAAATATATTCGCATCATCACAAGCCATAATATCAACTTTTCTTGCTGGCATCTATACTTGATCCTGCATCAGCCAGTGCTTCAACCATCATATTTGCTTTATTATGAGTTTTGTCTCTCAACAACTGTCATATAAAAGTCAATGACACTTTCAATTGCACAGACCCATAAAATCCTCCCCGACCATTCAACAACAATTCCTCTATTCCCAAATTCCATCACAGCTAAAATGGTTGAAATGAGTTGTTGTCAGTTGACTGATATTCGATGCTTGGTCTTGTTACATGATCACCATCTACATATAAAAAAATGTTAAATAAAAAATAAAGTTATAAAATGAAAAATATGAAGAGTGTCATAAATAAATTAATTCAAATTCAAATAACATGTCAATTTGTTGAAAGAAGATTAGTTCTTCATTATCTTTATTTTTTTCAAATATAATACATATTTATCTTATAATGTTATATTTAAATTGAAAGAATGATTTAAATCATATGACATATTTTATCATAGTAACATAGTATTATTATTATTATTATTATTATTATTATGTACCACAACTTCTATATTTTATTTTTTAACTATCTTACCACCACGAACTACTACGTATGTACTACTATACTTTTGTTTTTGTTTTTTTTAATATTATTATTATTATTATTATTATTATTATTATTATTATCCTATGCGTACCACTACTATTGATTATTATATTATTATGTTAATAACTTTTATTTTTTTCTAATATGTAAATAAATTAAATTAAATATATTTTATAACATTTAAATTTTAAATGAGATAAGTTTGAACTAGTATATGTCTATTAGATCTCTTTAATTATGAGTTCTTATTTTTAAGATAATTAATTTTTTTTGTAAGGTTATTGTACTTTAAATTTAAATACTTAATCTTTCAATTCAAAACTTTTATTACAATATTTTTTAAGCCTATCGTAAAAATTGACATGTGGCTTTTTAATATCTTGCCACATGGATTTTTAATATCTTGTCACATGACTTCTTGTCTTGCTTTTATATATATATATATATATAGATATTGTTGTTGTTGTTGTTGTTGTTGTTGTTATTATTATTATTATTATTATTATTATTATTATTATTATTATTATTATTATTATCCTATGCGTATGTACCACTGCTACTATTGCTTATTATTACTGTTATGTTAATAACTTTTTATATTTCCCTAATATGTAAGTAAATTAAATTTAAATATATTTGATAGCATTTAAATTTTAAAAGAGATAAGTTTGAAATAGTATATGTCTATTAGAACTTTTTAATTATGAGTTCTTATTTTTAAGATTATGAAAATCTTTTTTAAAAGGATAATGTACTTTAAATTTATATACTTAATCTTTCAATTCAAAATTTTTATTATAGTATTTTTTAACTCTATCCTAAAAACTGCCACGTGGCTTTTTAATATCTTGCCACTTGGCTTCTTGTCTTGCTTTTAGTTTTGCTTTTACACACACACACACACAAATATATATATATATATAGAGAGAGAGAGAGAGAAAGAGAGAGAGATTACAAGCATAAAAACAATGGAACACTTAAGTGTGTAGAAATATAATAAAAGAATATTATTGAATTGTTGTATTTGCGTGATTACAGTGAGACCCTATAGATATTCTATTCTATATGTTAGTGAGGGACTTGGTGAAGATATCTGTAAAAAAACTGGTAAGGACTACTCTGAACATCTGAGAGACTTCAGTCGAAGAGGAACAAACTGAAAAAGTGGTTCGAAAAGTTAACATCATCAGAAAATTGATCTGTTAATGGAAATTATCTAAAACTGGTATAAAATATATGGGTCATCTCAAAATCAAGAGATGAGTATATCTTGACAAGAAAATCATCGAAAAAACTGATCGAAACATGGTCACGTGCCAAATTATTAGATTTGATGGCAGAAAAGTGATGACAATCTGAGAAAAAAATTATATGGGTAGGGTCAGAATGATGGCACGCCCCTATTGAGAAAGAGAAATTATATATGCATGATCGAAATGATGGTACACTCCTACTGAAAAATAAAAATTATATGGGTAGGCTCGAAATGACTGCACGTCCCTACTGAAAAAGAGAAATTATATGGGTAGGTTTGGAATGATGGCACGATCCTACACAAATCAGATTTAAGGAGACACTGAACAGATGTACAAAACTATGGAAATGATATCTGAGGAGTCACCGGAAATTAGACGGATGGTGCTATGCAACTCAGCTATGAAAAAGTAGTCTGAAAAGATGTGCGATACTACGTAGATTAAATATGAGTGGTTCGGAGATATCCATGGTGCTACACAAATTAAATATAAGAAAGTGGTCACCGTAAAGATGCACGATGCTATGAAAATAAATATGAAAAAGTAGTCACTGAAAAAATGCACGATGCTACGCAAATTAGATATGAGAAAGTTGTCACCGAAAAATTGCATGGTGCTACGCCAAATTAGATATGAAAATATAGTAATAAAAAAGAAGCATAGTGCTACACAAATTAGATATGAGAAGCTACTAAAAATAAGCACAGTGACCAACTTTTTCTAACATAATCATTGGTCAGACGGGCGGCATATATGGGCTATAGTCGTCCGTCGGCAGCGGAAGCTCTTTGATTCCCTACCAAGATCGTAGAGGCTCTGATACTATGTGAGAAATATAAGAGAATAATATTATTGAATTGTTGTATTTGTGTAATTACATTAAAACCCTATTTATAGATACTACATTCCAATCCCTTTTCAAATAGGACGGTACATTACAATCCCTTTTTAAGTAGGATTTTATATGCTATTTTTGTTCCTACTCATATTCTAATAAAGTGCAAAGCTGACAAAACTTATACCACCTAAGAGATCACTAGAAATTCAAGATCAAGATTGAAAACCCTTTTTTTGGTCTAAAAATAAAAATGAAGTGTAAGCACAAAAAAAACCAAGAAACAGGGGAATGCATACTAATCCTTTATTATTGTCACAATCTGGTCTACACATCCATCCACTAATAAACAAAATCAAGCTGAGGTATAAACCAAAAACTAGAACCCAAAAAGTAGAGGAGCACTTTTTTGTCCCATAACCATAAAAGAGAATACATGACCTGGGACTTATTGCATCTTTCCCAACCACAAACCTTAGAATTTTTCAAAACTAGAAAGCAAACTTTCAATTTCTAAGAACATTGGAAATCAAATCAAAGGATATGAACATTAAGACCAAGGTAAGTGGCAGAATGTAATAGCAAGAAGGCAACAAAAAGAGAAATCCTCAAAAGCTATTCATAAAGTGTAGTTGAAAAATTATGAAATACACTAAAATATACCCTAAAATTATCAAATTTTAGCAAATAATTGTGTAATATTTCCAGAACTTGCCAATTTAGCTATCAAATTATCAGAATCACACAAGAAAATTAGGTAGTACTGTTTAGGTTTTTACATAAGCACATCAAAGGTGCTCTTTTGATGAACATGTTTCCTTATAAATAGAAAAAATTCTGCTAACCTAACCAAATGAAACAAAACATCTGGCAGAGTAGGTTGGAGGTATAACTTTTCTTATGGTATGCCCATATCTGCTTCCCGCATAAAATTTATTTGAAACATTTAGACCTTAGACCTCAAGTGCTTGGTCATTCCCTTCTATTACTATCACAAAATGTCAACCTATTGTACCTCAAAAAATTAAAATCCTACTCATAATAACACAAGATCTAAGTCAAATATCTCCAGACATGAGAAACTGGAAACTAGCCAAAACCAATCTGCAATTGCATAAAGTAGTTGTAAGATTGTTAATTTTTATACTCATGTCCTTGATTTTCTTCTCAATTTCTCTGATGTATTGAATTTTATCATTTTACTTTGGCATGCTTTGATCTAGGATAGACTCAGCAATTAAATGCATACCAACTGTTGAAATTTTACAGGACCTTGTAGAGTAAGAAATAACATAATTCTTATGAAACATGATACACAATTGATATCTTATAATTTGAAATCACATATTAAGAATCGGATAGATTCGATCATCAGGACACAAACATAAGAAAGAGAACAACCCTTGCATTCGTGCTGAAAATTCTATCAAGGACCTTAAAATAAAAAAATATAGAAATCTCTTTGCAATGCAATGCAAATTCAATAGGAAAAGAGAAAGAAAAGAAATAGCAATATTTTCAATGCACATATTCAATATGATATCTCAATAAGGCGTCTTAGCATGCCATAAGTTTTTAAGATAACAAGACATAAAATATTACCCTTGTTTAATTAAGCCAAGGGTCAATCGGAAACAACCATTCTACCTTGTAGGAGTAAGGTTACCAAAACCTGATTACACACAAAATTTCCAAGAGAACTCCTAAGAACCTAAATGCTTTAAATCATAGTCGAATCCCTCTTTACCAAATGTAGTCTTTAAATGATGCAACAGAAAAAAAGAAGTAAAGCACAGTGAAACAGACTAAAAAATATGTACAAGGAAAAATAATAAAAATCAAAAAGCCTACTATAATCATGCAATTTTGAGAGTGTAACAACCATATGTAAAGTGCAACAGGTGAATGAAGAACTATAATGAAAGAAGGCAAAGATAACAGCATTTTCAAAACTGTCGAAACTCTGTTCAGAGAAGGGATTCCTAGAACATCCCATTTATCTTATGCAAGGTTCCTAATTGATCACCAGTAAAAGAAAAAAAGGAACAATTTCAGAAATAAGAAATGAAATGTAGTTGGTAGTAAAACATGTAATGAGAACAAAGTAATAAAATCATCAGGGAAAGAAAGATCTGTCAAGTGACATTTGACTAAAAAAACTATCTGATTACGTAACATAATATCTATATAGTGACATTAGACTAAACATATAGTGAATAGTATTTTACCGTATTAAGAGAATTAGCACAAAATTAAACTCGAAAGTATATAGAAGAAGAAGATTCATTAAAAAATTTTCCAACATGCACGATGATTTTATATGTGATGGATATAACATAAGCATCTGGACAAACTAAACAAATTAAAAATGCCAGTAGAATACAGCACACACAAGTGAAAAAAGCACAAAAAGAAGGGCAGAATTTCCCCACAAAGTTTTAATTTCTAAAAGCATTGGAAAATCAAATCAACGACCACAGTAAGTGGCAGAATGTAAAGGCAAGAAGGCAATAAAAAAAGAGGGAAAACTATTCATAAAATGCAGTTAGATAATCATGAAATACACTAGAATATACTCTAAATTGATTCTCATATGATCTATGATTATTAACTAGGCCTAATCAAACAAAGATAAGTTAAACTAATTTTGATCATTAATCATCAAAAAAGGAATGAACAACTCCCAACCAAACCTCCTAAGCGAATAAATGTAACGCCCCGAAATCTCATCCCGGAACGTCACACGGTGCTTAAGGCTACAAGTAGCCCCAAGCTAACCCTTTGAGCCTGCTACTATCTCTATCACTTACTTTAGGATGTCAAACCAAACAATAATACTATATTATAATAAAACCGAACCAGTATAACAAGAAAATACTGTTTCCATATTAAAACAATACTGAAAAGTCTATAACACCACTGATAATCTAGTCTGACAAAGCCTCTATTGCTAAAGAACTAGAGAGTCATTAGGACAGACCCCCAACTGACTCAAACTGAAATCAACATAATCAACAGACATCATAACTAAAAGTCTGAAAATAGGTCCTCGAACCATGAGGACTCACCACTGTGGAAATATAGACAAGGTACTCGGAGATCACTGACGTTGCTGAGACTGAGCACCCGAACCTACATCATGAGACAATGTAGTACACATACATATGTGTGGATCAGTACTTTGAAGATGTACTGATCATGTGGGGATGCATGCAATAAGTAAAACAACATCATCATAGTGTATAAAATCATGCATGCCGAATGTAAATGGCTCACATAGCTTAAATAATCCAAAATCTGAAGATATAAAATAAAGAATAGTAAAACATAAGATTTAAATCTCATGAGACATTACAATCTGTTCTAAAGTATGTATTCTTTTCTTATTCTCAAATCACATATGCTAGGTAAAATCTGGAACTCATTTTGTATAGCAAATACTTTATCTCAAAAAAACTATTTTTAGAGTGGGGAACTTCTATTTGGGAGGTTCTTCTAACAGACATGTACACCATGTGAGCATCCATGATGTCCCACGACTAGCGCCCATAAGGTTAGGGTTGTTCTACCCTTGCCATCAGAATAGAACAATCTATATCAGTGATCACTATCTCAATCATCCATATATTGTGGAAAAAAATATCTCAACCTATGGTGGCACGTAGTTCTGGGATGAAACCGTAGTAACATACCCAACTCGGTGCTAAATACTACTCTCAATCAAATGCTCAAAATCTCATGAAAATCCACCTTTAAAATAATCTCGTGGTTTATAATGAAACCAATAAAAGAATATGTAATGTCAAGCCAAAAGTGGATTTCAATTCTATAGTGACCAAAAGGTCAAATCTTTTCTCAAAATCTTTCTCAATGATCTTAGGGTGCTTATAGCACCACAATTTCTCAAAAATAACAATCTCAAATAGAGCTTAAAGACCCATGTATTTATATCATGATAAAATATCTAAAAATGCATGCTTGATAACATAATAATTTGTAAATCATATTAAAATCTGAAAATTTCAGCAATGCTCATGAAAATACACTCATACTCATAAAATTCAACTTCTAAGGCATTGAAAATATCATAATCTTATGAACAACAACATAGGGTATATATTCAACTTCAATTTCATAGGAAAACATATAGAAATCAAATAGCTTTCGTAATAAAAAACTAGTTTTGGGCACAAGAACGAAAGGAGTGTTCTTGTTCAAACCCCACGTACCTTAAATTAGAAGCTTTGAATGAACTCTTGACTTTTGGTTTCTATTCGTACAATTGATGGATGTTTCTTGTATCTCTCTCAATGGGGATTCTAAATCTTGAAGAGTTTTTAAAAAGTGATGGTTGAATTTTGAGTTCTCTTGGGTTTTGGGTTGAAACCCTAGGATGAGTTCTTGAGTAATTTGGGAGAAATAGGCTATATTTTGGTATTTGGGGACCTTAATCCCGTGTTATGACTGATAAGGGGTGGGAAAAAAAGACTAAATTTACCTCTTGGACGCGGATTTTAAAAGCTGAAATAACTGGGCATCGATGCGATAAGCGACGCGGTGCGTCGATGGCCTCGATGCGAACTCGACGTGTCAAGCCATAATCGTGCCAAGCCTCAGTATTTTTACTGCAATTCCTGCACAAAAATCTTACCAACACGATGGGCGACGCGGCGCGCCAAGATCGCATTGGTCCACTATCTTGGTACACCAAACAAGGTCTAAACGCGGTCAGAAAACTCCAAAACTTATCCGGGAAGACCCATTGACCTCCGAATCATGAATTATCTAAGGTATCAACTATCGAAGGTCGAAAAGGTCAGAAATAAAATCTTCAGAGTTCTAAGGTCTTGAAAATGACCAAGTTTCAACACTTAGCCAAATTTCTAAGTATAAGATTTCCTTTATCATGCTCTAAAGGCTTAGACTATGAGGGAACTTTGCGGGGTCTTACAATATCTCCCCCTTGGAAATATTCATCCTCGAATGTTGCTAGTTAGGCTAAAAATACAAAGGAACTAAGGGTGTACAACTGACACAAATTGCTAACCCGACTCTATATCATTCTAAACTCTTTGGCACTTTAGAGAACACATGAACTTAATAGGAATAGATACATAAATGAATCTTTGATTGGAAAAGAACTAAATTAAGGAAGAATAGTACCTTTGGCTTGCTCTGAACTTGCGGAGAAAATATGGGGGTACTTGGCTCGCATATCTGCTTTTGCTTCCCAAGTAGAACCCTCAAATGACTGGTTTTGCCACAAAACTTTGACCAAGGGAACTTCTTTATTCTTTAGTCTACGGATCTGATAATCTAGGATATCAACTGGAATCTCTTCATACGAGAGGCTATTCTGAACATCTGGGTTCTCCGAAGGATCTACAACAACAAAATCACCAATACACTTCTTAAGCATGGATACGTGGAATATCGATGAACAACTGGAAATTCTGCGGGCAACTCAATCTCATGGGCTACTTTCCCAACACGGCTTAAAACTCTATAAGGGCCAACATAGCGGGGACTAAGATTCCCTTTTTTGCCAAACCTTTTCACCCTTTTCATGGGTGAAATCTTCAGATACACTAAATCACCTACTTCAAACTTGTGGTCTCTTCTCCTCACGTCTGTATATGACTTTTAATGACTCTGAGCTGTCTTCAATCTTTCTCTAATAAGCTTGACTTTCTCCATAGTCTCAAACACTGTATCAGGTCCAATCACAACAGCTTCACCCACTTCAAACCAACCTATGAGTGATCTACATATCCTATTACCCATACAAAGCCTCAAACGGGGCCATTCAAATGCTAGTATGATAACTGTTGTTATACGCAAACTCAATAAATGGCAAATGCTCATCCCAACTACCTTTGAAATCAAGAGTACATGCCCTCAACATATCTTCTAGAGTCTGGATAGTCCTCTCAGCCTGACCATCTGTCTGCGGATGAAAGGCGAAACTAAGATGAACTTGGGTGCCCAGACTCTTCTGAAAAACTCTCCAAAACTGAGAAGTAAACTGAGTACCCCTATATGAGATGATAAACAAGGAAACTCCAAGCAATCTGACTAACTCCCGAATATACAACTTAGCATAATCCTCAGCTGTATAAGATGTATGCACTGGTATGAAGTATGCTGACTTAGTCAACCTATCTACAATAACCCAAA
Source organism: Capsicum pubescens (assembly GCA_030864215.1). Lineage (NCBI taxonomy): Eukaryota > Viridiplantae > Streptophyta > Magnoliopsida > Solanales > Solanaceae > Capsicum > Capsicum pubescens. Next base: position 174,408,672 of record CM061549.1, read on the forward strand.
TCGAATTATGATGATGACGCAAAAGAGGTAAACCAGTCACAAAATCCATATTCACTTCTTCCCACTTCTAAGTGGGTATACCATACTCTTACATTACACCACCAGGTCGTTGGTGCTCTACCTTAACCTGTTGGTAAGTTGTACACTTTTCCACAAACTCTGATATATCCTTCTTCATGCCACTCTACCAATAGATTTCCTGTAAGTTGCGGTAAATCTTGGTAGCACTGGGATGAATAGAATATCGCGCGCCATACGCTTCAGCCATAATCCTCTACCTCAAATCATCAACACCGAGAACATATAATCTATCCTGAAATCTCAACACACCATCTCCTCCTTAGGAGAAAACCTCTACCTTTTGGTCTTTAACTGACTCCTTCAGTTTGACCAAACTAGAATCCATGTCTTGCTTCTCCTTCACTTCCGAAACCAAAGAGGATTCGGAACTACTCTGAACCCAAACATTACCTTCAGCTGAGTCAAGCAACCTAACACCCAATCTAGCCAAATGATGTACTTCATGGGCCAATTCTTTCTTATCCTCCTCCATATGAGCAACACTACTCATAGACAACCTACTAAGGGCATCTACCACTACATTGGCCTTGCCCGGATGATACAACACACTTATATCATAAATTTTTAGCAACTCTAACCATCTTCTCTGTCTAAGATTTAACACCCTCTGAGTAAACACATACTATAAGATTTTATGGTCCGTAAAGATATCAACATAAACACCATACAGATAGTGTCTCTAACTTTCAAAGCTAAAACCACAATAGCTAATTCAAGATCATGGGTTGGGTAACTCCTTTCATACGACTTTAACTGTCTAGAGGCGTAGGCTATATCCTTACCTCTCTGCATCAACACACAACCCAAACCAACTTTAGAGGCATCAAAATATACCACAAAACCATATGTACCATCAGGCAAAGTTAACAATGGGGATGAAGTGAGTCGAGTCTTCAACTCCTGAAAACTCTTTTCACAGGAATCTTACCACAAGAACTTAACTTTTTTTTGGGTCAACTGGGTCATGGGAGAAGCAATAGAAGAAAAACCTTCAATAAAATGGAGATAATAGCCATCTAGACCCAGGAAACTTCTAATGTTAGACGGAGAGATAAGTCTAGGCCAATTTCTTATAGCTTTTATCTTTTGGGGATCAACTCTAATGCCTTCAGCTGAGATAATATGACCCAGAAAGGCTACTGACCTTAGCCAAAACTCACACTTGCTGAATTTGGCGAACAATTGATGATCTCTAAGAGTCTGTAGGATAATTCTAAGATGATTTGCATGGTCATCCTTACTACAGGAGTAAACAAGGATATCATCTTTGAACACTATGATAAACATATCAAGATACTATTTGAACACTTAATTCATGAGGTCTATGAAAGCTGCTGGAGCATTGGTTAGCCCAAAAGAGATAACTAGAAACTCAAAATGACCATAACAGTTTGAAAGGTTGTCTTCGGGATGTCACACTCTCTAACATTAAATTGATGATAGCCAAATCTAAGGTCTATCTTTGAGAAATAACTTGCACATTGTAATTGATCAAACAGGTCATCAATTCTAGGAAGAGGGTACTTGTTCTTGACTGTGACTTTATTAAGATGACGATAATTAATGCACATACGTAAATAACCATCTTTCTTTTGCACGAACAGGACAAAAACGCCCTAAGAAGAAACACTGGGCCTTATAAAACCTTTATCTAGAAGATCTTTGAGTTTCTCTTTCAACTCCTTAAGTTTTGAGGATGCCATACGGTATGGAAGAACAAAAATAGGCTATGTGTCGGGAAGAATATCTATCCTGATCTCTATCTCTCTATTGAGAGGTACCCCTGGGAGATCTTCTAGAAAAACATCAGGAAACTCATTAACTATATGGACTGACTGGAGAGTTGGAGTTTCAGACTTAGTGTCTTTAACTCAAACCAAGTGATAGATGTGATATTTTGATATTAGCTTCCTTACCGCACTTGGCGTACGGGGAATGATTAGGCTTTCCACTCACACTATTCTGAGATCTAGACATAAAAGACTTACTCCACTGCTCCTGTCTGTTTTTGGATGTGGGAGCACTAGCTGATGAACGTGCTGGCATAAATGAATGGCTCTGAAACTGCAGGTGGTTCCCTCCATGGGATCTAGTCTGACCATACTCATGCTGGTCCGATCTAGTCCTCTTATTTTCTCTTACTTTATCTCTCTTTCTTATCTTGTCTGCCTCAATCTGCTGGGTATGCATCATCATTCTAGCAAGATCCATGTCTCTATTGAGCATGTCAGTCCTACACTTCTTCAATACTAACCCAGATACACTAGTCACAAACTTACTCATACTAGCTCAGGTGTCCGCTATCAAATCAGGAGCATACTTAGCTAACTGGTTGAACTTATGGTAGTACTCCTTTACAGTCATAGAGCCTTGCCTTAGATTCATAAACTCCTATATTTTTTCTTCCCTCATCTCAAGTGGGAAGAACTTGTCCAAGAATGCGTCCTAGAATACCTGCCAAGTCATAGGAGAAATATCCTTCCCTCTCTTTTTCCTCTATGCCATAACCCAGTCATAGGCAATATCTTTCAGACGATAAGAGGCCAGTCCAGTTCTACGCTCTCCTCCTTAGACACATACATAACTTGGGTGATTTTCTTAACCTCTTTAAGATACAACTGCGAGTCCTCACCCACTATTGACCCAAAGAATTCGGGTAGATTCATCCTCATGAAATCATGGAGTTTGGCTGCGGCTGCATCACCCCCTTGGTGACGCAGAGCAACAACCTGATTATTGGCCTGCATATTAGCAGTGACGGCTTGGGCTAATGTCTGAAAAGTAGCCCAGAATTTGACATGAGACACATTCTCATTCGGGGAATCAACAGGTTGAGATGGCTCGTTATCATTTTTGCGGGATTGATGAGGAGGTATTTTCTATCATAAAAAAACACGAGTTAACAACAGATAGAGGCAACTGTAGGCACGATAGATTCTGAAAAGAAGGGATGACTTTTTCATAACATGTGTTGTAGCCTCTTGCTCATAGATGTGGCGCGCTACACACCAATGATTAAGACTCTACGTAACGCGACTTGTCAGACTTTCTAGGACTCCTTAAGCCTTAGGCTCTGATACCAAGTTTCTAACACACTAAAATCTCATCGCGGAATGCCACACGGTGCTTAAGGCTACAAGTAGCCCTAAACTAATCCTTTGAGATTTCTACTATCTCTATCACTTGCTTTAGGATGTCAAACCAAACAATAATACTATATTAAACCAAAACTGAACTAGTATAACTATAAAATACCATCTGCATATCAAAATAATATTGGAAAGTCTATAACACCACCGATAATCTAGTCTAATAAAGCCTCTACTGCTTAAGAACTAGAGAGTCATTGGGACAGACCGCCAACTGACTCAAACTGAAATCAACATAATCAACAGACATCATAACTAAAAGTCTAAAAATAGGTCCTCAAACCATGAGGACTCAACACTGTGGAAATATAGACAAGGTACTCAGAGATCACTAACGCTGCTGAGACTGAGCACCTGAACCTACATTATGAGACAATGTAGCACACAGACATATATGTGGATCAATACTTTGAGGATGCACTGAGCATGTGGGGATGCATGCAATATGTAAATCAACATCATCATAGTTTATAAAATCACACATGCCGAATGTAAATGGCTCACATAGCTTGGATAATCCAAAATCTGAAGATATAAAACCATGAATAGTAAAACATAAGATTTGAATCTCATAAGCTATTATAATCAGTTCTAAAATCTGTATTCTTTTCTTATTTTCAAATCACGTATGCTAGGTGAAATCTGAAACTCATTCTGCATAGTAAATACTTTGTCTAAAAAAGACTATTTTAAGAGTGGATAACTTTTATTTGGGAGGTTCTTATAACTGACATGTACACCATGTGAGCATCCATGATGTCCCATGACTAGCCCTTGCAAGGTTAGGATTGTTCTACCCTTACCATCGGAATAGAATAATCTATCTCAGTGATCATTATCTCAATTATCCACATATAGTGGAAACAAATGTCTCAACCTACAGTGGCACGTAGTTCTGGGGTATGAAACCATAGTAACATACCCAACTCAGTGCTAAATACTACTCCCAATCAAATGCTCAAAATCTCAAGAAAATCCACCTTTAAAATAATCTCATGGTTTATAATGAAACCAACAAAAGAATATACAATCTCAAGCCAAAAGTGGATTTCCATTCTATAGTGACCAAAAGGTAAAATCTTTTCTCAAAATCTTTCTCAATGATCTTAGAGTGCTTATAGTACCACAATTTCTCAAAAATGACAATCTCAAATAAAGCTTAAAGACCCATGTATTGATATCATGATAAAACATCTAAAAATACATTCTTGATAATATGATCATTTGTAAATCATATTAAAATCTGAAAATTTCAGAAATGCTCATGAAAATACACTCAAACTCATAAAATTCAACTTCTAAGGCATTGAAAATATCATAATCTTATGAACAACAACATAGGGTATATATTCAACTTTAATTTCATAGGAAAACACATAGAAATCAAATAGCTTTCATAATAAAAATCTAGTTTTGGGTACAAGAACGAAAGGAATGATCTTTTTCAAACTCCACATAGCTTAGATTAGAAGATTTGAATGAACTCTTGACTTTGGGTTGCTATTCGTACAATTGATGGATGCTTCTTGTAGATCTCGCAATGGGGATTCCGAATCTTGAAGAGTTTTTGAAAAGTGATGGTTGAATTTTGAGTTCTCTTGGGTTTTGGGTTGAAACCCTAGGATGAGTTCTTGAGTAATTTGGGAGAAATAGGATATATTTTGATATTTGGGGACCTTAATCCCGTGTTATATCTTCAAAAAATTCACAAGGTGTGACCTTTGTTGAGCTAAATCCCGTCAATATTTTCCTAGTTCCGTCGTTCTTCTATCATTTTGATGTAATAACACAATTATTGTTAATGGGGAATAAATTGGTAATTTGACCCAATAAATTAATAATTAAGAGAATTAAAAAGGAGTGGGTCAAACCCATTCATTGTTTAGTTTATTATCACGTTGAGTAATAGGGGTAGAATATTAAGACTTTTTTCCTTTATTTTCTAAAAAAACAATGATGCAAATCAATTTTTTTATTGTGGCTTGGAGAATAAATTGTCCATTTGATTGAAATTTTCAAAATCCTAATAATCGGTACCAACTTATTCTTATTATTCATGTTTAATTCTTTGGAATCGGAGGTGTCTTGGGTAGTGTAGTTGCTAATGAGGAATGACTAATTCTTGTTTATTGTTTAGTAGTTAGTAGGATTAGAAAATATATATATATACATATATAATGTTATAAACTTAACATAGAAAAGTAGCATCATATTCATACTATTGTTAGTTTAAAAATTCTATGGTTATCAATTCTATCAAACAAAGGAAAGAGAAAATTTATGCTTAGGCAATGATTGTGTAATGATGAGCGGAAAATTGAGATATTAAGGTTTAATTCTCAATTTGAAAGTTAGAAAATTGAGACTTGATCCTGACTAGAGTAATTGATATCGTTAATCAATACTTTTGTATGGATTAATTCATTGGAGGCTGTTTGGTTGGTGTTTTACCCTTTGCAAGGTTGGAAACTTTCCATTAGTGAGGTAAGTGAGGCTTTAAGTTTTGGTGCTTACTTTTCCAACCTTCTTCATAAAAATGTATTTCTGTCGGTTTTGTGTGTTAGAAAAAACGTGTGCTTTTTTTGCAAATTGATAGTCTTTGATCAACCACAGATATGAATTTTATAAAGTATACTAATAATTATTTAATATTGAGATGTCGTGTGACATTGTAGCATTGAATACCCTTTCTTTGTTGCTGTAATATAGTTACTAGGGGCGTACATAACTGTCGTAATATGTTAGGGTCATAATTACGTTTTCATACTATGTTAGAGGCCTTGTACACATTGTCATAGTATACTTTTGGGGTATTGTATATGCTGTCGTGGACTAGTAGGGGTATTAGGTCGATCACCTTTACTGCGTTATTGAAAATTCATGAGAGTGGATTGAGTTGAGATACATAGTGACTTATGAAACATTTGTTGGACCTTATAGAGCATTATATTATAAGATATATATTTTGCATATCCTTTGTGTTATCTTTATGCTTTGTATTTTTTAACACTTGTTTCAGGGATATTAAAGTTGTGGATCGAGTATCTTACTAGGTGATATTTATATATAGGTTACTCCTTACCTGCATGTGTATGCAAATACTATTACGAGAGGTGAGACTAGTAGCTAACGGGTTCATTATGTAGATTCTGTTGTTGAGATGAATCTTCATATTGTTTGTGAAGGCTCATTTTGCTTTATATACTTTTATCATTTATTTCTTTTCTTAGGTTTGCATGCCCAACAATTGAACTCTTGTAAATCTATTAGATGCTCTATGGTCTTACTATAGGATTTGGGATAGAGAATTAATATTTGATTAACAATTAAATTAATGAATTAATTATGGAGTTTATTGGATTATCATTTCCTATTTATTGATTACTATTAAAGCATTTGGAGTTATACATATCCTATCTCAGTATTTATATAATTAGATAAGTGAATGGATGTTTGGTTTGCTCGACAGGTGGTGTTAGCGGGTGTCACTTACGTCTAAGAGGTATTTTAAGACATGACAAAGTTGGTATCAGAGCCTAGCACTTAAGTTTTGGGTCCTGGAGCAGTTTAATTGTGTTGTTCATGAATATGCAGATGTCTATGCTTACGACCTTGAGGCTATCGAACATCTAGGATGTTTTTTTTCTTTTTTCTTAACTCATGCGATAGAGTTGGAAAGTTTAATTTCTTAAAGGTGGTGCTCGTCTTCCTCTAGACATTAATAAAACACTGATGTGACATAGTTTTGCATCACTTTCGATGCTTGAAATAAAGAAAAATATGCCAAAACTTAGGTTTATTTATATATATGATGTGTTTGTTTAAGTATTTTTACAGGAAAACAAGTCTTGGTAGTAAACGCAAAAAAGAGAGCAAAAATTAGCTAATTACAGACTTTTGCTGCCTGGACACGGCTCATTGGGTGACACTACGAGTCTTGCAATGACTCATTCTGAAAAAAATTTCAAAGTCCCAATGATGTGCAAATTAAGTTAGTACCAATGAATTCTCCCTATATGTCGTCAAGAGAGGCAAGGAGTCATACCATGACTCATCTTGAGCAATAAAGGCCAAAATTTTTGAAGGATAAAAAATGCACTCCGTAGGTAATGAATCTCACAACGAGCCATCACGAGACACGACGGGTCCTTTTGTGTTATTTTGAGGAACCGTTAGATTAAATCTTGGAAGTTGACAAATTGGCTCTAGTGATAAGGGATCATCAAATGGCTCATCTAGTCTGATGACAAGTCGTGACCCGAGGCGTCACCAACCCAAAAAAACCCAGTAGACAAGAGCTCCACAAAAAATTGAATAGACTCGAGGTTGACTTTTTAGACTCAGAGTAGAGATATAGTATTATAGATGTTTATGATTTTTTTATGTAGAATCCATAATTATGCAGATTGGATTTGTTTAGAGAGTTTTCAGAAGGAAAAAACTATGGTTTTAATAGTTAGACTTCCTTTAAGGCATGCTAAAATTTTCTTTAACTCTCTTTTGAAATGATTATATGTTAATTTCTTATATGTGGAGTATTAGGGAATAGGAGTTCTATATGGATGAGACGATGGGAATCTATGTGATACTAGTATATTGAAAAGAGTTTAATGGAATGTTTATCTTGATTTGACTATTTTCCTTAATTATTTTTTCTTGAATTATAGTGTGGAAAGTGGACTAATGATTTTATCGCACTTGATAGGTGTTTACATTGATATTATGTACTCTTATGAGTGAGGTTTGAGTTATTTGAGCTAGATTACTTGAATCCTTGATGAAAAATTATTTGGGTCGGTATATGGACCTCACAAGTCCCTCATGGGTCCCACAAGCTATGAAAAATAGCAAATGTACATTGTAGCATGCATTGCATCGTTTTGAATTCATCTTATCATTGTCATTTGATTTATTCTATTATTGTTGTGTACCATGATTAAGTGGATTATTGATTTTTTATTGAGTTTGAGTTGTTGTAGATTTCATATAGTGTTGTTTCTATATTATTGTTGTATATTTGCTAGAATAGTTCTGGCCTTCCTATTTGCAGGTGTTCAAGGGTATAGTTAGTAATAGTATTTTAGGTGGTTCTCGCCAATGCCTTGAATTAGGATCAATCAACAATACTGCCGAGTACATATTGCTTGGTACTCTTACTTATTTATTTTTACACTTAACGTACAGGTACTAAGATGCCTGTTCCTAAGAGGTTATTCAGAGTATGTGTTGGGGTTCCTCTTCGAGATTTAGAGGTAGTAGCTAATAGACTTAATGCCTACTGGATCTCCTCTTTACTATTGTTGTTGAATTTCCTTGTTTTTGAGATACTTAAACTTCTTTGTATTGGTTTTATCCTTAGATACTCGTACTTCTGACTTTCTTGTTTAGGGGATGTTATTTTCCTTTATATATCTTTATCAGATAATATATATCTCAATGTAAGACTTATTTTAGTTTTTACTTATTTCGTATATTTATTTGATTTCTATTTCATCTGTGTATTGGGTAGGCTTACCTATTATGGATAGTATGGTAGGTGCCATCACAATTCAACTTTTGAGTCGTGACAAGTTTTATTCGAACGCTAGGTTTATTAGTCTCACAAGTACAAGCTGAGTCTAGTAGAGTCTTGTTAATTGATACAGAGATGTCTTTTATTTATCTTGAAAAGGCAACATGACTTCAGGAAAATTTATTTCATCATTCCTTATCATGCGTTCATAACTTTATATAACTCTAAATCTCTTATTCACTCTCTTGAAGATGGCGAGGACATGGTCTATATTGAGGTAGAGATCTAGTGATAGAGGCAGAGGATGAGGTAGAGTTCTGATCGCTTCTTTAAGGGCATATTTTACCATGATGATGACTTGGTCAAGATAGAGGAGTTGAGTTCAGCATAAGTATTACATTATTTCATTGTTATTCCTGTGCTTCTAGTGTTTTTTTACATATGCTAGGTTTCCGGAGGTGATGACTTAGACTTAAAGTCAACACACTACTTTTAGACTTTAGATTCAAGTTGGTCATTGCTACAAATTCTGCATGTCTTGGTATGTTATTTCTAGGTATTTCTCCATACTAAGTAACATTGGCTGGTATGTTAGTGGGTGGAAGAAGAGGTTTGATGATTTCATAAGAATAGACCCCCCTAGTTTAATAGGGATTTCATTGTAAATACTTATGGGTTTTTGGTTGGTTTCCACGAGAGATTACATGCATTGGGATAGGTGGGCTCTAATGGAGTGGATTTCACTACTGTATAGTTATTTAGGCCAGCCAACCAGTGGTGGAGGACCATTATTGAGGATAGACTAATTGGGTTACCTCCTTTCTTATGGTTTACTTAAGTGTTTTTAGAGGAGTTTGTTCGGAGGAGTAAGGGTCACAGGGGAAAGAATCCCCAGAGACGCAGTAATGACAAGATACTTATGGTATGGAGTAGGATTCTCATGAGTTGTTGGTTTGGCACTCAAACCTTGGAGGCTATTCCGTCTATTCTGACTCCTCTCATCAAATTTTTGCATATGGTGAGCCTAGGAATTTATTAAAGGATTGTCCTCACATCAGGAAACCTAGAAAGTATCAAAGGTCTCATATTTTTTTCACCAGAGATAGGAGCCTCTAATGCAGTGGTCATATGTACGATTTTGGTATGCTTTCGAGTTGCTTCAATATTATTTGATCCCAGTTCTACCTTCTGCTATGTGTCTACATATGTTGTATCAAGTTTTTACGTAATGTGTGAGTCTCTTTATGTGTCCATGTCACAACTCAAGTCTACATTAGCCAAGACACGAGGATTAGAACGATGAGTGATCTCAAGCTAACCCTTAGTGCAACAACACTAAGCATATTATGTGAAATTGAAGCAATAGCCGTAATAAGAATCATAAATGCATGTTCTATAAAAATGAACTATAATTTGAATGTCTAAGATATGGACAACCCAAAGGACTAACATGAACCATAAAACTAATGTCTAAAAGACTCTAAATTTGAATAGCATAATCTGTTGGGACAAGACCCCTAGCTACCCATAAAACATTATCTAAACTAAAATAAATAGCGACTAAGCTAAGATATCGAATGAGGAGGGCTCACCAAATCTACTATTAAAGTTGAGATGAGTCCTTAGGTTTCTGTTAGTTTTGTTTGCCTGAATACATGCAAATGTTCTAAGTTGAGGGTGTTGATGTGTTATGGTTTCACGACACTTTCAATGATTAAAAAAGAAATTATGCAAAAATTTAGGTATATATATGGATATGATATATTAGTTTAGGTGTTTTTCAGGAAAATAGGTCATAGTAGTAAATAAGCAAAACAAGTGCTAAACTTAGGTAAGTGTTGGCATCTGGTGCCTGTCCATAACTTGTACAGTCACACCATGAGTTGGTACCTAAAATGTTGCGTTGACAGTGGACAACCTTATGAAATTATGAAACTAACGTTTTGGCTATGGTTCACAAATGAATCACCAGAATAGGCGACGAGTCATCACCAGACCCATCCTGAAAAAATATACTATAAGTCACAGAAATATGCAATTCCTTACCAGTGGTAACAACTCTATGCCATGATTCATCAGGAGAGGGGTTGAGTCATTACCTGACTCATTCTGAGTTGATATGACCAAGTCCTGAAAGTCCACAAAAGTTTCTCCAGTGGCTACAATTGACCCAATGATTCTTAGGGTGTTACTATTAGCCATCTTGAGGAATAGTCACCATCCTGCATAGGAACAAATTAATAGTCTATGAATACATGAAAGGTTTTGTGACTCTCATCAAAGTTGGTTTAGGAAACCCTAACCCAAATGTCTAAATACTACTAACGGCATAAGATTAATGTTTGCACCCAAGTCATACAAAACCTTTGCAAAATTAAATGCCCCAATAGTGTATGTAATGGTAAATGCTTCAGGATCCTTCTTGTTTTGCACGAGAGATCGAGACATTATTGCATTTCAATGGTGCAAATTATCAACATGCTCAAAACTTAAGATCCTCTTTTCTTCACAAGATCCTTCAAAAACTTTGCGTAGCCAGACATTTGCTCAAGTGCCTCAACTAAAGGGTTGTTCACAAATAATGTCCATGACATTGAAATAAACTTTTGGTACTTTCCTTATTTGGATCTCTTAGTTAATTTTTTTGGAAAAGTGTGGAGGAGGTCATGTAATGGGAGTCACAATCTATGGGACCTCCTTTTACTTCCCCCTTTTATCCCTAATTTCCTTTTCAGCAACTGGAGAAAGCTTTTTAGACAATTTTTCATCAACAATGTGATCTTCAAATTTGGGAACCTTTTTAACATTAATCATCTTGAGTTTGGTCTCATGATTTACAACTACTATCATAGGAAGGTTGGCGGTCATTTTTCAATTCCTAATAGTCAAAACCATGCATTGACTATAATTCTTCAGATTTTATATAGGGTTGCTCAGAAGTGTACCTTTTTGGTATTGGTTTAAAGCTACAAAATCTGATCGAATTATTGCTTAATTTACTTAATAGCAGTACCATTTGACTCTACCTTCTAGATCATTCCATAAATATCTTCTCAAATCTTTAAAAGGCTAGAATCAATATTTTCTACCCCTTTTAACACTTTAAAAAATAGATCCTCTACCCTAGAATTATTTGACTTAATTTGTCGACGACCAGGAGGAATGTACAAACCAATTTTGTCATTTTTGTAACTATCTCTCTTTTTCCAATCACCATCTCTACTTTTACTCCTATTTCTATTCAAGGACTAGTTATAGTTATTGTCTTTATAATAGTTTCAACCTTGATTCGCTTGACCTTAGAGACAAGTGTCTTGGTTATACCCTTGGTATTTGGATGAAAAACCTGCCACCAGATCCTCTAAATAGTTTACCTCCTCATCAGAATTATAGTCATAATGTCTAGACACTTTACTTTGAGAAACGACTGCATAAACCTTTTCGGCCCCCATTTTAGTGAACTATTTTTTAATTAAGCTCAATTTGGCTCTCATATAAGCTATTTCTTGTGTGATCCTCTCATCTATCCTTTGTTTATCTATTGATGTTCTTATCACATAAGTGTTAGTGAGAATGTTAGAGTCCCGTGTGTGCCAATCCCTATTGGTTTTGGTGGTTCTATCAAGTACAGTTGATGCCTCCACCCAAGTTAAACTCATGAATTCACCTCCTCTTATAATGTCTGCTACAACTAACATTCACAGACCGATAAAAGATTTTAAGCAAACTTTATTTGGGTATTCCATGATTTGGGACTTTTTAGAGCTTCTTTTTGAATATCAACTATGTTTCATACAATTTTCTCGAGGGTAGTTGCGTAAAGTTATAAATCTCATCTTTTAGCTGCAACATTCGGGATGGTACGAAAAACCATTCCAAGAAAGTCATTTTCAACTCCTACATGTAGTGATTGATCTGCTTGGCAACTCTATCCTCCATTGAGTATCTTTAATAACCAATGAGAAAGGAAACAAACATAGTGTTATAGTATCTTGTTTCACACTAGATATCCTGACAAAGTTCATTATATGCATGTTTGCATCAACAGTACCATGACCAGTGAATTACCCCTTTTAAGTTCAATAGTTTATCATTGCACTGGTGAACTTAGTCCCAACTAGCAGTGGGGGTAGGACAATATCACATATTTCATATGCATCATGCATGTTAACATCATTATATTTATCATCAAACTGTGGAACATATCAATGGGGTGGCTGATCATGACCCTGATTTCTCCTTTGTCTAGCCTATTCATCTGTTGCATCCCAACAGACTACTTCTTCTTATCTAGATTCTTCTTACAATTTATCCTATCAAGCTAGTTCATCTTGTTTAGCTTATTCTTTGGATATCTATCGGGTTTTGTCTTGCATCAAGGTTTGTGCTCTCCATCATTAATGTAATACAATGGGAAATTTTTCGTTGAAATTTTATGCGTAAACGTGTTGGGTTCTATCTTCTAGAATGAATTATAAATTTTCCGTGTGGAATGTATTAGATTATGACCCACCATTGTGTATAGTATCTAATAATATTTCCAACGATATGTGGATCATCCAAAACGGACACCCGAGCGACGAGTTATGAACATTCTGATCGAACCGTGAATAGTAGTGAACAGTAAAACTTGCAGGAAAAAAAGTACTGAGGCCTGGTGTATTTTTTTTTCAACTTTAAACGATCATAACTCCTTGTACATAATGATCTGGGTGATCTACTATATATCAAAAGAAATATCTGCGAGTCCTCTTTCCGATAAAATTAGTTTCATCCAATTTGTGTATCGGAGCAAAAAGTTATGGTCGATCTACTTCAGCCTATCAAAAGTGAATTTTTGGATCAACTTCAAATGATCATAACTCCTCGTACATAATGATCTGGGTGAGATACTATATATCAACGAAAAGATATGAGATTCCTCTTTCTAATGAAATTAGTTTCATCCAATTTGGATATCAGAGTAAAACATTATGTTGATCTACTTCAGACTATTAAAATAGTCCACCAAAGGACAGATTCGAGAATTATTTGTTTTTTAAGGGCGTTTTGGTCATTCCCCCTCACCCAAAATCCATCCAAACCCTATTTTAAAGCCTATTAGAAGCATTATATGTTATATTTCATCAAATTCCCTCAAAAATAAAACCCTAAGCTCCTACATCCAACTTCAAGAACCTCCAAAGTTCATCATTAATTCTGCAAATTTATTCAAGATCTCAAGTTCCTAGTTCAAGAACTCCAAGAACCATCATTCAAAGACACGATTAATATCTCAAAAATGAGTATCGATCTAAAGTTCATCATTCAAGGTATGTGGGGTTTTTCAACAAGAACAATCTTTCGTTCTTGTGCCCAAATTGATTTTTCTTTTATGAATATACATGATTTTACATGTTTTGATATGAATTTGAAGCATGAATTTATACCCTATATGATTTTACATGAGATTATGATACTCTCTATGTTTTGAAAGTTGAATTGAATGAGAATGATGACATTTTTGTACATAAAGCTGAATTTTCCATATTTTAAAGTAAGTTATATATATTTATGATGAAAAGCATGAATCTTGAGAAAATTTAATATGATTTTGATGTATGAGACCGTGAGTCCTAATTGGAATTGTACTTTGAGAAATTATGTGCTATATGCACAATGAGATTTGAATCCCAAAGTTAATTTTCTTTACCAAGATGTATGATTATAAAGCTGAAATTTTAAGTTTTAAGTGATTATTTTTGTGCTTATGTCATAAAGTATGAAACTTTGGAAGGTTTTATGGTGATATTGATGTATGGGTTTTTGGAACCCTATTTGAGATTATTATTTTGAGAAAATGTGTGTTATAAGCACGTTGATGTTGAATATTTGAGATGTTTTGAATGATTTGACCTTTTGGTTGTGAATGAGTTATTTTAAACTCGACTGTGAAAGAAATCTACGTTTTTATTGATTATGATAAAGGGGTAGCAAATTGACTCCCGATGAAAATTATTGAAGTGTTTATTGTGGATTTTCTTTAATGTGAGCCTGAGGCTGATTTAAATTTCTGAGCTAAGTCCGGGAGTAATCTTTAGCACCGAGTGGAAGGTATAAAGTGACCTTACTTTCCTAGAACTACGTGCCCCCATAGGATGTGAGCCTGAGGCTAATTTATATAGTGATCACTAGTGTTTTTGAATTGATACTAGAAGTCCTACTCCAATGGAAAGGATAGGATGGCTCTCCCCAACGTGGGTTGTACGTTGGACTCCATGTAGCTCACATGGTTTATGTCGGTTATAGGATCTCCCAGTGTGTGTGTGTTTCCTTGTGTCTATGGTGAATGGTGAAGTGATTTGAAAGTGGAATTGTGAATGTTATTTTTCGAAAGATTTAAATGATATTTACATTATGAGAATTGATATTCTTGATGAACTGAAAGTGATTGACAAATTATATGATGACTCACATGTGTTATTATACTTATTTCATCCTCTCATGATTATGATGATTTTCTTTGGGCTATGTGAGTCTTTCATACATCCTGCATATTTCTTATAAATATTTATGATGATGATATTTATACAACTGCATACACCCCCATATACTCGGTTCCTTTCCATGGTACTGACCCACATCTTCGGATGTGGGATACATTTTCTCAGAATGTAGGTACAAGGTATAGTTGCACCTTCGGATCCAGTCAGTTCGTGGTATCCAGTCAGCAGGTGATGAGTCTTTTTTATTCAAGGGCTTGGGTTAGTTATGCAGAGTTTAGTGTTGTATTTTCTTTATTCAGTCATATTGAGTTGGGGTAGTCGGGAGTCATGAACCGGCTACCTACAGTCAGTACTAGTAGAGGCTTCATAGACAGTCAGTAGAAGTTGATGTATTTTGTTTCAATTTTGGTTGTAAAGGCAGAATTGTAATCCTGTAAAATTCCATTTTTGTATCGATCAGATTCAGAAAAGAGTTAATTTCTGCTGATTTGTATGGATTTGTATTTTTATTCAGTTGCTTATGAGTTATGCCAGTAGAAGGGTTAGCTTGGGGTCACTTGTGACCCTAAGCACCGTGTGACGTCTCGGGACCCGATTTCGGGGCGTTACAATTAACCATTTTTTTTTCAAATTTCACAGTGTCCATTTGATTTCAAGATCTAGTAGAATCAAAGGATTTCCTTGACTCTAAGTGTTATGCATACACTTGTGTGCACCCTAAAGACAAAATAAAACAACAAAAAAGAGTGAAGTTAGGAAATAAGGATCAACAATTAAATAAACAAATCAATGTAATTCTAACCATATTCTTCGACAACAGTGCCAAAATTCAATATCACCTAAATTTATCTCGTAGTGAGATATGAAGTGGTCATTGAATCAAATATAGAACCCAACAAAGGCTAAGGTAATCCCATAAAGAATATGATAGTAGCTCAGTCGATGCAGTTATTTCCAAAAAAGGGCGGGGCTGTTTTGTAACAAATAATATTTATAGACAGCGAGTAACTAAGTAATAGAATGTTAATTAATGTTATAAGGATTGTGTTTCCCATGATTTCGTAACTTAGTACGTGTTCCATGCTAGTGTTCTATCCTAGTGCTTAGCATGCAAGATCGGTAAGTTAGGTTCATCTAAATGGATGGTTGCATATAAAGATGACTAAGCTCAATTGATGATTAGGTGTAATGAGCTTTGCATATTAACCCTTTACCTTTGATCCTAGATTAGCTATTTTTGGATAAGGTCAAGCTATTAGATGAGGGTTGGTAGCCTTAAATCACTACTTCATTGCCTTTACCATCTATAAAGTAATGTAGTCCATATTATGTGACTTAAGCAAACAAAGATTACGCAACCTCTTTTGACTACTAACCCAAAACATATAAACATCCTCTTCAGGTACGCCCAAAAATCTGGGAGGACCCAACCTAACAAATTAGTTGAACATCTTCTTCTCCTTAACATACGTCAGTAGTTTAGCCACTATCATGGAGAAATAAGTCGAGATGGAAAAGTATTAATATGTGGAGCTACATTACCAGCTAGTTATGCCCTAGTTGTCTAAAAACCCTAAACTAGTACTCGCTATATAGGATAAAAGTCATCTCTAGTCTGTGATCCATCAAGAGTGACAGGTATAGTTCTTGTCTATGCCATACCCTTCAAGAAACTCAAAATCTAAGACATGGTATCCTATAACATTGGGAGGCTATGAAATCCTACAAAACCTGCATTGGCCCTACTCCGTTAAGCGTGTAAGACACTTTCTCTACTTCAACCTTAGCTTAGTAGATACCACTTTAGCATATAGGTGATAAACCCTGCATTCTACTTTTTCCATGGACCTGAACCCTACCTCGATGGCTAGGGACTTAACAATGGGTATTATCACACCCTCTTTAGCAACAATAGATTTCATCTTCTTCATATGTTGAAAGAATGAAATACAAAGTTTAGAATTCAAAAAGTAAACAAAATTTCATAATAAAGAGTCAATGAATTTTCGTAAAAATATATCATACCCTCCTGAAGATCATACAAATGTCATCGTACCAATCCACTGCCTCTACCATCTATAAAGTAGTGTAGTTCATACTCTCTGATTCAACTAAACTAAGATTATGCAACCTCTCCTTACTACTAACCAAAAAATCAGAAATATCATTCTCAGGTGCACTAGAAAATCTAGGAGGACCGAACCTAACAAATTAGGTGAGCTTGTTCTTCTCCTTAATGTACATAATTGGTTGGGCCACCATCGGTGAAATAACAAGTCAAAATGGTAATGCGTCAATGTGTGGATCCACAACATCAACTAGATATGCCTCATGAGTTTGGAAACTCTAGACTAATACTTATATTGTAGGCTAAACCTCATCTCTAGTCTGTGATCCTTCAAGAGTCATAGTTAGAGATCTTATTTGAGACATACCCTTCATGAAACTCAAAATTTGAACCATAGCATACTGTAATATTGGGAGGCTATGAAACCTTATAGAACCTACAATGGTCTCACTCCATCAAGCTGATAAGACAAGTCCTCAAATTCAACCTTTGGCATATTATATGCCGCTTTAGTATGATTCCTAATTAGTGATGTACCTCATATCCTACTTATTCCATGGCCCAAACCCTACCATGACCCCTAGTTGGGACCTTAGTAGTAATGCCACACCATCATCACAATAATAGATCTCATCCTTTTTATCTGTTAAAAGAATAAAATACAAAGTTTAGCATTCAATCTCTTTAAGAATGAAATACAAAGTTTAAAATTCAAAAAGTGAACAAATTCGAATGATAAGGAGCCAAAGAATAAGTTTTTCCTAAAAATGTCTTATAGTCTCCCGAAGATCATACAAATATCATGGTATCAATTTTTGAGACTTATTAGACACTTAATATAATATTTGTGAGAATGGTGAACCTACTGCTCTAATACCAACTTGTCACGACCTAAAATCACAAGGGCTATGATGGCATCTACCCCGAACCATTCATGGTAAGTAAGCCAACTCAACAAGTGCAATCAGCTAAAAATAAAGGTAAATAGTAAAACACTGATATGATTAACTAATAATAACTTAGAACATACTTAAATTAAAGTAAAACTATACACCAATAATATCTCAAAACTATACTGCTATAAGTACCAGAGCAGAATCTAATTTGAATGTTATAAACATAATACAAGGTTGTCCATGAAGTAAATAAGACAGAAAATAAAAGATAGAAAAAATTGTGACAATCTCTGAACATAACCTCTCACCATAGCTTAGAAAACAACAACACCATATGATTAAGGGCCACTCTTGCAACTCACACTAGGATTTGTATTAGAAGGATGAAAAAACGTATAGGTGAGTACAAAAACTATTACTCAGTAGGCATCATAGGCCGATTGATCTCAAGAAAATACTATGACGAGTAAAGAATACTAAAATAACCTTGCACAGAAAATTCCGGTAGTTTAATATCAATAATCACAAAAGATCACCTCAAGACACAACAATAATAGAAGAATGATTCAAATATAATAATATTTAATAATACGCAATGGTCAATGTGTACCAGTATATGCCTCATTCACAGTTATAAGATGTGAGATGAGACCCATAAAGGACTCACAAGGTCCATTTATGCCACCTAAAATCCTATTTCAAACAAAATTATAAGTTTTCTAGAATTATACCTCAGACTAAGTAAACAAAAAGTATCATGTCTCATAGTTTGACAATAGAAGATGGTCTATTTTCTTTCAAAGTCAGTGTTTCTAATGGTACTATCTAGTGATACATGAGATGAATGTATATACAAGCTTAAATCATATAATGAATACAAATACAATAGATACATTCAAAATTTCAAAATATCATTCAACTAATGAAAACTGGCTATGAGCCTTAATATATAGTGTAACCCCTGTTTGGGCATCACTAGAACAAATCATCTTATTCACCACTTAATACACTAATTCATCCAACCTATAGCTTGATTTACATGATATGTCCTATCCATGTAAAGTCTATAAAAAGTTAAGTCATAACCTACCTCAAATCCAAACTATAAGCTACGAATGGTCACACACTAGCCTTTCCTTTCCAAATGGCTTCAGGTTTCTCTCAATGTATCAAGAACGAGTTCTACGCATGAATTCGAGTCCATGGATACCCATATTGCTATATATTTATTTCATGTCAAAAAATTCAATCCTGAGCCCCCAAAGTTAAGCATAACTTAAGAGGTTCAAATATGAAATTTCATCAATCACAGAGTTTAAATCAAGCTTGAAATCATTAATTTATCATTCTTTTAGCTTACCCAACAAAACCTAAATTTTCAAGTTGAAAAACTATGATTAGATGATGAAACCAAGAATATATCATTGGGGACTATGTAATAATAATATAAAAATCAAACTCATAGGTTAAGGACTTGAATATAAAATTTGGTTGAAAATAAAATAAGATTTGACCCTCGATTTTGAACCCTTATCCTTGAATTAGCCTAAAACCAAGGTCAAATAGTAGGGGAAACATAAATAAAAGATTGGAAAATTACCTCTTTCCAAGATGAAGAAAATGCACAAAAAATAATCCAACAAGGAGCTCTTGAGGTCCAACAATAGCAGAAAGAAGGGATAAAATAAGGAAGGAAAAAAATCTTATTTAATAGTTGTAGTATGCTTAGTGCAATCGTAGTGAACAAACTTTTCCTTCAACATGGTTGAATTGATAAGAAATTTCATTCAGTACAATCACTTTATAAGTGTACAATCAGGCTCACACCAGATATTAATTTTTTTTAGCTAAACTCAAAACTTGTTTTAGCAGCAAAAACTCATCTGGAACACCAACCCTCATATAATAGCTTGACCTGGACCTAGAAGTCACAAGTACGATCATCTAAGGATAAAACTAATACAAAAGGAGTTTAAAGTATCTAAAAAACAAGGAAAGTCAAGAACCACAGTAAAGAGGAGATCGAGTAGGCACTAGGTCTATCGTCCATTACCTCAGAATCTCGAAGAGAAATCCCAACACATGCTCTGAATCAACTCTTAGGAATAGGTGTCTTGGTACCTGCACATAAAGTGTATAAATAAATATGAGTACTAAGCTATATATGCTCAACAATATTGATGATTGACCCTAATTCAAAGCATTTGCGAGAACCACCTAAAATACTATTACTAACTATACCATCGAACACCTACAAATAGGATGGCCAGAACTATTCTAGCCCATTAACCTTCTTATTTTGATTATAATAAAATTTTCTTAGCCCTGGTCCTTTCTTGGACATTGTTTACGTTAAATTATACAAATCGCATAAGCTGAGGGTGGCTATCATAAGGGTGCATAGTTATAAATGGGTATAAAGAAGAAGTTAGTAAATGATTCGGGTGTGATATGAATAAAAAAAGAGAAGAGAAATGAACAATGTTTGAAAAATAAAAAAATAAGAGAAAGAGAAAAATTGAAAAATAAAACCGCACCTGAAAGCTGAAGAATAATAAAAGAGAATAAGGGAAGAAAAGAAAAAAATTAGGTTGAAACGTGGAGTCAAAAATAGTGTAATGCCAAGGAGGGTTAAGTCACTTTATCCATATCTACCATACCCATCCCAATCCTACATTATAAGCCAATAAAATTCCTATGGTGATCCTAATCTGATTGTCCAAAAAACTAAAGGCATAGAAAATAAGGGCAAGCTATGGTACTTGACACATACTATTTGAACTTCTTTGTGAGCGTTAGTGCTTTAATTTGGTCCATGTTTTGATGTGCATGATTATACTGTGAGTGCACAAGACTTCTTTATTGTGAGGGAACATGGGTTGCATTATTATTTGTTATTTGTTTGGGTTATGCCATTTGTATACATGTTCGGTTGTCTGTTTATAATGTGATGCCATCTCTTAATCCCTTTGTGTCATGGAAAGGATTTGTAGATATGCACATAATGGTTTTTGATTTTTATTGAATAGAAGAGGTTTGAAAATGTTTTGCATGCTAAAAATCCTTGTTCATCACCTCTAATTAATTAAGACATATCATTAATTAAAATTCCCTTACTTGGTTACTCGTTGTCTACAAATATTACTTGTTATAAAACTTTCCTTTTAAAAAATAACTAACTGATAGTTTAAATAACTGTATTGATCGATCTCCTTGCCATATTCCCTGTAGGATCAATTCCAACCTTGGTTGGGTTCTATATTTGATTCAAATGCTTTATATCTCATTACTTGGTCTAAATTGTGTGACATTAAATTTTAGCGCCGTTACCAGAGAATATGGTTGGGATTAGATTGAATGTGTTTAATTAATTGTTAGTACTTATTTCTTAATTTTACTTTTTATTTTTAGTGTGCACACTGGTGCATTCACAATATTTAAAGTCAAGGCAATCCCTTAATTCTACTTGATCTTGACTAGACAAAGCAAAGATGAGGAGAACTCCACCCTTACGGACACTAAGATTTTTTGGTATATCAAGGTGTAGATATTATTGGGTACACATAATTTCCTATTTGTGAATCAAAGAATGATTATCATGTCGTTGACCTTTTCTAAAGACCCCAAAAGTTCAATTGGCACCCTTAGTTTTATGACTATATATGGTGTTTGGGTATGGTGAGCGATGTTGAGAGAAAATGTTTATACTCTTTTCATGTGGATAAATCCTTAAGGTGAGTTACTAATAGTGATGATACTCTTAACGTGATTCTATATTGTGATTATAACCATGTTGGTACTGTTTGAGACAACTACAAGGTAATGGTTAAGTGTCTATGGATACATTACTTCTTATTGAGAAAAAATAACATGAGTGAGAGGCTTAAGCACCATGAAAGTAACATTTTATGTATAACAATTAGCATATTATTTCATGATTGCATATGGAACATGAGCAAGATGTGAAGTATGGAAGTTGTAGCGTATTGCGACAAAAAGAGATGATACCCCTAAAATAACTATGGAAATGTAAGAAGCAAATTAATATCCCCAAGTTACAGTTTTAGTTGAATATTATTTGTGATACATCATCCAGTCACTGTGAGGTCACAACATAATGGATCAAACAAAGGCACAAACCAGTAAATATAAAGGTTAAAATCCAAATAGATACCCAAGATTCTATCTAGAACCCCCCATCCCCCCAAATAAATAAGGATCAATTTGTCATGATTATATAGTAATGAACATGCTACAACTCATAGAAATGAGATTATGATATGAGAGGACTACGAGATCGAGTTTAGATAATGACAGAATAATTAAAAAAATTGGTACGACGAATGATCTTGGGTCTTAAATGACCATTTTATGAGTAAGTTCTAGTAGATTAAGTCTTTCTTGGTCTTTAGTAGAATTCACCACTTATGTCATGACTCGAGACTACCCCCTAGTCGTAATACGGTGCCTAAGGTCACAAGAGACCCCAAGCTAACCCATGGCCTGACATGCATTAGGATACTAAAGAATTAACAAAATACTGAGCGGAAGCTAAATAAAATACTTGTGGAAATTATAATAATGTAAAACTGAATATTGACCAAAACTGGAAATAGAACTACCTGACAACCAATCACGATGAAAATCTAAACATCTCTTTGAAAGCCTCTAAAACATAATGAATTGTTGGGACAAACCCCCAACGAATTCCAACTGACTTAGAATAAAATGAAATGCTAAAATAAATAATTGATAAGTGGTCTTCGAATGATGAGGACTCACCAAACTGTTGCTGAGTGGTATGGGAATGTGGTAAGTGTAATTCGGGTACTGAGTGTCTGAACCTATATTATAAGAAACATAGAGCAAAAAAGTATGTGATCAGTACTTTAAATGTACTATGTGAGATGGGAAAGCTAACTAGTATAAGCCAAACATGAATACATGAATATGTAAAATGAATGCAAGACCAAGTATAAACTTGTACTGGATAAAACTAACTGAATAACTAAATACTCGATCAAGTAAGCCTGAACTGAACATTAACTGAAAAATGATTAGAGGAATATGGGAGTTAAAAATAACCGATATATCCCAATCTGAGATAATTGGGTTCCAACCAGTAACCCCAGTTGGAAGGGTTCTCGTACCTTACCAGGATACCAACACTGGCTAGCGTGGATTCACTAAACTGATATCCTGAAGGACTAGGGTGCCAGTCCTCAACTAGCGGGTGACCCCTCATAACTTATAGTGGCGCCGTAGTTTTGGAACTTAGGGATTTCTACTAAAGGTCTCAGTCCTCTACTGATGAGTGAGCCTTTATCCCTGCATTCACTCGGTGTTACGTACCACTCCCAATTGAATGACATTGAATTGTTCATTGTAATTACATTCTAAAAATATCAATCATGGATAATTTGAAGTGCTCTGGACATGAAAACATTTATATGTACATCAATCCCTAGGTATAGAGTGTTCATAACCCACCAACTTTTGGATAATGCAATTGAACATAAGAATATTAAAAGTTAATTTTAATAAAAACCTTCCTAATTCAAGCCAAAGCTCCACAATTTATCATAATAAGGGAATTCATGATCTTTGAACATGGAAAGATGCTACTTTTAGGGGAAAACATGTACTCATGGTTTATTTACAAAAATAAACTGAAGAAATTAAGTAAACGCATATTTAACCTAGAACTCAATTCTTGGAGGGAAATTAAACTTGGGAATTGAGAAATTATGGGACTCAATGGATGGAAGGAACCCATTGATGAAATCCCACATACCTAGAGATGGATGTCTTGGAGAAATTCATAGAATTTGCACTTGAAGTTGAGAAACCCTAACTTGACTTTGGAGAGGAATAATTGCCCCTTTTCTTGGTTTCAATTGATTTTGTGACTTAATGTGGAATTTGGGAAGTTGGGACTGAGTTCGAAGAAAAAATATGGGGATACTTGGCCAGTGTATCTGCCTCTGCTTCCCAAGTAGCTCCCTCAACTGACTGATTTGATTTTTTCACAGAACCTTTTACTAAAGTGACCTCTTTATTCCTCAGCCTACGAATCTAACGATTAAGGACCTCAACTGGGACCTTTTTATAAGAGAGGATATTTTTCTTGCCAACCATTTCTAAAGGGACTACTGAGGCCGGATCACCATGCATTTCTTCATCAAGGAGACATAAAAGACTGGATGCATTGATTCCAACTCTACAGGAAATTCTAAATCATAGGATACGTTACCATATCGACCTAAAATCTTATAAGGATCGACATAATGAGGACTGAGCTTTTATTCTTAACAAACCTCTTCAACCCTTTCATTGGAGAAATTTTCAAATTGACGAAATCACCAGCATCAAACTCAAGATCCCTTCTCCTCACATCTGCATAGGATTTTTGATGACTCTTGCTCCCTTCTCCTTACATTTGCTTAGGATTTCTGACGACTCTGAGCAGTCTTCAGCCTTTCTCTAATAAGCTAAACTTTTTCCATCGCCTTATGCACTGAGTATGGCCCTATCAAGGTAGCCTCACCAACCTTAAACTAACCAATAGGATAACTACACTTCCTACCATATAGTGTTTTGGATGGATCCATCTAAATACTGGAGTGATAGTGTTATCATAAGCAATCTCAATCAACGACAAGTAATTATCCCAACTACCCTTCAAATCAATCACATACGCCCTCAACATATCTTCTAAGGTCTGAATGACCCGCTCAGCCTGGCCATCTGTCTGCTGGTGAAAAGGTATAATATGGTGAACTTGGGTACCAAGACCCTTCTAAAAAGTATTCCAAAATCAAGAGGCAAACTGGGTACCTCTATCTGAAATAAAGGCCAAAGATACCCCATGCAACTTCACCAACTCCCTAAGATAGAGCTTTACATAATCTTTGATGGAGTGTGTAGTGTTAACTGGAAAGAAGTGGGCCGACTTAGTCATTCGGTCCATGATAACCCCATAGAATCATGCTGTCAATGAGTACAAAGAAACCATATACCGAAGTCCATATTCATCACTCCCACTTCCTAGTAGAAATACTAAATTCTTAAATCATACCACTAGGTCTCTGGTGCCCAACCTTAACTTGCTGGAAATTTAGACACCTAGCCACTTATTTTGTAATATCTTTTTTCATGTCATTCCATCAATAGACTTCCCACAAATCACGGTACATCTTAATGGATCCTAGGTAAATAGAATATCGAGAATCATGAGCTTCTGCTAATATCTTCTGCCTCAAATCATGCATATCTAAATATACAGTTTGCCCTGACAATAGAGAACACCATCTCCTCCTTAGGATAAAACCTCAACCTTTTAATTTTGAACTACCTCTTTCAACTTTTGCAAAATATGATCTCTATCTTGCTTTTTCTTTACCTCATCTACCAAAGAAGATTTCGACCCATTCTGAACCCAAACACTCCATTTGACCGAATCAACCAATCGAACTCCCAACCTAGCAAGCTGATGAATCTCATAAACTAACTCTTTCTTATCATCCTCTATGTGTGCAATGTTTCCCATAAAAAATCTGCTAAGGGCATCGACTATAATATTAACCTTACTCGAATGGTATAAGACACTCATATCAAAATCTTTCAACAACTCTAGCTACCTTCTCTGATAAAGATTTATATCTTTTTGGAAGAACACATATTGAAGACTCTTGTGATCAATGAACATCAACATGAACCCCATAAATATAATGCCTCCAAATCTTTAAGGCAAACATAACTGCTGCCAATTCAAGATCATGAGTTGGGTAGTACTTCTTATGAGGTTTGAGTTGTCTAGAGGTGTAACTCCCCGGGAGTACCACCTGGACGTCACATGATTCCTTGGGCTACGAATAGCCCCAAGATAACCCTTGACATCTATATAGTTTGAAATTATTATGGAAGGTGAACTAACACACACATATAAATATGGGAAGAAACAACTTAAAATCTTATTCTCAACTTGAAATTTTGAAATCTCAAATAAACTCTTTAAACTGAAGATACGTAGTCTGACAAGCCTCTACTACCTAGAGAGCCACTGGGACAAACCCTAGTTGACCCGAATATAAACTGAAATCAATTAACTAAGGTAACGTTCATAAATTATTAAGAGTATGATAAGCTTTGTCCTAGAACTATGAGGACTCACCAAATGTTGGGATGCAGGAAGTGATGCATGTGGTCAATCGTGCTGCTGGAAATGAGCATCAGAACCTAATATAAGACAATGTAGCACATAGACATATATGTGTGGGTCAGTACTTTAGAATGTGCTGAGTATATGGGAGAAGATGCATAAGTAAAACAAGAATTGAATATATTTTCAAATCATGCATGATAAGTGTAAAGGACTCACCTTGGACATGAATAAAACTGAAAACTACATGATCATAAAACATGAATAATAAAGAATACTGAATAAGCTTAGCGAGTCATTACACTTAGTTTCTAAAATCTTTACTTTTAGTCTTTCTTATGGTAGATTCTTCTAACCGACATAAACTATGTGAGCTATAATGGAGTCCAACATCTTACCCATATTATGGAGAGCTGTCCTACCCTTAACATTGAAATAGAACCTTAACTTAAGTTATCACTATACTTCATCTATATTGGGAAAAGTAGACACTCACTGATGAGGTCTCTTAAACCTATGGTGGCTCGTAGTTTTTAGGAATTTAGGATACACTCATCTTTTACTAGCTTATAAATTTGTCACGATCCAAAAACGAGGGTCATAATGGCACTTGTCGTGGCATACCTTGACAAGTAAGCCTATCATTCAAACTGATACAAAAAGAGAAAAAGACAGAAATACCCCAAGGTAAGGCTTCTAGAATTAAGCTAAACCATACAAGTAATCATAATAATGCAGAAAGTACTTATCCAAAATACCAATCATGCCCAAAATCAGGTGTTAATAGTGTAAGAACTACTAATACAATCCATAAATCAAATACATCAGAAAAATAACCACAAAGGAATAATATTTGTCTCCGAATACTAATAAGGACATAAATACGATAGAAAGATAGATGTGAAATTTGGACACATGAATGTCCAACCGCTACCTTGGAAGCTCCAACAATCGCCTGAGTCAAGTAAGCTGAGACGTACTCGAACTAGGACCTGCACCAAAAGGGCGCAGTAGGCATGAGCACAGTCCACTTGTACTCAGTAGGTATCATAGGCCATTTGGATATCCCCATATCGCTTGATATACGGTAAATCTTGTCATCTTTCTGTGGAGTTGGAACACCAAGCATATTGGGCGATGAAAAAGCTGAATTTTGAGATGAGTGCAGCGGGGGAGAAAAGGTTATTGCAACTGAATAAGCTTGATGAGTTTAGGATTTAAGCCTACGAAAATGCCAAGTTATACAAGGAGAAGACCAAAAGATGACATGATAAGTAAATTTAAGATAGAGTATTTGAACCCGGACAACTTGTATTGTTGTTCAATTCATGGCTTAAGTTGTTTCCGAGTAAATTGCGATTGAAATGGTCTGGACCATTTGAGGTGGTATGTATGACACCTCATGGATCTGTGGAGTTGTGGAATAAAGAGAAGATGGAGAAATTTCTAGTAAATGGACAGCGTGTAAAGCACTACTAGGTGGACCATCCGGATAAGCATAAGGAATCTATCACTTTTGCTGATGAGTGAGGCTGAGCTGAGTCGTGCCACGACATAAAATAAGGTGCTATGTGGGAGGTAACCCACACTTGTACTGTAATAGTTAGTTTAATTTTTAGCTTGTAAAATCAAAAAGAAAAGAAAAATATAAAAAGATGAATCGTGTCACGACCAAAACTAAGGCACTGAGTGGGAGGCAACCCACTTTTACTTACGATAATTATTGACTTCGTTTGAGATTGCAGGGATTTGCAGAGTGAAAATAAGAAGATTACCATATTTGAGGAGAGCAATCAGGTTTGCAAAATAATATGTGTAAGTTGGGGTTTTTTTCAGGTAAGAAGAGAGTTGGAAAATGTACAGGAAATCTGATTGGTGAGACTGGCACAATGCGGAACTGGGTGGATTGACAATTGTCAAATTCCAGTCAGGATTTGCGATTTCCATCACGATACAGAGATGGGTGATTTGATAATTTTCAAATTTCAGTGGCCTGACACGATATTACCATGTCGCGGTGGGAGTACAAATCGGGTTAAAAACTTTTAATTAACCTAAACCAAACTTCCCCTCTATATATACCCCCTAAACCCTAAACCTTTTTATTTTTCCCCTCAATGCCGCCTCCCTTCCCTTTTTCCTTACTAATTTTCTCAGATACTCTTACAATTTCATTTTTTTCTCAACATTTGAGGTAAGTACCAACAGATTTTAATTTTTTCTTTTGTGAATTTGGGTTATTTTTGGGCATGATTTCGTTTTCCCTATCATAGTATTTGTTTATTATACCTCTGTGTGCTATATATTGTCTTACAATCTTTGTGAATCTTTCATCTAGTTTTCATAATTTTGTGTTGATAAGATGATGATCGATTAAATGAAGAGAATAGGTAAATTCAGTTGTGATTTGGGAGATTGATTTTTGAGTGTTTGTTGAGAGGTGTGTGGATGTAAGGGCATTGACATTAGATGTGTAAAGCAATAAGGGTTAGAAATTAGGGGTAAATTTTATTTTCAGCATTCAGGATGAAATCTTGTTGATTAGGCTTTTTGTTTTCACTATGCATATACCCTGTCTGATGTGCTAGTCATAGGGTAAACTTTAACTCCATTATATGGGATTTTACCTGATTTGAGAATTACGTGATGAATATCAACATGTTCAAGGGGTTGCTTTGGTTTATTTGACAGTTGTCACTAAAAGCAATGTGACATATGTCAATGTGATAATGGTGTTAGAAAGGGAAAGTCTGAGTACCCTGTATTTTGATGAATATGTCCTAGCTAACAATTAAGTGTGGGGTGGTCCTTTACCCCAAATTGCACACTTAGTTTAAGTTAGTCCCACGGTTTCACATACTTAAAATTTTTGTTGTATTTGGTTCATTACAGGTAGTATGGAGTCTCAAACCACTAAAAAAAAGGCAAAGACAGGTACTTCTACACCGGTAAAGAAAAGGAGCCGGCCATCTGAAAGTCAATTGACTATAGTACCTCAGGCTCTACCACTTCAGCATGGGCAGGTTTAAAAATTTGGATTCAAAGTTGTCTGTAAGGATGGGGAACAGTGGTATTCCAAGCATACGGATGCCAAGTATATTCCTGAGGTCTATATTGATCGTGCCAGTCTCATAAGAGAATGTCCATCCATGGTACGAAGGATTGAGGTGATAAATATGAACTTTATCTTCCATCAGCCTACTGAGTGCAATTTGTACTTAGTTCATGAATTTTATGCCAATTAGGACCCAAGTCACCCTGATCATATGTTGAAGGTTTGCGGAAAAGTAATACGTTTCACTGCTACTGATATTAATGAATTGTTGGGTATACCAAAGGCAAACCCAAATATCTTGAGGCAATTCATTGTTTCTTCCCTGTACGAGCATATCAAACATCTGTTGTGTAGTAATCGCTTCTCAGCTCGTTGGCCACGGCACCGTGTTACTAGTTTACACTCTTCTTTTCCTTATGCTTAGATGAATAAGGAAGCAAGAATGTGGGGTCACATTGTCTATTCTTTCTTGATTCAAGAAAAGCACATGACGGAGGTTACACAGGATAGGGTATGCTTGATTTATGCCTTGATATGTAATGATGTTGATATAAATGTGGGGCATGTGATTTTTTCTGCGATGAAGAAGGCGCATACCCAAGCGGAGTGCATTTTTGGTTTTGGAGGTTCGGTTACAAGATTTTTGCGAAGCCACAGGGTCGATGAAGAAGAGTTGGACTATAAGCCCGAGGTTCACTACTAGAAAACTTCTTATTACCTGGGGATTTTACCTAGGGAATAATATCGCAGGAAATACATGCGGATTTACCTACGAAATTATTAAATTCGTCAATATTAAAATATATTACCTGCGAACTATATATTTGCACCAAATTCCGCAGGTAAATTTAGTGTCATATTGCGCAAATTTTTTACTTGCGACATTACCTGGGGAAATATATCGGCGAGTATTTTATCTCTAGGTAAATTCGTAGGTATATGGACAAATATATATATTTTTTAAATCCGTAGAAAAATCTCCAGGTAATTTATCCTACAGGTTTACTTAGAGATATTTTGGTGAAAATTTATATAATGGATATTATTACCAGGGAAATTATTTGGGGATTTTGTGCTGCGAATTTTGCTGGGGATTTATTCTTGGTTATTTACCAGGGAAATTATTACTTGCGACATTACCTAGGGAAATATATCGGTGGGTATTTTATCACTAGGTAAATCCGCAGGTATATGAACAAATATATATATTTTTTAAATCCATATAAAAATCCCCAGGTAATTTATCCTCCGAATTTACTTAGAGATATTTTGGTAAAAATTTATGTAATGAATTTTATTACCTGGAAAATTATTTGGGGATTTTCTGCTGCGAATTTTGCTGGGGATTTATTCTTGGGGATTTACCTGCGAAATTATTACTCGCGACATTACCTGGGGAAATGTATCGACGGGTATTTTATCTCTAGGTAAATCCGCTGGTATATGAACAAATATATATATTTTTTAAATCCACAGAAAAATCCCCAGGTAACTTATCCTACAGATTTACTTAGAGATATTTTGGTGGAAATTTATGTAATGGATTTTATTACCTGAGAAATTATTTGGCGTTTTTGTGCTGCGAATTTTGCTGGGAATTTATTCTTGGGGATTTACCTGCGAAATTATTACTTGCGACATTACCTGGGGAAATGTATGGGTGAGTATTTTATCTCTAGGTAAATCCGTAGGTATTTGGACATATATATATATATATATATATATATATATATATATATATATATATATATATATATATATATATATATATATATATATATTAAATCCATAGGAAAATTCCTAGGTAGTTTATCCTACGGATTTACGTAGAAATATTTTGGTAGAAATTTATGTAACTTTATTACCTCAGAAATTATTTGGGGATTTTGTTCTGCGAATTTTGCTGGGGATTTATTCTTGGGATTTACCCACAAAATTATTACTTGGGAAATTATTGGAGGATTGTGTTGCTACAAATTTAGCTGAAATTATTTTTTGGCAATCTACCTATGAAATTATTACTTGGAAAATTATTGGGGGATTGTGTTGCTACAAATTTAGCTGAAACTATTTCTTGGAAATTTACGTAGGATTTTTTTACTTGAAAATTTTAAATAGGAAAAGGATAAACTTGAAGAATAAAAAACATAAAATAAAAAGAAATTAGACATTAAATCGGTGGACACGTATAATCTAGCAGAAGATGCTCAAGAAATTAAAATTAGTTTGTTGATATAGATGGTATCACAAATGTATTCAAGTCGAATAAACCTTAGCTTGACTCGTTATGTTATCACTAAAAAATTAAAGAGGTGAAATTTCGTTGGCCTAAGATAGGGCGAAGAACGACTCAGGGCTCAAATAGATCGTGTTTTCTATTGGTTAATTTAAATATAATTGTAAGGCATCATACTACGCACGACAATATAATATATCAATATAATGTACATTTAGGAGTCGTTTGATGTGAGATATAAGGTATAATAATCATGAAATAAAATAAAAAAATAATTTATTTTACATTGAGTTGAAAGTTTTAGGTAATTTCAGAATTATATATATGATGAGATTAGGGGTGGACATTCTGTTTGTTCGATTTGCTTGTTTAATATCGGTTTATTTTTTTAATTTTTGGATTGACGAAAATGATAGTCAGAATGAAACCAAAATAAAGTCGATTTGATTCGATTTCTATAAATTCGATCGGCTTAGTTATTTTAAATTTTTATTTTTATTTTGAAGATTAAAGTAGTGAGTCTTTCTTTGTCATGACTGGGCATTTAAAATTTGTGATTTTTTTCTAAGAAAAAAATATTTCTTTTAAAACCTATTTTACATTTTTAAATATAAATAACTCAGCATGGATGAAATGAAATCACATGTTGGGGATAGGTTTATATATATATATATATAAACATAAAATTTATATATATATAATAAAATATATATATTATGATTATCGTTGATTTTAAAGTAATATATTATATGTCGTACTTTTAGTTACACAATT
Organism: Capsicum pubescens; assembly: GCA_030864215.1. Lineage (NCBI taxonomy): Eukaryota > Viridiplantae > Streptophyta > Magnoliopsida > Solanales > Solanaceae > Capsicum > Capsicum pubescens. The sequence goes on from CM061549.1 coordinate 174,441,089, forward strand.
TATTCATAACTAATCTGAGCATAATTATATTATTTATTTTACTATTATTATTATTGTATTTGTCCGCAATATTTGTCAATTTAATTTTTTAATTTATTTATTTTCTAGTCTGATTTTGCCAATTTGTAACAATTTTAGCCTAATTTTATCCAATTTATTACAAACCTAGGCCAAATTGTGTCCAATTGAACTCAAGTTCAAATTTCATTCAATTTTTAAATCAAATTCTTAATCTTTAGATCTCAACCGTTGATCAATATTTATTTATTATTATTATATTTATTTTTAATATTAATTTTATATAGTTACTATATTTATTAAATATCAGCCTAACTCAATTCAATTTTCCTAATTTATTTAAATTCTAGACATTTATACTCAATTTGTGTCAATTGAGTTTAATTTGACTCAATCAAAATCCTCAATTCAATTTTTTTAACCCAATATCAAATCCCAATTTGACTCATCTCCTCAAGTCTAATCTTAACCGTTCATCATATTTGATCAACGACCAATATTAAATCAATTTTCACCAATATTTTCTTGAAATTGGACAACTTCAGACTATTTTTCTTGAATCGAGGGTATATTGGAAACAACCTATCTACCTTAGCAGTAAGGTCTGCGTACATTGTACCCTCCACGAACCCCAATTTATGGGAATAAATCGAGTTACTTGTGTTGACACCCAATTTTGACTTTAAGCTGTTATTTTAGCAAAATTATTAATTTTAAATGTTGATATTTTCTACGCAGTATTTTGATATCAAATAAATAACATGTTGTATTCATGATTTGAAAATATACAATTTATTTTTATATTATTAGTTTTTACATTATATAATATTTTGCATAATTTTGCTAATATTTATTAAATTATTTCCGCAATTATACATGCCCATAATTTACAAATATTGTCTATTATTATTATTATTATTATTATTATTATTATTATTATTATTATTACGTCTTTTCTACATTTATTAAATAGCAACCTAAGTCAATTCAATTTGCCCAGCTTATGTAATGTCTAGCCTAATTCTTATTTAATTAATATCAATTTTAGTCAGAATTGATATTAATTTGAGATGAATAAACCTTAGCTTGACTCAATTTTAAAAATAATTGTGAACCTCACATGAGCTGATCAAGCAACTGAATATGATATCAAAGATGTATATCAATCTTAGCTTGACTCGTTATTGAGATCGAGAAATTAATGGTCATCAGTGACAGATAAGTAATTCCAGATTAATAATACTTAATAAAAAATAAAATAGACATTTATAACATGTTTGATTCAATTGTTATTGACACCTAATTTTGACCTACCTATGCTCTCTTAGGCTACTATTTTATCAAAATTATTTAATTATAAATATTAATATTTTTACACATTATTCTCGTATTATATAAATAACGACGTGTCACATTAATGATTTGAATATTTATAAATTATTTTTATTAATTTTTATTATCATTTTTTATAATTTATTAATTCAAATACAATATTTTACATAATTTTCTTACTTAAGTCATCTTTCATAAATATGCACACTCACAATTTACAAATACATTGTCTAATTTTTATTATTATTATTATTATTATAATAATAATTATTTTTAAATTTTGTAACTAATTTATTTTAAATTATTAATAACAATTTTGTAAAATATTTTTTTACATAATCTTAATTCTACATGTGTTGTCTATTTTTAATAGTGACACCTTATTTTATTTATTAAATAGCAGCCTAACTTAAAATATTTTTCCTAATTTATTTAAATTCTATCCACCTTATACTCAATTAATGTCAATTTTAACCAAATTAACATCAATTTTAAGATATTTTACATAATTTAATTAAATTATTTTTCGTAAATATGCACACTCACGATTTACAAAAGCATTGTCTATTATTATTATTATTGTTGTTGTTGTTGTTGTTGTTGTTGTTTTTGTTGTTGTTGTTAAAATAGAAGTCAATTACATTTAATTTTCCTTTTAGTGTTAAATTATCAGGCAATTTTATATCCCATTGATGACAATTATAGCCAAATTAATACCAATTTTAAGCTCAAATTGAAATTCAATTTTTCTGACCCCTTTTTAAATAACTTTAATCTCAACCGTTGATCAAAACCAATCCAACGGCTAAGATTAAATTTTTCACTCCCCCCATTTTAAAGAAATAAGAACCCTAATTTCATTTCCACCAAAAAGCATCCATTTCTCTCCCTATCTTCTCTCTCTTTTCTCTCTCTTTTCTCTCTCTACACTTTCTCTCTCTCTCTCAAACCAAAACAACTTATGTCGCCTCCATCGTCTTCACCGGTGACCATCGTTAAACTATTTTTCTCCTCTCCACCGCCGCTGCACAGTAGCCATGCATCCGCTACAGCCATCAACGTCAGCCATCGCCATCGCCGTCGGTGGACTCAATAACTTCCGCAGGTTAGCAGGATATCATATGTTCGATTGACATCACATCCAACTTGGCACTCTCGAACATCATCATGGACACTCTCCATGGATGTACCTGAGTCAATTCTCTTTGCAGGAAGCCTGTCTCATTCATCTGACCTTGTAAAGAATGTGAAATCTCACTTTCTTACAAAAGTCATGGTGCGTGATGATTGCATCATTCTGGAAGGGGAAGGCGCTCCTAATGTCGTTGGCCTCTTCAAAGGAAAGCCTGATAGTACTTTCCCTATGAACAGATATGACTGTGACTTGCCAGATCTTCTAATGGTATTATTGCAGCAGGTCTGTCACCTCCTCCTCCTCCTCTTCCTATTATTGTTTTAATATCTGAAAGTGTGACATACTATGAAGAATAGTTCATTTTCAGGTCGGATAAACGTCTGGACATTCCTAGAAGTGGTCCTTCCTAGACATCTTTTTTATGTTTCCACTTTCCTGTGATTCAGTTGAACTATCCATGTTCTTTGAATTTTTTTCTGTTGTGTTTCCACATAAAGGACTGTGTTCAAATTTTTTTATTTAAGTTAATAATGTGGTTGACTAATAGGACTAATAAGTACATTATTGTTCATTACTGTTAAGTTAATTTGTATTTAAGCTAGTAATGTGGTTGACTGGTAGGACTAACAAGTTTTTTATTTTTCATTATTGTCAAGTTCATTTGTATTTAAGTTAGTAATGTGGTTGACTGGTAGGACTATGAAGTGCATTATTGTTCATTCCTGCCAAGTTATATTAAGTACTCTATTTCAATTTGTTTGTCTGGTTTAACTTGAAACAGAGTTTAACAAAGTGAAATCTTGATCTTAAATTAAAACTGTATATAATGATCAAGTGTAGTGTTTTGAAGTGTGTACTAGTGACTTCAAAATGATCAAATGTCGTCACTTGAGAAGTGGATTAGTGAATGATGATAGGCGAATTTACACGCCTATATCAATATATTTTGCCCATATTTTAGCCTAGTTTTGAGAACAAAGTATATATTTCATGCACTTTTAGTCCTTTTTCCTGTAAATGAGCTAACGAACATGATTAGTAAAGTTTCAGGTATAAATGATGCAGAATTCAGCATTTTATGGCTTACTTGACGCAAAAGAAAGCTCACGAAGAAAGGGAAGGGAGTTTACACGCCTAAGGACCAAAACTGCTGCATAGAAAATCTGTCCCGGGCTAAAACAACATTTCTGAAGACTTTGGGGATTTGCAGTAACTTAGTTGGATTTGGACAATGATACATTAACCTAGTACAATTGGGTTATGTATTTCATTAGTTTATTTGGATTATGATAATGTTACATTAACCTAGTACAATTGGGTTAAGTATTACATTAGCCTAGTAGGATTTGGTTAGATATTTTATTTATCTAGTAGGATTAGGATATGGGTATTATAAATACCCTATCATGCTAGAGATTTTGAAAAAATGGGGGGAGGCCACAACACTTCCTTCCATCCCTCTCATCTTCCACTACAAACAATTCTACAACTCTTCTAATCTTTCCATTAATTCTATTTTTCTTCTTCTACTCTTCTATTCTTAAATTCCACAATAAGAGAATCGTTACTTTGCCTAGGAATTCACGCCTCACGCCTACCACCTAAGCTACACGAAATTACTCAATCTTGTGGTATAACAACAATGTCAATCGTGATCTCCTTCGCATTCATGGGTAACTAAACTTCTCTGTTGGGGTTATGGAAGCCGTATGAGATACTATCTATTGCTGTGAGTTTGTGAGTTCGCGACACGTATACTGCTTATATCATTATTCTCTTCATCTTAGTCTACATTCTTTGTGGTTGCAAACGCAAGAATACGCCAGTATAACATTTAACTTGTTCGAAAGAAAGGTTATCTGTCTGGAAAAGAGATAATGTCAAGGTAGTAGGGTCACCCCCTAAAATTCCCTACTAAAAAGCTAGCGTCGTAACTGGACTAACCTCTTGGAGAATTCGTACCGTTAGACATGCTTTAAGCTCGAAAGAGTTAAAGTGAAATAATCCTCGAATAGGTCGAAAGACGCCTGGATTTACCATCGAATACAATTCTCTATAAGCAGTTGCATGTCAGAATTCTACACACTCATAGCCAATAGAGACGTATACCTCAGAAGGTGGACATAACCCCAACGCCTCAATTCTCATTGTTTACAACTTACGTAACAATCTTTCTCTTTTACTTTGCTATTTTCAGCTTTTATTTAATTATTTTGGTGACACATTACAAATCCCCCCTTTTTACGAGACTTGCACCAAAAGTTTAGTAATTTTGCTTACTTGTTGGCTAAGCTATTCCCTGTGGGATTGAGACCCAACCCTGTTGGGTTCTATATTTGCTAACGACCGCTTTACACTCCTACGAGAGATGTAGATTGAGCGTTATCAAAAATTGGCGCCGCTACCGGGGAATACAATTGTCAATCAAGTTCGTGATAATTACTAGACCCTTTGGTCAAAGATTCTCGTACTTTTACGTTTAGTTTTTGTTTTTGTCTACTGCAGGTTTTTATTTTAGTGCATTCCGCATACTCGAAGTTCTGGTCAACCGTTATTACCAATCAATCCTGAACCACAACGCATTGGTAGAATGGAAGCACAAGCTAAAATCGCAAGGATGGCTGCTCAACAGGAACAAGCAAGATTGGCTGCCCTTGCTGCAGCCCAGGTTCAACAGCAGAACATTGATAACCTTGCACGAGCAACAAATCCTGACGATGAGGATTTAGGTGATGACGAATTACTAAACCCAAGGCATGATGCTGAAATCACAACACCTGCCAACAGAAGAGGTCGACAAGCTCGGTATAGACATGATCGCCAACCTATGCAGCCAGCTTTCGATGATGATGATGATGATCTTGATGGTACCGGAGCCACTGGAGCTATAATTCCACCACCATTAGCGCCCAGAGCCAAGTTCAACATCACAAGCACCATGATTCAGTTATTGCAACTCAAGGGATTGTTTGGTGGACTAGCAGGCGATGATCCGAATATGCATCTCATCAACTTTATTTCTACATGCAAGTCTTTTGACAATCCTGGTGTTGGTCAGAATGCAATTCGATTACGTCTATTTCCATTGTCTCTGTCTGAGGAGGCAACAGTATGGTTGAATGGGCTGACTCCTGATTCAATTACAAATTGGAGGCAATTGAGAGACGCTTTCCTAGAAAGATTCTTTCCGCCTTCCAAAAGGGCACAATTGAGAGATGAAATCAGCAACTTTCGTCAGCTTCCCACTGAAGCTCTTCATGAAACATGGGAGAGGTTCAAGACAAAGCTAGCGAGATGCCCAAACCATCACATGACTAATGTTCACCTCATGGAGATATTGTATAGAGCCTTGAATTCAATAACTAAGCCAGTGGTGGATAACGCCGCTGGAGGATATTTTATGGACCTCACCTTTGGTCAAGCAAGCAATATGCTAGATCGCATGACGAAACAAAGTAGAGCTTGGCATACCAGGGATTCCGAGGTAGCAAGCCCCACTTTATCTATAGGCATGACTGCAGACCAAAGAAGAAGACAAGAAGAACGTGATCAAGATTTAGCGCACATGAAAACGCAAGTGGATCTTCTGACAAAGCATTTATTATCAGGGAAGACCGAAAAAGTGAAAGATGTGGCGCTAAAAGGAAGAGACGAATCTGATTCGGAAGAGGAGGCCAACTACTTGAACAATCAGGGGGGTTTCCGTAGGAATACCCAAGAAAACCAAGGTCGGAACTATTATGATAAATCTGGAAGCAAAGACCAAGGTAGTTGGAAGAAAAACAATGAAAAGAGTGGTTTGTACGTTCCCCCTGGTAGACGTGATACCACCACATCTAATTCTGGAAGTATGGAAGACATGATGGCTAAATTATTGAAAGGAGTGGAAGCAACGAGCGCGGGAGTTAATGAGGTAATTAATGATTTGTCCTCCATGAAACAACTAGTTGATTCTCATTCCACTTCAATCAAGCAAATAGAGCAGCAATTGAGCCAACTTTCAGCAGCACTCAATCAAAGAAAGGCTGGCACTTTACCTAGCGATACTGTGCAAAACCCAAGGAATGATGGGTCATGCATGGCCATCACTACCAGAAGTGGTAAGGTGCTGGAACCTTCAGCAAAAGGCAAGTAAGTGGTTGACGAAGTTACGGACATGGATGATAACGCAAAAGGAGAAGATGCTGCAACAACCAGTCCTGACGTCAAGGACGTCACGCCTAGTGACGTGCAACCTGAAAAAAATGGAAAAACGGAAGCAAGAGAAGAAGAAAACCGTGGAGAGAACACTTCCATACCCACCACCACCTTTTCCCCAAAGACTGAAGAAGGTGGCGGATGACACTAAGTTCAGCAAATTCATGACTATGTTAAAGCAGCTGACCATTAATGTTCCATTGGTGGAGGCACTTGAACAAATGCCTGGGTATGCGAAGTTTATGAAGGATCTTTTGACAAAGAAGAGGGCAACAAGTTATGAGCTGAAAGACGATGTGCATCATTGTAGTGCAATTGCTACCCGATCGATAGTTCAGAAGAAGGCCGACCCCGGAGCTTTCACTATTCCTTGCACCGTCGGATCTTTGAACTTTTCCAAAGCATTATGTGACTTAGGAGCCAGCATCAATTTGATGCCATTATCGATCTACAAGAAGTTGGGGTTAGGAGATCCTACTCCAACCAATATGAGGCTCGTCAGGGCAGATAGGTCGGTAAAACGACCTGTTGGTATTCTATGCGATGTCTTGGTAAAAGTTTCTTCATTTATCTTTCCAGCAGACTTTGTCATCTTGGATTGTGAAGCAGATTCTGAGGTTCCCATAATCTTGGGGTGCCCTTTCCTTGCTACAGGAAGTGTGCTCATTGATTTGAGAGCTAATGAACTTTCATTCCGAATAAATGACGAAGTGGTTCGTTTTGATGTTTGCAAATCAATGAAGAAACCCAAAGATCTTAGTGTATTTTCGGTGGCTGATGTTTTCTTTGATGATGAGAAAGAACTACTTGAAGAAGAGCAAATTATTGATGATCCCTTGGAGGTTGTGCTCATGAATGGAGAGAGTGAAGATGCTGAAAATTCTGAAGAAGCCATTTTTGCTCTATCGGGATTAGGAACATATCGCTATACTCCCAAGAAGCTGGATCTTGATCTCAAGAATCAGCCTACACCACCAGCTAAGCCAGCTATTGAAGAGCCACCCACGTTAGAATTGAAGGAGCTGCCAAGTCATTTGAAGTACGCATTCTTAGGAAGCGGAAACACTCTTCCAGTCATTATGGCAGTCGATTTGGGTGAGCGACAAGTTGCAACTCTTATTGCTATTCTACGCAAGTATATTAGAGCTATTGGATGGACCATTACGGATATTATTGGTATTCCACCTGGGATTTGTACACATAAAATTCAGCTTCAAGAAAATTGCACACCCACCATTGAGAATCAAAGGCGTCTAAACCCACCTATGCAAGAAGTGGTGAAGAAAGAGATCATCAAGTGGTTAGACGCAGGAGTTGTGTATCCTATTTCTGATAGTACATGGGTAATCCCTGTACAATGTGTTCCCAAGAAAGGAGGTATGACGGTGGTCGCGAATGCAAAGAATGAACTTATTCCACTCAGGCCCGTCACTGGATGGAGAGTATGCATGGACTACCGCAAGCTGAATTCTTGGTCACTCAAGGATCACTTCCCAATGCCATTTATGGACCAAATGCTAGATCGATTAGCGGGGAAAGGATGGTTTTGCTTCTTGGATGGTTATTCAGGATATAATCAGATTTGTATTGAACCCGAAGACCAAGAGAAGACAACGTTTACATGCCCATATGGTACGTTTGCCTTCAAACGTATGCCATTCGGGTTATGTAACGCACCATCCACCTTTCAACGTTGTATGATGTCTATTTTCTCTGATATGGTTGAAGACACTTTGGAGGTATTTATGGACGACTTTTCAGTTGTTGGTGAGTCTTTTGAAGCATGCCTGGCAAACTTGAGCATGGCATTACAAAGATGTGTAGAGTTCAACCTTGTGCTGAATTGGGAGAAGTGCCACTTCATGGTAAAAGAAGGAATCGTTCTTGGGCACAAGATCTCTGAAAGAGGAATAGAGGTTGACCGAGCAAAAATTGAGGTTATTGAGAAGTTATCGCCTCCAATTTAGGTGAAGGGAGTTCGTAGTTTTCTTGGCCATGCTGGTTTCTATCGTAGGTTCATCAAAGACTTCTCCAAAATTGCGAGTCCATTGTGCAAACTATTGGAGAAAGATGCAAAGTTTTACTTCAATGACGATTGCTTAAAGGCATTCGAATGCCTTAAAGGAAAACTCATTGAAGCCCCTATTATGGTAGCACCAGATTGGACTCTCCCATTTGAAGTCATGTGTGATGCTAGTGGTGTAGCCGTTGGTGCTGTTCTTGGTCAGATAAAGGAGAAATTATTTCATCCTATCTACTATGCGAGTAAGGTCCTAAATGAAGCCCAAAGGAACTACACTGTTACTGAACAAGAGCTCCTAGCGGTTGTGTATGCATTTGAGAAGTTTCGTGCCTATCTATTGGGTACTAAGGTGATCGTTCATACAGACCATGTAGCTCTTAGGTATCTAATGACAAAGAAGGATGCAAAACCAAGGTTGATTAGATGGGTATTGCTGCTGCAAGAGTTTGATTTCGAAGTCAAAGATAGACGAGGTTGCGAGAACCAAGTGGCTGATCACCTATCTCGACTTGAGAATGAGCATGTGGCGCAACCTGAAATTCAGATTGATGATGCATTCCCGGACGAAAAGATATTAGTGACAACAATGGAGAAATTACCATGGTATGCCAACTTTGCAAATTTTGTGGTGAGTAATGTGATACCTGCCAATTTATCTTACCACCAAAGGAAGAAGTTTATGCATGACGTACAACACTACTATTGGGATGAGCCTTATTTGTTTCGACGATGTGCGGATGGTATCATTCGACGATGTATATCCCATGAAGAGGTGCCTACTATCTTGGAAGCATGCCACACTTCACAAGTTGGAGGACATCACGCAGGCAATCGGACGACCAGAAAAGTATTGCAAAGTGGTTATTATTGGCCTTCGATATTCAGAGATGCCTACGACTATGTTAGAAGGTGTGACCAATGCCAGCGTCAAGGTGCGATTTCAAAACACCATGAAATGCCCATGACCAAAATTCTTGAGGTAGAACTCTTTGATGTGTGGGGTATTGATTTCATGGGTCCATTCGTGAATTCGTTTGGAATGAAGTACATCTTGGTTGCTGTGGATTATGTTTCGAAATGGGTAGAAGCTGTAGCATTGGCCGACAACGAAGAAAAGCGTGTTGTAGCGTTCTTAAAGAAGAATATCTTCTCTCGCTTTGGAGTACCACGTACTATCATAAGTGATGGAGGATCTCACTTCTGCAACAAGCTATTCAAATCAGTTTTGGCCAAGTATGGTGTCAAGCAACATAAGGTAGCTACGCCTTATCATCCCCAAACTAGTGGACAAGTAGAAGTTTCCAATCGCGAGATCAAGCAAATCCTTGCAAAGGCGGTTAATACGAATAGGAAGGATTGGTCTCGAAAGCTAGATGAGGCACTATGGGCGTATAGGACTGCATTCAAGACACCCATTGGCATGTCTCCTTATCAACTAGTCTATGGGAAGGCTTGTCATCTACCCATCGAGCTCGAACACAAGGCATTGTGGGCATTGAAGCAATTAAATTTGAATTGGGATGATGTGAAGAATCTGAGGTTGAAGCAGCTGAACGAACTAGATGAATTACGTCTCCATGCATATGAAAGGTCAGACCTATACAAGGAGCGGATGAAAAAGTATCATGATCAGCGGATTGTTCGACGAAACTTCCAAAGGGGTGATATGGTACTTCTCTTCAACTCCAGATTGAAGCTCTTCCCAGGTAAGTTAAAGTCTAAGTGGTCTGGTCCATACAAAGTTATCCAAGTCTACTCGTCTGGAGTAGTCGAATTGGAAGACAATAATGGTGTTGTCTTCAAGGTGAATGGCCAACGTGTTAAGCCTTATATCGGTCCTCTTGACTCGATGAATTCTATGGCCATCACTTATCTCGATGAAGTCTAAGTACTCGAGGTAACTATGTCGAGCCACGACAATAAAAAAAGAGCTAGATGGGAGGCAACCCATCATTTTATCATTCTTTTTTTTTACTTGTTTTGCTTTTGATAATGAAAATCCAAAAATAAGAGTCGTGCCACGACCAAAACTAAGGCGCTTGGTGGGAGGCAACCCATCGTACTAATCGTTTTTATTTGGTTTTAAGCAAAAATAGGTACAAGAGGTATTCAACGAGGAGATTGATTTCAATTGACGATTTGGACGCATTGTATGGTAAAGTTGGTAAGTTAGGAATAGTGATGCATAAGGCTATGGAGTGAGCATTGCTCATGCCAAACTAGGCATCGAGGAAGGCTAGGCCTAGGTAAAACTAGGCCACGAACGATGCACAACCTATCCTATAGCCTAAGGTCTCGGAATCTAGTGTGCTATACACTATGCGCCGCCCATTCCTAAGTATGCTTTTGACTATGCGCCGCCTATGCTATAGCATTAGGTCTCAGGATCTCATATGCCATAGACTATGCGGCGCATATGTCCCTAAATGCCATAGACTATGCGCCGCATATACCATGACTATGCCGAGCATTATGCGCCGCATATGTAGCATTTTTGTCTCCAAAACCGATTGTAAATGGGTCAAAACCCGACCCATTCTCTTCCTATATAAAGGGGACTTAGTCTTGAAACATAACCACACTAGAAATTAACCTAAAGGCACCTCATTCCCTCTCCAAACCATCCCAAAATTTTTCTTTTTGCTCTTCTAATTCACAAAACCATCTCCACAAGCTTCAAGCAAGTAAGTACTCTCTTATTCTTCTTTTATTTCTCGTAAGTACTACGTTGCTATGTCTATTATAAATTGCTACATCGTATAAGATTGATTGGTGATGTTCATGTGTTTTGATCGTTGATACAAAATCATGTGAGTAAACATATACGTAGGAAAATCTTGACTTATTTCCGACTTGAATTTAGTTTTAATAGCATTGTTATACGATTTGCGGAATTGCTATGGTGACGAACATTGACTATCATGTTATGATCTTGTTACTTGGATACTTACATGCTAGACTATCCCGTTAATCGGGATAAGCCTTATAGTTGCCTACCGACTTAGGAGGTTGCGATTGTTGAAAACATCCATACCATGTTACAACCCCTATGTAGTAGTGTTGTTATATCTAACATGAAAGTAGTGCAATGGCTGCAAGTAGTAATACATTTCTGATTTTCTTGTCGAAATATAATCCTAAAACGTATGTCGACGAAATCTGAGTAATCGACCACTTTCACTTCACTGATTTATGTCAACAAAACTAAGTGTGGGGTGGTACCCCTACTGCTTGTTTATAGATTGTATCGACTGAGATTGTGCTGCCATTAACACTATTTCTAGTCTCAGGTACAATGGCACCTAAAACGAGGCAAGGCAAGGAGAAGGCTACCACTTCCCAAAAGGGCAAGAAAAGAGGTAGAAAGGACCAAGGAGAATCATCCTCAACACAACTACCCCGCAGAATGTTTGGAATAAAATGGGTTCTTGAGGAGGAAGCCAAAGAATGGTACAGGAACAACAAAGAAAGAAGATATGTTCACGTCGACCTGATCAACAAGGACACCTTAGCGAAGAAGGAGCCGCGTATGTTGGCGAAAATCATGGCATTGAAGCTGGATTTCATCTTCCACGATATGGGAGAATGTAATCTTGATTTGACAAGAGAGTTTTACACCAACTGGTCGCCGAAAACAACAGGCAACGAAGTCAAAATTCGGGGCCAAGTGTTACAGCTCAATGCGGATTGGATCAACTCTTTTCTTGGCTTACCTTCGGTCGACCCAGCACCATTCAAAGAGCTGTACAGCAGGCCTCCTTATAGAGAAATTAGACACACACTTTGTGGAAGTAGATCGATGGCAAGGTGGGGCAGACATAAAGACACAGGACGACACAACACCTTTCCCTATGCTTCACTGAATAGGGAAACAAGAATCTGGATGCGTATTGTCAACTCATGCCTTATTCATGGGACTCAATACACCAAGATATCAAGAGATAGAGTGTGTTTGGTCTATGCTTTGATGACGAATGTCCCTATTAACTTTGGGGCAATCATTCGCTCTACCATGAGGAAGGCCAGACTCCACAAAAGGTCCCACTTCACGTTTGGAAATCTGTTGACAGTAATTTTGCGGAAGAAGGATATCGAAGAGGAACCAGCTGACCACAAACTCCCACATAACCCAAAGAAGGTTGACCTTACTAAGGTCAAAGATGCTGAAACAACTCATGGTGTCAACCTTACTACTGCGGAAAGACATGCTCGTGATGAGAGTTTCTTCCGTCATCTTTATGGCATGACACGATTTACTATGATGAGTGGTGGACGTGTTCCAACTGCTGTAGAGCTCCAACAGCTGGACCACAACTATCCCATAAACATGCATGCACGGGAGATGTGTGGAGTGGGCGTATACTTTGAGGAACATCTAGATGATGATGTGCCGACTGATAACGATCGACGCTTGCCAGACTCTGACGAGGAGGAGAACTCTGACGACGACTCTTATGATGATTCCGACGAAGGGGGTATGACCCCCGACATTGAGGAAGAGTCCGACTAACCAGGTTCCTCGTATTTATTTTCCACTGAGGGCAGTGTCCCGTTTAAGTGTGGGGTGGCGGTATCATATGCTATACTTCTCTATCGCATCTATGTTTGTTTATTTTTTTTTTTTTTTTTTTTGTGTTTTAGTTTTTTTGTTTTTGTTATTTTTTCTAGCTTCGCATGAAATTATTTTGATAGGTAGCATGAGATTATAACAAGAGTATGTGCTACAATTGTGACTATTGAGGCGTTTAGGCTCTAGTTGTGACTCATAATGTGATATTGTGTGGTTCAATTCCTTCACTTGTTGGGTCGAGAGTCTATATTACTTCCAAGCAAGTCGACCATGTGCCTTGTGTGTGAGATAATCGTATATTCTATATGTGTGGCTGATGCTAGAACTTGCCTGGTATGTATGCAAAGCGAAAATAAGAAGTGTAAGTTTAGGATATGATTTAGGCATTTCTTTGGCAACCTATATTTGTTTACCTTCAGTTTTACCTACCCATGGACGTCATCCTAGTTAAACCCTTTTGAGCCTTTAGCCTATTTTCTTTGACAACCTTGTATGTAAGCCTAATCCATTTTTTTTAAGACCGTAATTTGATCCAAATTCCTAAGTGCTTTAAAGTGAAAAAGTCATGTGACAACATAAGAGGAAATTGGGTGAGTATGATGCTATAAATTGTAATGGTGCTTGAATGTGTTATGAAAAAGAAAGTGCTATCATAAGAAGTATGTTGTGAAAAGAAAAAGGAAAAGAAAGCTGAAAAGCGAGTTGTGCTTAAAATTGAAAAAAAAAAAAGGAGAACAAGGGTGGTAGAATAAAAGAAAGAAAGGTTGAAAGAAAAAAAAAGTGTCAATGATACAAAGTGATGTATTAAAGCGCTTAGGAACTTAGTCACTATTCCTGGCCAAAATAGTCCTACCCGTCCCTTAGCCTACATTACAACCATCAAAAGAACTACTTGATCCTAAGCTTAGCATTCTGACATTTAGTAGAGTATTACATTAAGGGCAAGCCTATGGTCATCAGTTGCTACATATGAATTCTTTGTGAGAGTGAGAGCAAGGACATTTTGATACCCATGTTTGAAAAATATGCTATACTTGTGAGTGATTATGGGTACTATAGTGTGAGACACACATGGTTGATGAGTTTTGGGTAGTTATATATGATTCCTTGTACCTTAACGTTTGCATGCGAGTTGATCACCATCACGAGTCTATGCTAGAGGTTAAATTGTTTCTACCTATAATCGAAAAGCTACTCTTTGTTGATAATTGTTGTGCTTGTCTTGACAAATGTTTTGTGTTGTTGCTGTGAAACCCTAAGTTGATGTTTAGAAGGACATGGTATTTCGTTCGAGGACGAACAAAGCTTCAAGTGTGGGGTGTTGATGATAGGCGAATTTACACGCCTATATCAATATATTTTGCCCATATTTTAGCCTAGTTTTGAGAACAAAGTATATATTTTATTCACTTTTAGTCCTTTTTCCTGTAAATGAGCTAACGAACATGATTAGTAAAGTTTCAGGTATAAATGATGCATAATTCAGCATTTTATGGCTTACTTGACGCAAAAGAAAGCTCACGAAGGAAGGGAAGGGAGTTTACACGCCTAAGGACCAAAACTGCTGCATGGAAAATCTGTCCCGGGCTAAAACAACATTTCTGAAGACTTTGGGGATTTGCAGTAACTTAGTTGGATTTGGACAATGATACATTAACCTAGTATAATTGGGTTATGTATTTCATTAGTTTATTTGGATTATGATAATGTTACATTAACCTAGTACAATTGGGTTAAGTATTACATTAGCCTAGTAGGATTTGGTTAGATATTTTATTTATCTAGTAGGATTAGGATATGGGTATTATAAATACCCTATCATGCTAGAGATTTTGAAAAAATGGGGGGAGACCACAACACTTCCTTCCATCCCTCTCATCTTCCACTACAAACAATTCTACAACTCTTCTAATCTTTCCATTAATTCTATTTTTCTTCTTCTACTCTTCTATTCTTAAATTCCACAACAAGAGAATCGTTACTTTGCCTAGGAATTCACGCCTCACGCCTACCACCTAAGCTACACGAAATTACTCAATCTTGTGGTATAACAACAATGTCAATCGTGATCTCCTTCGCATTCATGGGTAACTAAACTTCTCTGTTGGGGTTATGGAAGCCGTATGAGATACTATCTATTGCTGTGAGTTTGTGAGTTCGCGACACGTATACTGCTTATATCATTATTCTCTTCATCTTAGTCTACATTCTTTGTGGTTGCAAACACAAGAATACGCCAGTATAACATTTAACTTGTTCGAAAGAAAGGTTATCTGTCTGGAAAAGAGATAATGTCAAGGTAGTAGGGTCACCCCCTAAAATTCCCTACTAAAAAGCTAGTGCCGTAACTGGACTAACCTCTTGGAGAATTCGTACCGTTAGACACACTTTAAGCTCGAAAGAGTTAAAGTGAAATAATCCTCGAATAGGTCGAAAGACGCCTGGATTTACCATCGAATACAATTCTCTATAAGCAGTTGCATGTCAGAATTCTACACACTCATAGCCAATAGAGACGTATACCTCAGAAGGTGGACATAACCCCAACGCCTCAATTCTCATTGTTTACAACTTACATAACAATCTTTCTCTTTTACTTTGCTATTTTCAGCTTTTATTTAATTATTTTGGTGACACATTACAAATTCCCCCTTTTTACGAGACTTGCACCAAAAGTTTAGTAATTTTGCTTACTTGTTGGCCAAGCTATTCCCTGTGGGATCGACACCCAACCCTGTTGGGTTCTATATTTGCTAACGACCGCTTTACACTCCTACGAGAGCTGTAGATTGAGCGTTATCAGTGACTTGAAAATAGTTTTAGTGTGGTTACATGAAAGGTGAACTTAAAAAGGGTTAAATATAATGACTTGAAATGTGAATTAGTTATTTGAAAATGATTAAGTGCAGTGATTGGAAATGTGTACTAGAGACTTGAAAATGGTTAAGTGTAGCGACTTGAAGTGTAAATTAGTTACTTGAAATTGGTCAAGTGTAGTTACTTGAAATGTGTACTAGTGAGTCAAAAATGGTTAAGTGTGGTGACTTGAAAATGTTTAAGTATAGTGACTTGAAATGTCAATTAGCTTTTTGAAAATGGATTGAGTGTAGTGACTTGAAATGTGTATTAGTGACTTGAAAATGATTAAGTGTAGTTACTTGAAATTGAGAACTTATGATTTGAAAATGATTAAGTGTAGTTATTTGAAATTGTGAACTTGTGACTTGAAAATGGTTAAGCGTAGTCAATTGAAATGTGTACTAATAACTTGAAAATACTAAAGTATAGTTACTTGAAATGTGTAGTGTCTTGAAATGTGTATTAGTGACTTAAAAATAATTAAGTGTAGTGACTTTAAGTGTATACTAGTGACTTTAAAATGATTAAGTGTAGTGACTTAAAATTTGTACTAGTGACTTGAAAATAGTTAAGTGTAGTTACTTGAAAATGGTTAAGTATAGTGACTTGAAATGTGTACTAGTAACTTGAAAATGGTTAAGTGTAGTTACTTGAAATTAGTTAAGTATAGTGACTTGAAATGAATGATTAAGTGTAGTGACGTGAAAATTGTTGAGTATCGTTATTTGAAATGTGAAAGTAGTTACTTGAAAATGGTTAAGTATAGTGACTTTAAATGTGAATTAATTATTTGAAAATGGTTCAGTGTAGTGATTTGAAATGTGTACTAGTGACTTGAAAATGATCAAGTGTAATGCTTTACAATGTGAATTAGTTATTTGAAAATGGTTAAGTGTAATGACTTGAAATGTGTGCTAGTGAGTTGAAAATGGTTAAGTGTAGTTATTTGAAAATTGTCTAGTATAATGACTTGAAATATTAATTAATTAGCTATTTAAAAATTATTAAGTGTAGTGACTTGGAAATGATTAAGTGTAGTTATTTGAAATTGCGAACTTGTGACTTGAAAATGGTTAAGTGTAGTTACTTGAAATTATGAACTTGTGACTTGAAAATGATTAAGTGTAGTCACTTGAAATGTGTACTAATAACTTGAAAATAATATTAAAGTATAGTTACTTGAAAATTATTAAGTATAGTGACTTGAAATGTGAATTAGTTAATTGAAAATAGTTAAGTGTAGTGATTTAAAATGTGTACTAGTTATTTGAAAATGTTTAAGTGTAGTGACTTGCAATGTGAATTAGTTATTTGAAAATGGTTGTGTAGTGACTTGAAAATGGTGTAGTGTAGTTACTTGACATGTGAATTAGTTACTTGAAAATGGTGAAGTATAGTAACATAAAATTATAATATCAACCCCACTCTTATATTTCATGTTCAATTAATGCAAGAGAATAACAAGATTTTTATTGAAATAGATCTTTCCGTTGTTTTACTACATTATTGCCAATACAGTTTTTGTATTTGCCTTTTTCCTATTCCAACTCTAATCTTGTCATTTGTCTTCTGTGTATTTTGTTGTAGCATCAAGCAGTTTAGTACAAGCAGCCTCTTGTGGTGGAGAGGTCTTGTGTGACTATTGGAAGTTAAAAGATTTGTTAAATGATGAACGTCCATCTCAAGAAGACAACCAAGAGGAAGAAAGTGATGATGACTCTGACGACGTGAATGAAAGTGATTCAAGTTTGAAATATTTTATTTTGGACCATTTAAGAATCATACATTATTGATGTGGATGTTTTGAATTTTTTTTTGGTAGCTGTAATTATTTACATTAGACTTGTATTGAATGATGTTTTTGAGAATTATTGAAGGTTTTGAATAGATTTTTGATTAATTGTGAAATATTTTTAGTAAGTTACGTGAATTATTATTTGGGAATTTTCATGGGGATGTGCATGCTAAATATTCATGAAAATTTTCTTGAAAGAATTTGTTCTTGCGGATTTACTTGGGGCATTTCATACGAAGTTTCTTGTAAAATAGTTCGTGGGGAATAATTTGTGAATTTTTTTCGTGAAAATCCCCAGGTAAAATTTTTTTTTTATGAAATTTTATCAAATAATTCATGCAAAATTTTGATAGTAAATCAAAAATAAATCCGCAAATAACATACCTGTGGATTTATTTACGCAGCTAAAGTACCTAGGGATTTACTTGGAAATCTTCGTGGGGAATAATTTGTGAATTTTTTCGTGGAGATCCGCAGGTAAAATCCTTTTTTTATGAAATTTTACCAAATAATTCATGCAAAATTTTGATAGTTAATCGTAAATAAATCTGCAAATAACGTACTTGCGGATTTATTTTTGCAGCTAAATTACCTAGGGATTTTATAAATCCGCAGGTAATAATTACCTACGAAGGTATTTCCTTTGGATTTTAATTGGTAAGAAAATCCGCAGGTAATCAAATTACCTGGGAATTTTACCACATTACCCCTCTGAAAATCCCCAGGTAATAAGCAGTTTTCTAGTAGTGGTTATTACTCGCCCTGTGGATATCAATACCGCTAGGAGCGCATTCGGGGCAAATGGCACCATTTTGACCATGGTTAAGCGACAAACCCGAGCTGATGAGATTTTGGCCAGGATGTATGGCCTTCAGATATTGCAGTTGAGTATTGGAGGCAAACCAGCTACACCAGAGGAGCTCCATGTTGTAGAGCTCGATTTTCCACTCGGGCACCATGCAAGGACTTTGTTGTGGATTGGCCCGGATTTTGTTGAGCCGGTTGATGATGATATACAAACTGATGAAGAGCACATGTACAGGGATTCAGATATGGAGTCGGATGAAGAGGACCAGTCTGATGATGATGGAGCGGATGATGATGGAGATGATGTGGATGGGACTACTGAGGACATAAATGCCATAGTTCCATTTGAGTGACCAGGGAGTATACTTCCACCGTACTATAGGCTTATTTGAAAGCACTGGGATAGTGTTTTATTTATGTGTGGGGTGGTAGGTTCGTATTTTGCTGTTTCATCTTCTTTCTTTTATTATGGTTGAATAATTTTTTTATTTTCTATTTTGTTGATTTTGCGAGTGCTAGCTATTCGGAACACTGGTCTGTAATAGTTAGTAATTTTGTGGATTGCAATTTTTAGTCTTCGGCATTTATCGCATGTTGCTTTTAGTTCAAAGTATGATTTTATTTTCGCCCTCATTGGCAAGTTTCAGTTTCAAGTATTTACTTTTGCCCTCATTGGTAATTAGGAATAAATAGTCATAGTTAGTAGTCATCCCCTAGGATAGATGGATGACGACCGTCTTAAGGGGAGTGGTCGTAGGAAGTAAAGAATAAACGAGAACCTAATCACTATCTTAGAGGAGTGTGTGGAATGGGCCATCTTTGCAGGAATGTGAATTAAATTTGGTCTAAATCGCATAAGAGTGTCTTGATTTGAGTACAAATAATTCAATCTTAATAAGTGAAATTTGATGTGTTGGCTTAATTTTGAATTCAATAAAGAACAAAATCAGGGACCTTAAGTACCCGATTTGATTCTGTGCATTACACTGTGAGTGTGAGGATTTGTGTATATTCTACATGGATAGAAATAACTAGAACTTGCCCGGTGTGTTTATAAAGCAAAATAAAATGTGTTGGGTATAGAAAGTGATGTAGGCATTTCTTTGACAACCATGTTTCTAGCCTAAATATACCTACCTTGGTGCATAGTTCTAGTCAGCCCTGTTGAGCCTTAAGCCTATTTCTTTGGTAGCCATTTATGTAGCCCTATCCTTTCTTTGATAAATCTTAATTTGATCCAACTAGTCTTCTTAGCATTTTAATATAAAATTAAGAGGAGATTAAGAGTTTAAAAGATAAGAAGGAAAAGGTGAAATTGAAGCCCCAAAGTAGAAGTTATTGATTGTTAAAAAAAATTGTTACAATGAAACAATTTTGGCCCTGGTCCAGTTGGATAATGTGCACCTTAATGAAGGTTGAGGGCTTAAGTTAGGGGAGGCTATAATAGGGGTGTGTAGCATAAAATTAGTGCAAAAAAGAGGAGAGTATGTTGGAAGAAACAGTTAATACTCCCAACCTGGTGTGAGTGAATAAACTAATGTAAAGAGGAGTTGAAAAATGAAAGAATAGGGAGATAATAGAAAGATAAATTGGTGTTGGGGAATCGATTTAATTGAGAGTTCTTATAATAAACGCTAAGGAGCAATAGTCACTAGTTCCCAAATAGTACCTACCTGTCCCCTATCCTTCATTACAACCCAAAAAAAAAGACCTAGTTGATCCTTCACCTTAACATCCGACTATTAGTGGAGTAGTACACTAAGGGCAAGCTTATGGTTCGTTCACTAGCATGTATGACTTCTTTGTGGAGAGAGAATGATTTGATTTCGATACTTCCCTATTTTTGCATAGATATCATTGTGAGTTAATATGGGAAATTTTTCTTTATGTGAGGATGCAAGCGGATGAAAGCCGGATTACTTATTGAGTTTTCTGCGAATTGAGTACTTGTATTGAGTTCGCCAACATGTTAGAAATTCATTATTTAGATAGAAAAAAAATTAACACACTTGTCCCATATGCTAAAATTGTTTTGACATGCTTATGTAAGAATACAATATTGCAAAGTTTAAGTTCCCATTGCAACATAACTCTGCGATTGTGGTGTAAAGAGGAAGTGAGTGTGCTTTTGAATTAAATTATTTGAGGACGAACAAGGTTTTAAGTGTGGGGTGGTGATCTTGGGCATATTTATATGCTAAAAGCACCAATATGCACCCAAATTTAGACTTGCTTCGAGAACTTTTGTATAAATTTTTAAGTATATTTCAGCGTTAATTTCATTTCAAGCATATTGGATATGATTAGTGCTTTCAGGTAAAAATCGTGAAGAACTGAAAGCAATTGGATACATTGATGATATGGAATGAGCAAAGGAATACAAGGCATTGAAATGTAACTCAAAAAGGGAAACTGGAAGTCAGAAATTCCCATTTGCAGAGAGTCAGCGTCGTGCTGAGTAACAAAATAGCATTGGTCGAATTCCAGTGTACGTTCACGATACAATTGTGTCGCGGTGAAGTTTCAATTGTTAATTTGTGTAACTTGGAAGTTTAGCGAATCGCAGAGGAAGGATAATTCAGAATTGTCTAAATACAGTGGTTCACCGCGATGCTACCGCGTCGCGGTACAGGGTTATTTCACAATTTTCACTAAATACTTGAAGTCCGCGATTGACAAGGTTTTGATAGGAAATGGCGTTTCAAGGCATGGCGCGACGCGCCGGCTGGCAAAATCGGGAAGATTTTTAATGTTTTGTCCCAGCTATAAAAGAAAAAATTGAGGATAATTAAAGGACTTTTTGGCAAGCATAGGAGCGGCGAAAAGCAAAAATTTCTCTCTTTTAGGGTTGTTAGACATTCTTTTAAACTTCTTTACTTTAAGAATTATTTTGGGTATGGTTAATTACTTATTTTGGATGTTGAATTTAAACATGAGTGGCTAAACACCCTTATTCTGGGGTTGAGGCCTAGAACATGATTACTCTTTTACAGTCTTATTCATAGTTTTTTTGAATTAACATCTGGGTTGTTCTTAATTTCTTGAGCTTACTATTTTGATGAGTGGCCACCATTAGAATAAATCTATATTTCTATGTGCATCCGGGAGGAGAATCGTAGGATAGAAAGAAATTAAAGAGCAAGGTTCTTATCCTTTTATAAAATAAAGGATTTGAATTAGCATCTAGGATAGTGATATACCTAGAAGCCTTGCTTGGTTCAATTGCAAGAAGATAACTTTACGAATCTAGAAGAATTGTTGTGTCTCTGCGGGAGTTGTAGAGACAATAGTCAATAAATAGAAGATTTGAGGTCGGGAGACCAAGATCGTGACATAAACCTTGCGAATCAGCAACCCGATAACAAATTAGACTGTGATAAGAATGTAGAATTGTATGATTGTTCGAAAAGCCTCAACCCTGGAATCATCATCATTATTGATTACAATCGTTGCTTGCTTTACTCTAGTCACCACCTGTTATTTTTTGTTTAATAATTTACATTTTTATTCACAAATTCACAATCATCTTGATACTCTATAACACTTAATACCTAATTGTATAAAACTAAAAGTTGATTAAATCTCTAGTTTCTTAGTACTCGTGGGAACGATATCTGACTGTCCAAGTCCTTATACTACTTGTACGATCACGTACACTTGCATGTGCGTAGAAACACAATAAGTTTTTTGCTTTGCTACACACCTTCTCCTCTAATCCTAATTAAAACTATTTTCCAACCAAACCATTATTATTATTAACCAAGGATTTTAGTAGTGATATCGTCATACCAACTATAATTTGTAAGTATTGTCCTTAGCAAAACCTTTTTGAGATCATAGGATTTCCATTTACCCATAAATCATATTAAACTAAAACTATGGTTACCAAGGACTTTTCAATCCATTTAAAACCATTTAAATCATTCATACCATTTAGGGTTCAATTACCAAGTTTAAACCATGCATAAGTTCCATTGAAAAACCAACGTTATAGTGAAAGCATTGTTATAGGCATTTTATCAAATACATTGGGGGTATAGTATTTCCAAAACCAAAGCCTATTACAAAAGAACCCTTCCTATGCAACCAATTATCCAAAATCACCATTAATGCATATAAAAATATAATTAAAACATGGGAAAACCATAACCAAGCGTTTATAACCAAAACCCCCAAATCATATTTGAAAACTCAAAATCATACAACATTCAAATCATGAAAGCATTGTATAAAACCATACCTTTAGTTCGAACTAACAATGAGGGAAGAGAACATCCCTTAAACCAAGATGATGATGGAGAGAAATCACCAAGACAAACCCCAATTAACTCCTTAAGATGAAACCCTAGATTCCCTTGCCCAAGAACTCTAGAGAGGATTTAAGAGTGTTTTCCAAGTGCTTAAGAATAGAATAATAGGGAAGATAACCTCCCAAGTGCAATAAAAGTCATGGGTCCTTATTAGGATAAATGAAAAAATGTACAGATTGCCCTCACTTAAACTTTATTTAATTCCCGTCATAAGGTACAACTGACCCTTATGAGTCGTACCCATCCTATATGAGTGGTACCCACCTCTTATACCCTAGGATTTCCCCCTTGGACCCAACACTATCCAAGGTACGACACACCCAAACCTAAGTCGTATTTAAGTGTACGACTAGTACTGATCTCGGGTATATTTATATGCTAAAAGCACCAATATGCACCTAGATTTAGACTTACTTTGAGATCTTTTGTATAAATTCTTACGTATATTTTAGCGTTAATTCTGTTTCATGCCTAATAGATATGATTAGTGCTTTCAGGTAAAAATCATGAAGAACTGAAAGCAATTGGATACATTGATGATGTGGAATGAGCAAAGGAATACAAGGCATTGAAATGTAACTCAAAAAGGGAAACTGGAAGTCAGAAATTCCCATTTGCAAAGAGTCCGCATCGGGCTGAGTAACAAAATGGCGTTGGTCAAATTCCAGTGTAAGTTTGCAATAACATCGCACCGCGGCGCAGTTCCAATTGTCAATTTGTGTTACCTTGAAGTTTAGCGCGTCGTAGAGAAAGGATAATTCAGAATTGTCTAAATCTAGTGGCTCACTGCTATGATACCGCATCGTGGTGAGGGGTTATTTCACAATTTTCACTGAATACTTAAAGTTCGCAATTGACAAGGTTTTGATAAGAAATGGCATTTGAAGGCATGGCGCGACACATCGGTTGGAAAAATTGAGAAGATTTTTAATGTTTTGTCCCAGCTATAAAAGGAAAAATTAAGGATAATTAAGGGACTTTTTTGCAAGCATAGGAGCGGCGAAAAAGCAAAAATTTCTCTCTTTTAGGGTTCTTAGACATTCTTTTCAACTTCTTTACTTCAAGAATTATTTTGGGTATGGTCAATTACTTATTTTGGATGTTGAATTTAAACATGAGTGCCTAAACACCCTCATTCTGGGGTTGAGGCCAAGAACATAATTACTCTTTTACATTCTTATTCATAGTTTTTTTGGATTATCATCTGGGTTGTTCTTAATTTCTTGAGCTTACTATTTTGATGAGTGGCCACCATTAGAATAAATCTACATTTCTATGTGCATCCGGGAGGAGAATCGTAGGATAGAACGAAGAAATTAAAGAGCAAGGCTCTTATTTTTTTTTATAAAATAAGGGGTTTGAATTAGCATCTAGGATAGGGATATACCTAGAAGCCTTGCTTGGTTCAATTGCAAGAAGATAACTTTATGAATCTAGAAGAATTATTGTGTCTCTGCGGGAGTTGTAGATACAATAGTCAATAAATAGAAGATTTGAGGTCGGGAGACCAAGATTGTGGCATAAACCTTACGAATCAGCAACCCGATAACAAATTAGATTGTGATAAGAATATAGAATTTTATGATTGTTCGAAAAGCCTCAACCCTGGAATCATCATCATTATTGATTACAATCATTGTTTGCTTTGCTATAGTCACCACCTGTTATTTCTTGTTTAATAATTTACATTTTTATTCACAAATTCACAATCGTCTTGATACTCTATAACACTTAATACCTAATTGTCTAAATCTAAAAGTTGATTAAATTTCTAATTTTTTCATCCTCGTGGGAATGATATCTGACTGTCCAAGACTATATACTACTTGTACAGTCACGTACACTTGCGTGTGCGTAGAAATGCAACAAGTACCCATAAATCATACCCCTAACAGAATAAAATCTAGGAGGTTTAAAAACAGGCTATCATACGAGTCCTGGGTATGACTCATACCCTGGCTTATAGCTCATAACGAGCCACTCGTACTCAGATCCAACTTAAGTTACCAAGTCTGAGGTTAAGTGAAGTAACCAAACAACCTGTACCCAACTATAAGACTCGTACCACCGAAATTGTACCCGTTCCAGTAACTACATCAATCCCACCAACCAATACTGGTCGGCATACGACTTGACCATACTACTCGTACACAAATGTACGACTTATTCCCCTAAGTCATATCTATCCTAGAAACCAAAAATCAAGAGAATTTTTCTAAGATCCAAAAATTTAGGTGTTTCAGTTGAGGCTAAGAAGGTTCGTGACTATCTCTAAGAACCAGTTTGGTTTCATGCCCATGATCGCGGTAACTGAGGTTATCTACTCCTCTATTTTGCCATATTTTGCAGCATGGCTGCCACACTTCTAAACATGGTTTTCCCCTATTTTTGGATTCCAACTCACCCAAATCACCTACAAAATATCAAAATTTTGTGACTTATTAAAAAATACATGGTGTAACTATAAAAATAATGGATTGCCTCCCATAAGGCGCCTTATTTATCATCGCAGCTCAACGTTCTTCAATTTTCATTTATGTTTAGACTTGGAAGACTTGAAACGACGCCCCAACTTTTGATTAATGTATATTCGTGTTACTTGGGGGAAAGGCTAAGGCATCATGATACTACCTATATCGCGCCACTTTAATGATTTGAACCCTTTACCCAATTTTGTATCAAATTTTTGGTTTATCTTTTTGGGTAATAGTAGGAACATCAATAGGTAACTAGTTGAACATCAGAAGTTAAGCTTCTCGACCTTTGATAGAGGGGTTTTCATGTGTTCTTTTGGAATGACAAACTCCATAATATAGGGATATTGCTCATTTTCCCGATAATACATTAATTGCATAGGTAGATGGATCTTTATCACATCCACCAAGTACAATGTTGAAAAATAGTTTCAATTAGGTATATCCTGTAATTTCGGGCTCATATTCCTAGTAGCATCCTTACCTCAAAATAAACTAGAGTCATCATAAGAGATTTGGAATGATTCTTCTTTTGAATCTAGTGCAATTTCTTTTATTTTGGCTTCCTCTCCCTTATTTGATTCGGTAGAATAGGAAATCATCGATGAGTCTTTTCTACCAAGCTCATCATCATAGCTTGGTTTCTCTTCTTAATAAATCGCCTCTTAGGAAATGGGCAAGGTAGTGAAAGTTTCAAGTTTTTATTCTTTGCTCATTTCCTCCATCTTGACACTTTTCCATCCTAATGCCTCTTGTTTCATGGCTTGTACACTTCCCCCATTGCATCTACCCAATTCAAAATAGCTAGTAGCCTTGTGTCAAAGTTATTGGAATCGGTATATTGCTCTTTCTTCTTCTCATCATAGGACCTATCAAGCTCATAAGAAGAACTAGCAACCCGATTAGCATAATAGGGAGAGGGGCATCAGGACAGTCATCCTAATGTCCTTCTCGACCACTACATAAAGAACACCTATACTCCTTATAGGATCGAGATGGAAGGTCCATCTCTCTCCGAGAAGCATAGTTACAATCTCTCCTAAAGTGTGGTCCGTCATAAATTGGACATGGGTCATCACAATAGAATTCCCAACTACCGACATCATACTTGTCAGAAGATGCCATAGAGAAAAGTAAAATAAAATAAAAATCTAACTACAAAAGAAAATCATAAACAATTATATACAATCTTGAATTCAAGCAAGTAAGATAAAATTCCAAACTAACTTCATATGCCAAATTGTTCCCTGGCAATGGTGCCATTTTCTATAATGCTCAACTTACACGTCAATTTAAGTACAAGTCGATCATTGCCAATATATTTACCCAACTTAGGAGTCAGGGTCAAATCCACGAGGAACAATGTGAGTGCAAATCAAGTTGATTTGAAATAATAGATACAAGTTAAATTCAAACCAATAGTACAAAAAAATAAAAATGGGGGAGACAAGTATCAACACTAATATTTCTTTTTGGATTTTTCTAGTATAAATTTGGGGCAATAAATAATTAGAGTTTTAACAATTAGGCACGGATCTTGGGATTATGAATTACTAAGGGAATGAAATGTGGGTGTTAGTAATCAACATCAATTTAGTAAATCAAATATGGGTAGGTTCGGTTGTAGATTTTGATGCTAATCTTTCAATAAAACACCAAACTTTCACCCATTGATTCTTTCGAATACCTAACGGATGTGTTCAACATTTGGTAACCAAACCTCAATTTAGGCATCCCTATTTCTAGGATGATACCCATGGTATAGTTAACTTCACAATCACCCTTATGACTAAGATAGTGAAAATTTAGCAAACTACACACATAATTGTCTATCATTGTTCTGGTCTCCACATCCCTCTTTAAAGGATGATGTGGATTCCTAAAGTTCACCCAAAACCCTTCTTTCGAAGATGTACTTGAGCTTTCTAGAGTTTAGAGCTTTCACTCATCAAACCCATGTTGGTATTTGGGGATTTCACCCACAGATTCTAACCAAGTTAGCATAGCAATGATAAAATCCATAAGTATGAACTACCAAATAGAGGCTAACAATAATAACCCATAGACACTTTGACTCTTAATCACATATAGCCCCAAGAGGGATATCTAGCTACACATAAGATAAATAAGCAAAGATCCATTGAAATAATTTATTGAAGCTTAAGTGAATGTTACTTCAAATGTTACACTCTCACAAATCAACAATTGAAGTGAGTTATTCCTCCTCTTAGAATGTCTCCAATGTATTCTTCACCCCAAAATTTATACAATATTTTCTTCTCCAAGTATAGAGGCTATGAACTTAAGAGCTAAACCTAAAAAATTAGGAAAAGTGGAATATGATACATAATCCTAGGGTTTGAGTTTTTTTGTCAAAATTTGGGACCAGCCACGTGCAATTACAATTCTGCCCTTGGGCTGAAATTCTCTGCCATGCCGCGATCGTGCAAGTCTAGCCGCGATCGTGGCTATGCGACCGTGATTTGCTTCCACGACCATGGTTGGTTGACCTTTTATTGACAGTCATGCTCGCAATCATCAGACCGCAACCGCGGTACCTAAGGCTAATTCCTGCTCTAAGTCTTCAGCTGAACTTCTTGCTTCCTTTTGATCACTTTGAGTTCCAATCCATATTTTTCTATCTCCTCATCTCTATGCCTACAAAGTCTAGATATTAGTGCATTTAATCATAATTATGTCTCATTAATTCACACAAAACAAGGTAATATGCACAAATGTTTTATGCAAATGAGTGGTAAAATCATCACTCATCAGTCGACTACTGAGGCCATTCACCTTGTAAAGAGATTAGTGGAGCAGTTTTAAGAGAGGAAGAAGGACTTGCACATGGTGTTTATTGATCTTGACAAAGCTTATGACAGAGTTCCCAGGGTAATTCTGTGGAGGTTCTTAGAGGCTATAGGGGTACCCTTGGGGTACACTAGGTTGATTCGGGACATGTATGATGGCACGAAGACTCATGTGAGAATAGTAAATAGAGATTCAGAGCACTTTCCAATTTTGTTAGGGTTTCACCAAGGATCAACTCTTAGCTATTTTTTAGTTTCCTTGGTGATGGATGTTTTGACATGATATATTCAAGAGGAGGTGTCTTGGTGTATGCTATTTGCTAATGATATGGTACTGATTGACGAGACTCGGAGAAGAGTTAATGATAAGTTGGAGATTTGAAGACATACCCTTGAGTCTAAAGAATTTTGGTTCAGCAGGACAAAAATGGAGTACTTGGAGTATAAGTTAAGTGATATGTCAAAGGAGGTTGACGTGGTTATGGAGCTGGATGCTCAGGCCATTCAGAAGAGGGAGAGTTTCAAGTATCTAGGATCTGTGATTCAGGGCAATAGTGATATTGACGAGAATGTAACACATTGTATTGGGGCAGGGTGGTTGAAATGAAGGCTCGCTTTGAGAGTTTTATGTGACAAGAAGGTACCCCCAAATCTTAAAGGGAAGTTTTATAGAGTGGCAGTCTGATTGGCTATGTTGTATGGAGAAGAGTATTGGCTAGTTAAGAAATCCCATATAAAAAAGGTTAAGGTAATAGAGATGAGGATGTTGCGGTGGATGTGTGGTTATACTAGGAAAAATAGGGTGAGAAATGAGATTATTTGAGAGAAGGTAGGAGTGGCTTCGATAGAGGACAAGATGTGAGAAGTGAGGTTACGTTGGTTCGGCCACGTGATGAGGAGAGGCTCTGATGCTCCAGTGCGAAGGTGTGAGACACTAGCTATGGATGGTTTTAGGCGGGGTAGAGGTAGACTGAAAAAATATTGGAAGAAGGTGATTAGGCATGATATGGAGCGATTACAGCTTACGAAAGACATGACCCTTGATAGGAAGGTATGAAGGATGAGGATTAGGGTAGAGGGTTAGGAGGCGGGAGTACGTCGGTAACAGTATGGGAGCTTTATTTATTTGTGTCTGTAGTTTGTTGTTCATGGTGTTGAAGGATGTTTATGATTTCAGATTGCTAGTTTTTCGTAATATCTTGTAGCTGTAGTATTATCTTATGGCTAGTAGTATTAGTTTATTTTTCATACTATACTATTTTATATGCATTTACATTTTGTGTTTGTTATACTGTTATCGGTCCTAAGCTGGGGTCTATTAGAAACAACCTCTTTACTTGACATGAGGTAGTGGTATGGTTTGCATACACTCTACCCTCCTCAGACCATACTATGTGAGAATACACTGGGTATGTTGTTGTTGTATTACTATTATTATTATTAAAACAACTAACACTACTACTGCATTGTTTTTTTTTAAAAAGACTTAAAAGTACTACGATGTGTGTACTACTACTACTACTATTTATTATAATCATTCATATTATTATCATTTATAGTATATGTGAACGTGCTTCACGCAATTGTGTATATATATATATATATATATTATTAAAAAACTTGATCAATTTGCTAGAGGATTTTATTTTCTTTGTTATTGTGGAGTAATTGAACTTTTATATTAGGTTTTGACCTCTTTAATCAAAGGTGACTATTACACTGCTTAAATATGTACTAAAATATATTACAAATGTATTTCAAGTCAAACGAAAATAATATTCTGAAAGTTAGAAGTCATGTACTAAAATTTTAATCAAATCACTATTTTGGGATTACAGAAATTTTCCGAAGCAAACCAAAAAGATGATTAATCTTATCCAATGAAAAAGCTGATGATACGTGAACCCTAAAAACTTTGTAGTTGGCTCGACGATACCTTTAATCTTTGAGTCTGACTGCATCTTGTTGTGGATCATGGTAGATTCTTTAAATTGTTCTCAAATAGTTCAATGGCAATGTAATTGTATACATATAATGATCAGTTATGATAAACGTCCTGACCGTTTACGTGGATAACAACCATGTGGAAGCAGAACTGAATCGGCTGCCTCACACAATCTGCTCCATTTCATTCGCACCAACGCCTACAACATTGGTCCATGATCAAGTTAATTAACATGACATTCACAATTTCAAACAATTCTGCAACATTAACAAATTGATTAGATTCTACCACTTTTCATTTGTCAATGTATACAATATTAAAATTAAAAATAAAATTGTTTCCTCCATCCTAAATTATATGAGGTAGTATCTATTGAAGAAATTTTTTTATTGGTTCTCACCATGTGGCTAGTATTTGTCCATTCAATAGGAAAGCACTCCCTAACGTGATTTTCTCACTAGGATTTGGATCAAAATCTCTAATTAAGAATGGAGCAATTTTTTTCATGTCACTAGTTGATTAGCCTAATCTGTAGAGGAGTCCTTAGCAAAATAAATTTCGTATTTTAGCACTTTTCCTAAAGATTAGAGTTGGTTTACCATACTCGAAATATACCAATGACAGTCGTGTATGATGTTATGACAATTAGTTTACATAGACTAGACTGAAGATTAAACAATAAAGAAAGGTCTATCTGAAACCTTAAAAAGTGGCTCATCCTCATATGTATATGATTTATGAAAATATGAAATGTTGATCAATTTTAAGTTTTAAAATGTAATCAACAGTAATATGAAAGTCATGAACACAAAAATAATCTCAGTCTTCAATGAAAAATAAAAATAAAACTTACTAAAGAATTAAGAAAAGCCTTCAGATAATTGTTAGCTTGAGTTCTTCAATGACATCACCCTTCTCATAAATTCTGCAAATTTTTTTTATACAAGTTAAGCAATATCCAACAAGAAATTAAAATAAAAAAGAAAAAAAAATGGTCTAAGGAATACTACACACACGAGGTGATATACACAATGAAATTTTAGAGTTAAGAAGAGCTAAATGGTTGAACTTTCAGCATAATTAAGAGAATTGAAGAAATAAACTTTTCATATCACATTTAATATAATTAAGAGAGTTTAAAAGATGATTTTGAATGGAAATGACTTTTGAGTTGTTTTTAAAAATAACACATAATAAATGGGGAAAATGAAAAGGCCAAAATTGTGTTCCGGTTTTTCTTTTTTCTAAACATTGGTCATTATTGATTATATTATAATTATAGTTATTATAATCTTGTGACTCATCTGGACAGTTGAAAATGTTATATTGATATTGATATTGATATTGATATAAAAACGATGTGATAAACCTAGCCATTCATTTTTAGTTAATAAGATTTTAACTAAATAAAATTTGAAGAGAGAAGTGGTTGAAAATAGGCAAAAATCTCACAAAAAAAAAGCAATGAAAAGTCTTAAAGAGGTGTCACATCACCTTATCTATAGTTCTCCTTTATATATATATATATATATATATATATATATATATATATATATATATATATATTGATTATGTTCTATGCATAGGAAAACTCGAATGCAAGATTTGTCATAAATTACTTTGTTTAAAATTTTTGGTTATTAATATAACTTTAAATTGAGCAATTTCATTAATTCTTATGTTTACGTAAATCTCATATATTTAAATAAATTTTTAAATATAATTTGAAATATTATTTCAATAACAATATTCAAAACTTAAAATACTTTGGACATGTTAGAGCAATCACATTATAGAGATCATAAAAATTATATAGTTCATAAGTGTCAACCTTAGTTAATGACAATCCAAGAGAGTCATGCAATGTTGTAACTTGTGGTCTACTATGATCTGATAACATGAGAATCATTACTTATATTTGTTATTAATATGACCTTTAATTGAGTATTTTTTATTAATTATTACATCTCAATAATTTTTCAAGTATAAAATATTTAAATAATGATAGTCAAAATTCAAAATTCTTTAGATATAGTAAATATGAATACATTCAAAAATACTTAAAATCATATAATTCACAAGCATCGACCATAGTTAACATCCATCTAAGCGAGTCATGCATTAATTTTGTGTTTTTATGCCATTATGTTATGCCGATGTAATAACTTATGAATCACTACTTATATTTATTATTAATATGACCTCTGATTAAGTAATTTTATTAATTATTTTGTAAAAAATAAATTTATACTAAAATCTTAGATAATTTTCTATATAATATGAGAATATTTCAAGAGTCAAAATTTAAAATACCTTAGACATGAATGATAGCGAAACATTATAAAAATCGTGTCGACCTAGTTAACAACAACGCAAGAGAGTTACATATTAATGTTATAGTCTTGTGCCTTTAATGTTACGCTGATTTGATAACTTGAAAATCATTACTTATATTTCTTTTATATTATTTATTATATTTAAATAAATTCAAATTATACATTTAAATAATTTTTTAATGTAATTTCAAAACGTTAGTCAAAACTCAAAATTCTTTGACATGATAGATGTTGAAACATGATAGAAATCATAAACTTTACTAAATTTTGTATTACTAAGTAATTAGTATAATTTTTAATTAGAAAAATATTTATTTATTACTACACGTGAAGTTTAATTGTCTCCTTCAATACTATATTAAAGGAAGAATAATGTTTTAAAATGTAGATCTTAATTATGTATTATACTTTATTTTACATAGATTAAAAATGACGTTATTTAAAATAGTATTCAAAATAAAATATGTCTATTTTTGAATATTTACTGATAATTAGATATTGAGTGATTTACATATTCTTTTTAAGACATCCTCTTGACTAGTATTGTCGAAAGAACTAGAACCTTTTAGTCGTAGTTAAAATGGTGATATAATTTTATAATATATATATATATATATAATATTCTTGCGTGGAACCATGTACGATAAAAAATTTAATGAGTTTTTCTAGGTATAGTTATAAGCGTCTCATTATCGATTAACTTTTTATTTAAAATATCTAATCTCAAACATTTTTTTTTTTTGAAAAATATTTATTGTATATATAGTACACTAATCATTGATAATCTGGATGTGATCAGAGGCGGATCTAGAATTTAAAGGTTGTGGATTCCTAATTTATAATTTTTTACCACTAGATCAATAACACACTTTGTTTGTGGGTTCCAACTTATAATTCTTATATATTTACTAGTTTTTTCAATATAAATTCAAGAACCGTACGAAAGTTACTGGGTTCCCGGAAACCCGCACGTAATACTCTACATCCGCCCTTGGATGTGATTTTATTTACTCAGTTATATTTTTAAAATATTCAATTATAAATTTTTGAATCGCCGCTTAATAACTAGTCTAATTTGTATTGCTAAGTAATTAAGTATTAAGTAAAATTTTAAGTGAGTAAAATATTCTTTTATAGTTATTATTAATGTGAAGTTCAATTATCTGTGAGTAAAATATTCTTTTATAGTTATTATTAATGTGAAGTTCAATTATCTCCTTCAATATGAAAGTTATTTTAAGCAAAAACATAATTTTTTAGAGGTACTCATTCGTATGCTCTTAACGTAATTGGTTGGAGGGGTTATGTATATATTCAGAACATAATTTGTATCGGATAGTAATAAAAAATAATATTAACTTGTATAAATGAAATTACAAAACTGTTTTTTATTAAAGAGAATAAGCTTTTTTAATCAACTAAACTATAATTTTAAAAACTAAATTGTGTAAAAAAATTTAAACGAATGGATTGCCAAAGATTTTTCAGTCGTCTCAATACAAAATATAAAATACACCAAAAGATTTTTCATTTTTCTTAACTGCCAAAGAACTTTTATTTTAGTAATCCAAGGAGTTTGGGGAATATGAAAAGGCTTGTTTTAATCTGGAGGGAAAAGTTTTAAGGAAACAATGCAAAATTTAATAAAAGGATATTATGGACTTTTTATATCTGTGGTCAAATTTGGGTCAAATTATCGATAAACTACCTCAATAAACTATACCAATAAACCATCCTTTTACTCGTATCTATATGCCGAACCAAGAATCATATCCATAGGTCATAACAATACCCACGTCCATAAACCATAACGATGCCATATCAATAAAGTTGTGCCAATAACCATGTCTATTGGTCATGTCCATAGGCATATCCATAAGTCGTATCAATAATCATATCTATAAACCATATCATTAATCATATCTATAAGTCATATCATACCTATAAGCCATATCATTATTATATCTATAAGCCATATTATTAATCATATCTATAAGCCATATCATTAATCATATCTATAATGCCGAAATTAGCATCTAATTCCAATTTCCAACTAACATACTCATTAAATATTCAATCTCCTAAGGCCCCCAACATAATCATTTTTAAGGGTATAACATGTGAATAAAGGTTTACAAAAGCTAACACAAGTCTTGGCCTAAAGTGGATCGGAGGGTCCACTTCTAATCTCCGAAATATATTTTATGCAAATTTATATTCGGAATAGGCTAAGGTATCTAAACTCATTTCTAGATGTGAAACAAGTCATAACTAACCCTAAGATAACAATTCACCCTAAAACATGAACAATTGAGTCAATTACGCCAAATTTATGATTTCACTATAGCCTAAATAGTTCAAATAACCAAAATATATTCAATCATACCTCCAACACCTAAATCCCACCCTATATCTAACATAATATCATAACCATGCTATGAAATAGCTCAATCTATGAAGAGGATAAACCTAGCCAACCTGGACACCGAAGAAAAGCCTGGAGAATCCGCTAAACTATTGATTTTCCTTTTTGAGAAGCTTCCGCAATATGCCACTCACAAATTCAAAGAAAACACATAAATTTAACTATCAAAGTTCCAAAATCACCCACAATTGATTCTTATAAGGATTACCACTTTTTAGGGTTTAATATTTTAAGAAATAGATGAAAGATGGTGAAAATCTGCTAAGTGGGGTATTTATACTCTTTCCAGGTATGTGGATGATGATTAAGCGGACACTGGGCATCTTTAGTGGTAAGAGCTAAAGCACACAGTTGACTGCTAAAGTGGTACCCCGCTGACATGGCAAGCCGTTAAGACGGTCGGTTGGCGCTAGAGAAACTAGTGCTTTAGCAGCCAACAGGCCGTTTAAACGACACTTGCCGATTTGGTCATGCCACTAAATCACCCAAAAGGCCACTAAAGTACCACTTTAGTAGTCACACCATATTGTTTTTTCATCAGCTAGAGACTTGGAATATTTTTAGTCTCTGACAACCCCTCAAGATTCATTCAAAATCTCGTATACTCAAACGAACTATGCTATCTTATTAAATTTAACGTTTTGGAATTAATGGTGAATTTGAAATTTCCATCCGAGGCTGTTTCGATAAAAAAATGGATCCTACACCCATGTGTCATTTTTCTTAACTTTCGACCAATATCCTGAAATAAGTCTGGGAGCCTCAAGATCTAAACCAAGGGTCTACCTAGCCTAAAATTAACATTCTAGAGCTGTTGAGGCTGTCATAATTGGTATATAAGGCCTTTTTAGATGAATTTTTTGCCCGATAGCTAAATTGAATTATTGAAGGTTTCAAAATAAAAAATTGGCGTTAAAAAACAATGAACTGTCTGGTAACCGTATTGTCAGTTCCAGTAAGTCATAAATGACTTGAAGCAACTATATAAAGTCTCTAAATAGTAAAAATGGGCATAAATATAAAAATGACCTAGAGGGTCATCACATTGGGTCATTTAGGATAGACTTTGAGTGGCTTAGAGTAGGCAAAAGTGCTATGCAGATCATAGACTTCATGCTTTGAGATTTAGTGTTGGTGATCGTGTCTTTATTCATCTCACCCATGAAAGGTGTGATGAGGTTGTTAAGAGGGGCAAGCTTAGCCCTAGGTATATTGGACCTTTTGATATTCTTCGAACTATTGGGGATATGGCTTATGAGTTAGCATTACCCTTAGATTTATTAGTCGTTCATCTAATTTTTCATGTTTCTATGCCTCATCATTATATTCCAAATAAGTCTCATGTCGTTCGTTAGGATTCATTTCAGTTATATGAGCGATTGTCTTTTGTTGAGGAGACTGACCATCTCCACTCTAGCCATAGATGTTAGATAATTAAGTTCTAGAGATACTATAATACCTTAGAAATTTGGGCCCTTGAAAATTTCCAAGTTGATCTTACTGCCCAACCTACAACTTACCTTACGAGTTGTAAGGTGTCACTATGGGTCGTAGGACCCTAATCATAAGGTGACCAGTGAGGTTGCCCAAGATATTTGTTCTGAGTATGACTAGACTCAATGAGTCATAAAGAATCTATATGAGTCGTATGGTGCAAGTCATAGGGTCACAAATGAGGGGGGAGGGGGGTCCCTGAGTTACTATTTAGACTATAATCGGATCTAAGAAGTTATAAGGTCTGAATACGAGTCGTAGGGTACGAATCATAGTCAGACCAGTATGGGTGCTCTGAGATTCTGGTTACACCACAAGTCATGGTGACGACTCGTAAGGAGTCATCACAAGTCGTAAAGTGACCCATGACGACAACATCACCTTTTAGATTTTATTTAAAGGGCACTTTGGATATTTTCCTCTTTCCCCAATAGAGACCCATGACCTAAAATATCCTAAGGGACCCCATAACTTCTCATTACTCAAACATTTGCTCTCTTCTCTTCTCTCAAATTCCTTATTCAAAGACAAAGCTAGGGTTTCAAGAGATTGGTCTTTAAGGGCTCAAGGGTGGTTTTTTCTCTAAATTTCTTGGTGATTAAGGCATGTATATCTCTCCCTAAACTTGTGTTTTAAATTATGGCATAAATTGATTTGGTATTCACATGATTTTGATGTAGGTCTGGATTGATGGGTTTAGAATTTTGGATAATGATTATTTAAATATTTTCTCATGGTTTTTATGAATTAATTGTGCTTTGAATTTCTAGTTTTTAAACCCATTGGGGTGCATGGGAATGGTAATGGAATGGGGATTATGAATATTCCCTAATAATTGGAGTTTGGTAGTAAAATTGATGAGAACCTCAACCCACTTGCATGATTGGTTTTGTAATGAGAATTATTATTTGGCTTTGTCTACTATTTTGAACTAATGCCTTGAATAAATGGCTAAATTGACTTCTAAAAGGCCTTGGTGACCATGAAACAATTTTAAATTAAAACTTTAGAGTCCTATTGGCTGAGGAGGGATAGAGTCTCACTTGGCTAAATGATTTGGTTCCTACTTGGGATTTTGGATTCATATTGGTTGAGGAGGGTTAGAGTTCCACTTGGACAAATGGTTTGGTTCCTACTTGGAACTTTGGGGTCTTGTTAGTTAATGGGTTAGAGTCCCATTAGAAAATAGTTGGATTTTGCAAATTGACATGTGCTTGCAAGATATAGTCGGCATGACGATACCACTTGATGTAGCCTAATGAATGACTCCTTGATTTAATGAATGGGTTTATGTGCAAAATATTTTAATTAGGCTTAAAGAAGGTTTTGTAGTATGCCACTAAAGTTGTGATCCCGAGAGGACTACTACATAAAATCACATTTACTGGCATGGAGATCTAAATGGCCGATTGTTCGAGTCACCCTTGCTTTATGATCAGGTGTTCCTGTCATCCTTAGTATATGACCGGAAGGTTCGAGTCCCCTGTGCATATATGTTACGATTATTCTCCGATTCACGCGGCTACACGCATTGACGCCTGACCAGAGGGTGAGAGATGAAGCCAATATAGCTCGTGAGTACTATTATGACGGTTACACTACATAGCCCATGCTAATGTTTTAAAGTCCATGCTAAGCCTTGTTCCCTATCCCGGTATGTTATATATATGTATATGCATATGAATGTGTGCATTCGTATTGAATGATTTTGAACTATCGATCATGGCACTATTTTATCCCCTTATCCCTGAGATACATGCTAGTGCTCAACCCCGCTAACCATTTTCGAACGTTGTATCCCTATGCGATGCATGAAATAGAGACACTTCTACTTTTTCTTCATAGCGATAAGTGGTTCTTGGATTGCTCATGAGTCAGCTTAAAGTGGTGACCCTCCTTCTTCTTGATGTCCTATTACTTTATGGTCTAATTTTTGTCATAGACTATCTCTTTAGTTACCTTTTTGGCTATTGTCGAGGGCATGTCCCGACTTAGATTAGTTTTGGTCGGCTTAGAGTCTTTGTGGATTGGGAGTCGGTATTATGTATTTTTAGCACATTCTTATTGTTGCTTACTCTGTCTTGTTATATGTTTAAAATTCATCCACTACTAGCTTTATTATGTTTAGTTTGACTAGGCAAATGGGGTGGTCTCTGGTCCACGGTGGACTTTAGATACCCATCACATCCAGGCCCTGGTTAGGGTTGTGATAGATATTCCAGTGGTTAAGGTCCAGTGGAGACATCAACCTGTAGATGAGCCTACCTGGGAGGTCAAGTTTTATATGCATGGTAGTTATCCCCAGATTTTCTCTTATTCATGAATTTCCATTGCCTTTGTTCAAGGACGAATTAGATTCTTAGTGGTGGATGAAGTCATGACCTAATTTTTGTTGATTTATGTGAAATATTTATTTTTGTGTAATTTAATCATTTTACCCTCCTCCATGGTTTCATTGTGGTGTTTCTGGGGTATGTGAGGATGATTGGCATGGTTCCCAATGCATTTCAATATGATTTATATGAGATTGTGATGTTTGATGGTCTAAAAGGCTTATAGTTGACTTCGGTCAACATCTTTTGATCTATGCATCAGATGGCAAAACAAACTATGCCAGTAGATTCAAAACATTGATTTTTTGTTGATAACATGGTTGGTGTTGTTTTATGGCTTTTGTATCTCATTTCGACTCTTTGTTCGAAAAATTATAAAAATAGGTCTCGGGGGTCAATTCTATGAGAATGACATTTTTTCAAAAAATCTGATAACGTCGTTTAGTATGGAGCATCGAATTTAATAGGGTAGCATAGTTTATTTGTATTCTCAGCATCCCAGATGAACTCGAGAGGTCCACGGAGACTAAGAATTTTTTCAAGTCTTCATAGCTGGTGTACCACTTTGCTGGTGCAACCGCTAAAGCACCACTTTGGACACTTTAGCGGTAGGCGCTAAAGTGCCACTTGGCCGTTTTAGCTATTGGCTCTAGTTAGACAAGGACGCTTTGTAGGTGATAAAGCGGCCCTTGTCTGCTTTAATGGGTTTACACGTATTGATGGGTATCGCTAAAACGATACTTG
Source organism: Capsicum pubescens (assembly GCA_030864215.1). Lineage (NCBI taxonomy): Eukaryota > Viridiplantae > Streptophyta > Magnoliopsida > Solanales > Solanaceae > Capsicum > Capsicum pubescens. The sequence continues at coordinate 174,480,696 of CM061549.1, forward strand.
ACTGCTTTAGCAGTGACCGCTAAAGTGGCCATTTGACCTCTTTAGAGGTGACCGCTAAAGAGGCCATTTGACCGCTTTAGCGACAACTGGTACCCATATATATAATTTTTTTCTTGGTCTTTTATTGTTTTTGAGACTTGGAGTTTGGGGTTCGAGTTATTTGGACATTTTCTTCCATTTTAAGCTTGGGTAAGCTCTAAATCCATATTTTAATTGTTTTTCTGTGATTTTTATCATTTAAATCTTGTTTAAACTCATATTTAAAGGTGGAATTTGGAGATTTTAGCTTGGAAGGACCAAATTAGCATTTCTTTATTTCAAACCCCAAATTCAACCCCTTTTCACTTGGGTTTTCTCCTATGAGTTCCTTTAATATTGGAAAATATGTTTTGGACTAAAATTCTAATTTTACCTTTATTTTTTTAAAAAATATGTTGGGGGTCCGTTTTGACCCCGATTCAGAAGTGGGAAATATGAGTATCTTTGGCTTTTTTGACACACGAGTTCTATATTTGTATGTTTTAGTTGATTTTGGGTCTGTGTGTGAGACAAAAGCTTGATGTTAAAGGTTTATTGTACCAATATCGGCATTTTAGGTAGGTTATGACTTAACTTTCTTCAAACTGAGTTGGACTGTTAATAACAATGTAAAAACATGCTATGGGTATGGGATTTTTTCATGAAAAATGTGTTTAGGTGATTTATGTGCCCATGTGGAGGCCCATGTGGATAATATTTGGTTGTTTTGAGATATTATTTGCTATGTGTGACTGTGTATGGTCTTATATGATGTTGTTAGCCTGGTATTGATATATGTATATTTGATTGCACTCTTTTTGTTGGGAAAAGTCTAGATTTTGGGATTTATCTGGTATCGATGACCTTTTTCCTCGCATATTTCTCTTGATGGTTTATGGACTATATTGGATCATGGATGGTTGGTTGACCTGAGTGGATTTTTGGCTCACATAGTTTGTATATTGGTTGGATATTGGAAATTCTCATTTTGTTTGGTTGTGAGCATTACATCCTCATATCATATTTATTCATGAGACTATGGTACCACCGTGGAAATACTGGATTTTTTGACTAAAAATATGACATCTTTAAAAATCCTCTACCGATGTATGTGCGGAGAGAAGTTATGAATATTGTGGATATTGGTTGTACTTATTGACGAACCCCCTATGAGTCCTAAATGGAAGCATAGTTCGGTAGGTATATACGTAGGTTGTGCAACGACCTCGTGCATCATGTCATGACCCGAACTAGGGCTTGGCCGTGACGGGTATCTTAAGTGCAGCAAAGATCAGAGACCGCCCCCTTTACCTAGTCAATCAGAACACAACACCAATTTAACATCGGAAGCAAATCCATAAGATCATACGTATGAAATAGAGAAACCATAATAGGGTTCTAAGTACTCAACAACAACCCAATCAACTGTTATCCACAAAACCTCTAAATAGTCCAAAACCAATCTAAGTTGGGACATGCCCCCGAACGATAGCCAAAAGAATCCAATAGAAGTAGTCTAAGACATAAAGGAAACAAGACTTTAAAATGAGAGCCCTTCCAGAAAATAAAAGCTCACCACTTCGAAGCTGACTGTTGACAACCCAGAAATCCTATCACTAAGCTGGAAAAGTAGAAGTGTCTCTGTTTCCTGCATTGTGTTGGGATACATCATCCGTAGAAGGTTAGCGGGGTGAGCTCTAACATGTAACTCAGGGAAGGGATAAAATAATGCCAAGTTAGAAACCATAGTAAACTCCGCATGCACACATTGTACATACATATATATATATATATATATAATACGCTGGGATAGGGCACAAGGCTTATCATGGATGTAAAATATTAGCTTGGGCCATGTGGCGTAACCGTCATAATAGTACCCATGGGCTATATGGACCCCATATCTCATCCCTTGGTCCGGCCCAGTGTGTGTAGCCGCATGAACTAGGGAATAATCATAGCATACATTCACAGGGGACTCGAACCTCCTGGTTACATGAACACACGATCATAAAGCAAGGGTGACTCGAACACCCAGTTATTTCTCTCTCCCCACCATAAAATACAGTTCCAGTGGTGGTCCCTCGGAGCCTCCACTTTCGCGGTTTAGCTACACAACCCCCTTTAATCCTATTTAAAACATTTAGCACATAACCCATTCATTTAATCAAGGAGTCATTCTTTTAGGCGCAATCAAGTGGTATTGTCATTCTGACTATAGCTTGCAAACGAATGCCATCATGAAAAATCAAATATCTAATGGGACTCTAACCTACTAACCAATATGAATCTAAGCTATTTAGCCAACTGGGACTCTAAGCCATCAACTAATAGGACTTAAAAACACTAAGCCAATTGAGACTCGAACCCATTTAGCCACTTGGACTCCAAAGTTCCATTTCAAAATCAATCCATGTCCATAAAGGCCTTTCAAATCATTCATATTTCATTCGTCTTTTTATGCAATTGCCCTAATTCAAGAGTAGTTCAATGTGCATATACTCATATAAAGACAATTTCACAATATTGGGTTGGGGTTATACCAATTCAACTATCAAAATTCACAAATTTAGGAGAAACCATGACCCCCTAGTTTATTCACCATGCCCATGCACCCCACCTGTTCAAACCATCATTTCAAACTATTCATGATTCATAAAAGCCATAAAAAAACTATTAACTCAACAATTTTCAATAACCCTCAACCCATATTTAAAATCATCAATAAAATCACATGGGTACAATTATAAACACATTATTTTGATAAAATAAGATTTGGGTAAGAGTAACATTCCTGAGATATCAAGAATTTTGAAGAGAAATCAACCCTTGAAACTTTTGATGGCCAACCTTGAGAAAACCCTAATGTTATTGACTTAGGAATTTAGAGAGGAGAGAGCAGTGTTTTGATTTGTATAATTGAACACAATAGAGAATATTAGTGTTTTTAAGTCGTGGGGGAGGAGTTCGGGGTGAGGAAAAGACAAAAATATCCCTAAGGAAACCAAAAATAATTGCAGAAATTCTTCAGTTGACAACAAGGTTGACGACCCATCAGTAGGTGACGTCTCGTCACCCTAATTGTCACTTACAAGATGGATTTTAAAATTTTTTGGTTAAGCCTTATTACTTGAGCTGATGGCTCATCCCCTTAGTTGTTACCTAGCTGACGGCTCGTCAGCCTAGTAGTCATTTTTTTTATAGACAGACACTCTCAAGTAAAATGAGCATAACTTTCTACTCCAATATTGGATTAAGGTGAAATTAGATGCGTTTGAAAGAAGACTCAAACATATTTAATTTTGTATATATTAGGTCATATATCTCTTTATATTAAAGAAGTAATGATTGTTAGAAGTTGACCCAAGTTGAAACATTCACTAAAACCTAATCAATAGAAATGTTCTCAACTCGTCATTGAGTTAGGAGATTTTTATGATCTCAACCCATATCCAAAGATGTTCCCATACTATAGAATTGAGCATCACACTTATATACAGATAGAATCATTGGGTTCGGGTCTATACATGAAGCAACAACGGGTTTGAATTCTAGCCCAAAAATACAGGGGGTTACATTATATCCCCTTTGGAATCATTTATCCTCGAATGATGGGTAGGGATTTATTGAAGCTCTAGAAGTACAAAATAAAGGATGTAACTTTACATTAGGAATTCTCACTCAACAAAACATACATAGGTACTAAGATAAATGAGCTTCATGACATCACCAAGTAAATCGTGTAAGCACGAATCATGCGATAATGAAACATGACATAGACATGATCTTAGGAATTAGTTATATGGAACATGATCATAACAATGTAAGGCATGAGTTTTTCTTCCACGAATCCTCGGTCTGGTTAAGATTGATACAAGATGCTAACTGAGATTATCGCGGGACATAAGAATAGAATAGAAGCATTCTCCACCACAAATAATATGTTTAAAAGCCTTACATAAAACCACGCTTCCCTACTATTCTTTCAGCTATGAATACAACACTTCACTATTTTGATCTTATAATTCCCCCACAGAACGCATAACTACAAGATCCTGAGTATAACTGCATATTTATTCCATATTGAAGCCTAACTCGGAGTTAAAAGGTGCTAGCTTAAACTATCAAACCCTATACTCTACACCTCTCTATGAATACTACTCCATCTTATCACTATAATCAAGCAACCTCAGGTCTTAATCAAGGATTACTAGCCATATAACACAATTGTTTGTGTGTCTATCAATCACAACATTCAAGCCTATCTTTACTCCAACCCCACCATAGCTATTACTCAATCATTATCACAAAGGTTTTCACCACATCTCCCCTTCTTAACTATTTCACATAACAAAAGTTCACCTTACTCTTCCATCTCCATCTATAACCTAAGCCCGAGTAGTCACCCCTAAAATTTCACATCACAGAACATCCACTCCCTTATCTAAAACACTACTACACTTCTATAGCCACTACCATATAAACCAAAGGAGGGCCACTTAGGGACTAGAGTACAAGAATTAATAATAGGAGGTTAATTCTCAATTATGACTCCTATCAGTCGTACTACCTAAAGTGAGACCCGTGAAATGAGATACGGTACAATAGGCACAAAATACTTTATAGCAAACATCTAGATAATAAATAATGGTTCGTTCAGGCATAAACATAACATAGCAGGAGTTCTTAGGACTGGGCATAGTGAGAAACATGAGTGTATATATTAAGATTCATATAACATACAATCGAGATTCATATATTCAAGAAATAAGACAAGGATTGCTTCTTGAAGCTATTGCTTATTATTATAAGAACTGAGAATGGTCATGAGTTTGCATATATAACATTACTTTGGGATAAGACATGACATAAAATTAATTGGTAGCATATAGAATGTATATTTTCTTAGAACTAAGCATAAAGTAAGACATGAGTTTAAGGATCATGGGCATCATAACATAGAGCTCGAATATTTGAAAGCTTGGATTTTTGAAAATTGTTATTGGTTCTAGTTTAGGAGTTGGAGAATGGACATAAGTTGCATAGAGAACTTGAAACTTAGGCACAAACATAATTTCAATACATAAGACATTGGTAGAATGACCTCTCAAGTCAAAGTAAGAGGAATTTACTAGAATAAGAATAGATTTATCACTACACTTACCTGGAACTCACCACCATGAGAAAATTCAAAATCTACCTTAGTTCATAATCTCCACCTTTGTTCAAAGGTCACAATCCTAGACTTGAGGACATATCATTTCATTATATCTATGAGAAGAACATTCAGTACAATGGGGGTATCACCATACACATGAACGCCAAACTCCCCCCTAATAACTATAGTATAAAGAAACTACCCTTTAGGGATAGGAATCTTAACTTTCGTTAACCTCTACAACCATCACCCTATAACTCAGATTCTCATAAGTATACACTTCTACCCTTTTATGACACATGACCAGCCATTCTCCACTCCTTAATATACTAGCATTAAACCTCTAATCGCATAACCTTACAATATAACAAAAATATTAAGACTACAACAAGGGCTCATATCGTCTATCTATATTATCCTCAATTTATCTCTACAGAACACTATACAACAACTTCCTAGACTTCTCCATACTAAGCAATCCAATAACATGAATTGGGTACACATGACACTTATACACTTAAAATCTCATCTAACAACATGCTACCTGGGGTTAAACTTATTCTTATAACCCTAATGCTCTTATCCACCTAATGACTTAGCCACAATTCATCGTCTCAATACTGGTCCTCATGTATATATCACAATTATCCACTCAAATCTTTCATAAGTTATCAACCTAGGTTGCTCCATACATCAAATCAAGCCTACTAATTTAGCCTCATAATTCTCACATCACTATCCCCGAGGTAACATCCTTATCACCATAATCAACATCAAAAGTTCAAGCTTAACACCTTTACCAATCATGAATTGCCTATGAAATAGCCCACGTCCCATACAAGTCCATCAAAATATATGATAATTTAAGCAATCTAAATTGACTACACAACTTGCCACCTACTAGACTAGCTATGACCTAGCACCGCATCTTCTTCCCAATATTTCTACTACATCCTAAAATTGACTACATATCTTGCCACCTGCTAGACTAGCTTACAACTGCTAGATAAAAATTCAAGGGACTCTCGACGTAATAAAACTACATAATTAGGATAGTCGATCCTAATCTTATAACAAAACCTATTAAGTTCTATTAGCATATTATCCTTCCTCACAACTATTATACTTACCTATACATACCCTCTAGTGGAAATACTATTCCAACCTTCAGATACATACCTTCCCCTTTAAGTGAGACATCTGCGATAAAGTTTTTAGAAGGGACTGAATCCACACCTTACCTCAGGCTGGAAAACACGATTCATGAAGATAGAGGTATACACTTGAATCCATACACTTTAATGGACTCCTATAAAGTACTTGTGCCATTTTACAACCTTTTGATGACTCAATTCCAAAGGACCACATTGTTTGAAATCTAAGCTTTTACACTTGTATCACCTCGATAATAAGTCATAGCCCATAATATTAGAACAAAGATAGAATTTGGATAATTTTCATATGGACAACATGACTGCACGATCAAGAGTATAAAATAAAAAGAAACATTTTGTAAATGCCTCATAGCCTCCTCTTTATAAGTATGACATGCTACACACCCATACAAGGGACTCTACTCGACACATCTTTGTTGATGCCTAATCATCCTAAACCTATGCTCTAATACCAACTTTGTCATGACCTAAACTAGGGATTGTCCATGATGGGTATCTCGAGTGCACCATGGATCGAAGACCACCCTCTTTGCCTAATCAATCAAAACACAATACCTATTTAACAGCGGAATCAAATCCAAAAGATCATACATATGAAATAGAGAAACCATATTAAAGTCTAAGCACTCAACAATATCCCAATCCATATTTATCCACAAAACCTCTAAACAAACAAAAACCAATCTAAGTCGGTGCATATCCCGGATGATAGCCAAAAGAATCTAATAGAAGTAGTCTAAGACATAAAGGAAACAAGACTTTAAAATAATAGCCCTTCTAGAAAATAAAAGCTCACCACTTTAAAGCTGACTGCTGGCAACCCAGAAATCCTATCACTGCGCAAAAAGTAGAAGTGTCTTTGTTCCCTACATTACATGTGGATTCATCATCCATAGATAGTTAGCGGGGTGAGACCTAGTATGTAACTCAGGGAAGGTATAAGATAATGCCAAGTTAGAAACCACAGTAAACTCCACATGCACACATTGTACATACATACATACATATATATATAACATAGTGGGATAGGGAACAAGGATTAGAATAAACATAAAATATTAGCCTAGGCTGTGAAACGTAATCATCATAATAGTACCTATGGGCTATATGAGCCCCATATATCACCCCCTGGTTGGGCCCAATGCGTGTAGCTGCACAAATCAGAGAATAATCATAACATACATGCACAGGGGACTTGAACATCTTGGTCATTTATCAAAGGTGACATGAACACCCGATCACAAAGCAAGGGTGACTCAAACAACTAATCATTTTGACCCTCGTGATAGCAAATGTAGTTTCCAGTTATAGTCCCTCAAGGCCTCCATTTTCACGGCTTTGATATACAACCCCCTTTAAGCCCAATAACCCATTCATTTAATCAATGAGTCATTCTTCTAAGAAATATCAAGTGGTATCGTCATACCGACTTTAGCTTGCAAGAGAATGCAATCATGACAAATCAAATAGCCAATAGGACTCTAACCCACTAACCAATATGACTTCGACCCATTTAGCCAACTGGGACATTAAGTCATCAGCCAATAGGACTTTAAAATATTTAGCCAATTAGGACTCAAACCCATTTAGCCATCTGGACTCCAAAGTTCCATTTCAAAATCAATCTATGGCCATAAAGACCTTTCATATCATTCATGTTTTATGAGTATTTTTATGCAATCACCATAATAAAAGAGTAGTCCAATGTTCATATACTCATATTAAAAGCCAAATTCATAATATTGGGTTAGGGTTATACCAATTCAATTATAAAAATTCATAAATTTTGGGCAAACCATGACCCCCTAGTTTATTCGCCATTCCCAAGCATACCACATGTTCAAACCAATGGTTCAAACAATACATGATTCATAGAAGCCATGGGAAAATGTAACGTTAAGGGAGTACACCATGGATGCCACACGGTGCTTACGATCATAAGTAACCACAAGTTAACCCATGAGCTGGTACCTGCTATAAGTACTGAATAAAACTTATAACAATGACGTGTAGAAATTAACTAAAAAATTCCATAAGGTTTTAAGTTCTGAAAAAACAATACAATTGAATCAACAAAATGGAAGCATATGCGGAAATACTGAAATCTGACTGATAGGACTGACAAACTAACTGACTGTTTGAAGTGTCTGAAAGCCTCTAAAATGATTGAGGAATTGATGGGACAATCCCCCAACTAACACTAACTGACTAACTAAAAGGAAATACTAAGAAATATAATAGGTCCTCAAGAGGACTCACCACTGCTGTTGCTGCTGATAAGATAAACTGTCTAAGCATATTCAGGAAATTGTACATCTGAAGCTATGATATTAAACATCATAGTGTAAGAAATGAGTATGCAGTCAATAATTTAAATATAGTGGTATATGAGATTTATAATGCGCTCCCTGTGGATTCGGCCCTAAATCTAGTTGGGTTATTAACAATGACAACCTCACCCCTCAATCATAGGAGTGAGTTGAGCATTATCAGTTACTGGTCCTATCATCTCCCGCTTAGCCTAAAGAAAATATCCTAAGTCTGTGAGCATAAGCTCTAAACTAAACTGTCACCACTTCACACTAGAGTTCGAGGTATAATAAGACACATAAATAATAACTCACCTAGAGAGACTATGACTGATAATGTAAGACCCACTGCTTGTACTTCCTTCTGATATATAAATTTTTAGCTTTCTATAACCCCAGCAATCATCATGCAACAACTTAAACACTGACTAACTTACAATTTTCAAGAGTGGCACCATACCATGAGTTCGCACCATCTAGTGCTTCAACTCTACTTTCTACTAGATCAACCTTCAAAAATTCAAGCTTAGCATCTAACACTTAACATGGATATTCTCAAACTCTTAATGAACCATACTAACTTACTCTTAAAGAACCATACTAACTTCTTTCACAACCTACTAGATACCACATGGTGCTTATGGTCACAAGTGACCACAAGCTAACCCATGAGTTGGTACCTACTATGAGAACTGAATAAAACTGATAACAATGACATGTGCAAAAATTAACTAAAAAATTCCATAAGGTTTTAAGTTTTGAAAAACAAAACAACTGAATCCATAAAACTGAGCCATATGCAGAAATACTAAAATCTGACTGATAAGACTAATAAAATAACTGACTATCTGAAGTGTTTGAAAGCCTTTAAACTGATTGTGGAGTTGATGGGACAAGCCCCCAACTAACTTTGATTGACTAACTTAAAGAAAATACTGAAAGAAACATAATAGGTCCTCAAAACATAAGGACTCACCACTGTTGTTGTTGATAAGATAAACTGTCTAAGCGCGCTCAAGAAACTGTGCGTCTGAACTTATGATATTAAAGTCATAGAGCAAGAAATGAGTATACGGTCATCACTTTGAATGTACTGGTATATGAGATAAGGTTAGGCTAAGGCCAAAATGCACGGGTTTATGCGCATGAAGTAAATGATAAATGAATGGCATGAGATAATTGATACATAAAATACATAAAAACTGTAAAATCTGAGAATGTATGACCAAGCATATAACATGATTCTGAGATAGTATGTAAACTGAAATACTTAAATCTAATAACTAAATAACTGATAAACTGTATGCTATGGTCAGTGCAAACTTGAAATTGAATTTTGTACTGAATACTGAACTGAGACTATGGGAGGTATTATCTAACCAAGATGCCCCATTCTAAGCTGATTAGGGTCTAACCTGTGACCCAAGTTGGAAGGGTGTTGTGACATTCCATGTGTAGTAACAATGGCTATGTGGATCTACTAAGATACTGAAGAACCAGGGTATCAAGCCTAAACTGACGGGTGATCCCTGGGTGGAGTCAAGCCTAAACTGATGGGTGACCCCTAGGAGGTAGTCAAGCCTAAACTGATGGGTGACTCCTCATAACCCACGCTGGCTATGTGGTTTTGGAATATAGAGTCTTCTACTAATGACTTCGTATAACTGATGGGGTAGATCTTTTCCTGCATTCACTCAAAGCTAAGTCCTGCTCCCAACTGAAAGACTCTAATTACTGAACTAAACTGAGCTTAATTGAGCCAACAACTAAACGTGGTACTAACTGAATGACAAGGCTTATGACTTATCTGAAACCATTCTGAAGATACTAAAAAACTATGTATATAGCTAAGTAATGGGTGTTCATAACCCTCCAGGACTCAATGAAAATATCAATAAGGACACAAGCAAGCTTTAACAACCATAATAGGGAATCATTACTTAAAAAACCATCACTTTGGAATTTTATCGAACACATGGAGACCAATACTTTAACATGGGGATGCTTTTAAACATGATTAGATAGCACGATCACATGACAACGTCATAAACTAAGAATTTTTTCTGAATTGCATGAACATGTTACAGAAACTACAATATTTAAAACATACTATAATCCATTTTGTGTGAAAACAATTGTAGTCATGACTTGAAATCAAATTACCAAGATATTGATGAACATATTTCAACTTTCAACGTGTAAAGGCTCTTTTTATAAAAAACTCTTGGAAACATAATACATGATCGAAATTCACAAGTATTTTAGGGAGATAATTCATAGTAACATGTAAAACTCATAACTTCAAACTTGAAAATGAATTCTTGTACTCCATGGGTAAAAAATATGAACATCACACATACCTTAATTGATGAATTGCTGAAGTTTCTTGATGATTTTCTTGAAAACTAAGCTTGAATCCTATAATTTTTTTAAGGAGGCTAGGGTTTATTCTTAAGAGAGGATGCCTTCTTTTGAGAGGATTTTGTGAAATAGGATAGCAAATTATTCTTTTAGGATCCTAAATCCCGTGTTATGTATCAAATAGGTAAAGGTAAAAGACCTAACCCTTGCAAAAATGGAAACAGAAGCTAGAAAAATAAGGGTCGAGTGATGAGACGAGTGCCGCGACCTCTAGACCGGCGGTCTAAGCCCCGGGCGGCGGGCTCTGCCATGGGCACCTCTAGTAGTGCACGAGAGGGAGAATCGCGGGCTTATCTCGGTGCTGCTACTATTTTAGACTTCTAAACATTCCTTTATGCTTGTCCAAAATTTTTGAAACTCACCCGAGATGTACCTTTGACATCCTCGATCATAAATTAACTTTTTGATGTCAAAAGATCAAAAGTTAAATCATCAAACTTTAGGGGATTTAGAAATAACTAAGTCCTAACACTTCGTGAAATTTTCTAACTGTTGGACCCCTTTTATGTATAATAGTAAGCTGGATTGAGCTAAGATCTTATGGGGTCTTACAATATCTCCCCTATTGGAGTATTTGTCCTCAAATGAGACTGGTTAAGTTAAGAGTAATGAAGGAACTGATATTATATACTAAACATGCATGACTAGAAACATGATTACATGACCGATTCTGAAACATGATTCATGGCTGAACTGATTTCATGAATACATGTAAAGATATAAGAATGTTTATAAGGCTGAGATAAAAACAAGAGAGTCAACTTATGAGTACCTATTACTTCAAGATTGATCTTGTTTCATGGATAAAGGTTAAGAGGTTTAGTACATGTAAACTCGGGGTATTACAACATCTCCCCCTTGGGATAGTTCATCCCCCGAATAATACTGACTTGGCTAAAATACTAAGGAATGATTGAGATGATGCACGGGGAACTTACGAACTGAATCATGGCTGAATATCTTGAATTTGAAACATGATGCATGGACTGAAATGGCTCCGTAATTTACATAGATGCGAATAAAGTATATCTTGGAATAGCCATATTTATGACACATTAGATAGTAAAACTAGATCGAAAGATGGAAAAACCATAGGAACTTATCTGTCCGACTACTAATTGAACTGCTGGCTAAATGGACTGAATTATACTAAAAGCTTATACATAACTAAACATTCCACTTTAAAACTTCACTTCACTTGAGGCTCGTGAAAATAATCTCATAGGCACTGATAACTCTACCTACTGAAGTCTGAGCTAAACTGAATTCTCTTTCTATGTTCAAGCCTACTCGAATCTACAAAGTGCACACATAACACTATAATACTAGCCTGAATCATGAATTCAACACACCCTATATTTTCACAACTCCACATCTCATGAATAATTCTTATTATCACTTCAACAACTATATTCAACCTCTTACTAGACATTCACTAACTTGCAGTGCATTCATCCATGTATATGCAAACATGACATTCAAGCATATATGCATAACAATATATCCCTTCTAAACAAACACCCATAAAAACATCTTCCTTATATCCTTCAAACCTCTATTATTGACAACTTCCATGCACTACCCCAAGAAAACACACATAAAACTTTAACTAACCATGACATACATAAAAAACTTGGCCTTAATCTTTCTTCACATTTACAACCTTAGCTAAAACAAGCATACAATAATCTTTTATCAACAAAAAACATTCACTCTCTCCCGTATAAACAATTGTTCATCATTGCTAGCTTGACATAAGGAAAAGTCACTAAAAGGTTAGAACATGAGGACATGAAACATGAAAGGATACTATGCATGGATCAACACTTTACTGAGGCCTGAGGAATATAGTATCAACATTATGGATTCATTACATAGATCAAAACTAATGATATACATAACATAGTCTGAAGTTCGATGATCATTATGATTGTAGCATGAGTACTGGAACTGAACATACTGTAAAGCATGAGTACATGAGTCATGAGTTGTATAACCTAAGTTTGGAGTTCATGAATTCATAGAACATGATTTGCACTACTGGGTGGATTGGAACTCATCATACTAGGAATTGGGATGGTATATAATTTTCCATAAGGTGCACAAATATGATCTATGATCATAGAGACAACATATAAGGCATAAGTATATATCGTGATGATTGAAGTACAAAACTTTGCATTGAGATTGGAATGGGTTGGGTATCTCCCTCCCTAGTATTGTTCTACAGCACCCTGACATTACTACTAGAACTTAAGAGCCTGACTTAGTTACTGATGAGTGGTGATTTTACCACTCATTTGCATGAACTATTTATGTGAACTATCGTGTTTGTAAATTTAAATGAGACATAATTGTTATTTAATGCACAAATCTCCACATTTTGTAGGTATATAGTTGAGAATGAGAAAAGATATGGAATGGAGCTTAAAATGATAAAAAAGGGAGCAAAGAAGAGTGCAATAGAAGACCTAGATCATTTCAGCCTTAGTTACTGCAATTGCGGTCCTCAGGTTGTGGTTGCGGTCATTCAAGATGGTTAGCATAATGTTGTCGTTTGAACAAAATCGGAATTGCATAGCCACAGTTGCAATCAAATCTGTGCGATCGCAGTTTAGCAGGAATAAGCCCAAGGGCATATTTATAACATTACACAAACGAATTCCAAACCATATATAAGCAAAAACCCTTCTTTCTTTGGGCATTGCTTACCTCATATATATTTTTGAATTGAAAGGGAGAAACTCTAATTGAGAAAGTGTGTAACTACTCTTGGGGGCTTAATTTCTTAGTAATTTTGTGAAGAATGAATGTTTTGGATAATCCTTATGGTATATCTCACTTTACTTTCTTCATGAGTAGCTAAGTAATATAGTCTTGGGATTATGTTGAACTAAAGTGTAATTATGTGTGGGTGTTATTATATTTGTATGATTTTTAGTTGTTGAGTATGGATGCCACCACTTGGGTTAATGAGTTGGAATTTAATTGGTGAAAACTCCAAATCTCCAAATGGGTTTAATGGGTGAAAACCCCAAACTCTAAAAACCCTTCATCATCCTTGAAAGAAGAATAAAGGTGAACTTGAGGTAACACATAACATCTTTGAAAGAGGGTTATAGGGGGACAAAGTAATGGTGGACAATTAAGCCTGTGGTTTAATCTAAGAAATAAGTTTATTTAGAGTGTAAATCATGTCAAGAGCATCATCCTAGAAATAGGGATGCTTGATTGAGGTTTTGGGTGATTACAAATTGCACACTTGTTAGGTGCGCGAAAGAGCCAATGGGTGAAATCGTTGTAGTTTTATTGAAAGATTAACTACAGTGACTTTCAACCTAGCCTATCCTTTGGTCAACAACTAAGCTTTATTCTAAATCATCATAAACTCACATGTTTTACCTTTAAGCAGACATAATCCCAAGATCCTCTCTAATCTTGATTTTAAATCAAAAGTGTCATATTCATGCATTGGTAGTCAAAAATTGTTACAATCCAATCCCCCCATTTTATTTTAAATGTGTTATTTATTATCATTTAGGGTAACCTGTTAGTAATTAGAGCACTATAATTCTCTCCTTGTGGATTCGAACCCCAACTCTAGTTGGGTTATTGACAATGATAGCTTCCTCCCTCAATCATGAGAGTGAGTTGAGCGTTATCAAAATGGAGCCATTGTCAGGGAGTGGAATATAGATTTCACTTGTGCGGTGTGATTCTTACTTGGGAATACCCGGGGTGGTGTAATTTACTTTATTTGTTACTTTTGATCTTTTGTAGACAATCAAAGTTTTAACAGAGAAATGAGTGATAACATAAGTAATATGGTCCCCTTTGATGCCCCTCTAGATGATGAGGGCCCACTAAATGAAGTGGGACAAATAAGTGCAATCTATATCTCACCAACTAATGGGAACAGAGTCTTCCATATGACTAGCTTCATGCTTCACATGTTACAAATGAAAGGATTGTACAGGGGTCAAGCCTTTGAGGACCAAAATGTCCATTTAAAGAATTTTATAGAAGTGTGTGTGTTGTTCAATATTGCACACATTACTCAAGAATCCATTTCATTTCACCTCTTCCCATTCTCACTAATGGGCAAGCCGGTTTTATGGATCCACTCACTTCCACCCGGCTTAATTATATCTTGGGACGAGCTTACTACGGTGTTTCTTGATAGATATTTCCCACCATAAAAATTGCTTCAAAAGCGGGACAAGGTTGTGAATTTTTGACAAATGAATGGAGAGCCATTGTTTGAAGCTTGGGAGAGGTTTAATGGTAATCTAGCTCAATGCCCAAATCATGAAGTCTAGAAAAAGATGCTTATCGAGATCTTCTACCTTGCCCTTGATCAATTAAACAAAATGGTGGTGGATATTGCAGCGGGCGGTTCCCAAGTGAAGTCACACCACCATGCAGCCTTTCTATTGATTGGAGAAGTGTCAAAGCAAAATTGGGGTTGGAAAACCCAAGAAACCAAATCTCCCAAGATCCCTTCTACTACTTACATAGTCGATAATGAACAAAGAAAGTGGAATGAAGAAAAGGAGGAGAACATGGCAAAAATGATGACCCAACTTTAACTCTTCACAAATCATGTAATGGGTGCACCCGCAAAAGCAGTAAACATCGTAGCATCAAAATCTTATGAAGATGATGAAGAAACAAAGAAGTTGGATGAGGAAATTCGGTATTTGTCTAACTACTCGGGAGTTCCCACCCCACCTATCAAAGTTAAGGTGGGAACCAAAGTTGGATGGACCGAAAGAAGAATAGAGACTGGATTGATCGGGAATGCAATTTATGACCGTTATGTGCCCCCTCCCTTCCATGATCGAGCTAAGTCTAAGGAGTCAGGTAAAATTGACCCTAAAAAATTCAAGACCAAGGATATGTTAGAAAGAATATTGAATAGAGTGGAAGGTACGGACAAAATGGTCCATGAGTTGAAAGGTAACTTTTCTCAACTTTCCCAAACCGTGGTGTCTCACTATGCCTCTATTAAGCAATTAGAAACCTAAGTTGGGAAAATATCCACCTAAATAAATGCTTGGCCTAGAGGTGGACTCCCTAGTGACACGATTGCTAATCCAAAGAATAATGCCCAAGTTCTAGAAATTATCACAAGTAGTGGAAAGACCCTTGATGAACCATCTAAAGGAGACTTGATTGAGAAAATGCCCAACGTGAAGGCAAAAGAGGTGTTACCTCAAAGTCAAGAAGGAAATGATGAGAAGGAAATCGATAAAAGTAATGAAGAATTAGTTGAGATTAAAAAGCCACAAAGTAAAATAAGTCCCACAATCCAAGTTCCTTTCTAATTACCTCAATGATTGCATAAAAAAGAGGAAGGTGACAAGTTGAGGAAGTTTATTGAAAAACTTAGCAATCTATCGGTAAACAACCCATTGCTCGAGACGATCCAAGAGATCCCGAGATACGCTAAGCTAATGTAAAATTTAATTTCCAAGAAGAAACTTTTGAAGGTGACACCATTGAGGTGACTCATGGGTGTAGTGCTTTCATGGATAGTATAGTTGTGGAAAAGAAAGATTACCCTGGAGCTTCACTATCCCTTGCACAATCGGGACGCATGAGTTTACAAAATCTCTATGTGATCTTGGTACAAGAATCAACTTGATTTCTTTTGTCATCTATAAGAAGATCGGATTGGATGCCCCTACACCGACCTTTATGCAACTTCTCATGGAAAACCGATCCATCAAAAGGTCGGTGAGAATTTTGTTTGATGTCCTTGTTAAAGTGGACAAGTTTATACTCCCAGCGGACATTATGGTATTGCATTGTGAAATGGACCAAGAAGTACCTATTATCCTTGGTCATCCTTTCTTGTCCACCAGAAGGTTCATTGTCAATTTAGAAAAGGGGAAAATAAAATTTAGGGTGCAAGAGAATGAGGTCTCTTTCAAAATATGCAAGATAAAAAAGAAAATTGAGGAGATCTAAGTTGTTTTTGTGGTGGATATGGAGAGTGAGCGGGAGAATAAAGAGGGGATTGATTACCACCATGAGTATTAGAGAAAAAAAAACATCGTGACACAATGATAACTGAGGCGCTATATGGGAGGAAACCCACAAATGCCATGAAAGTGGCCCATATCCTTTTTTCAAATTTCTGTAGTATAGATGTTAGCTTTTGTATATGAATAACTCATACATTTATGGAACTATTGAAGTACGTTGGATAAGCTTGGAAAGGGGGAAGTATGCAATCTTGCTTTGAAAAACTGAACAAAGGAAAAATTGGTAAAAATTGAGCAAAGAGCTAAACAGGGGAAAATAATGGAGCAGAACTGCTCTCAGTTAATGCGATCACGGTTTTCAAGTGCAATCGCAGTCACCCGCGTGTCTGGGATCGTGTATACCTAACCGCGGTCGCGGTCACTTCATCCATTTAATCCCTAATTTCTCTTATTTCTCTCACACTCTTTTTTATGATTGTACTCTCTAATTTAGGCTAGATATGGCCAATTTTGTGGCTCTCAAACATCATCATTGCATCCCTCTTGCATCACAACTCTGGTAAGTATCATGAATCTATGCTTTTATTTTTTAGCATAGGCCCTAGAATTATGATTAAGAGAGAGCCTAAAGTTTTGATTGTTATGCTTTCCGTGTTGTCATACTTGGTGTTGGTTTGGTGATGGATGCTTGAGTAAGGTGTGCACACAAGTGAGGAAATCTTGAGTAACCAATAATATGTGGAAAGTGTAGACAAATGAGATGTGCACACCAAGTATTTGATAGGTTGCCCAAATGAACTTTCAATAGTGATAATTGCATTTGAAAGTGCACATTCAAATGCTTATTCGCATTGATCAATTGGTATTCCTGTAAATCCATATTGTAGATCAAGCTAGTAGCCTAAAAACTTGGGAGGGATTTAAACATGGGGAGCTGGAATGAAACTAGCCTCAGGTATCATGACCGCGGTCATAGTCCGTGATCACGACAATGCAATCAAAGTCTTAACCCGCGATTACGGTAATCAGGGCTAGTTTCTTGCCATGTCAAAAATCTTGCACTCCCAAATTTTTAGACTAATTTCATCAAACACCTTTTTCAATGAGCACTAGTGAACAATGAGGTACAATTTGCATGATAAAATATCATTGATTGATGTAATGTATGCCTAGTGTTTTCAGGACAACCTCATGGACAAGTATGATCATATTCGATTCATGGTATCAAAGTGTCACACTCACTACTATAGTGATCTTCCAAGGACAAAGTTGCTCTTGGAAAGAGGTATTTTCTTAGAAAATGTGCTGGAGAAACTACCGGTATTTCATGAAAAACTTGAAGCCATAGGGTGGAAATGCTTTGCTCTAGAGCCCTGTGTTGCAAATGAACAATGAGTACATGAATTTTATGCCAACATCAGTGGAGTATCCCTCTTTTCCCCATTCAATGTGACTATTAAGTTTTGGGGCAAATCGATGAAAGTTGGGGCTAAGTAAATCAATAATGTTTATGGGCTCTAACATGCAGACATGGGTGAATTCAAAGAAAAGCATTGTAAACTGGGGAGTTAGTTGGCATAACGGCTATGCCCCAAAAAGAAAGTCTCTTAGGCAAAGACTAAAAGCAATATCTCCATTAACGACTACACTTCCAAGGCTCAGATATGGATGCATATTATTTGTAGTTGAGTCTCTCCTTACACCCATATAACAGTAGTCCCAGATTTGTGTGCTCGAATGGTTGCTTGTATTATAGATGGCATCCCTTTGGATGTTCGTCAGCTTGTAGTGAATAAAATAGACCATTTCAAGAACCAAGGTGGTGTGCATCTCTTCTTTCCCTTTTTGATTACTAAGCTTTCTAGGAGAGCAGGCATTTAAGAGTATGCTATTGATACGTGGATGCATCCTGGTACTCCCATCTACTCCTGGAGGATTCTAGGAGAGGGCATACCTAGCAAAGAAAAAAAGCAAAAGATTAACTTAGAAAAGACATTATGTATTGAGACTAAGTCTCATAGGCCAACCACTATCAAACCTCTTAAGGAGATTGGAGTTGATATTGCAGCCATCATAGAGCTTGTGTCTAGTTTTCCCTAAGGACTGAGAGAGCCTTCCACCACCCATCAGTCATATATGTCACATACCGATTATGAGAAGTAGAGGGATGACTAAAATAAGCAAGAGGCTACCATTGCTAAGCTTGAGAAATCCTACTCCTCTTTGGCGAAGTCACACCGAGACCTCCATATTGAACATAAAAAAGGGTTACAAGAAAGAAGAAGAGAGATGAGTTCTTTATTAAGATGTGAAAGGGGGTGAAGGGTCTATGAAAGGTCCTAAAACCCCAAGATAGACTTCCTTCCTCTTGGGTGGAGAGTGATGATAAGGCCCCAGCTGAGTGGACTAATCTTGAGGATAATGGTGACGATGTAAAATCTGAGAGTGAAAGCAGACCTTGATGTGGTTTTAGGGAGCATCCTTATCTCTTTTATCCTTGATTATTTATACAGTGAGGACATTGTTATACATTCATTTAGGGGTGTCTCCTTATTCATTTGATTTGGGCCTGTATTATTGACATTTCAGCGTACTTTTCTACTCTTTTTGAAAATTCTTATTTGGACTGTAATATTCGGGCACTTGGATGGTGCCCACATTTGCATGGATTAGTTACTCTGTTTTTAGTTTGTCTCTCTATTTTATTTTTAATAGAAGAGATTTTCCATTGTGATTGGATTTCTAACCATGGGTGCAGGGGAAGTATGAGTACTCGTGGCACCAAGGCTATAAAATATAAGGAAAGTCTGAGTACCTGTAGCATTGATAATTTGGGATTGCATTCATACCCATTGGTAAAGACTGACTAACCATGTGGGTGGTTCGCCCGTACTATAGTTTGCAATGTGAGACTATAGCTAAGGTTGTTTCCATGATTAGAAAATTATGCGTGGTGCAGATATAAAAGTGAACAACCCCCTCCGTTCAAAAATTTTGCAAAATTCAAAGGCATGGACGTGAGCAACCTCGTGATGAAACTCTCCCTCTTTCTATGACTCTGAAAATTAACTTTGGAAACTAGTAAATACTCCATCTTTGTCTCGAGTGGGTAGAACAATTGAACCCCCTTGACAACATTCACATGCCAAGTGTGTGAGCTTAATTGTCTATATCTCATGTGTACTTGTACCATCTAGAACTTGCCCCATTAGTCTTTCAAAGATAAATTTTGATTGTGCTTGGTTGGTAAAGTGATCATAGGCTATCTTGTGATTTTGGAAGCCCACTTTAGCCTAAAAATCCTACCAATACATAGGATTTACCCCTAGTCACCCTTTTTAAGCCTTTGGAGTTTTCTTTGGTAAACGCATTACAAGTCGTGACCCTTCTATTCATCCTCTCTTAAACCTTATCCTCCTTGAACTTAAGAATACAAATAGAGGCTACCTAAGTTGGGGGTGGTAGAAAGAGAAAGAAGTTGAGCTATGAAGTCATAAGAAAGTGCCTACAAGCTTAAACATGTAAGGATTTTGGTTTGAAAGAAGATATAGTCTATCAAAAGAAAGAGCTGCATGAAGCTTAATGCAAGGAAAAAGAGTAAAAAAAGAGAGGTGAAAAGAAATTAGGTAAACAAAAAGGGGCAAAGTAGGAAAAATGGTAAAGTGAAAAGAAGTGGCCCAATAGTAAAGTATGAAAAGAGTATAATGCAGAAGTTCAAGGAGGGTTTAGCCTTATTTTCCTAATTTGATATCCTACCCTACCCTAAACCTACATTACAAGCTTAAAAAACACTTTGTGATTCCTAACCAAGTGTAGTCATTGTTGTGGTGATTGAAAATAGGGGCATGCCTATGGAATGGTACTTGTTAACATGGGGAATTTCTTGAGCGAGTGAGTTTTTGCACTTAAAATTCCTTGTTGCGTGATTGGTAACTAGGCGTGTGAAATCTTCTTTCTTGTGAGGAGGATGTGAACAGGTTGAGGTGGGTGAAGTTGTCATCTTCTGCATGATGAGATAAAAGGAGGTATAACATGGTGTGGTTAACAAATGAGTCATTTCTAGAGTGCTAGTAGTTGTTATGTGGTTGCTCCTCAAAGTTTATTGCATCCTTCGTTGTTCCATTTTATGATGAGGGGAGTCGTAAAAAAGTTAGTTGACCCATGTGTGAAGAGCTTTTTGTGGTTGTAATCAAGTTGGAGTCTTTATGATCATTATAACTAACATGTGGGCATACATGGGGAGTTGTCTCATAGTAAAAAGTGGTGCTGCTTGAGGACAAGCAAGATTCTAAGTTGGGGGTATTGATGAGTGGTGATTTTACCACTCATTCACACTAACTATTTATATACAGTACCATGTTTGTAAAGTTAAATAAGACACAATTGTTATTTAATTCACTAATCTCCATATTTTATAGGTATATAGATGAGAATGAGAAAATAATGTGGAATAGAGCTTAAAATGATAACAAGGGAGCAAAGAAGAGTGCAACTAAAGACCTGGAGCATTTCAGCCTCAGCAACTGGGATCGCGGTCCTCAGGTTGCGGTTGCGGTCAGTCAAGATGGTCAGCATAATGCAGTCGTGGAACAAAATTATGGTTGCATAGCCACGATCGCGGTCAAGCCTGTGCGATCACAGTTCAGCGGGAATATGCCCAAGGGAATATTTGTAACATTGCATAGAATAATTTTGAACCATAAATAAGAAAAACCCCTTCCTTCTTTGGGCATTGCTTTCCTTATAGATATTTTTGAATTGAAAGGAAGAAACCCTAATTAGGAAAGTATATAACTACTCTTGGAGGCTTAATTTTTAGTAATTTAGTGAAGAATGAATGTTTTGGATAATCCTTATGGTATATATCTCTTTACTTTCTTCATGAGTAGCTAAATAATTTAGTCTTGGGATTATGTTGAATTAAAGTGTAATTGTGTGTGGGTGTTGTTGTGTTTGCATGATTTTTAGTTGTTAAGTATGGATTCCACCATTGCTTGGGTTAATGAGTTGAAATTTGATGGGTGAAAACTCCAAACCTCCAAATAGGTTTGATGGGTGCAAACCCTAAACTCTAAAAACCCTTCATCATCCTTGAAAGTGTGATAAAGGTGAACTTGGGGTAACCAATAATATCCTTGAAAGAGGGTTATAGGGGGACAAGGTAATGGCGGACAATTGAGCCTGTGGTTTACTACCTTTTGCAATCTTAGAAATAAGTGTATTTGGAGTGTAAATCATGTTAAGAGAATCATCCTATAAATAAGGATGCTTGATTGAGGTTTTGGGTAATTACGAATTGCACACTTGTTAGGTGCTCGAAAGAGCCAATAGGTGAAATCATTATAGTTTTATTGAAAGATTGGCTACAATGACTTTTGACCTAGCCTATCCTTTGGTCAACAACTAAGCTTCATACTAAACCATCATCAACTCACATGTTTTACCTTTAGGTAGACATAATCCCAAGATCCTCTCTAATATTGATTTTAAATCAAAAGTTGCATTGGTAGTCAAAAATAGTTAGAAACCAGTCCCCTCATTTTATTTTACATGTCTTGTTTAAAATCATTTTGGGTAACCTTTTAGTAATTAGAGCACCCATAGGACTTGAAATTTATAATTCGCTCCCTGTGGATTCGACCCCAAATCTAGTTGGGATATTGATAATGACCGCCTCACCCCTCAATCATGGGAGTGAGTTGAGAATTATCAGTTACTGGTCCCATCATCTCCCCCTTAGCTGATGTGTGAGCATATGCTAACATATTTGAGGCTTTTAACACTAAATAATTGCAAGGTCTTGAGTAACTTTAGTTATTTTTGATTAGTTTATGTTTGATTTTGCAGTTTAAGCTGATATGATAGAGAACCAATAATAATGGAAGCAAAAAGGTAGAAATTTGAAGAAATCTAAAGACATGTGTGGCAGACGACATTTGTGATAAGTTGTCAACCCTGTGATAAGCTATCAGATTAGTCGTCATCAGTAGACAGAGAATTGGCCTAAAGTAGAAGTTGTGATGACATTTTGTGATAAGACATCAAGGGTCTGATAAGTTAGTAAGTTTGTCATCAGCCTTAAACAGGGAATGAGTTACAGCTGGTAGAATCGATGACATTTTGCGATAGGCCGTCATAATGGTGATAAGTCATCAGGAGTGCCGTCAAACTTAGGTAGGACATGAGAATTAGAGCAAAAGTGTGATGACATTTCTGATAAGTCGTCACGGTCCTGATAAGCCGTCCAAAGTTGCCGTCAACCTAAGACAGGACTAGTACAGATTTGAAGAAGACCTGATGACATTCTTGATAAGTCGTCAGGATCCTGATAAGGCGTCACCAATAGTCATCGTCTATTCTGAGAAAATGTTGTAACCTTGATTTTGTTTCCTTATTTAGGGTTAACTATTTAAAGCTTTGTTTTAGGGTTTTCTAGAGAGAATAATTATTTTTTTTTATTATTGTTATTATCATTATTCCAGACAAAGTTGATACCTTGAGTTTGGGATAGCATATTCTGATATTTTCTCTCTTTACTTCTTTACTTTAACAACACAACTATTTTTTTGAGAGATTATTATCAGTATTTTGGGATTTTTCCTTTGTGATCTAATCTGTGATTCACTAGCTATTATTCATCTCTATAAGTTTATCTTTCAAATCATGAATTCAATTATGTGTTTCGTTCTTTACATCACGAGTGGCTAAACTCCATTAACCTGAGTTATGGGATCTAGGGTTAGGTCTTGATATGGTGCTAAGTATTCAAGATTCAAAAGGTGGTAGGATTTCTTGATAATTTTGAAGTTTTAACTAATGTCTGTTGGTTGGAAACAGTAGACACACCTGCTTTGATTTGCTTGGGAAAGAAATCAAATATAGTAGGAAGTGAATTATCAACAGGGACTCGAAAATACTTCATTTAATAATCTGTGTTGTAACAAGGTTGGTTAACCTGAGGTAAAATCTGGGCAGTAAATAGAAATTCCCTAAGTCCGAGAGCATTAGGGAATTAAATGCTTAAGTAGGTCGAGAGACATTTAAGCATAACATCGATAAAGATAGCTTGTTATCCGACCCACCGTGAGGATCTTGAATCACTTAGACTATCTGTCATGTACCGGAATCCCTAGTGAACATAATTCTGGTTATTTCATAAACTCTTGATTTACAAACACCAAAAGTAAAGTGACAAACAACAACTTGTTAAGCCTAAACCCCCCATTTTAAGAAACATTAAACTATCAGTGGATTAAATCGCAAACAACTTGAGTTCACACCATATTCCCTATGGGATTCAACCCTAACCTAGTTGGATTTTATATTGACAACGATCGCTTACACCCATTCAAGAGTGTAATTTGAGCGTAATCAAAACTGGCGCCGTTGCCGGGGAATATGGTTGTAAGCTGAAGTTTGTATGCGCTAATTGACTGTTAGTTAAGTTTCCTAGATTTATATTTATTTGTTGTTTTTGTTTATTTGCAGGATTTTATAGTGTATGCCAAGCACCAAAATTTTTGGAGAAAAATTATTACCACTAAATATGGAACCGTAACGAATAGGAAGAATGACAGACTAGCATAGCACTGACAGACTGGCAGCCTTAGCTATCGCTCAGGTGAATGTGCAAAATGTCAGGCAATATGTACAATATCCAAACCCTGAGGATGAAGATTTTTGGGACGAGGAGTTATTGAACCCTGGTAACCCAAGGCGTGCAGAGCAGATAGCTACACAAGTGCCACATAATGTTAATCAGAACCGTCCGTTCCAAAGAAGACAAGAGTACCAGCTGGTCCAATATTATCTGAATGATGATGATGATAATGATGGCATAGATGGGGCAGGTGCAACGGGTGCAATTATTCCTCCACCATTGGCACCTGCAGCCAAGTTCAATATTACGAGTACTATGATCCAACTCCTCAATCTGAAGGGGTTGTTTGGTGGCCTTCCTGGGGATGATCCGAACCTAGATCTGGTGAATTTCATCACCATATGCAAATCTTTTGATAACCCAGGAATGGGCCAGAACGCTATCCGGTTGAGGTTGTTACCGTTATCTCTGTCTGGGGAGGCAACATTGTGGCTGAATGAGCTTACACATGGTTCCATCACCCACTGGAGGCAATTAAAAGAAGAGTTCTTAAAACGGTTTTTTCCACCCTTCAAGAGGGTACAATTGAGGGAAGAAATCAACAATTTTAGACAGCTTCCTACTGAAGCTTTGCATGGGACTTGGGAGAGATTCAAGAAGAAACTAACACAGTGACCGAACCACAATATGATAGACCTACACTTGATGTAGACTTTATACAGGGCCCTCAACTCTGTAACAAAGCTGATTGTAGATAATGTTGCTGGTGGTTCGTTTGTTGATCTGTTTTTTCAAGATGCCTCAGATTTGCTAAATAGGATGACCAAACAAAGTCAGGCATGGCATACCAGGGAGTATATGGTAGCAAGACCTACTATTTTTGTTGGTATATCTGCTAAACAATGCAGGAAAGATGAGGAGAAGGATTAAGACATGTCCCATCTAAAGACTCAGATGGAATTGCTCACCATGCACTTATTGTCAAGAAAGACTGAGAAAGTGAAAGCTGTAACATCTCAAGACCGAGTGGATGTGGATCCTGTAAAAGAGATGAATTATGTTAATAATAAGGGGGTTTCTGAGGTAATATCCAAGTGAATCAAGGTCGGAACGTTTATGACAAGCCTGGTTACAAAGAAAGAGAGCAAGGAAACTGGAGAAGCAATAATGACAATAGTGGTTTATATGTTCCTCCTAGAAATTGGGAAGCTGCTGCAACTAGCTCTGGAGAGATGTCCATGGAGGACATGATGACAAAATTTTTGAAGGGAGTTGAGGCCACCAACTCTGGTGTAACCACCATGAAGACCGATCTGACATCTATCAGTTAGTTGGTGCACTCACACTCCACTTCCATCAAATAGTTGGAGCAGTAGATGAGCCAACTTTCTGCTGCATTCAACCAGAGAAAGAGCGGAACGTTACCAAGTGATACAGTTTAGAATCCGCAGAATGATGGCTCATGTATGGTGATTACCACTAGGAGTGGTAAGATATTATCTGTCCCTTCTGTGGGCTAATTTGTAGATGGTGAGGTAGTTGTTGATGAATCCGAAGAAAATAATCCAGTGAAGTCTGAGAAGATGGATAGTTCTGTTAATGCTTTGGAGAAAGAAAGAGAGAAGGAAGAGGAAGTGGTGTTGAAAACTATCCCAAGACCACCACATCCCTTTCCTCAACGATTAAATAAGAAGGCTGATGATGCAAAATTCAGAAAATTCCTGACAATGCTCAAGCAATTAGCATTAAATGTGCCTTTTGTTGAGGCACTTAAGAAAATGCCAGGATACACAAAGTTCATGAAGGACCTTGTGACCAAGAAACGGAAGGTTAGCCATGAGCCGAAGGACAATCTTCTCCATTGTGGCGCTATCTCTACAAGGTATTTAGTGTAGAAAAAGGCAGACCCGAGAGCGTTTATCATTTCGTGTACTATTGGTTCCCTGAAATTTACCAAAGCATTATGCGATCTGGGAGCCAGTATAAACCTAATGCCACTTGCTGTGTACGAAAAATTGAGTTTGGGGAATCCTACCCCAATAAATATGCGGTTGGTGATGGCAGATAGGTCTGTGAAGCAGCCTGTGGTCATATTACTCGATGTTTTAGTAAAGGTAGCCGATTTTATTCTGCCTTCTGATTTTGTAGTCCTAGATTGCGAGGTGGACTTTGAAGTGCCCATCATCTTGGGCAGACCATTCCTTGCAACCGGGAGAGTGATCGTAGACATGGAATTGAATGAGCTAAAGTTCAGGCTAAATGATAAAGATGCACGCTTCGAGATACACTCATCCATGACTCAGCAAAAAGAGATGGGTGTTTTCTCAATCGTTGATGTATTTTATGAAGATGATAAAGGGGTATCAACAGGTTATCTTGGCAAAGTCTGAGTAGTCAAGATAACCAAGTCGTGCTGCGACGTTAAATCAGGAGCTGCATGGGAGGCAACCCATGAACCTCAAGATTGATCCATTCCAGGTATACTCTAACCCTTAGTTTAGCTTTATTTTCAATTTTAAGTTGAGGGTGTAGGGTAGGATGTTGTTGTAATAATTTTTGGTAGAAAATTAGGAGTAATACAGGTACTTGAGGTAGTTATATTGTTTTGTGACTTTTGAGCACCTCTCCATTGATCTGATTTTATAACTGTGTGAATTGCATTCATCTGTGACTGTGGTGCATCTTTTTATGGCATTAGTCTGGCAACTTGACAATTTTTGCTAAATAAATTTCATGAATCGGATAAGTAGTGATATGTGATGTACTTGTATGCCATGTATTTGTGAGATCTTACTCAGCTCCTACTGTGTGCCAAATCTAGAACTTACCCTGTTAGTCCTGTCTAGGTTGTAGGATAGGGGTTAGTAAAAGATCATAGGCCATTTTTTATTGTAACCCACTTTCAGCCTAAATGACCTTCCCAATATGAATAATATCCTTTGATACCTGATTTGAGCCTATATGCCTGTTTCTTTCTGTGAAACCTCACACCTTCCCATTTACCTCAGAATAAACCTATGTTGGCCTTGGTCCTCCTTGGACACTGTGCACCTTGACTTAGGCAAACAACCTAAGTTGAGGGTGGCTATTATAGGGGTGCATGATGCAAATTGAGCATGAAGAAAGGTAGAATAAAAGAAAAGAATAAAAAGTTGGGTGTAGTGAAAAAGGAATAAGAAAAGAGAAAGTTGTATTAAATATGATAAAAAAAATAATATGATGATTGAAAAGACCGCATCCATCTTGAGCATGTGTGATCAATAAAGAAGAGGAAGAAATGAAGGTTGAGAAGTGAAACCCTAAGAGTTTAGTGTAATGTCAAGGAGGCATAGTCACTCTAAAATATCCATGAATATCATACAAGACCCTAGCCTACATTACAAGCCTAAGAAAAGCCCTAAAGTGATCCTAACTGACCTACCTAAAGATTTACGAACTGACTATAAGGGCAAGCCTATGGAATTTGACATGCAGTGTTTGGAAATTCATTCTGAGAGTGAGACTTGTGATTATCCCTATGTTTATGTATGTGAATTCTGATATGAGTGAAAAAGGGATTTCTTTGTTGTGAGGGCACATTGGGTATGTTTCTAAGTCACTGACTTGCTCAGATAGTGTGATC
Source organism: Capsicum pubescens (assembly GCA_030864215.1). Classification (NCBI taxonomy): domain Eukaryota; kingdom Viridiplantae; phylum Streptophyta; class Magnoliopsida; order Solanales; family Solanaceae; genus Capsicum; species Capsicum pubescens. The sequence goes on from CM061549.1 coordinate 174,508,989, forward strand.
TTGGTATGGTATGATTGTATTGCTGAATTTTTTCCGTATCTTGATGCTTGTGAGTTGCATGATTGTTCTTCAAAACATCAACAATGAGTTTTAAATTGATTGACCTTGAAGATGTTGAAATTATTCTGAACTAATATGAGTAGTTAGCTGCCAAATTGTACTTTGTATTCTCTTAGTTACATTTTGGTTGCTTGAGGACAAATAATTGTTTTAAGTTGAGGGTGTTGATGTGTGAGCATATGCTAACACATTTGAGGCTTTTAACTCTAAATAATTGCAAGGTCTTGAGCAACTTTAGTTATTTTTTATTAGTTTATGTTTGATTTTGCAGTTTAAGATGATATGATAGAGAACCAACAATAATGGAAGCAAAAAGGTTGAAATTTGAAGAAATCTGAAGACAAGTATGGCTGATGACATTTGTAATAAGTCGCCAGCCCTATGATAAGCTACAGATTGGTCGTCATCAGTAGACAGAGAATTGGCCTAAAGTGGAAGTTGTGACGACATTTTGTGATAAGCCATCAAGGGTCTGATAAGTTATCAAGTTTGTCGTCAACCTTAAATAGGAATGAGTTCCAGCTGGTAGAATCGATGACATTTTGTGATAGGCCGTCATAATGGTGATAAGTCATCAGGAATGCCATCAAACTTAGGCAGGACATGAGAATTGGAGAAAAAGTGTGACGACATTTCTGATAAGTCGTCACAGTCTTGATAAACCGTCAGAAGTTGCCGTCAACCTAAGACAGAACTAGTGCAGATTTAAAAAAGACCTGACGATAATCTTGATAAGTCGGAATGATCCTGATAAGAGGTTACCAATAGTCGTCGTCGTCTATTCCGATAAAAAGCTGTAACCTTGATTTTGTTTCCTTATTTAGGGTTAACTATTTAAAGCTTTGTTTTAGGGTTTTCTAGAGAGAATAATTATTTTTGTTATTATTATCATTATTCTACACAAGGTCGACACCTTGAGTTTGGAAAAACATATTCTAATATTTTCTCTATTTATTTCTTGACTTTAACAACACAACTATTTTTTTGAGAGATTATTATCAGTATTTTGGGATTTTTCCTTTGTGATCTAATCTGTGATTCACTAGTTATTATTCATCTCTGTAAGTTTATGTTTCAAATCATGAATTCAATTATGTTTCGTTCATTACATCATGAGTGGCTAAACTCCATTAACCTGAGTTATGGGATCTAGGATTAGGTCTTGATGAGGTGCTAAGTATTCAAGATTCAAAAGGTGGTAGGATTTCTTGATAATTCTGAAGTTTTAACTAATGTCTGTTGGTTGCAAACAATAGACACACCTGCTTTGATTTTCTTGAGAAATTAATCAAATATAGTAGGAAGTGAATTATCAACAGGAACTCGGAAATACTTCGTTTAATAATCAGCGTTGTAACAAGGTTGGTTAACCTGGGGTAAAATCTGGCCAGTAAATTGAAATTCCCTAAGTCCGAGAGGATTAGGGAATTAAATGCTTAAGTAGGTCAATAGATATTTAAGCATAACATCGATAAAGATAGCTTGTTATACTACCCATCGTGAGGATCTTGAATCACTTGGAGCATCTGTCATGTACCGGAAGCCTTAGTGAACATAATTCTGGTTATTTGATAAAATCTTGATTTACAAACACCGAAAGTAAAGTGACACAAAACAACTTTTTAAGCCTAAACTTCCCATTTCAGGAAACACTAAACTATCAGTGGATTAAATCGCAAACAACTTGAGTTCACACTATATTCCCTGTGGGATTCGACCCCAACCTAGTTGGGTTTTATATTGACAACGATCGCTTACACCCATTCAAGAGTGTAATTTGAGCATTATCATTAGCCTAAAGACATCATCCTAAGTCTGCGGGCATAAGCTCTAAACTGAACTGTCACCACTTTACAATAGAGTCTAGGGTATAATAATAAATGATAACTCACCCTGAGAGACTATGACTGATAATGTAAGACCCACTACTTGTACTTCCTTCTGATATACAAATTTCTAGCTTTCTATAACCCTAAAAATCATCATGTAATAACTTAAACACTTACTAACTTACAATTTTCAAGAGTGTACCCATACCATGAGTTCGCACCAGCTAGTGCTTCAACTCTACTTTCTACTAGCTCAACCTTCAAAAATTCAAGCTTAGCTTCTAACACTTAACACAGATATTCTCAAACTCTTAATTAACCATACTAACTTCCTTAATAGCCTACTAATATCACTTATTAATACTTATATTTTGAAATAACAACTCAAATTCTTGCTTGCACTACTTCAAGCCTATCGATTCACCTTGATACAACTAGCCCCATGGATACAAAATTTACTAAATCCAGATAATACTATCCCCACTTTACTATTTCTAAACTTCTTGGTTCATGCTTTTAACTCTAGGTCATATGCTACCATAAGATTCTGAGAAGGTATCTAAAAACATATCTGACTGTCTTAGTGCACGAGTTTTATGTACATGGACGAACACTTTCAATGTGTAGAACATAAGGGACCTGATGGGATCTTTATCCTGCCTGCAATCCAATAACTTTTTTGTGGGGACTGTCTAAGAAAGCTTTATCTGTAGGGATTTGAGCTTGACTATTTTTGTTACCTCGAAAAAAGGCAGAGATGGAATGAATAGATCAAGATGAGAATTTGTATAAGTTTCTTAGAGAACTTTTCTATAGAACAATTTGAGACTTGAAAGAAGGGAAATATTTTCTAAACCATCTTGTAGCCTCTTGTCTATAAGTGTGGCACGTTTCACACCCATGCACAAGAAACTACTCAACGCAGTTTTCAGACTCCCAAGGACACCTTAAAACCTTTGGCTATGATACCAAGTTTGCAATACCACGGGAGTACACCCTGGGATGCCACACGGTGCTTACGGTCACTAGTGACCATAAGCTAACCCATGAGTTGGTAACTCCTGTGAGCACTAAATAAAACTGATAACAATAACATGTGTGAAAATTAACTGAAAAATGCCATAAGGTTTTATGTTCTGAAAAACAATACAATTGAATCCACAAAACTGAACCATATGTAGAAATACTGCAATCTGACTGATAGGACTGATAAAATAACTGACTGTTTGAAGTGTCTGAAAGCCTCTAAACTGACTGAGGAGTTGATGGGATAAGCCCCCAACTAACTTTGATTGACTAACTAAAAGAAAATACTAAAAAAAACACAATAGGTCCTCAAAACATAAGGACTCACCACTGCTATTGTTGATAAGATAAATTATCTAAGCGCGTTAAGGAAACTGTACCTCTGAACTTATGATTTTAAACATCATAGAGCAAGAAATGAGTATGTGGTTAATACTTTGAATGTACTGGTATATGAGATGAGGTTAGGATAAAATGCACAGGTTTATGCATATTAAGTAAATGCTAAATGAATGGCATGAGATAATTGATGCATAAAATACGTGAAAGTTGTAAAATCTAAGAATGCATGACCAAGCATATAACATGATTCTGAGATAGTCAGTAAACTGAAATACTTAAATCTGATAACTGAATAATTGAGAAATTGTATGCTATGGTCAGTGCAAACCTGAATCTAAATTTTGTACTGAATACTGAACTGAGACTATGAGAGGTATCATATAACCAACATGCCCCATTCTAAGCTAATTGGGGTCCAACCTGTGACCCCAGTTGGAAAGGTGTTAGTGACATGCCTCGGGTACTAATAATGGATTTGTGAATCTACTAAGATACTGTAGAACCACGGTATCAAGCCTAAACTGACAGGTGATCCTTGGTCAGAGTCAAGCCTAAACTAACGAGTGACCCCTGGGAGGTAGTCAAGCCTAAACTGATGGGTGACTCCTCATAACCCATGTTGGCTATATAGTTCTGTAATATAGGGACTGCTACTAACGACTTTGCCTAACTAATGGGGAAGCCATCATCCTGCATTCACTCGATGCTAAATCCTACTCTACACTAAAAGACGCTGATTACTGAATTAAACTAAGCCAACAACTGAACATGGTACTAACTGAATGACAAGGCTTCTGATTTATCTAAAACCATTCTAAAGATACTAAAAAACTATGTAAACAACTAACTAACGGGTGTTCATAACCCTCTAGGACTCAATGGAAATATCAATAAGGACACATGTAAACTTTGACAACCATAGTAGGGAATCATTATTTTAAAACCATCACTTTGGCATTTTATCAAACATATAGAGATCAATACTTTAACATGGGGATTCTTTTAAACATGATGAGATACCACGATCATATGACAAAATCATAAACTAAGAATTTATTCTGAATCACATGAACATGTTACAGAAACTACAACATATAAAACATACTATAATCCATTCTGCGAGAAACAATTGTAATCATGACTTGAAATCAAATTACCAAGATATTGATGAACATATTTCAACTTTCAACGTGTAAATACTCTTTCTATCAAAAACTCTTGGAAACATAATACATGATCGAAATTCAAACGTGTTTCATGGAGATAATTCGTAGTATCATGTAAAACTCCTAACTTCAAACTTAAAAACTGATTCTTGGACTCCATGGGTTAAAAGGACCCATGAATGAACATCATACATACCTTCATTGATGAATGTGTGAAGGTTCTTGGTGATTTTCTCAAAGACTAAGCTTAAATACCTTGATTCTTTTAAGTAGGCTAGGGTTTATTATTGAGAGAGGATGCCTTCTTTTGAGAGAATTTTGTGAAATAGGATAGTAAATTATGCTTTAAGGACCCTAAATCCCGCGTTATGGACCAAATGGGTGAAGTAAAAAGACCCAATTTCCATTGTAAAAATGAAAACAAAATATGGAAAAATAAGGGGCGGGCGATGAGCCGGGCGTCACGGGCTATGGACCAGCAATCTAAGCCCCGCACAGCGGGCTCTTCCGTGGTCACCCCTAGAAGTGCATGGGAGGGCGCAGCGCAAGATTATCTCGATGCTTCTACTGGTTGGAATTCCAAACATGCCCTTATGCTCATTAAAAAATTCCAAAACTCACCCGAGATATACCTTTGACATCCCCAATCATGAATCAACTTAAAAATTAAATTTTCAATATCGGAAAGGTTGAAAATTAAATTATCAAAGTTCAAGGGCTTTAGAAATGACTAAGTCCTAACACTTAGTGAAATTTTCTAACTCTTGGACCCCTATTAAAGACAATAGTAAGCTGGATTGAGCTAAGATCTTACAGGGTCTTACAGAAGAGCTATTAATTAAACAATGTTCAATAACCCTCAAACCACATTTAAAATCAATAATAAAATCACATGAGTATAATTATAACATATGCTTTTGATAAAATATGATTTGGGGAAGAGTAACATGCCTGAGATATCAAGAATTATGAAGAGAAATCAACCCTTGAAGCTTGTGATGTCCAACCTTGAGAAAACCCTAATGTTCCTGACTTATGGATTTAAAGAGGAGAGAGCAGTGTTTTGATTTATATAATTGAATATAAAAGGGCATATTAGTATTTTTTAAGTCTTGGGAGAGGATTTTGTGGTATGTAAAAGACCCAAATACCTCTAAAGAAACATAAAAACTTACAGAAATTCCTCAGTTGACAACAAGGTTGACGGCCCATCAGTTTAGTGACGTCTCGTCACCCTAGTCGTCACTTTCAAGATGGATTTTTTCATTTTCTTGTTAAGGCTAACGACTTGAGTTGAAAACTCATCACCTAGCTGATGGCTCATCACCTTAGCCATAACCTAGCTGACAGCTTGTCAGCCTAGTAAAATAAGTATAAAATTCTACTCCAATATCATATTAATATTTAATTGGATGCGTTTGAAAGAAGACTCAAAGATATTTAATTTGGTGTATAGTAGGCAACCTATATCTTTATATTCAAGAAGTAATGGTCACTGGAAGTTGACCTACGTTGAAATATTCACTAAAACCCAATCGATAAGAAGTTTCTCAACTCGTCTTTGAGTTAATAAATTTTTATAATCTCAACTTATCTCCAAAGATGTTCCTACACTATATATGTAATGCCCCGAGTCTGTACCCTAGATGCTACATGGTGCTCATAATCTAAAAAGACCACAAGCTAACCCATGATTGGTTCCTGCTACAATAACTGAACAATAATACTGAATAATTTGCGGAATTAGGCGGAAACATATGCCATAAGGTTCAAATATGTAAATAAATTTGAATGCGGTATCAAAATACCAAAACTGAATATAAGTACTAAAAAACTGAAAAATTGTCTGAAAATACTCTAGTTTGAAAAAGCCTCTAACTGTCTGAACTGTGGAGTTAATAGAACAAGTCCCCAAATAGCTCCATATACTGAAATAAAACTGAAGTACTGTAAATAATAAGCATGTCCTCGAACTATGAGGATTCACCACAACTCTGAAAGCTAAGAATCTAAACTGCTAAGGGTGCTTTGGGGATCGTGCATCTGAACCTATGATATAAGACTTCATAGCGCAAAAAAAAGCATTCGTCAGTACTTTAAATGTACTGATATGCTCAGTGAGGTAGGCTGAAATACATGGGTTCATATGCATGAACAATAATAACTGAATAACATGAGTATGACTGAGTAAGAGTACATGCATGAACACATAGACTATAATTGATATTGTGCTAATACTGAGTACTGAATCAGAATACTGATAACCGATATCTGGGTTTATGAATATTATATTACAAATTATCTGAATGACTGTATTTGACAGTTCTGAGTACTGTGGAACCATACTGAGTTCTGTACTGAGCTGAGTGACCATGTTTGATAGTCCAGTATCTGTAAAACTGAACTAAGTTCTATTTTGAGACTGAGACTGAAACTAAGAATGTGGGAGGTAATCATCTAACCGACATGCCCCTTTTCTAGTTGCTTTGGGGACCAACCTGTAACCCCAGTTGGAAGGGTGTCAATACCGTTCCAAGGGTAAGGACAAGCTGTGAGTTAAACCTTTATGACAGTAAGCTCATTCATCAACCCTCGCTGGCAGGATAACTCGGATAAGAAGTATCAACCCTCATAATGTCTGGCAAGAAGATACCTCAACCTGCGCTGTCTATATAGTTTTGTAACACAGGGATTGCTGCTAAGGGTCAAACCTTCTACTGACAGGAATTCCCCCATCCCTGGGTTAACTCAGTGCTAAATCCTACTCCCAACTGAATAGACACTGAACTGATTTCTAATTTGTACTAGGCTGGACTGAACGGTTACTGAGATTACTATTTAGCTGAACTGAACTGAGTTCACTGAGTTCCGTTGACTGACAGAATACTATTGGATTCTGTTAATTGATAGAGTTTACTGAGGTCTGAATTGAATACTCAGTTAGACTGAACTACTACTGAATCTACTGAATTTTCTTTAGTTCTGTAACTAATTGAGAGTACTACTGATCGTGATGTGACAGATACTATTCTATGACTAACCATAGCTCTAGGTAATTAGCTAAATTGTTAGGTATAAGTACCCCCAGGACTCGATAGCAAAAATTAAGAGACATGGCATAACATGAAACATGTAAACTATGAACTTGATCATCATTCATACATTGGGGCATTTTGACAAACACTTACATGATATAGCTTGCACTTAAGCTAACTTGACATGATTTTATTCTCTTAATAGTTCACATGGACACTTTATCAAGCACTTGGTGAGCATAGAATATGTACATAGTATTGAACAACAAGTGAGCATCATAATTCATCTCTAATTTAACAAGTCAAGGGTTTATCATGGATTCACATCAATCTACACACACAATGATCAATTTCACATGATATATATATATATATATAATCATGAATTAGGAACTTCATCCAAATAGCAATCATGGATACACTTTAATTATAACCATGGAAATCATAAAATCAATTACTTGAAGTTCAAAGAGATTCTTAGGGTCGAAAGGTGGAAGGAACCCTTGGATGAACATTTCACATACCCGTGTTGAAGAATTTCTAAATTTTATGGTTGAATCTTGAGTTCTTGATTTGAAATTGGATCTTCTAGGGTTTTGTTCTTGAGAAAATTTGAGAAAAAATGACTATATTTGATCTATAAGGAGTTTAATTTAGTGTTTTGGGGGCTGAGGGTCGAGGAAAAAAGACCTAAATACCCCCAAGAATGTGGTCTTTTAATGACTGAAAATTAGGTTACCAACGTGCAGGTCGATGCAATAGCCAACACGTCACGCCATGTTCACGTCGATTCACTAGAATTGGACGCTGGTAGCTGAGTAAAATAGTAATCACGATAGTCGATGCTGTGCAACAAGATCGCGTTGATCCACTATTTTGGTATTCCAACAAAGATTCAAACAAAGTTCGAAAAATCCAAAACTTATCTGAAAACACCTATGGACATTCCTGATCATGAATTAGCCTAAATTTCAACATTTAATGGATGTAAAGGTTGCAAAATAATATTTCCAACCTTCATAGGCTAAAATGACACTAAGTCAAAGTACTTAGCTAAAATATTCTAAGTCTGGGACCCCTTGACAAGCCTAGAGGACTGAATTAAGCTTAGGATTTTGTGGGGTCTTACATTATCTCCCCCTTGGGAACATTCATCCTCGAATGAAACTGCTGAGATGAAGAATACTGAGAGGCTGACTTACTTACTGGACATGAACATTTGGAATATGACTATATGATTGATATTACTGGTATTCTGAATTATCATACTGAACATGCATATCTGATGCATGGATATAGCTGAACATGATTCATGAATGCAAGACTGGGATTACTGATAAATTGAATCTATATACTGAACATACATATCTGATGCATGGATACATGACTGAACTGGCTCATGAACGTATAACTGAATATGCAATGGGAACTGATACCACGTTTGTAACTGAAATCTGAACCTGAAACTGATTAAGCTTAAGGAAACTATTACCTTGAGCTGAGTCTGGACTAGCGGAGAATAGATGAGGATACTTGGTTCGCATGTCTACTTCTGCTTCCCAAGTATCTCCCTCAACGGACCGATTTCTCCAAAGAACTTTGACTAGAGGAACTTCTTTGTTCCTTAGTCTACGAATCTAATAGTCAAGGATTTCAATTAGGATCTCTTCATGAAAGAGGTTGTTCTGAATATCTATGCTCTCAATAGGGACTACGACTGATGGGTCACCTATGCATTTCTTTAGTAAGGAGACATGAAACACTGAATGAACTAAAGATAAATCTGAAGAAAACTTAAGCTCGTAAGCTACCTTTCCGAAACGGTTGAGAATTCAGTAAGGACCGACATATTGGGGACTGATTTTCCCTTTCTTGGCAAAATGCTTGACTCCTTTCATAGGAGAGATCTTCAAGTACACATAGTCACCAACCTCGAACTCAAGATCCTTTCTGCACATATCTGCATACGATTTCTGTCGGCTCTGAGATTTTTTAAGCCTTTCCCTGATCAACTGGACCTTCTCTAAGGTATCAAACACTAAGTCAGGCCCTACTACTATAGCCTCACCCACTTCAAACCAACCAATGAGAGATCTACTCCTTCTCCCATAAAGCACCATAAATGGAACCATCTGAATACTGGAGTGATAACTATTGTTATATGCAAATTCAATCAAAGGCAAGTGGTCATCCCAACTACCTTTAAAAGTCTATCGCATGTGCTCACAGCATATCTTCTAAGGTTTGAATGTTTTTTTCTACTTGACCATCTTTCTGAGAATGAAAGGTTGTACTGAGATAAACTCAGGTACCAAGACCCTTTTAGAATGCTTTCCAGAAATAACAGGTGAACTAAGTACCTCTTTCTGAGATAATGGACAACAGAACACCGTGCAATCTGACCAACTCCTTGATATATAGTTTGGTGTAATCCTCAGCTGAATAGGATGTATGAACTGGAAGGAAATAAGCTAATTTGATCATCCTGCCTATAATGACCCAAACTGAATCATGCTGATGACGAGTACGAGGCAAGCCCATCATAAATTCCATGTTCACTTCTTCCCATTTCCAAGTGGGACTACTGAACTCCTGTATGGACCCACTAGGATTCTGATGCTCAATCTTAACCTGCTGACATATTGGGCACTTAGCCACAAACTCTACAATGTCTCTTTTTATCCCACTCCACCAATAGATCTCCCAAAAATCGTGGTACATCTTTGTGGCCCCTGGATTAATAGAGTATCACGCACCATACACTTCTCCAAGAATTTGCTGCCTCAAGCCATCTACACCTGGCATACACATACAACCCTGACAACATAAAACACCATCTCCCCCTAGGGAGAAAACCTCTACCTTTTGATTTCTAACTGATTTCTTCAACTGGACTACACTGGGATCCCTATCCTGCTTTCCCTTCACTTCAAAAACTAGGGATGATTCTGAGCTACTCTGCACCCATACACTACCTTTTGCTGAATCGACTAAGCGAACACCTAGTTGGGCAAGCTAATGAACTTCCTGGGCTAACTTCTTCTTACTGTTCTCAACATGGGAAACACTACCCATAGACATTCTACTGAGAGCATCAGCCACTATATTTTCCTTGCCCAAATGATACAGAACACTCATATCATAGTCTTTTAACAATTCTAACCACATTCTCTAACAGAGGTTGAGGTCTTTCTGAGAGAACACATACTGAAGGCTCTTATGATCAGTGAACACATCAACATGCACACCATACAAGTAATGCCTCCAAATCTTTAAGGCAAAAACTACTGCTGCTAACTCAATATCATGAGTAGGATATTTTTTCTCATGGGGATTAAGTTGTCTAGAGGCATAGGCTATGACCTTACCTCTCTACATCAAAACACAACACAATCTGGCTCTGGAAGCATCATAGAACAAAACAAAACTGCCAGAACCATTTAGTAGGGTCAACATTGGAGCTGTGGTGAGTCGAGTCTTCAACTTCTAAAAACTCTTCTCACAAAAATCTGTCTACTAGAACTTGACTTTCTTCTGCGTCAATCTGGACATAGGGGATGCAATAGATGAAAATCCCTCAACAAACCATCGGTAATAGCTAGCCAAACCCAAGAAACTCCTGATATCTGACGGAGAGAAGGGCCTGGGATTTTTTCTCACTGCTTCGGTCTTTTGGGGATCAACTTCAATGCCATCACTAGAAATTATATGGCCAAGGAATTCTACTGACCTTAGCCAAAATTTGCACTTACTAAATTTGGAGAATAACTGATGGTTTTTGAGAGTCTGCAATACTATTCTGAGATGGTCTGCATAATCGTGTTCACTACGGGAGTAAACAAGAATGTCATCTATAAATACTATGATGAACATTTCCAAGTACTGCTTGAACACACGGTTTATCAAGTCCATGAAGGCTACTGGGGCATTGGTAAGACCAAAGGACATGACTAAAAATTCAAAGTGACCGTACTGAGTTTAGAAAGCTATTTTTGGGATGTCACTTTTCGTGACTCTGAGCTGATGATAGCCTGATCTGAGGTCTATCTTAGAGAAATAACTGTCACCCTAAAGTTGGTCAAACAAGTCATTGATTTTGGGGAGTGGCTACTTTTCTTGACCGTAACTTTGTTTAACTGACGGTAATCTATGCACATTTTAAGATAACTGTCTTTCTTATGCACGAATAACACTGGTGCACCCAATGGGGACACACTAGGTCTGATGAATCCCTTATCTAAGAGATTTTTTAAATATTCCTTTAATTCTCTGAGTTCTGCTGAAGCTATTCTGTATGGAAGGATAGAGATGAGCTGAGTATCTGGGAGAAGATCAATTCTGAAATCAATTTCCCTTTTGGGAGGAACTCCGGGAAGATCTTCATGAAACACATCTGGGAATTCACATACTACTGATACTGATTCAAGAGTAGGAGTTTCTGAACTAGAGTCCTGGACTCGAACGATATGGTAGACACATCCCTTAGATATTATCTTTCTAGCCTAAAGATAAGAAATAAGTTGACCCCTAAGTGCTGAAGTACTACCCTTCTACTTTAGGATGGGTTTATTTGGAAACTAAATCGAACAACTCTGTTTCTGCAGTCGACTAAGGCATAGAAGAAATAAATCCAATCCATGCTGAGAATGACGTCAAAATCAGTCATTTCTAATTCGACTAAATCTGCTAAAATGACTTTTTGAGATATCATAACCAGACAGTTCCTATATACCCGTCGGGCTATAATAGATTTACCCACTGGGGTAGAAACTGAGAAGGACCCTGCTAGAATTTTAGGACTGACTCCGAAATCAACTGCTATATATGGAGTAACAAAAGGCAAGGAAGCTCCTGGATCTAGCAAAGCGTAAACATGCAAATGGAAAACTTGTAACGTACCAGTGACCATATCAGGAGAAATTTCCTGATCCTGTTAAGACTAAAGAGCATAGAGCCTGTTTGGATGTTGCCCATTGGTGGCACTAGAAGAGGCACCCTGCTGATTCGAGCGATCGGACTTAGCTGAGGGACAGTTATACTGACTCTGTGAACCCATCTGAGGACACTGTCTGACTCTATGGTATGGCTTGCCATATTCGAAACACACATTGCTGTCAGCTCTACAGACACCCTGGTGGTTTCTATCGTACTTCTGACAAAGAAAATTGGTTCAGGCACTGCTAACACTGTCCTGGGGTTTAGGGCCTGATGCCCTATCTCGGTTACCATCTCTGAATTTTGGCACTGGGGTACTGGCTGAGGAAGGAGATGGAATTTAGGGTTTCGGGAGAAACTGAGACCGATTCCCACCCTGTTATTTAGGCGGAGAAAAATTAAAACTACCCATTCTCACCCTCTTATTCTCTCTCTCCTTCTCTTTATTCTTGGCCTCCTCTATCTACTGAGCATGGACCATGAGCCTGGCTATGTCCATCTCCTTAATAAGAATTGTGGTCCTACACTTCTTGACCATGCTACTAGACACTCCTGACACGAACCTACTCATTTTCCCTCTGCTATCTACTACAACATATGGGGCATATCTGTCTAACTGAGTAAACTTAAGAGAATACTCTTGGACTATCATATTGCCCTGCTTCAGGTTTATTAAATCCAAAACCTTCGCTTCCATCAACTCTAGCGGGAAGAACCTATCCAGAAAAGCAACTGTAAACTCCTCCCATTCTATGGACTCTGCATCTGTGACCCTCTCTGTCTTCCACTGTTTGAACCATGAGTGAGCCACATCCTATAACTGATATATGGCTAACTCAACGCTCTCAATAGAAGTCATCCCTATGATATTGGTAACCTTCTGCACCTGATCAAGAAATTCCTAAGGGTCTTCATCTGACTTAGACCTGATAAATGATGGACGGTTCATTCAGGTGAAGTTTTGAATCCTGGCAGTAGCATTATTGGCCACTGGGTTGGCCGGAACCGCAGTTGGACGTTCATTATGGCCTGCTATAGAATGAGCTAGGGTGGTGAAGACTGCTCTGCACTCTGCGTGGGAGACATGCTCGCTCAAAGGATCTGGATGGATGGGATGAGGGGCTGACTAATCTCTCATTCCTCTTCTCTGAGTCCTCATTGGAGGAATATTCTATAAATAGAAGAGAAACTAATATTAAAAAGAGAGTATAAATGGAGCTCATGCTCACTCGCATGACATGAATAATGAAAGAAGGGAAACTTTGCCTAAAAAATCTCATAGCCTCTTGTCCATAAGTGTGGCGCGCAACACACCCATGCACAAGACTCTACTAGATGCGGCTTTTAGAATTCCTAGGACTCTGTTGAACCTTAAGCTCTAATACCAAGTTTGTAACGCCTCAAGTCTGTATCCTGGATGCTACAATGTTCTCACAATCCCGAAGGACCACAATCTAACCCATGACTGGTACCTGCTGCAATAACTGAACAATAATATACGGAATTAGGAGGAAACATATACCATAAAGTTCAAATCTATAAATAAATTTGAATGCGGTATCAAAATACCAAAACTGAATATAAGTACTAAAAAACTAAACAACTGTCTAAAAATACTCTAGTCTAAAAAAGCCTCTAACTGTCTGAACTGTGGAGTTGATGGGGCAAGCCCCCAACTAACTCCATCTACTAAAATAAAACTGAAGTACTATAAATAATAACCATGTCCTCGAACTATGAGGACTCACGACTACTCTAAAAGCTGAGAATCTGAACTACTAAGGGTGTTCTGAGGCTCGTGTATTTGAACTTATGATATAAGGCATCATAGCGCAAAGAAAAACATGCGTCAGTACTTTGAAAGTACTGGTATGCTCCGTGAGGTAGACTGAAATGCATGGGTTTATATGCATGAGCAATAATAACTGAATAACATGAGTATGACTGAGTAAGAGTACATACATGAACACATAGACTGTAACCGAGATCGTGCTAATACTGAGTACTGAATCAAAATACTGATAAATGATATCTGGATTTATGAATACTATATTACAAATTATCTAAATAACTGTATCTGATAGTTTTGAGTACTGTGGAACCATACTGAGTTCCGTACTGAGATGAGTGACCATGTCTGATAGTCTTGAATCTATAGAACTAAACTAAGTTCTATTCTGAGACTGAGACTGGAACTGAGACTGTGGAAGGTAATCAATTAATCAACATGTCCCTTTTCTAGTTACTTTAGGGTCCAACCTGTAACCCTAGTTGGAAGGGTGTTAATATTGTGCCACGGGTAAGGACAAGCTGTGAGTTAACCCTTTCTGATAGAAAGCTCGTTCATCAACCCTCACTAGCAGGATAACACAAATGAGAAGTATCAACCCTCATAATGTATGGTAAAAAGATACCTCAACCTACGCTGGCTACGTAGTTCTATAATGTAGGGATTGCTGCTAAGGTACAAACCCTCTACTGATAGGAATGCCCCCATACCTAGGTTAACTCAGTGCTGAATCCTACTCCCAACTGAATAGAAACTGAACTGATTTCTAATCTGTACTAGGATGGACTAAACGGTTACTGAGATTACTATTTAGCTGAACTGAATTGAGTTCACTGAGTTCTATAGACTGATGGAATACTACTGGATCCTATTAACTGATAGAGTTTATTGAGGTTTGAACTGAATACTGAGTTAGACTGAACTACTACTGAATCTATGGAATTTTCCTTAGTTTTGTAACTAACTAAGAGTAATACTGATCGTGACATGACTGATATTGTTCTATGACTGACCATGGCTCTAGGTAATTAGCTAAATTGTTGGGTATAAGTACCCTTAGGACTCGATAGCATAAATTAAGAGACATGGCATAACATGAAACATGTAAACAATGAACTTGATCATCATTCATACATTGGGGCATATTTACAAACACTTGCATGATATAACTTGCACTTAAGCTAACTTGACATGATTTCATTCTCTTAATAGTTCACATGGACACTTTATCAAGCACTTGGTGAGCATAGAATATGCACATAGTATTGAGCAACAAGTGAGCATTATAATTTATCTTTAATTTCACAAGTCAAGGGTTTATCATGGATTCACATGAATCTACACACACAATGATCAATTTCACATGATATATATATATATATATATATAATCATGAATTAGGAACTTCATCCAAATAGCAATAATGGATACACTTTAATTCCAACCATGGAAATCATAAAATCAGTTACTCAAAGTTCAAAGAGATTCTTGGGCTCCAAGGGTGGAAGTAACCCTTGGATGAACACTTCACATACCTGTGTTGAAGAATTTCTGAAAGTTTATGGTTGGATCTTAAGTTCTTGATTTGAAATTGGATCTTCTAGGGTTTTGTTCTTGAGCAAATTTGAGAAAGAATGACTATATTTGCTCTATAGGGATTTTAATTTTGTGTTTTGGGGGATGAGGGTTGAGGGGAAAAAACCTAAATACCCCCAAGAACGCAGTCTTTTAATGACTTAAAAATGACTTATCGACGCGGCGCGTCGATGGCATCGATCCGATAACCAATGCATCGCGGCATATTTGCGTTGATTCACTGGAATTGGACGTTGGTATCTGGGGAAAATAGTAATCAATACGATAGTCGATATGGTACGCCAAGATCATGTTGATCCACTATTTTGGGATCCTAACGGAGCTTTAAATGAAGTATGAAAAATCCAAAACTTGTCCAAAAATACCTACGGACATTCCTGATCATGAATCAACCTAAACATCAATATTTAATGGACGTAAAGGTCAGAAAATAAAATTACCAACCTTCGTAGGTTAAAATGACTCAAAGTCTGAGTACTTAGCTAAAATATTCTAAGTCTGAGACCCCTTGACAAGCCTAAAGAACTGAATTAAGCTTAGGATTTTGTGGGGTCTTACAATATAATTGATCATTGAACTTATATTTACATAGAATCATTGGGTTCGGGTCTACACATAGTGATAATGGGTTTGAATTATAGCTCAAAAATGTGGGAAGTTACACATTATATCATCATCATCATAATCATCTTCATCTTTATTGTATTCCATATATTGTGCTTATTCTGTAATTGTATTTCTATTCTTGACTTGATATATGTCCATTTGTTCTATATTCTTAATCTTGTATTTGGTGTATGCGTATATTTGTTCTTCTTTCCCCTACCTATATTTTTTATATGTGTACATAGCAGAACTATTAGTAGAGACGATGTGGGCTACTGTTTGGGACATTTTTTGATTGCAGGTGATGTGCCCATAGTTTTTATTTATATACTTTATTTTATACTTTACATAGTTGGCCTATGATACCTACTAAGTACAAGTGGATCGTACTCATCCCTACTGCACCATTTCAGTGCCTATCAAGGTAAGAGTGTACCACACAGATAGCTAATTCAATTAATATTTAGAGTATATTCGAGGTAACGGACACCCTATGCTCAGGATTTGACCTACAACCTCTTCTTGTCTATTTCATGTATTATTTAATATTCTGAGATAGATTTTAATCCTTTTTGGACTATTATTGTATCTTTGGTAATCGATATGTATTTAGTAGTTCTTACATTATCACACCAAGTTTTGAAATTTAGTTTGGTATCTTTGATTGTATTTCTGTTATTATCATGTTTGTGTGGTTTGGCTTTACTCTAGAATTCTTGAATTGGATTTTTAGAATGTATTTCCCTTTTTATATCAGTTTGGGTGATAAGCTTACTTATCAAGGCTTTCTGCAAAAAGTGCTATCATGACCCTTGATTTTTGCGTTGTGACAGAGCCACCAACGTTGAAGTTATTCTCAGTCCCAACTACTGATCTGGAGGTAAGCTTCTTAGAGTATGAGACTGATCCTTCTCTATCTGCTTTATTTATAGTCTTTTGTATTTTGACTATATATATGTATATTTTTAATATTGTCTAGTACTCTTTTTTTTTGTAGTGGCTCAAGTATCGACCTTACCATGTTTAGTAGGGATTCTTTTTTATTATTTTCCTCTCCCTCTCTTGTAAAACATATTATGTATATATGTATGTATGTATGTATATATATATATATATCCTTTCTTCCACTTATATTATTGTTGTTATTGATTTCTTTCTCTATTTTCCTTATCTTCAGCCTGATTATCCCTTTACTTGTTGTTTGGGGATATGGCTTGGCTCATCTACTGGTGGATTAAAGTAGGTGTCAACATGGATTAAGAAATTGGGTTGTGTCAAAGTTGTAACCAATAAACCATATATAATAAAATCTCAACCACCATATCACCTAAGAGGAAGTGTAATGCAATGCAATGTAGTGATATGAGATGAAATATAATGACAAATGTAAAACATGTATACGCCTTCCAAGCATAATCTCTAGGAGAGTGACTATGAGGGGTTCGAAACATATATACTAATTACAACCTCTTCAGTCAACATTATTGGCACATCCCTCGGCTAAGACGTTCTATAAAATGTGTCACTTTCTTTTGCAATGAAATTCAAGTTTCTTAGTAGTACTAGTTTCATGAATATGAGTGATGAATGAGTATGCATGATTATCGCAAAATCAATAATGCACAATAATCATCACAATAATGATATAATAAATTCAAGTCACCCAAATCTCAGTAAATCATAGTACAAGCCCCTGTATGAATGTCACAACAATAATAAGGAACTATTAACACTCCAAACAATACCAACAGCAGCCCCCTCAGACATCACAATGAGAATAAACTCTTTAAGCAATAATAAAATCAACACAAGCCCCCACTTGGACATTACAATAATAATAGTCCACCATATCAATAATAAAGTTCACATAAGCCCCACATTGGAATCACAATAATTATAATTAGTTGAATCAATAATAAGGTTCACAAGAGTCCCACACGGGTATAACAATAATGATAATCAATTCAAATAGTGTAAACATAGAGAATTCACCCAACTCATAGTATGACTTACATGGTAAGTTTCCTACCTCCCCCAATTAAGACATAATTAGACTTAAATACTCATAAGAAAAAAATGTTTTCGCCAATAATCATGTTCAAAGGTTCACTTTTATTCACATTACATAGAAGCTAAGATAAGGTTCCTCTTCTTAATCCTTATTTATAAATAACTACAATCTATTGATATCCTAAATGATTACTAAATTACAACCATTCCATCAATTATCTACAATATATTTATACCCCAAGTGATTACTAAAGTTCAATCATTTCATAAAATAACTATAATAAATTTATACTCTAAGTGATTACTTAACCCCAATCATTCCATCAAAATTCACTAAACATGATTCAAACTCTTAAATAGATACCCATTATCAATTTACTCAAGATCAATAAATCATCTATCTATAATTTAGCATAAAGATATTAACAAGTTAAGAGAAAAGTAAAGATGTCTGTTTTTATTACTTCAACCGATCAATAAACTAGGGTATCCATGAGGATGCTCGTTGTCTCATATAAGAGGACCCCAAAGCCCTTAGTGATTCACAGAATATAAGCAATAAACACATAACACAAGAAAGCCTCAGAAAAGAGTCAAGGCAGATCTCAACTTACCTTAAAGAAGGCCCACAAAGTCAAATCACGGTCCGAAGAATAAAAAAAATCTCTATTCCCTTGAATCATCACCAAACACATCTAATCTAATCAAATATTAGATTTACACATAAATACAAGACCAATGATACTCACACTGACATACTTTGTTTGTTGATCTAAAATCAACTCAAAAAGTAACTCCAAAAATAAAAGAATAAATCTAGAGTTTTAATAAAGAAACACTTTTCCTATAATTCATTTGTTTTAAATCTTAAATCTCATTGAAAATTGAGTAAAAGACTTATTTTTTACTTTGCCAGGTAAATCTCAAAATTCAATATCAAATGTGGCTTAAAACGATAAATTTTGATAAATTCTTATCGAATCACTTTATCCATGACACAAGAACCTTAAATTTTAAAAATTAATTAAAAAATCTTTCAAATCGACCTTCAAATCAAAAAAATTCTATTTCATAACTTTGAGTTTTAAATCTCAATATTATGAATCAAAACCATGAACACTGAGATGGATAATTTTGATAAATGAATAAAATAAAGTTAGAATCATTTATTCAATAATTATACAAGAAAACACATCAAGAATCGTCTCAAATGGAGCTTTCTATCTCACAAAATGGATAAAATAAGATCTTAAATCAAAATGGAGATTTTAATCCATCTAGGGGTCATTTTCTCTATGCGCACGCGGCCATGCGCGTGCACCATATGTTAGGGGTTTTTTCTCTAATTTTCTTACCAAAATTAAGTTTTTATTTTTTCTTGAAAAGAAAATAAAAGTAACCTCACTTTTACTTTTATTGAAAGGAAAATATAAAACTTTTTCATATTTGGCTAACCTCTTTCTAAGAGGAAAGGTTTTGGAACTCTATAAATAGAAGATCCTTCTTTCTAATACAATAATACAATAACATCCACAATGTAGTCATTAAAGAGTCTTTGTTTAGGGGGAGATTTCTCCCCATAGATTTTATGTTTTTTCAATATTAGTTTTCAACATGTAGGTCGGTTGACCAAATTCTATTAATAATATGTTTTTTAGTATGTTTTTCTTTGTCGTCTGAATTATCACCACGATAGTTTGCAACTAATAGCTTACGCATGACGCCCTCTCGATTTTGAACCCATCAAGTGATATCAGAGCATACGATTCAAAGATCCAAAAGTTTGGTGAAACGAGATTAAATAGGTTCAAAGCGGTTTCAAATCAAGATGCAACCAGTTTGGCGATAATGATGATTTTGTGTAACTACATGTGGAGACAATTGTCAATCATATTTCAATAATCCTATCGTCACATATTTGAAAATAAAGCTCACTTTTAACCCTACAAAGGGCTCCAATATTTTTAACCCGAAAAGAGCTGATATATTTTAACCCAAAGAGGCTTAATTTTTAAAGCATGTCAAACAACAGTGATATATGAAAAATATATGAAGAACGAAGATTATGCACAAGAATATTTTGCAGAAAATCAAGCCAAAAAAGGGAGATTTGTTTGGGGTTTTGCCCTGACTTTCTTACCAAAATTAAGTTTATTTTTTTTTTTGAAAGAAAATAAAAGTAACCATGATTACTTTTACTTTTCTTGAAAGAAAAATATAAAACTTTTCCATATTTGGCTAACCTCTTTCTAAGAGGAAAGGTTTTGGAACTCTATAAATAGAAGATCCTTCTTTCTCATACAATAATATAATAACATCCAAAATGTAGTCATTAAAGAGTCTTTGTTTAGGCTGAGATTTCTCCCAATAGATTTTACGTTTTTTCAATATTAGTTTTCAATATGTAGGTCGCTTGACCAAATTCTATCAATAATATATTTTTAGTATGTTTTTCTTTGTCGTCTGAATTAATACCACGATAGTTTGCAACTAATAGCTTCCGTATGACGCCCTCTCGATTTCGAACCTAACACCATAGAGCTGCATATGTGGTGGTGCCCCTGGCGCATTGAGAAGACACCGGAAGATAAAATTTTCAACCTTATAAACATAAACTAACTATGCAAATCAATCATAAAACACAATCTGAACCCGAGGAAATCGTTTGATTTCTCAAACACTACCAAAAAAAGAGAAAAATCGACCACAAAAACTGACAAAAAGTGGTTGGTTTTCCTCAATTTCCAACCACAAAACCGACCAAAGAGCGTGGTCGATAAAGTAGTGGTAGCTTTTTAAAAATCGACCACAAGTGGTCGATTTGTAAATATATATATATATATATATATATATATATATATATATATATATATTTAAAATTTATTATTATTTTATTAAAATTGAAAAAAATGATTTTTTAAAAAAAATCAAAATAACCGACCACAAGTGGTCGGTTTTTATAAAATGAATTAATTAATTCTAATAGAAAACCGACCACGAGCGATCGGTTTTGTTTTAAAATTAATTAATTAATTTTAATAAAACCGACCACGAGTGATCAGTTTTCTATTAAAATTAATTAATTAATTTTATAAAAACTGACCACATGTGGTCGGTTTTCTTTTAAAATTAATTAATTAATTTTATTAAAATCGAACACATGTGGTTTTTTTTTTTTTAAATTAAGAAATTAATTATATTAAAACCAACCACTTGTGGTCGATTTTCTGTGAAAAAATAAATAAATAACCGACCACTTATGGTCATTTTTTCTGGGATTTTAAAAATAAAAATAAAAATCAACAAATGGTCCAACATGCAATACAACAACAACAAACCAAATATCAAAACTACAACACATACAAAATATCCAACAAAAGTGTAAAGATGTAAAAACTACAACAATACATCTTAAAGTTTACAAACTACAACCAAATGTCTAAATCCAAAGTTCAACACATACAAAAGTCAAAAAACTAAAATTCATCTTCATCGTATTCGTCCTCGTCGTCTTCCGCATCCTCCCCTGTGCTGATATCATCCAGCAGCGTAGACCTTTTGCAGCCCAAACTGCATCACCAGGACATGGAGGAATAATCCCTGTAGTCTGAATAAAAGAGCTGAATTGCTCCTGCAGCATCCTGATTTGTGATGAAATTTTCTCCTCCTTCTTCTGTGCCCTTTTTCTTTGTTCATCAAGCTCTTCAGTGAGTTTAGAAATCGTATTTTATAATTTTTCAATGGTTTCTCTATCAACCAAGGTTCAACCCAGACATCTTCATCAGTCGGGTTCTGTTTCTTTTTCAGATGAGTCTCCTCGAATAGCTCACCATGTGGTATGCTCCTACCCTTTTCTTTTTTCTGCATATGAAAAAAATATCGATATTTAAATAATTAAAAATTTAAATAGAAACAAACAATTAAAACTGTAAAAGTAACATACCATTTTTTCCTCCACAATAATTATACTTTTGGCACCCGCAGTATGTAGGGAGCCACCCATGGATGATGCTCGGGCTTTCTTTCCTTTGTCCCTCAGCAATTGGTATTCTTTATTATTCCAATACTTTTTCCATAAGGATTCACTAATCCAGTCAGGTCGTACCAAGTTGGTTCGGGCATAATCCAACAGACCGTTAAATCTAGACCTACATCTTCTGAAAAAGTTCCTCTTTATAAGATATGCATTCGCATCATCCCACCAGTAAAATTTCTACAACAAAAACAAAAATATAATATTCAATTTTTTGTTCTAACAAAGTGTTAAGTAGTCGATAAGTTAAATCCTTACATTAAATTCTTGAAACATTCTTTCCCTGTCAATTTCTAGAACCTTTTGCCAACTCGTCCAGTAGCCGTTGAAGTTCCGACAAATTCATTTTCTCGCAGTTTGTCCAACTCCAGCATCCGTCCTAAACCTACAACACAAGATCAAATAATAATCTCATAGATCATAATAATATAATAATGAAAAATAAATAATGTTATTATATTTAGAAATCTTACCCTGTCGCATATGAAATAAGATAATGCCTCCCAAAATCATCTCTGCCTCCTGGCTGTGGAGCAAGTGATGGTGGATGCACTATCGTGGGTGGATCTGAAGAACCAGGTGGAGTGAATCCAAGCTAAAGATCCAACAAACCAATAGATCCTACAGAATCACTGTGTGAAGCTGCGTGACTGCTAAAGAAGGGTACTGACGATGGTAGTACTCTGGATGGGCCAATAGTCGGCCGATAGTATTATGATGGTGGTGGCATGGTGATAGGAGCAGAATGAGTCGGTGTAGACCCATAAAGTGGCCCCACATGCATAGGAGTAGGAACCAAATGCTGAGACGACCTAGAATATGAGGGTCGTGCTATCGCGTCAGCAAACCGACCCTCAGATATATGAATACCTGTTGGTCGTCTATATGATGGAGGTAGTTTTTTCTTTTTTGTTTTCGTAAGAATAACTCTTTCCTTACCTTTGTCACCTCTGCCTGACATCTAAATTATGTAAAGTTAACAAGTAGTTAGTTCCTACAAAATGAATATATAAGAAAACATTACAAGTAACTAATTTCAAGTTACTAATTCACATTTCAAATCGCTCCAACAACACGAGATAGACAAGAATATTTTTATTACTACATAAATCATGGAAAATTGAAAACAACAATCTTAAGTAGTATATTACATATCAATCTTAAACAAGAAACATAAAGGTAAATATATAGTACAAAGCATAAAGACATCAATACATAATAAATACAACCTACACAAACTAATCCTCCTCTTTTGAAGACTCTCAACTAAACTATTCACCCTCTTCGGAAGTTTCCTCATATCTTACCTACTCAGACTCTTCTTCCGCAATATAAACTTCTTCAAATATATTTTCTGGGTGATTCAAAGTATCCACTAAGTCAACATCAACTAGCTGGCGATCAATCTGTATTTCATTTTGATGCGCAGTCTCAAGCACATTCTTAACTTCCACCCACCCTATAGGCTTTGTTTTGATTATAGTCCACTAAGCAGATTTATCACTGCACAACGAATAAGGAGCATAATACACTTATTTAGCATTTTGCGCTAGAACAAATGGATCGTAAACAGAATACGAACTATTGTGCTTCACTCCAATGATGTTATGCTCCTTATGTACTCTTGTGCCTCTTGTGCTTGGATCAAACCACTTATATAAAAATAGGAAAAAAAATTATTGGAAAACTAGTATACTCTAGTTCTAAGATCTCGTGTATGATGCCAAAGTAATCAACATCGTCATCACCCTTAACCCAAACACCACTATTGTTTGTTTTCCTTATTCTGGAGTATTGTTTGGTGGAAAATTTGAACCCATTTACTGTATAATGGGACATTGCATGAGCTTCAACTGAACCCAAAGAAATATCTTTAAAGATTTGATCGTATGCGGCTGCATTTGGTGACTGGTGTACCTAAAAATATTATACATATATATATTATATATATGTTAGTTGAGGAATGTGTAAATGTTTAAAATTTGTAGAAATATTAATACACTTACGAACCTCATATGTAAACCATGTTGCAAAGGATGCATACACTTGATTTTTGTGGAATTGAGTCTTAAATGAACTGAAGATCCAACATGCGAAACACAATTAGTTTCTTTAAGGGAATGAGTAAACAAATAAGATATGTTAAAATTTTAATATCCTTGCTTCAGAAAGGGCTCAGCTTCTGGGAAATTCAGCAAGACATACAACGTTGCTAATTTGCGCTCCGTGGGAGTGAGCTAGCGACGTATGGTCTTTTTAGCCTTACAACCAGATTGATTGAAAATTGATATCGGTTGCAAATAAGGCTCATTCACATCGTCCTGATGACGATTTGGTCGGTTTCTTGAACAAGAAACTTTATCATGAAATTAGTATGAACAAAATTGATACGTTTCTCTTGCAAGATATCCCTCAACTATAGAGCCTTCCACCCTATGTTTGTTTTTGGGACCCCTTTTTAATTTTCCAATTGTCCTGCATAATTTTAAGATTAGATGTCTACTATATTTAAAAAAGATATGTATGAATTTAAATATGTTGCTATTGCTTACCGTTCGAATGGATACATCCACCTAGTTTGAACTGGACCGCCTAGCCGAGCTTCGTGCACAAGGTGAATAGGAAGATGTTCCATCACATCGAAGAACACTGGCAGAAAAATCTTCTCCAGGTTGTTGGTGATTAGGGGTGGGCATAAATACCGAAAAACTGAATTACTAAACCAAACCAAAATAATTTGTTTTTTCGGTTTTGGTTTTTCAGTTTTTCGGTTTGGGTTCGGGTTTTTTAATAAATAAACTTGGTTTTCAGTTTGGTATTCGGTTCTTGGGCCACCTTAATTCAGTAATCGATTTAACCAAAATTTTATATACCAACCCAAATATAATATTTTAGCCCATTAAGTTATAAGAATCTTCAGCCCAAATATAGGCTAAGGCTACAGCCTACAGCAGCCCACACCCAAATCCAAAACCAAAAATTCAATTATAAATAGTAAATTAGGTTAAAACAAAACAAAGCTTTACTGCTTTAGTTTGCGAATTGCAATTGCATCTGCTTCTCCTCCTCACTCCGCAGCCTTCAGTAAAAGTTTGGTCAAAACTCAAAAATGAAGAACGAAGGAAACGATGTAGTACGAACGGGCAAAGGGAATCAGTCACCTGTCTAACGAGAAACGGTATCAGCGGTGAACCAAGGTACTTTTCTATTTTTTTTTATTCTTCTTTTTCTTCCCATTCTGTCAATTAATTTTCATGTTGTAAGTGATATCTTGGTTGCATAATTTCTCCGATGAGAAAAGATCGATGAGAAAACATCTTCCCTTGATTCCAATTCGTTCTACTCATTTATTGTTACTATGGTTCTTTTCTAGCAATAAGTTGACATACTATTTAAATACTAGTGAATTCTACTTTGCAGGCCTGTTAATATGATATGGATTAGTGATTTTCTTTGAAGTTTGTGATCTTTGGATTTTGAATTTTAGTGTATATCCTTTCTTTCTGATTGCTTTCGTAAAGCTAACAATTATGTTAATATTAAGCTACTATTATTTAAGACTTGGAGTATTGTGGTCATTATATTAAAATTTTACAATTTTTAGGCTAATTTTAGTGAAGTTTTTCGCTATTAAAAGGTACATGACATATTATTCATTATTTCCTTACTGGAATGAAATTTGTATTGTTGCAATGACAAAAATAGGTTTGTTCATATGTACTACAATGACAAATCTATATTATTTCCTTACTAGTACTGTTAATTTTGTTTTCTCTTTCAATTTTACATAGATGGATGATGAAAGTCGAGTTAGTGCGGTTGGTTCAACTGATAGCGTACCCGATAAAAACAATGACAACTCAATTGACATTGCTGTCAATTTTCTAGCATCAAGTGATTAGAAGTCCCTTTCTGTACAACATTGGAAATGATTTAAGGGTTCTTGGCATATGACATTTGCAATGCAAAATGGAAAATGGAACATAGCATAAGTGGAACAGTTGCTGGCTTACTGCAAGACTTCATAAGTGGCTCATACAGTCATGCATTTATAGAAAATGCAATAATCAAGGCGCTAAAATGGGACAGTTGCAAAACCGAAAAACCGAATTTATTAACTAGAAACATAAATGAACCGAACTAAAATAAACCGAACCAAATCGAAATAATTTGGTTCAAATTACGGTATACCTAAATAGAAAACCAAAAAAAAATGAATTAAAAAAAATGAAACCGAACCGTATTCCCGAATGCCCACCCCTATTGGTGATAACAACAATATTAATTTCCATTCATTACAAATTTTCTTCTTTTAATGTGGTGGAACATAAGTTTTTAAAGAACAAACTGATCTCTGCTATTGATTTTCATATGTTTTCAAGTAATCCAATAAAAGCAATTGAAAGTAATTGTTCCATGAAAACATGACAATCATGGATTTTCATTCCATGAAAGATTGATTCCTTGTGCCATATCAATCCTCTTTCCCAAATTTGAGGCATATCCATCGAACATCTTCAAACTTTGGACCCACTCACATATTTGACATTTTTGGTCCAACTTGAATGTAAACTAGCCTTAAGCTTAAGAACATTGTCATTGGGCCCCTCCTTTAAGTGTAATTCTCTGTGTTTACAATATTCTGGTAAGTCAAGTCTGGCCTTAGGATTATCCTTCATTTTGCTGGTGACATCCATAACTGTGTTGAACAAGTTATCAAAATAATTCTTCTCATTATGCATGACATCAACATTATTTCTAAGTAAATTATCTGGCCAATATTCTAACTCCCAAAATATACTTTGCTTAGTCCAGTTATGCGAAACGTCATATCCATCAAGCTTGTACAATGGCTTTAGGCAAATCCTAAACTATCTCCCAGATGTCATGACCAGACAGCCTTGAAGGTGGACCATCATGTTCCCTTCTATTTCTTCTAAATGCATTCTTGAGTCTCCTAAATTCATGATCAGGTGGCAAGAAACAACGATGACTATCAAATCATGAATTTTTCCTGCCATGTCTCAATGTGAAAGATTTTGTATTTTCTATGCAATATGGACAAGCCAGCTTCCCAATTGTCATCCACCCAGACAACATTCCATAAGAAGAAAAATCATTAATAATCCACATTAGATATGCATGCAGATTGAAATTCTGTTTAAGTGAGATGTCCCAAGTTTCAATCCCTCATGCCATAAAATTTGAAGTTCATCGATCAAAGATTGCAAGTAGACATCTATTCCATTTTTTGGATTATGCGGGCCAGGAACAACACAATTCAGAAATATATAGGGACTAGTCATCAATATTTCTGGAGGAAGATTATAAGGGGTGATAAATATAGGCCAACATGAATATGGCATAGCACCAACTGAAAAAGGAAATAATCCATCCGCACATAATCCCAAACGAATATTTCGTGGCTCAGCTGCAAAATTTGGATAAGTTGCATCAAAATGCTTCCAAGACTCTCCATCATATGGATGACACATAACACCAGTGGGCCTTCTATTTTTACTGTGCCATCTCATATGAGGAGTTGAGCTGTTTGAAGCATACAACCTCTTCAACCTTGGTATTAGAGGTAAATAATGCATCGCCTTAATAGAAATTTAACTTCCACTAGAACCACACTTATATTGAGGGTGCTGACAAAACTTATAGGACTCTAGGTTAGCATCTTCCTTAAAGTATAACATGCAACCATTTTTACAATAATCAATTCTAACCGAGGAGAGACCTAACTTTGACACCAATCTTGTGGCCTTATAGAAAGAATCAGGAACCTCCAAGCCTGGGTCAACTAACTCTTTAATAAGGTATATCATTGAGTCCATTCTTCCTTCAGCAATATTCCAATCAGATTTAATACTTAATAATCTAACAGTAATAGACAAACGAGAGTACGAACACCCGTCAAACAAAGGATGACTAGCAGCATGCAATTGTTCATAGAATTTTCCCGCTTCACTATTAGGAACATCTTCGACATTTTCCCTAAAGTCTCCCCCATGTTGCATTGTAAAATCATCGTGCACCATTTCTGTCATCCTAATATCTTGATATTCATTATGCCCTACAGGCCTACTACTTTCTCTAATAATAAAGTTATTTTGTGCAACATAACCATGAATACTACATAATCTTAAAATATCCTCGTGAAACCACCTTCTATAAAGATATTCCTTTACATCTTCTTCATTTATAAGATTTATACCATCATATCTAACACAAGGACAACGAATAGCCCAAAAACATGTCCAAACATCATGTGTCTTAGCATGTTCAACAAATCGTTTGACACCTTCAACAAATTCCTCCCTAATACACATTCTATTATAATTGTTCCATTGATATATCAGCTATAATCAATTTCCATCTACGCAATCAATCAGATTCAACTAATTAGATCAAGTCACACAAATTCAATTATCAACAAACATAATCACATTAAAAAAAATATCTTTAAAGTCCCCACACTTAATCATTTTCAACCTACCAAGTCACCAAACATAACCACATTCAAAATAAAAAAATCACCTTTAAAGTCCCTACACTGAATCATTTTCAACCTACAAAGTCACCAAACATAACTACATTCAAAATAAAAAATAACCTTTAAAGTCCCTACACTTGATCATTTTCAACCTACCAAGTCAACAAACATAACCACTTTCAACCTAAAAAATCACCTTTAAAGTCCCTACACTTAATTTTTTTCAACCTACCAAGTCACCAAACATAACCACATTGAAAAGAAAAAATCATCTTTAAAGTCCCTACACTTAATCATTTTGAACCTACCAAGTCACCAAGCACAACCACATTCAAAACAAAAAATCATCTTTAAAGTCCCTACACTGAATTATTTTCAACCTACCAAGTCACCAAACATAACCACTTTCAACCTACCAAGCTACATTTAAAGTCCCTACACTTAGTCATTTTGAACCTACCAAGTCACCAAACATAACCACATTCAAAACAAAAAATCATCTTTAAAGTCCCTACACTTAATCATTTTCAATCTACCAAGTCACCAAACATAACCACTTTCAACCTACCTAGTTACCTATAAAGTCCCTACACTTAATCATTTTCAACCTACCAAGTCACCAAACATAACCACATTCAAAACAACAAGTTACCTTTAAAGTCCCTACACTTAATCATTTTCAACCCACCAAGTCAACAAACATAACCACTTTCAAAATAAAAAATTACCTTTAAAGTTCCTACACTTAATGATTTTCAACCTACCAAGTCAACAAACATAACCACTTTCAACCTACCAAGTTACTTTTAAAGTCCCTACACTTAATCATTTTCAACCTACCAAGTCACCAAACATAACCACATTCAAAATAAAAAATCACCTTTAAAGTCCCTACACATAATCATTTTCAACCTACCATGTCAACAAACATAACCACTTTAAACCTAAAAAATTACCTTTAAAGTCCCTACACTTAATCATTTTCAATCTACCAAGTCACCAAACATAACCACATTCAAAACAAAAAAATTACCTTTAAAGTTTCTACACTTAATCATTTTGAACCTACCAAATCACCAAACATAACCACATTCAAAACAAAAAAATCATCTTTAGAGTTCCTACACTTAATCATTTTCAACATACCAAGTCACCAAGCATAACCACTTTCAACCTACCAAGTTACCTTTAAAGTCCCTACACTTAATCATTTTAAACCTTCCAAGTCAACAAACATAACCACATTCAAAACCAAAAATCATCTTTAAAGTCCCTACACCTAATCATTTTCAACCTACCAAGTCACCTTTAAAGTCCCTACACTTAATCATTTTCAACCTACCAAATCACCAAACATAACCACATTTAAAACCAAAAATCATCTTTAAAGTCCCTACACTTAATCATTTTCAACCTACCAAGTCACCTTAAAATTCCCTACACTTAAATCATTTTCAACCTACCAAGTCACCAAACATAACTACATTCAACCTACCAAGTCACTTTTAAAGTCCCTACACTTAATCATTTTGAACCTACCAAGTCACCAAACATAACCACATTCAAAACAAAAAAAAACACATTTAAAGTCCCTACACATAATCATTTTGAACCTACCAAGTCACCAAACATAACCACATTCAAAATAAAAAAAAAACACCTTTAAAGTACCTACACTTAGTAAATTTTAACTCACTAATTCATCACCCAAGTCACCAAACTTAACTACATTCAAAACAAAAGATTCATCATTAAAGTAGCTACACTTAGTAAATTTCAACTCACTAAGTCATCACCCAAGTCACCAAACTTAACTACATTCAAAATAAAAAATTCACATTTCAAGTACCTAAACTTCAATATTTTCAACTCACTAAGCCATTACCTAAGTCACCAAACTAAACCACATTCAAAACAAAAAATCCACCTTTAAAGTACCTACACTTAGTAAATTTCAACTAACTAAGTCATCACCCAAGTCACCAAGCATAACCACATTTAACCTACCAAGTCACCTTTAAAGTCCCTACACTTAATCATTTTCAACATACCAAGTAACCAAGCATAACCACATTCAAAACAAAAATATACCTTTAAATTCCCTACACTTAATCATTTTCAACCTACCAAGTAACCAAGCATAACCACATTCAAAATAAAAAAAACACCTTTAAAGTCCCTACACATTCACAACCAAGCCTTGAGCTTTCATACCAAATGATACAAGATCAAGTTTACAATACAAGAAACAAGCAACAAGACCAATAAGATGTCAGCAACAATACTAGTGAATCGAACAAGGCCACACATGGCTTCACTAGACTTCAATACGAACAATAACAAGAAGATAACAACAATGCTAGTGAATAGAACAAGGACACACACGGCTTCACTAGACTTCAGTATGAACAATAACAAGAACATAACAACTTACCTTTGCTTGGCCTAAATTAAAGTGAAAGAGATAAGAGATCACCGGAAAAATTAGCAAAGCAATCCTTTTACCCGATTCAGAATCTGTCAAATAGTAAAATTATTAGAAAGAATAATCTTTCACTTAAATAATTACAATAATTTAGTAAAGGAAAGGAATAAGATTTTCTCCAAAAAAAATAAACAATTAATGAGTAAAATGGAGAAATAAATGTCAAGAATAACCAAAATTTAGGTAGTTCAAACTCAAATTCGTAAACTTTAGCTAAAATCTAAATTAATAAAACAAAACGGTAAACCTTAGAATTCAATTTACACAAAAATCAAACAATCAAAAAGGAAAATGATGAAATTAACCTCAAAAGAAAGGTAGCTTAGCTAATTAAACTGATTAATCAATTTTTTTATTAAAATTAATGTTGGAACAAGCCTAAAATTAGCTAAAATCTAGCTAAATAAAATAAATATCCAAACCCTAGAACTCAAACCACAACTAATTGACGAAATTAACACTAAATCTTATCAAAATTAGCTAAAAAAATCTAACTAATAAACCAAAAATCTAAATAATAAATCAAAAATCTAACTAATAAACCAAAAATCTAACTAACTCACAAGCTGGATTCGTCGGAAAAGATGGCCGATCTCCGTCACTTTCGCCGTCGCCGGAGTTGTTGCTGTTTTGGACATTAAAGGAGGAAGTTTGGAGGTTTTTGGTGTTAATGTTATTGTTTTGGACGGGTATTTGGGAGTGAATATTTGGTGTGTTTTGTTTTTTCTTTTATCTTGAACGGGTCGGGTCGGGTCGGGTAAACGAATTGTGTATTTTTTTTAATTATTACGAAAACCGACCAGATGTGGTCAGTTTTCGTAATAATTAAAAAAAATATTTTTGAAATTAAAGTTTAATAAATTACTATTAATAAATTACAAAAATAAGTTAATAAATTAAAATTTATTTTTTAACAAATTAAAATTTTAATAAATTCTATAATATTTATAACAACATTCAATTAATTTAATACAATTCGTACATATATAAATACACAGTAGATACACTGTGTATGGGACCCGGCAACAACCAATTAATTTAATACAATTCGTATATATATAAATTTGATGAGTAGTTATTCTATCATCACATTAACACAAGTAGTATATTTCCTCAATCGTATAATAATATCAATGAATTTTGCAAATTACGATAAATTTTTGGTTAATTAGCTTTTAAATACAATATAATATATATATATATATATATATATATATGCCTCGTAATACTAGTCTTACGTTATTACAACTTCAATGACATACGCGTGTCTATATTGACCCAAAATATTATATTTATTTTCTCAATAGTATGATATATATCAGCGTATCATTCAAACTATTCTGATATATGGATTCAGTTATCTGCTTTCGATTACTACATACGTCATTACACGAGATATACGTATATATACATATATTCAATCGTCTATCAGCTTTCAATACGTACTATAAACATCACATACACGATTTTACTACCCCAAAATAATATACAATGTATTTCACAAATACTCAGATGAATTATCGATTATATTATCTTCTGTCATTAATATACCTTCACTGTATAATATGTATATACTATATATATATATATACCTATACATACACACACATATACACACTATCGACTATATCAAGTTCTAAATACGTACTATATATATCACATACGTACACAATTATATTATCCAATAATATAATGCGACGTGTTTCATAGACATACTCAGATGAGTGATCGATTAATTATATTTGATTAGCTTAATATACTAGGTTTTGACTACATCGTTCATCAATCGATCACTACATGATATATATATATACATACATACATATGTATATATATACATACATACATATGTATATATATATACATACATATGTATATGTATATATATATATATATACATATATAAAGATATCTATATATATGAACTCATGAATGTGTACTATATCTATCACATCCACAAGTATATTATCTTATAATAGAACACGTTCATTATATTCTGATGATTAATCGGTTATATATTACATTATTGTGACTGAAATAGTACCATAATATCATTATCTCAACGGTATGATATATATATACACATATTCATTATACAAAGATTTTTCATGTTTAACGTTATTTAATGTATATATGAAGGAAAATATTTATTTTATATATTGAAACATAAGTAAATGATAAAGATTATGTTTAACGTAATTTATTTATTTTATTTGATATAGTTTTTAGTGTCATTTTTTCACAAAATTTAAGAATGATTGATTTTTATTATTACTATGCTGGTTATCGACTACGTGTGATTAGTGTAATTTCAAAAAATTATATATATATATTACATTATATATAATTATTTTTAATGAAAATAATATATATATTTGATTACATATATATAATTATTGGTTACTAAAAATTATTTACTTTTTAATTTTTTTCAGTTCAAAAGTGGTCGGTTTTTTTAAATTATTTTTTTATTTTGATTAAAAAACCGACCACAAGTGGTCATCTTTTTAAAAATATTTTCTTCTTTTTTTAAATTAAAAACCGACCACTAGTGGTCGGTTTTTTAAAAAATAAATTAATAAAGAATTTTTAAAAACCAACCACAAGTGGTCGGTTTTTAAAAATATTTTTCAATTATTTTTTTTTTAAAAACGACCACAAGTGGTCGGTTTTGTTATTTTTTTAATTTTTATTTGTAAAATAAATTATAATTAAAAAAAATTATTGAAATAATTATTTTAATTTTTTAAAATATAAAAGAGACCCATGTGGTCGCTTTTTAAAAAAAAAATATTTAAAAAAATTTAAAAACCAACCACTTGTGGTCAGTTTTTTCCGACCAAAATGTGTGGTCGATTTTCTGTGGTCGTTTTTTCAATTTTTTTTAGTAGTGAAAAGAGATTATAATCAATAATTTACTCCTTAAATCACATCTACGCCAATAAACTAGTACTCCAATCAAATGCTCAAAAATTCACAAAGGGTCTTGAAACATAAACCAATAATGATACCAATTCAAAATCGACATTCCATATCTAATGAAACTAACCAAACTATCATCCGACGCACGGATCTCAGAATATTAACAAAGTCAACTATACCATTTTAAAGGTTGCTCAAAACCACAAACTCACATAGATCACTCTCTAATACTCTGAAGACCATGCCAACCATCTCTACAACTCGTAGATTATATAAAAGTAACTATGGCGAAGGACAAAATAGTCAAAATATAAAAACATCTAAAAATCACTACGAGGATTGTTATACTAACGTACGCAGTACATTAGTTTCATCCAAAAATTGAAGTTGTCCATCAGTATTGGCCCTCGTTTTGAACAGATTTTTGTAGCGGGAAAAGTTTTCTTTTTTTCTAAGTTGATTAGTTGTTTCCAGGAGTTAATTGTCGTTATGATAAATATAAATTGAAAAGAAAGACAGTAATGAAAGTGCAGAAAATAAATATGACATCAAATATTTTTATATAGATTGGCATATAAAATAGATCTTTGTCCCGTCCCTTTGGATCATAAAAGTATTCTCTTCTAACCTTGAGCAATTTGATCTTGTACAATGATTTTGAGTATAGCTTCTATGTCTACACTCTATTTTTCTTTCTTTTTATTTTGATACAATGTCTCTGTGATAAACCAAACGGGTGAGCCCAACCCAAAAGACTAGCCTGATAGGTGGGAGAACCCATTTGGCTTATAATCCCCTTAACATTTCTCTATTTTTCCAATGTGGGACAATTGGTTCATAACAATCGCCTCCGCTTGAGAACCAACGACCTCGTTGGTCACGGCTGAGCCCAGTTGGTCATGGCTGGCACCCCTATTAGGTCCAGGCCACCACTCTTGGCGCACAGGCCACCACTCCGAGTCGTGGCTCCACGCATGGATCGATCCTCGTTGGTCACAACTATACCCAGTTGGTCACGGCTGGAACCCCCTCTTGGGTCCAGGCTACCACTACTGGCACAAAGGTCACCACTATGAGTTACGACCCAATGCGCGACTCCTCTCACGTGGATCGATCCTTATTGGTCATGGTTGGCACCCCTCTTGAGTTTATAACATTGGGGCTTTCATTGAGAGTCCCACACGTTGGGCCGTGACTCGGAGTGGTGGCCTGCGCGCTAGGAGTGGTGGCCTGGACCTAAGAGGGGTACCAGCCGTGACCAACTGAGCGTAGCCGTGACTAATAAGGATCGATCCACGTGAGGGGAGCCGTGCGTTGGACCGTGACTCGTAGTGATGGATTGTGTGCCAGTAGTGGTGGCCTGGACCCAAGAGGGGTGCCAGCCGTGACCAACTGGGCATAGTCGTGACCAACGAGGATCGATCTATGCGTGGAGCCACGACTCGGAGTGGTGGCCTGTGCGCCAGGAGTGGTGGCCTGGACCTAAGAGAGGTGCCAGCCACGACCAACTGGGCTCAACCGTGACCAATGAGGTCATTAGTTCTCAAGTGGAGGCGATTGTTATGAACCAATTGTCCCACATTAGAAAAATAGAGAAATGCTAAGGTATTATAAGCCAAATGGGTTCTCCCACCTATTAGACTAGTCTTTTGGGTTGGGCTCTTCCGTTTGGTTTATAATATTGGTGCTTTCGTTGAGAGTCCCACGCGTTGGGCCGTGACTCGGAGTGGTGGCCTGCGCGCTAGGAGTGGTAGCCTGGACCTAAGAGGGGTGCCAGCCGTGACCAACGAGGATCGATCCACATGTGGGGAGCCGCGCGTTGGGCCGTGACTCGGAGTGGTGGCCTGTGTGCCAGTAGTGGTGGTCTGGACCCAAGAGGGGTGCCAACCGTGACCAACTAGGCGTAGCCGTAACCAACGAGGATCGATCCACGCATGGAGACACGACTCGGAGTGGTGGCCTGTGCGCCAGGAGTGGTGGCCTTGACCTAAGAGGGGTGCCAGTCGTAACCAACTAGGCTCAGCCGTGACCAACGAGGTCGTTGGTTCTCAAGCGGAGGCGATTGTTATGAACCAATTGTCCCACATTGGAAAAAAATAGAGAAATGCTAAGGGGTTTATAGGCCAAATGAGTTCTCCCACCTATCAAGCTAGTCTTTTGGGTTGGGCTATCCCGTTTGGTTTATAACAGTCTTATCAATAATCTTTTCTTCTCCTCCCCTTTTTGAGTACACAATATATTACTACTAATACAATGCTTGCTAAAACTTGTGTAGAGAGTGTGAGATGATTAAGACATTTGTATATCTTTCCTTTTGTTCAATATAATTTTCTTTTTACATAAGCTGAAATAAGTAGCCGTTTGAAGATACTTTGAGAAAAGAAGGCAACCAAAAGATTTAGTCCTTGAAAAAATCCAAAATTTAATCCTTGAAAAAACTAAGTGATGGTCCTATTTTCAGAAATAATGTAACGCTTAAAGTTCTTCAATTTGATTTGTTGTAGATGGTATTTCTTCCTTGATTTAAATTCCAACACGATTTAAATTTTTCTAGTATTTCCTTCCTTAATTGAAAGATATCATATTATCAATTAAATCCCCTTGAGATTGTTATTCCTAATTGATTCCTTAATTAATCGAATCAATTAAGTGTCTTGGTACTTGCTCAGTTAAATATTCTTTCCATTCATCTTTACTTGCCCACTATTAATTTGGCACATACCTTAAGAAATAATAAAGAATAGGATAAGTTTATTATATCATCTTTGAATATAATAAATTTATTTCTTTCATAAATGCATTGGGTAATAAATAGTATTTAATAACAATGGTAATATGGACACAAAATAAAAAATTATCCATTAATCATTTAAAAAATTGAGTTCCTTTAAACTAATATGGTCGTCATTAAAATAAACACTAACAGTCATAATCAACTTTTAATTTGTCTCGATAAAGTCATACCACAAATTTATGTAATGAAAATAACTTAAGTATTAGGCATCCTATATAAAAAAGAAAAAATCTTTTGGCCGCAATAATAAAAGGATCTATTCACACTATAAACAAATTTCTTTTTAGATATTTTTACTCTTTTACTTTAAAAATTGAATATATTCTTCTATCCTATTTCCAATACATTAAATGCCGTTAATGAGTTTAATTATAGGTAATTCCCATAGTCAAACATGGGAAAGTGTTTGTTTCATAATCATTATTTTCATTGCCAAACAACCAAATATTTCCTCCGTTTCATATTAGTTGGCCCCTATTAACTTGGCACATTCATTAAAAAAATCTTAATTAGGGGTTTATTTTAACAAATTAGCCTTATTAATTATGCTTTGAAAATATATGTTTGAGTAAATACACTTTGTTTAGTCATTTAATGTTAAGGGTAGTATTGGAAGAACATAATAAAATCCTCTTGATCTCATCAAATGGACAATCAAATTGAAACAACTAAATGGCCATAAAACTTTGGCCATAATATGGCCATAATATTTAAAAGTTTATAATAGCCTTTTGGAATCTTTTTCTATTTTTTTAAAGTCAAGGTAATTAAGCATTAAAATATGTATACTCCCTATATTGCGATTTAATTGCAACACAAATTCTTAGGTAAGAATATCAATAGTCTTATACCATTAAAATACGTTTATTTCTTCAAAAAACGTACATATTTTTTGCTATAACTCAAACACTACGTTTACTGTCTATTTTTTTTCTCATGTTCTTCTCCGACTTTCTCTCCTTATTACTAAAATGATCTCTAATTCTTTATTTTTTTTAAGTATATGGTTAAATAAAATTAAAATATATATATTTAAATAATTCTCAGGAATAATTTGTAAGATATCGCAATGACGACAACTCAACATACCTTAAACCTGATAAACGTTGACACTTACAAAAATTATGCATATAGTTCACATCTGTCGAGAGATATAAGTGTTAATCATATAACTCTTTCACCCCTATATTACGACGATTTGATAAATTATGAATTATTACTTATATTTGTTACTAAATGATCTCTAATAAGTTATTTTTTTATTATTACGCTTAGATAAAATTAATATATATATATATATATAATTTTCAAATATAATTTATAAAATATTACGATAACAACAAATCACACATACTTTACACTTGGTAATCCGATAAGTCGAACTACTTGTTCACTAACCAAAATGTCATTACAGATTATTGATTTCGATTCGATTCTGAACAGTCGTAGCTAAATTCAAGGATGTTATGTTCAAATTTAAGTACTGGTTTTCTTTTACTGCCACAAATAAAATTCTTACTATGAAAGAATAAGCATTGACTGAGATCATACTGAAATATTGAGATCTTTATCTATTTTTTTTAACTTGAAAAGGTGTAAAATTATACCAACTAAAATTAAGAATGTCAATCTAACTAAATGTATTTGAAAACGTATCTAACAATAATTATTATGTTTTACAATTATAAATTTATACTTAAATTAACAAATAATGAGTATGTGTGAAAATTGGCAAATTCTAAATGTATTTACCACTGTATGTTTCCAAATATTGAAAATACGTTTCACTGAAAAAAATATTCAAGTGTGGAGGAAATTTTTTTAGTAAAGAATTAGAATTAGAGAAATTTTTTTACTCGAGAATTAGAATTAGTAAAAAATTATGTTTAAATCGGTTTGAAAATACGTTTCAATTTTCACAGTATGTTTCCATATACGTTTGATTGAAAATTATAAATGTTTATACCAATTATGTTTAATGTGTCGATGTCTATTATTTCTAAAGTATTTTGAATTGACGACTGAAATATTATCAATTTTTTTTAAAATTATCTAAATCTAGTAATAACAGTTAATAAAATACTTAATTTTAAAGATCATATTAATAACAATTCACAAGTTATTAAATCGGAGTAGACAACTTGTTACAATATCATATGACTCTCTTAAATTGATGTTGACTAGGGTTGACACTTACAGATTATATGTTTTTATTGTTTACTATAATGTGTCAATATTTATCATGTCTAAAGTGTTTTGAGTTTTTGTTGTTGTTATTGAAATATTTTTAAATTAGATTAAAAATTATTTAAATATGCAATTTAAATTTGTATAAATATACTAATTAATATAATTACTTAATTATAGGTCATATTAAATAATGATTTATAAGATCAAATCGACGTGACATAGGAATACAAGTCTACCACATTAACGTTGGACTCTCTTTTGTTGCTGTTAACTAGGATCGACACAAATGAACTATATATAATTTTATGATTTTTATAGTTTGTTAATGTCTAAAATGTTTTGAATTTTTTCTGTTTTTATTGAATTGTTTACACATTAAATTTTAAAAACTTTTTTCAATTTATTTAAATATAATATTTGATAAAATTATTTTAAATAGAGGTTATATATAATAAAAATCATAAGTAAAGATTCATAATTTTTCAAATCGATGTAACATATAGGTTCAAGACTGTAACATCAATGTATGACTTTCCTGAGTTAATGTTAACTAAAGTCGACATATATGAACTATATGCATTTTATAATTTTTATATTGAATCGATATCTACCATGTCTAAACTATTTTGAGTTTTAATTTTCATTGAGAATATTTTTAAATTATATTTAAATAATTATCTAAATACGTTTTAAAATTTATTTAAACTCAATAATTGATAAAATTACTTATTAGAGGTTATATTAATGACAAATATATATAATGATTAGACAACTATTGAATCAAAGTAAATGTATTAAGTTCTATATTACAAGAATAAAAACAATTACCTATAGAAAAATATGAAATTTTTTAGTAGACATGTTCTATTGATATCTCTTTTAATTTAATTGAAGCAACAGTCTTGACGTTGTTGAATTTACTACATTCTCGATCCCTTAGATTAAAATTTTTGAAAAATATACACAACAAGATTTTAAATAGCTAAAAACTCAGAGAAATAAATTCTTGAAGTGAATTTGTATCATTAGAAATTTTAATAATTTATCTTGTCTAATTACATAATTTTGAGTAATTTTATTTTTCTGTTGATAAATTATAAAAACAGAATGTCAATAAACTTGAAAAAAAATTTCTTTTCTAAATTTTTTTAATTATTTTATATTCTAAATTCTCATTCTAAATATGTGGCCAAATGGAATAACTGTCCAACAAAGACAAATAAAATTATTTATAATTATTTTTAATTTATCATTCAGTCATTTATATATCATTCTAAAAATATTCAAAATTTTTAAAATTATTTTTAAGTTTAATATTATTTTAAATTAAAAAAATTATTCAAATAAATGAAATAACTTAACGTTTTTCTTCTATGTTTGTATAGATATTATTTTGAAATGCAAAGTCAACAAAAAAATAAGTAAACAAGTTAGATGTTCAATTCCCATGTGTTGAAAATAGCTAGAAGAATAAATGAAGAAAGAAAATATAAATTTGGGAGAAAAGGGTAAGAATGTAAAAATGTAAACCTGTTTACAATGAGAATAGACTTTATTATCAAATTTGAGCCATTATGGCCAAATTATGGCCACATTTTATGGCCAAAAGGATTTTTCTTTTAGAAAGATGGCCAACTAAAATGAAACGGAGGGAGTAAGTTTTCAATAATCATTTTTTCATAGCCAAATACATTTATTTTAAGTATTATCTATAGTTAATGTGTATTTTTTGTAAACATATTAGATAGAATCCCTAATTTCAGTTAGTATAATTTTACACCTTTTCAAGTTAAGAAAAAATAATTAGGTAGAGATCTCAATATTTCAATATGTCTCAGTCAATGGTTATTCTTTCATAGTAAGAATTTTATTTATGACAGTAAAGGTGAAATGATCAAATGGATCCTTGTACTTGTCTGAGTTTGTGATGCGGACACTTGTACTTACCTTTTCGTCATCTAAACCCCTTAAAACCATCAAAACATAGTATTTTAAATCATTTTCTCATCTTATTAATATGAGTTTAATACAATCAACTACACATGGTATGTCATGTCATTTTTAAATGTCACATAATAAATTAATAAGTGCCATATAAGAAATTAAATATTAAAAATATATATAAAATATAAATAATATTTAAATAAAAAATCAAAACAAAACCCATCCCTCCTCCTCCCTCCCTATTAGAGAAAGAGACGATGAAGAGAAGCAACAATGGAGAAATCGTCTCTTCATTTTTTTTATGTTCCTCTATGTTTTTGTAACGACTCGAATTTTGGTGATTTATGTGAAAATTATATTTCTATGTAATTTGACTATTTCGCCCCTCTTCGTGGTTGCTTTGAGATATTTCTAGAGCGCGGGATGATTGACATAGTTCCCGATGCATTTTAGCATGATTTATGTGAAATTATGATTTTAGGTGGCTTTGAGAGCCTTATAGTTGACTTCGGTCAATATTTATTGATCTGTGCATTGGATGGTAAAACAGAATGCGTCATCAGATTTAAAATGTTGATTTTAGGTTAGTAACATAGTTGGTGTGATTTTATAATCTTTAAATTTCATTTTGGTCCTCGGTTTGAAAAGTTGTGAAATTAAATTTCGGGGGTCAACTTTATATAAACGATATTTTCTCAAAAATCTGATATCTCCATTGAGTCCAGAGCATCGAATTTGATAGGGTAGCATATTTCATTTCCATTCACGGGATTTCGAATGAATCTCGAGGGGTCCACGGAGACTTGGACCCTATACATACCCATGCTTCGCCTTTTTTTTCATTTTCGAGACTTGGAGCTTAAGGTTTCACACTTTTGAGTATTTTTTTCCATTTTTAAAGCTTGGGTAAGCTTTTGAACAATTATTTCAACTACTTTACTTTAATTTTATATCCAATTCTTGTTTTAACGCAAATTAAAGTGAAAAATTAGGAATTTTGGCCTGGAAGGCCTAAAATTA
Organism: Capsicum pubescens; assembly: GCA_030864215.1. Lineage (NCBI taxonomy): Eukaryota > Viridiplantae > Streptophyta > Magnoliopsida > Solanales > Solanaceae > Capsicum > Capsicum pubescens. The sequence continues at coordinate 174,551,270 of CM061549.1, forward strand.
TATTTCTTCGTTCCAAACCCCATTTTCAACCTGTTTTTACTTGGGTAAGTTTCTAATCTTATAATTATCAGTTCTCTTAATTTATCTTCAAAACAACTTCAAATTTTTAATTTTAAAAAGATTTTTGGGGATTTTGTCGGTAAAGCCTAAACATGGTTTTTCTTCAACTTGGACCTTATTTCTAACTCTTTTTTACTTGGGTTTTCAGATGTAGACTTCTAAAAATATGGAAAACATATTTCAAAGATAAAATTATGATTTTGCCTTTTTTTTCAAAAATCTATTTCGAGGTCTGTTTTGATCGTGACTTAAAAATAGACAATATGGATATCGTTGGCTTTATTTTGATGCATGAATTCTATATTTCTATTTTTAATTGATTTAGAGTTTGTTAGGGCAGAGTAAGGCTTAGGGGTGAAGGCTTGCTGATCAATTTTCGATATTCGAGGTATGTTATGACTTAACTTTCTTCAGACTGAGTTGGGTAGTGATTGCCGACACAAAATCATGTTAAGGGTGTGGGAAATAATCATGAAAATGGATATATTATCACGTAGTTCTTGTGTGGGGGCCTATATAATTATGTTATTTGATGGTATTGTTATACTATTCCCTATGCGTGAACATGTGAGGTCCTATATGATATTGTTGGTCTTGTGTACATAAGATTATTTATGTCTTCATTGTTGAAAAAGCCTAATGTTTATCAGTGGTGTATTATTTTATGTTTCATTCTATTGACATACTATTTATGTTGATATTCATGGATGATTAAAAACATTGAGTGGATTGTTGGCTCACTTGGTTGGCCTATTAGTTGGACATGAAAATACACATTCTGGTTGGTTGTGAACATTACATCCTCATATTATATACATTCATTAAACATTGGTACCACAATAAAAATACTGGAAACATTGGCATTTTTTGACAGAAAATGTGACATCTTTAAAACCCTCTACAGAAGGATGTGCCAGAGAGGAGATATGGATATGAATTGGATATAGATTGTATACAGGTTTGACGAACACCCATGGATCCTACATCAGGAAGCTTTAGTACAAAGGTTGTGCGACAACCTCATGCATCACATTATCATTATCATCTTGTATTTGTGTTACATTCTGCCTTTATTTGTGTTGTATTATCACTCTTGATATATACTTGTCTATGTGTAATCCCTTCCCTAGTACTTGTATGTGTGATACTGGTTTACTTATTTTCCTTCCTAGTATTTGCTATGATGTATGTGAATATTATAGAACTATTAGAGGAAACACTACCGTTATGGGACATTTTCTGATTGCAGGTGACATGCCCCTAGTATGTATTTTGTATGTTTTTTTATACTTTGCTCAGTCGGCCTATGATACCTACTGAGTACAAGTGGACCATACAAGTGGACTGCACTACACCTTTTTGGTGCAGATCCTAGTTTGAGTGCACCTCACGGTGGTTGATTCAGGCTATCTTTGGAGCTATTCGAGGTAGCGGTTGATTCTTGCTTCTGGAGTTGACTACTACCTTTCTTTATTTAGACTATGTCTTTATTCATATTTAGAGATAGAGTATTCCTATTTTTTATATTTTATTTATTTTATCTCGAGTTGTACTAGTGATGTTCTTATACTACGACACCAAATTTTGGGATTATGGTATTTATTGATTATATTTTTCTGCTTTACTATATTGTGTGGTTCAACTTCATTCTAGCAACCTTACTTGGGATATTGTTATATTTCTCCTTTTTGTATTAGTTTGTGTGATGGGCTTACTTATAAAGGATTCCCATGACAAGTGTCATCATGACCCTTGGTTTTTGGGTTGTGACAAACTGGTATCAGAGCAGCCAGGTTCATTAGTCTCAATAATGTAAGAACGCGATGTCTAATAGAGTCTCGCAGATTGGTACATAGACACCTGTATCTATCTTTGTGGGGCTATAGAATGTTTTTAGGAAATTTCCCTCATTTTATTCCTTATCGTGCGAATTTCCTTCATACCTTGTGTTGTAAGTCATTTTCACACTTTTAAACATGGATGGTGATAACTAGATCTCATGAGGTTAGAGATGCAGGGCCTTCATCCGAGGAGAAAGCCCAGTCTAGAGGGAGAGTTGAAAGTCGTGGATGGGATTGAGCTAGTGGATGGGCACATGGATCTTCTTCGTCTTACAGTAGTGCTAGGGAACTCTCCCCTGAGCCTCGTATTGAACGTGTTGGGGATGTTGATCCTACTTCGGTTTCACCGAGTTCTTCTAGCTAGTTTTGGAGGGCTTGTTGATTCACTTGTTGACCTATTTGGAGGGCTCTCCTTCGAGTATATCTGGTGTTTCCCCAGCTCTGAGTATTGCACCTCTATTTGTACCAGGATCTTCTTATGGTGTTCCTCCAGCCCTGAGTGTGGATCCTCCAACTATACCTACTTCTGCTTTAGGTACTCCATAAACTCCGAGTTTTATTCCTCTTTCAGTGCCTACATTCTGAGTATGGTATTCTGAGATCAGAAGTTCAGACTTCGTATGTTACCTCTCTAGGTGGGAGATCAGCCTACCATATTTATCATGCCTTCTCTTGTTATGTGTACAGCTATGTCTTCTAAGGATCAGTAGAGGTTTGAGATATTTACTCATTTGGATCCTCCTAGGTTCAGTGGTGTCGTGGGCGAGGATTCCTATGAGTTCTTGATTGACTGTCGTAGAAAGTTGCATAACCTGGGTTTTTTTGAGTCGTATGGTGTTGCTTATACTACTTATTAGTTGATGGATGTCGCTAGAGATTGGTAAAGGTCACATGTTGGTTGCATACTGATATACTATCAAGTCCACAATGCAAGAATCCAACAAGAACAACAAGATGAACAAACTAACACAAGAACAACAAGTTGAACAACAAGTTCTAGTGAATCGAAATAGGCCACACACGACTTCACTAGGCTTTAAGAATCATGTTTTTAGAACAAGATGATGAAGTTTTCAATAAGAACCAGAAAGTCAACAAGGTGCTAGTGAATCGAAAGAGCCCCACACGGCTTCACTAGACTTTAAGATTACAAAGCACAATCTTAACAAGATTACAAGAAGATAGTAACTTGACATGTAATATTCAAGAGTCTAAGAACCCTAACAACAAGAGAGGACCCTAAGACTAAAGAATATTAACACCAAGTTCTTACTTGGACCAAGAGGAACTCTATGACCTCAAGATCCTTGTTTCTAGCCAAGATACAACACAAGTATCACTCTACTTGTGAGTTTTCATATTTGGGGATTCTCCAATGGAAGAGGGAGAAGTTCCTCAATATTACAAGTGTTTATGTCTCAAAATATTATGAAAGAACCAGCTGCCAAATAACCCTAATATCATCTATTTATATTACACCATAAATAAAGGAGAAAATGACCAGATTTCCCTTGCCTTGGGGTGGCCTTGGAGTGTAAGTTTATTATACTTCAAGAATCCTCTTCACACTTAAAAACATTTAGACCATTAGGTGGATCAATCACCAACTCACATACGACCATTTTCATGAACAAGGCTTGGAGTTTTTGTAACTCCCGAGCTTGGCTACGTGTGAATGGTCGTGAACTTGTTACACAACTTGCTACGCCCGTATCATCCTCTCCATCTTGAGAGGGATTTGACCTCAAATTTGGCATTTGGTCATGTTCAACCGTATCCACGAGAGAAAGATCACACACGTTGAAAGTGTTGTGCACTTGATATTCCGGTGGGAGGTCAATCTTGTAGGCGTTGTCATTGATTTTCTCAAGTACTTGGAATGGACCATTACCCCTATGCATCAATTTAGAATTCCTTTGAGATGGAAACCAATCCTTCCGAAGATGCACCCACACCCAATCTCCCGGTTTAAGAATGAGTTTCTTTCTCGCCTTATTGGCCTTCCTTGCAATTTCTTGTTTTTTCTTCTCAAGTAGAAGCCACACCTTCTCATGTAACTTCTTCATTGAATCTGCCCGCTTTCTTCCATCTAAGATAATCATGAGATCACTTGGCAAAGGTGTTAAATCCAAAGGGGTAAGGGGGTTGAGGCCGTATACACACTCAAAGGGAGTCATTCCCGTACTTGAGTGTATGACACGGTTATAGGCAAACTCAATCAATGGTAAGTGCTACTCCCAAAAAGTCATTTTTTCCTTAACTATGGAACGTAGAAAAGCACCCAAAGTTCTATTTACTACTTTCATTTGGCCATCAGTTTGTGGGTGGCGAGACGTAGAGAACAACAACTTGGTACCAAGCCTACCCCACATGGACTTCCAAAAGTGACTTAGGAACTTAGAGTCCCTATCACTCACAATGGTCCTTAGAACACCATGCAATTTGACAACATTATCAACAAACAAAGAGGCCACGCTAGGTGCGTCATCACATTTAAAGCAAGAAATAAAGTGCGCCATCTTAGAAAACCGATCGACTACAACAAAGATACTATCCCGGCCTCGTCTAGTCCTTGGTAGCCCCAATGTAAAATACATAGATATATCAAGCCAAGGACGTAGAGGGGTGGGCAGCGGGGTGTACAACCCATGAGGTAGGAGCCGAGATTTGGCTCCTTTGCATTCTACACATTGGCCGCAAATCCTAACCACATCCTTGTGCATTCTTGGCCAATAAAATTGCTCCTCTAATATTTTGAGGGTCTTTTCGACCCCAAAATGACCCATTAGACCTCCATCATATCCTTCCCTCACAAACAACTCTCTCCAAAAGCTAGAGGGTACACACAATCATCTATCTTTAAATAAGTAACTATCAAACTTGGCATAGGGATTTGAACCCCTAGATGAATCCCACTTGTCCCTACCCAATTCTTCACATTCCTTAAAGATAGGAGCAAAGTGAGGGTCCTCAGGATATAATCCTCTTAAGCTCTCAAAACCTATCAATTTTGACGACAAAGTGGACACAAGAACATGTTTTCTAGACAAAGCATCGACTACTAAATTGTCCTTACCCTTCTTGTATTTGATAACATAAGAGAAGGTCTCAAGAAACTCAATCCATTTGGCATGCCATTTTTTAAGCTTATCTTGTGCCCAAAGATGCTTTAAGGATTCATGGTCCATTCGGTTCATAAACTCCTTAGGCCATAAATAGTGTTGCCAAGTGACAAGGGCTCTAATCAAGGCATACAACTCTAAATCATACATGGAGTAGTTTAGAGTTGCTCCTTTGAACTTTTTGCTAAAGTAAGCTATGGGTTTGAAATCTTGCATCAAAACAGTCCCTATGCCTAGTTTACTCGCATCGCACTCGACTTCAAATGTCTTATCAAAATTGGGCAATTGTAACAAAGGCGTGGAGATGAGCATAACTTTCAAAGTTTCAAAAGACTTAGCTTACTTGTCACCCCACTTGAAGGGTTGATCTTTCCGAATGACCTCAGTCAAGGGGGCGGCTATGGTGCTAAATCCTTTGACAAATCTTCTATAAAAACTAGCCAACCCATGGAAGCTTCTTACTTCTCCAACGGTTCTTAGGATTGGCCAATTTTTGATAGCATTTATCTTGGATTCATCCACTTCGACCCCTCTTGAACTAACAACAAAACCCAAGAAAACAACTTCATTAACACCAAAGAAGCATTTTTTTCAGATTTGCATACAATTTTTCCTTTTGAAGGACATCAAACACATATTGTAAATGCATCGTATGCTCATCTAAAGACTTGCTATAAAACAAGACATCATCAAAGTAGACAACAACAAACTTTCCAATAAATGGCTTCATCACATGATTCATTATCCCCATAAAAGTACTTGGAGCGGTTGTTAGGCCGAATGGCATAACCATCAATTCATAGAGACCAAACTTGCTCTTGAAGGTGGTTTTCCATTCATCACAGGGTTGCATTCTTATTTGGTGATAGCCACTCCTTAAATCAATATTGGAAAATAAATACGAACCATTCAATTCATCAAGCATATCATCTAACCTAGGGAAAGTGTGATGATATTTTACCGTATTCTTATTGATGGCTCGGCAGTCCACACACATACACCATGTTCCATCTTTCTTAGGCACTAGTAGCACCGGAACCGCACATGGACTCATGCTCTCCTTGATATACCCTTTGTTAAGGAGTTCCTCAACTTGACGTTGCAATTCCTTAGTGTCCGTAGGGTTGCTTCTATAAGCCCGCTTGTTTGGCAATTGTGATCCCGGCACAAAGTCAATTTGGTGCTTAATTACCCGAAGCAGGGGCAATCCTTGCGGAAGTTCTTTAGGAAATACATCTTCATAATCCTGCAACACACAAGAAATCAAAGGAGAAATGTAAGAATTAGTGGGGTTAGTGTTAAAATAATGAGCCAAAAGTAACATAGGCGTGTCCTCATCATGATCCATGAAAAGTTCCTTCTTTCTAACCAACATCACTATGTTTTCTTTTCCTTTTGATGTCGAGGCAACCTTTAATACCTCTACTGCCCCACCCATGGGTTCCCCTCCTTTTTCTTTCTTTTCAGATTTCTTTCCCTTTTCCTTCAATTCTCTCATCTTTTGATGCCACTCATTTACTTGGAAAGGCCAAAGAGGATAAAGTGTAACCTTTCGGCCATCTTTCTCAAGTGTATATCGATTGGACCTCCCATCATGTTTGATAAAACTATCATATTACCAAGGTCTACCTAACAACAAGTGACACGCTTGCATCGGTATCACATTACAAAGCACTTCATCGTGGTAGTTTCCCAACTTAAATCGTATCACACATTGCCTTGTGACCTTTAATTCACCACATTCAATCAACCATTGAAACTTGTAAGGACTAGTGTGTGGTGTATTTGGAAACTTTAAGAAGTTTACCATAGCAACACTAAAAAAATTTGCACACTACCACCATTGATCACCAAAGTGCACACACTCCCCTTTACAAGATATTTAGTATAGAATAGATTTTCCCTTTGACTTGGGCCATCTATTGCTTACTAATCATAACACACCTAACTACAAAGTTTGGATACACACACTCCCCTTCTTGCGGATAAACATCTTCACCATCACTATCATCATCATCATGTGGTCCATTCTCGGGTTCCTCTCCATCTTGAGGTTCGGCCTCATCCTCTCTCTTTACAAGACCAACCTCCTCACCAAGGTAATACAATCTCTTTTCCCATAGTATTATGTTGCGTCGGTTTGGACATTCATTGGCTTTATGTCCCCAACCTTGGCACTTGAAACATTGGAATCCTTTTGGGTTAGGATACTTGTGAACTTCTTGTTTTGGAGGAATTTTGTGGATTGTTTTGGGCTCGAGCAGCCTTGTAGTGGCGGGTTGGTCCTTTTTTTTGGTCCAACCCGAAGAGGATTGAGCCATCTCCTTGCTTCTAGGCCAACTCGAGGTGGATTATCCCCTTACCTTGAATGACGAACTCTCTTTAAGTTCCCTTTCAATCTCAAGAGCTATTTGAAAAATACCTTAAACGGTATCAAACTTGTGAAGTGTTAAATGAGTGGAGATCTCTTTGTTCAACCCACACTTGAATCGAATGATGTCATGAATGATTTGTTCCCCACGATGATCAAGATTCAACATAAGTTGCTGAAACTCATTATAATACGCTATCACACTTTTGTTACCTTGACGCAAGTTGTACAATCTAGCAAACAACTCATGGCGATAACTCTCGGGAAGGTACCGTTGTCTCATCAAGTACCTCAACCAAAACCAAGGTGGTGGCTGCGCATCAACTAATTCATTACCAAATTGCTTGACACACTCCCACCAAGTGTTAGCATAACCCTCAAAATGAGCTATGGAATAACAACTTTTCTTTTCTTCCGAGATATCATTAACTTGGAAAACTTTGTCACAAACCGATTCCCAAGCTGAGTAGGTCTCGGGGTCACTTTCACCTTTAAATATTGGTAGGCTCAACTTGATGGTGTTGGTGCCTACATCTCTCTTTTGGTGTTGTTTTCCTCTTTCTCCATACCCTCGGTATCTCCTTTGATCTCCACGACCCCTTCTCATCTCCTCCTCCCTCTTGTAAGCATCATCAAAGGCCCTATATCCTTCATATTCCTCTCTACCATATTCCTCAAAGTGGGATGGATGGTTTTGGACATTTTGAACTTGATTTGGAGGAATTGGATTTTGTAGAGGTGGTGGTCTTTGGTTTAATGGAGCTTGGAAGAGATGGTTTGGATTTAGTGGAGGTACTTGAAGTCTAAGTACCTCTTGTGGAACTTGAGGAGTTTGGAAAAGTAATGGTCTAGTGGGGTCATGGTTTGGAGGGAAAAGAGTGGTTTGGCTTGCGGGATTTAGTGGAGCTTGGGGTGGATTTAGCATTTGGTGCAATGTTTCAGGAGTGATGGTTGCGGAGGTAGTTCTATCATTCCCACTTGAAGAAACATGTAGAGGAGTAAAATGGCGAGAGTTCCTTTGACTCTCCATTTGTTCTAATCTCCCACTAATAGCCGACACATCTCCCTTTATTGTTGTCAAATCCCCTCTCATGGCTCCAACTTCCGTATTCAACCTTTCAAGTGTTCGTGTAATGGCCTCAAGAGTGGCCCTCATAGAGTCAAGAGCATTAGTATCCACATTTTGGGACGTAGTCCCTTCCATTGTCAAGGTATTACCTACAAATTCAGCAAACAAGTTAGTGAAAAAAAATCCTATCCTCACATACACTCTTTGGATCACCTCACACTTTAGTTCTATAAGTGTTGTAGATTGGCTAGTAACCCGTGAATCCTTAAGGTATGAGTAAGCTCTTATCTGGAGTGGATTCTTGTTTGAAGACTCAAAGAATTCTCGTCGGACTAGAACCAAGAAGTAGCAACGTATTCAAAAGATAAAAGTACCCAAGTAATCATTGACACGAACAAACGGATTCAAAGGACTAATTGACAACCTAGTAGGAATGTACTAGTTTGTTAATTAGTTCTAGAAACAAGTAAGGAAACCAAGAATCAACAATTAGAAACTAGAAAATATCCAAATTTGAGCTTATTAGTGATGTGACAGTAGTAATGGTGATGTGGCAGCATGTAATTGGTCTTGGTCCCACACAATTTTTTTTGTCACAAATCTGAAATTTCAATATTCACACAACTTGTAATGGATGACAATTGGTTTTGGAGGGAAAGTAAAAGTCTTTTACTCCTTTTCAACTTTTAAAACTCAAAAGGTGAGATTTGAGTATACTAATCCCACAAAAAAAGGTCCCTTGATTTAAGGAAAAGTGGTTGTCAAGTCTAGGAAGTGATGTGTGCAAGTCTTCTCACCAACAACTTTATAACTTTTGTCTTACAACCTTTTGGATCTATTTTACACCTTTGTTTTCTTAAGTTGTAAGAATAGATGAAGAACAATATGAACACCACAACAACCTTCAAGAACACAACACAAAACCACCAATTGTCATCAACAAGGTACAACCTACAACCCATTTCAAGTCACCACAATAATGGTCAATATTATAAGCTCAACTTTAGATCTAGACACTTTTAGTGTTGGTGAGAAAGAAACCAATACCATAAACACACTAAACAAGTAAAATAACACCTAGATCTAAACACACAAACACCAATCTCGGCCAAGACATCAAGATGGACAGATTTCTCTTTTTCTTTTTCTGGAATTTTCAGATTTCAATAATTTTTTTTTGAATTTTCGTCCAAGAGATCCCAAGATTGGTAGTGTAGGAAAACAACCATCCTTGATTTGATAACAAATGATACACTATCAAGTCCACAATGCAAGAATCCAGCAACAATAACAAGATGAACAAACTAACACAAGAATAACAAGTTGAACAACAAGTGCTAGTGAATCAAAATAGGTCACACACGGCTTCACTAGGCTTTAAGAATCATGTTTTTAGAAAAAGATGATGATTTTTTCAATAAGAACCATCAAGTCAACAAGGTGCTAGTGAATCAAAAGAGCCCCACATGGCTTCACTATACTTCAAGATTACAAAACATAATCTTAACAAGATTACAAGAAGATAGTAACTTGACATGTAATATTCAAGAGTCTAAGAACCCTAACAACAAGAGAGGACCCTAAGACTAAAGAATATTAACACCAAGTTCTTACTTGGACCAATAGGAACTCTATGACCTCAAGATCCTTGTTTCTAGCCAAGATACAACACAAGTATCACTCTACTTGTGAGTTTTCAGATTTGGGGCTTCTCCAATGGAAAAGGGAGAAGTTCCTCAATATTAAAAGTGTTTATGTCTCAAAATATTATGAAAGAAACATCTTCCAAATAACCCTAATATCATCTATTTATATTACACCATAAATAAAAGAGAAAATGACCAGATTGCCCTTGCCATGGGGTGGCCTTGGAGTGTAAGTTTATTAAACTTCAAGGATCCTATTCAAACTTAAAAACATTTAGCCATTAGGTGGATCAATCACCAACTCACACACGAACATTTGCATGAACAAGGCTTGGAGTTTTTGTAACTCTCGAGCTTGGCTTCGTGTGAATGGTCGTGAACTTGTTGGACAGCTTGCTACACCCATATCACAGACCTCTTGATTCTCCTGAGATGTCTTGGGATTAGTTTGTTGAGGCCTTTTTGGAGAGGTTCATGCCTTACAGTCTGAGGGATTAGATGAGAGATGAGTTTGATTACCTTGAGCAGGGATCCATGACTGTTGCAGAATATGAGGCGCACTGTCATGCCTTGTCTAGGTATTCTATGACAATATTGCCACCTAATCTGAGAAGATTTAGAAGTTTATGAAGGGGTTGGATGTTTCTCTTCAGTTAGCTATGTCTCAGATTGTAGTGTTTGGAGCATCATTTTAGAGTATATTGAACCATGATAAGATGATTGAGGGTATTCTTCGAGCATATTAGGGAGACACCAAGAAGTTGCATCGTATGGGAGAGTTTAGAGGTCATCCTTCTCGAGGTAGGGATTCTAAATATTTTTATGGATATCCTAGTAGACTAGTACAAGTAGCCTTACAGATCTCAGGTAGTGGGTCTTTTGGTTTAATAGTTCAGGGTGGTTGTTCCATTCCAGTCGTACCTTCTCCTGTTGACTCGGGTTATAGAGCCTGCTATATGAGTGATGAGACTTGCCATTTGTCCAAGGACTATCACCGTTATGTATTCATAGCTACTCCTATTTTAGCTGTGAGAGGTAGAGGTTCTACCAGAGGTGCACAAAGTCGAGGTAGTGGTGCCGGTGGTGGTGGCGCGAAGCTACTCAGGCATTTGGTGGTCGTGGATAGTGTTATTCTATATCTACTAAACTAGAGGTAGATGCTTCTGATACTGTTATCATAGGTATCATCCCTGTTTTTCAGATCTATGTATGTGTTATTTGAATTGGGATTGACTTTCTCCTATGTGTCCTCATATTTTTCTTTGGGCTTTGATTTTATTGGTGAGCCTCTTTCCATGCCTATCATGTATCGACACCTGTAGAAGATTCTTTTATGGAGGATCGGGTGTTCCGATCTTGTGTCGTGACTTTTGTTGGGTGTAAGACTTGGATAGATTTGCTTGTCTTATATATGGTTAATTTTGACGTCATTTTAGGTATAGGTTGCTTGGTGTCTTACTATGCTACCTTAGATTGCTGTGCTAATACCGTGACTTTAGCTCCATCGAGTATGCCAAAGATAGGTTGGAAGGGTGCGCTTCATTCGGGTCCCAAGAGGGTTATATCCTATGTTCAGGCTCATCTCTTAGTTGAGAGGGGATGTTTGTTCTATTTGGCTCATATTGTGATACTAGTGTTACCTCACCTATTTTTTTTGATTCTATTCATGTTGTCCGTGATTTCATGGATGTATTCCTTATAGATTTGCGTAGCATGCCTTTGGATCATGATATTGATTTTGCCATTGATATTGAGATAGGCACCAAGCCTATCTCTATTCCTCCTTATAAGATAGCCCCATTGAGTTGAAGGATCAGTTGCAGGAGTTGTCGGATAAGGGATTTATTCGACCTAGTGTATCAACTTGGGGTGCACCTATTTTCTTTATGAAGAAAAATGATGGGTCTATGCAAATGTGTATTGATTATCGGTAGTTGAACAAGGTGACGGTTAAGAATAAGTATCCTTTTCCTGATGAATGCTTAAACTACACCTTCTTATGAGGATAAAACGGTTGCTGTCAAAATATAGTAACCCAACTAGGTTATGGTCGAACTCACACTTAATACGTGGAATTATCTCTCAAACTTGCTTAAATCACCGGGACGTACAGAAAGTAAATGAAGGGGGAGGGTTTGTTGTGAATAGTAAAACATAACAAAACTCGAATGCTTTGGGTTGTAAACAATCAGAAACAAACACTAGGACTGTGTTTCCCTTGGCTTTCTAAATTCATAGGTTTATCATGCTTCGTTGAAACATTCCAATATCTTGCATGCAGAATCTGATAAGTTATGTATCACTAACCATCTTGTGAACATCTTAGATAATTTCACTCTTTACCTTTTGAGTCTTAGAGTATCTCCTTACTAACCCTGATTCTGGATCCAGATTAACTATCATCTTTTGAGTCTCTAGTTAATTAGATGAAGGTAATTATCTTAAGTAGATGAAGATGATTAGCTTATATCGATAATTAACTCTAAATTAATGCCGTAATCTTCTTTTTCTACTCTTTACCTCTCTGGTGCTGTAAGTAGTTAATATAGACGGGATCCTAATATTTGCAACCGCGAAGAATTCTATTAAACTGAAGATGATCACAATACATGCAAGAATATTAGTTGAGAACAACATTGCACTTTCCCTACTTTGTTATCCCACTAGGTGTCATGACCTGAACCAAGGCCTGACCGTGATTGGTTTCTCAAGTCCAAAGAGGACCAGAGACTACCCCCTACACATAAACATATAGAACACAATACCCCATCAACGGATGAACTCCAAATATATAACAAAATAGCATAAGATGAGCTTAAGAAATTTAAAACATGTCTATAACCGATAACCGATAACTGATAACCGACCAAACACAATCAACCAACATCGCCAAGTCCACAATAATCCAAAAAAGCCTTCTAAACAAAATTGAAATCAATAAAGCGTTGGGACATGTCCCCAACCCTGAAAATGACAATGACAATGTTAATGATAATGTAAACTCTCAATTCTACTCTATAAAAGAAGTTGATGAAATTTCTAAGTATTTTGAAAAATGGAAGCTCACCATTTCACCGCAACAAACTGAGCACGTGTGGTTTATGGCGTCTAGAGATAGTTAGTGGGTTGAGAAATGGCATGTAACTCAGGGATAGGGGATAAAATAATGCCATGAGTAACAATTCAAACCAGTCCAAAATCCAATGCACATAATCATATGAAAATACATGTATATATAATATCACATGCCGGGGTAGGGAACAAGTCTTAGCATGAACCATAAAAATCATAGCCTTGGTCGTGTAGCTCAACCGTCAATACATAAGAAGTCACCCACGGGCTATATGGGCCTAACTCTTCCTCAGCTAGAAGGGCGCTAGTATATGTAGCCGCACAAACTAGATGATGTACGTATGCACCATGGTACTCTAACCTCCCGGCATACCAAGGTGACAAAATCACCCAACCAAGTAATGTAATATGAGGGACTCGAATCTCTAAATTATGTGATAATAATAAAGGGGGACTCGAACCACCCAATCATGTAGACCCTACGTCGGCAATTGTGGTTTACGGTGTTGGTCCTCAGGACCTCCACTTTCATGACATAGCTACACAACCCTTATTAAAGCCCAATTAAAACATCTAACACACATTCCTATTCATTCGACCATAATACACATTTAGGCATACACTGTTGGTAACGTTATTCCAACTACACTTGCAAGGTAACATCAACATCCCAAAACAATTATCATCACTTATGGGAATTCACAACCCCCTTGGTTCAATTATTCATTAGCTTGGGGAATTACACAACCCCATATGTTCAATTCAAAATAATTATGCTTCATTAAATCTTCACATTATGCAAAAGTTCAAGAGTAATTCAATGTGCATACTTTTTATATTCATCACAAATTTCACAATAGGGGTTGAGGTTATTACCAATTTAACTATCATTATTCGCAAAATTTGGGGAATTCACAACCCCCTACTTTATTCACCATACTCATTCATAAAATTGTCTTCAAAACCACCATTTAAGCATAACCAATGCATATACAAACATGAAACATTACATAAATAATAATCATTCAAAATCCTCAACCCATGTTCAAACCTAACATCAAAACCATATGAATAATACTTTAAAATACATTCTTTTAGAAAAGTAATAATATGGGAAGAGTAACATACCCGTAATACCAAAGATTATGGAGAGAATTCAACCCTTGAAGCTCTACTCGACCCACTTCTTGGAAATCCTAAGTATGGATGCTAGAGAGACTTGAAAGAGAAGAAAGAGTGTTTGGAGTCTGTTATGGATGAAAATAGGGCCCCAAGTATGTTTATAGGTCATGTGTTATTATTGGGATAAGATAAAAGTGTCTAAATAATCCCATTTAAAAAGCTGAAAAAATAAACCGTCAGTCGTTACGGGTCTTATAACGACTCATCACGACTCATTACGACTCGTCTCCATGAGTTCTTGTAAAAATAATGTCACCGGGCACACACACTGTTGACCTTATGACTCATATACCATGGCTCATAATAGGACCCTATGACTCATAGGGTCCAGACGTAGTCAACACAGAAACCATTTGGGAATACATTGGATATCCTATGATTTGCACACAATGGACCGTAATGAGTCCTCATTAATCATAGTGAGCCACTCGTACTTAGAGAAGAAGACATAGACTTACATACTGGTTAGGCTATGATTTGGTTCCAACAACTCATCAAGACTCCCTACGACTCATAGGGTAATTCGTAGTCAGGACAGTAAGGATAAAATTTCAGAAATTTTTAAAGACCAAAAATCCGAGGTGTTACATTCTCCCCCCTTAGGATCTTTAGTCCTCAAATGATGGGTCAAGGAATATGTTAGCATGATTTAACACAGAAACACTCCCACACTTACCTTTAACAAAGACATAAATCAAAGATGTTAAGATCACACACATACTTTAAGCACGATTTTCCAAAATAGGGAATAGGAATGGATACTTGGACTTCATGTCCTCCTCGGATTCCTAAGTACCTTCCTCATATTTTTGGTTCCTCCAAAGAACCTTTACCGAAGCCACATCCTTCATCTGTAACCGACGGACTTGTGGATCCATGATCTCCACCAAAACTTCCTTATAATACAAGGGATTCAAAATGCCCACGCCTTCCAAAGGAATAACCAACGAAGGATCACCCATGGACTTCCTCAACATCGAAACATGGAAGACCGGATGAATGGTGCTCAAGCTAGAAAACAACTCTATTCATATGAAACATCTCCAACCCTCTTCAAAACCAAATACGAACAAACATAATAGGGAATTCCTTCCCCTTCTTCCCAAACCGCATCACGCCCTTCATAGGAGACACCCTTAAGAACACCCAGTCACCAACATTAAACTCCAACTCTCTTCATCACACATTCGTGTAGGAATTTTGGCGACTTTGGGAGGTCTTAAGCCTATCCCAAACACCTTCACCTTCTCCATACTTGGTGAACCAAATTAGGGCCAAATAACCTATTTTCACAAACCTCAAACCACCCAATAGGAGACCTACACCTCCCACCATACAAAGCCTCAAATGGAGACATACAAATGCTAGAGTGATAATTATTGTTATATGCAAACTCTATGAAAGGTAAGTGATCAACCCAACTAAAACCAAAATCAAATACACAAGCCCGGAGCATATCTTCCAAGGCCGAAATTATTCTTTCCACTTACCCATTCGTCTGTGGGTGGAAAATGGTACTAAGGGTTACTTTAGTCCCCAAACCTCACTGGAATAACCTCCAACAGTAAGATGAGAACTGAGTACCATGATCGGAAATAATAGAAACTGGAGCACCATGTAACCTCACAGTCTCTTGGATATACAACTTCACATAGTCCTCAGCAAAAAAATTAGTCCTCACAGGCAAGAAATAAGTAGATTTGGTCATCCTATCCACGATGACCCAACTAGAATCAAACTTATGGTAAGCCCACAGAAGACCAGTAATGAAATCCATATTAATTATTTTCTATTTCCACACTGGCAGCTCAATCTCTTGAATCAACCCACTGGAACTCAAGTGCTCCACCTTCACTTACTGGCACACTAAGAACCTAGCCACAAAATCTACCGCATCCCGCTTCATATTATTCCACTAATAGATCTTCCTAATATCATGATACATTTTTATCAAACCAGGTTGAACCATATAACGAGACTCATGAGCTTTATCCAAAATTCTTTCTCGCAACCCATTAACATTGGGAACACATAATCTGCTTAGGTACCTCAAGATACCGTCACCACCAATCTCAACAACCATCACTTTCTCCATACCTACATCTTCCTTGATTTGCATCAAGATAGGGTCCAACACTTGCTTCTCCTTTACTTCATCACTAAGAAATGACTTCAACACCTCTTGAACAATCACACCACCATCCTCGGAATACAAGAGACAAATTCAAATATTATCCAAATGGTTAATTTTCTTCAGAAAATTCCGCTTCTCCTTGTCCACATGAGATAAGCTCCCATGGACAACCTTCTAAGAGTATCAACAACCACGTTAGCTTTACCTGGGTTATAGTGGAGACTGATATCATAGTCCTTTAGCAACTCAAGCCACCTTCTTTGCTTGAGATTTAGCTTCTTCTGAGTGAATATGTATTGCAGGCTCTTATAATCAGAATAAATATCACCATGGACCCCATACAAAGAATGTCGCTAGATCCTCAATGCAAACACCACAACTAAAAATTCCAAATCATGACACAAATAGTTCTTCTCATGAACCTCCAACTGCTTAGAAGCATATGAAACCACCTTGCCATGTTGCATCAACACACAACCCATTCCCACCCAGGACGCATCACAATAGACAAAAAACTATCAGTACCCTCAGGTAGAGTCAGGACTGGAGCCAAAGTCAACTTTTCCTTCAACTTCCCAAAACTAACCCTCACAAGAATTAGACCATAAGAACTTCACCTTCTTCTGAGTTAACTTAGTTAATGGGGCAATAATAGAAGAAAAAATTTCCACAAACCTTCTATAATAACCATATAAACCCAAGAAGCTCCGAATGTCAGTTGGAATCGTGGGTCTAGGCCACTTCCTGACCACTGTAACTTTATGTGGATCCACTATGATCCCTTCACTAAAAATAACATGACTTAGATAAGTCACATCATTTAACCAAAACTCATAAATAGAGAACTTCGCATATAACCATTGATCTTTCAAGGTTTGCAACACAAGACGGAGATGATCGGCATGATCCACCTCACTCTTGGAATTCACCAAAATATTATAAATAAACACAATCATGAATAAATCCAAGAACTGAGAGAATACCCAGTTCATAAGATCCATAAATATTATCGGGGAATTAGTCAAACCAAAGGACATTACCAAAACTCAAAATGACCATACCGGGTTTGGAAAGTAGTCTTTGGGATATCCACATCCCTAATCTTCAAATGATGGTAACCTGACCAAAGATTAATCTTGTAAAAGTACTTAGCACCCTGAAGCTGTTTAGAGAGATTATCAATCCTTGGAAGAGGATACTTATTCTTCAAAGTTACCTTATTCACAATTACGCATAAATAGAACTGGAGCACCCTAAGAAGAAATACTAGGGAGGATAAAACCCTTATCTAAAAGATCTTTCAATTGCTCCTTGAGTTCTTTCAACTCAGTCGGAGCCAATCTATAAGGAGGGATAGAAATATGATGAGTGTCCGAAAGAAGATCAATCCCAAAATCAATTTCCTTATTGGGAAGAACACCGAGAAGATTATCACGGAACACCTCGAGGAATTCACAATCCACAGGGACAGCCTGCAAAGAAGGACCTTCAGATCTAGAATCCTTAAGATGCACTAAGTGATACAGGCACCCCTTAGAAATCAATTTACAGACTCTAAATATGAAATGAACCTTTCCTTAGGATCTAGGGAACTACCTTCCCACTCAATCACCAGCTCATTAGGGAAGTGGAAAATGACACTTTGGGTATGATAATCAAGAAATGCATAGCATGAATGCAACCAATCCATCCCTAAGATTACATAAAAAACTAACATGTCCAACTCTATCTGATCCACCAAAGTTTACCTACCATAAACCGACATCACACAACCCCTATAGATTCTCCTAGCCATAATGGAGTCACCTATCGGGGTGGACACATAGAAGGGATTTAGAATATACTCAGGATTAAAACCAAAATAAATAGCCACATAAGGGGTTACATCAGAGAGGGTAGACTCGGGATCAAGTAGATAATATACATCATTAGATAAAAGTTTGAGCTTACCAGTAACAATGTCAGGGGACGCCTCAGAATCCTAAAAGCTGGCAAGAGCATACAAATGATTCCAACCAGGGCTGGAGCCAGAAGCAGAAGTAGCACCCTTTCGTGCAAGAGCTGACGAAGTAGCAAAGAGGATCTTATTTTCCCTAGAAGAAATGCTGGAAGGAAAATTCCTCTACATATGGCTAATCTAACCATATTTAAAGCACTTCTTCCTCCCTTCTTGACAAACACCATGATGCACCTGACCGAAAAATCTATTAAGGGATATGATAGAGTTGACTGAGATGTACTAGGCTGAGGTTGGGCACCTTATACCCTGGGACCAATACTATTATGAAAACGATGATCACCCAATGAATTTGGATAAGGAGAAATAAGCATAGAATAAAAACCAGAATTGCCCCACTTTTTTATACCATTTTCCACCGTCTCTACCACTCTGCTGCTTGCCTTCATCTCAATTTGAGTATCAAAATGTATTATTCTATCTTTCACTTATCTTTGCTTGCTTCTTTTTTTCCTCTTCCACTTGTTGCATATACACCATAAGTCTAGATATCTCCATATCCTTATTCAACAATGTGGCCTTACTTTTTAAGATTAAATCAAGGGACAACCCAAAAGCAAATTTCCTCATTCTAGCCCTCATGCTAGACATTAACTCCAGAGCATAACATGACAGTTGATGAAACCTTAAGGAATACTCCTTTACTATCATCCCGCCTTTTTTCAAATTCATGAATTGCTCATCCTTCTCCTCCCTCAACTCCTGAGGTAAAATAGACCAAGAAAAGCACTAGTAAAGTCATCCCATGAAGCGAACTCGGCATCATCACCCCTAAATTGGTCCCATTCCTCATACCGCTGATATGCCACATCCTTCAACTGATAGATAACAAACTCTACACCTCCCACATCAGTATCATGCATTACACAAAAAATCTTTTCTATCTTATTAATAAAATTTTATGGATCTTCCTCGACTTTAAAACTAGTGAAAGTTGAAGGAATCAACCTTATAAATTGACCAACTCTAGTAGCCTCAGAAGATGGACCAACAAAAGCAACACACTCTATTTGAGAGGCCACCAACTGGGTCAGCAAATGGATGGACCGACAAAACTCAACATTAGACACACTAGCCTAAGGTGTCTGAAGAGGTCTAGGAGTAACTGATGGAACTCCACTAGGGCAATAAGAACTAGCAACAATAGTCTGGGTCTTAACTTCTTGAGTAGGATGAGCTATGTTCACATTGTCCTAAGATAGGATAGATTAGTTTCCATGAGCATCAGATTTTCTAGGAGGCAAGATCTGAAAAGTAAACATACACGAATTAGAGAACATTTCAAGATCTTAGACTCTATAGCCCGAAATAGAACAATAAGAAAGAGGAACATTCCTAAATTCCTTGTAGCCTCTCCCTTATAAGTGTGGCGTGATACACATCCATGAAAGGGATTCTACTTAATACGACATTGTGGACACCCAATGACACCAAACCTATGCTCTAATACATACTTTGTCACAACCCAAACTAGGGTCCATGACAGGTATCTCAAGTCTAATGAGTACCGTAGACCACACCCTACACCTAACCATATAGAACACAATACCCCAACATCAGATGAATTTCAAACATATAACAAGATAGCAAAGATGAGCTCAATAAATTTAAAACATGTCTATAATCGATAGCAGCTAACTGACCAAACACAACCAACCTATATCACCCAAGCCCATATTAATCTAACAAATATTTCTAAACTGAACTAAAATCAATAAAGCATCGGGGCATGCCCCTAACCTTGACAATGATAATGACAATATTAATGATAATGTAAACTCTCAATTTTACTCTATGAAAGGAGATGATGAAATGTCTAAGTCTTCGGGAGAATGAAAGTTCATCACATTGCCATAATGAATTGGCGAACTAAGCTGGTCCACCTAACACTGCATAAAAAAAGTAGAAGTATCTCTAGTGCCTACATTGAATGGGGATACAACATCCAGAGATGGTTAGTAGGTTGAGCACTAGAATGTAACTCAGGGATAGGCGACAAAATAATGATATGGGTAACAATTCAAACCAGTCCAAAATCCAATGCACATAATCATATGCAGATACATGTATACATAATATCACATATCGGACTAGGGAATAAGGCTTGGTATGAACCTTTAAAATATTAGCCTGGGATGTGTAGCTCAACCATCATAACATAGGAAGGCACCCACAGGCTATATGGGCTCAACTCTTCCTCAGCTGGAAGGGCCCCAGTACGCGTAGCCACATGAATCAGAGGATGTACGTATCCTCCATATGGGACTTGAACCTCTGGCATACCAAGGTGACTGAAGCACCCAATCATATAATGTAATATGGGGGACTCAAACCTCCAAATCATGTGATAATAATAAAGGGTGAATCAAACCACCCGATCATGTAGATCCTGCATCAGAAACTGCAGTTTCTAGTATTGGTCCCTCGGGACCTCCACTTTCATAACTCATCTACATGACCCTTATTAAAACCTAATTAAAACATTTTATACACATTCCCATTCATTGAACCATGATACTCGTTTAGGCAATCACTATTGGTATTGTCATACTAACTATATATAACATCAAAATCCAAAAATAATTATCATCGTCTGGGAGAATTCACAACTCCGTTTGTTCAGTTTTACATTATCTTAGGGAATTACACAACCCAATAAGTTCAATTAAAAGTCATTATGCTTCATTAACTATTCACATTATACAACATTTCAAGAGTAATTCAATGTGCTTACTTTTATATTCAAAATAAATTTCACAATAGGGGTTGAGGTCATTACCAATTTAACTGTTACTATTCATAAAATTTGGGAAAATTACAATACCCTAGTTTATTCACCATACCCATGCATCAAATTGATTCAAAACCACCATTTAAACATAACCAATCCATATACAAAATGAAACATCACATAAACAACAATCATTCAAAACTCTCAAACCATGTTCAAAACCAACATCAAAATCAAATGAATAATACTTTAAAACACATGATTTTAGATAAGTAATAATTTGGGAAGAGTAACATGCCTGATTGTAATTCCCTGCACCTTTTCCTAGATTAAAATTATCTAAAAAATATTAGGAGCTTTCTTTGAAAAATGAATCTACTTTTGTACACGTGGTATTTTTAAGATTTTCACTTTTTGTCATGTGGGAGATTTAATAAGCTTACCATCTATATAAAATTCACCTAAATACGATAACCAGGTAAGAAGTTATGACTATTTCAAGTTCCCATCGTAAAACAATGCCATATTGGTCAGTGGCGCGCCGCACTACAAGCTAAAATAGCAATTGTTCTTTTCCAGTGTCTCAACGTGATTTCCTCCGTGTCACGCCAAAGTTCCAGGTCACAAAAGAAGGGACAATGTGATGGCTCCGCATCGTGTCATCCTTCAATTTCCCAATTGTCAAATTCCAGTGACACGGCGCGATAGCGCCACATCGTGCCAGGGGTCCAATTCGAGAAATTTTTACTGAAATTATAAGACACGTCCAGGGTTAAAAGGGTCAATTTTCCACCCCTATTTAAGCCCTTTAACACATGATTCAGCCACTTTTCACCCAAAATACACTATCTTCTCTCAAAAACCTCTTAAGAACAACCTAGGGATTTTCATAGATGATTCAGAATCAAGAATTTCCTCTATCAATATTTGTGTATTTACGAACCAATGTATGTATAGTGTTTATTCATGGACTCCTTTCGTACATGAAGTCCAAGATTCCCTTTTCTAAATTCAAGTTTATGGATTTCTTATGAATTTCACGATTGGGCGGCTCTTTTTAATATGGATAATGTGAAATTGAATTCTACTCCATGTTGGGTGATAAATTCTATGTGGGTTAAATTATTATAGATATAGATTCATGCAAACGTATGACTAAACCCTTGAATGATGAAATTAGAATTGAACCATGATGTTTAATTATTGTACAATGATGTTTACATGTACCATACCTACAATATATTTGATTAAATGCCTAGATGAAGGAAAGGTGCCTAAACTAGCATGATACCATGAAATCCCCATGTATGTACAAGTTATGCCTATCAGATGTTTTGATGAAATGCTTCCATAAAGGTATTATAGATTATTATGTTAGTTATATATTCAAGTAAGTTATGTTTGGTCAGTTTTCTTCCATCGAGTCCTGGGGTACTCGTACCTAAAACATTAGCTATGTGCCTAGAATCATGTCATGTTTTCATGATACTCTCAGTCAAGATACGAATCCTTAGACTTCAGACAGTCTTATGACTCATGAAAGCTCCATGATCTCAGAAACTCAGTCAGTTATCAGATATCAGTCGTATTTCATTAGTCAGCGGAATTCAGTAACTCAGCCCATGTTCAGTTCAATAAATCAGGTTCAGAGTCTATTCAGATTGGAGTAGGAATTAGCATCGAGTGAGTGAACCCAAGGATGGTAATACACACTATCAGATGAGGGTGTGAATTCTTAGAAGTCATCCTTGTATTTCAAAACTATGTAGCCAGCATAGGTTGAGACACCAACACTATCTGATGAGAGTTGATGAGGTGGATAAGCACTGTCAGATAAGGTCCCCACCATTCTCTTTTGGGGACACTATCAGATGAGGGTAACCCACAACTTGTCCTTACTAGTGGTGCGGTATTGGAACCCTTTTAATTGGGGTTACAGATTGGACCCCAACTAAGCCATAATTGCATATTAGGGACATGTCAGTTAGATAACTACTTCCCACAGTTTCATGTTACAGAATTAGGACTGTCAGACACAATCAATCAGTCTCAGTAATAGAACTCAGATAATTCTTCAGATTTTAGGACTGTCAGATACAGTCAACTCAGATACAGTATGGGACTCAGCTAGTTCCATTAGATTTAGGACTTTCAGATACAGTCACTCATGTTATCAGTTATATTAGTTATCAGTATGTTATGTTATCAGTATTGAGATTCAGTAATCATGTTATCACGGTATTAGTGTCATTAATTATGTCTCATGCATGTATTCTCACGCTCATGATAGTCAGTCTTATATTGTTATTATTCATGCATATGAATCTTATGTATTCAACCTACCTCACTTTCATACCAGTACAGTTAAAGTACTGATGCATTTTCACTATAGTGTCTAATACCATAGGTTCAGAGATACGAGCTCCAGAGCATCAGTAGATTCCAGTCTCCACTGCCAGATTTAGCAGTGAGTCCTCATCTTTTAAGGAAATAATCATCATTTTATTATCTCAGTAAATAGTTTATTAGTTGGATTTAGTTAGGGATATGTCCCATCAACTCCTTATTCAGACAGTCACATTTTGGAGGATTTCCAGACTATAGTATGTTCAGATAGCTTATTTCAGTTGTTTTGGGAATTTCATACCCCTCCCAAATGTTACATTTTTATCAAATACTATGTCTCAGTTTTGAATCTTATTTCCTTTCAGTTCATGCTTTCTGTATTATAAAGTATTTTATGCTGTATACAGGTACAAATATCAGTCATGGGTTAGCTTGTGGTCCTTCGGGTTCATGATCACCGTGTAGCATTCTGGGTACCAGATCCGAGGCATTACAAACTTAGTATCAGAGCCTAAGGTTCAATAAAGTCCTAGGAAGTCTGAAAGCAACATCTAGTAGAGTTGTGCATGGGTGTGTTGCACGCCACAATTATGTATAGGAGGCTATAAAATATTTTAGGAATAGTTCCCCACCTTTCAGTATTCATGTCATGCCAGTGAGCATAATCTAAAGTCAATTTCTCAGTCTAATCTGTTTCTTTCTTTTTTCTACAGAACATGCCTCCTAAAAGAAGAAATGGGAATCAGTCAACCCCTCAGCCCGAATAACCTTTAGGCAAACATATTTCTCATGCAGAGTTTAGAGATGCATTCACTACTGTTGCTCAGTCAGTTGCTGCTCCGAATAAATAACCAGTTGTCGTTCCGGCCAACCCATTGGCCAATTCAGCTGCAACCAAGATTTGGGACTTCACCCGAATGAATCCTCCATCCTTTCTTCGGTCTAAGTTAGATGAAGACCCTCAGGAATTCCTACATCAGGTGCAGAAGGTTATAGACATCATGGGAGTTACTCCTAGTGAGAGTGCTGAGCTAGCTACATACCAGTTGTAGGATGTTGCTAACACTTGGTTTAAATAGTGAAAGTTAGAAAAGTCAAATGATGCAGGGCCTGTTGAGTGGGAGGAGTTTGCTTTTGCTTTCCTTGATAGATTCTTTCTCCTAGAGCTGAGAGAAGCTAAGGTGTTATAATTCATTAACTTCAGGTAGGGCAACATGACGGTGAAACAGTATTCTCTTAAGTTTACTCAATTAGCTAGATATACCCCTCATGTGGTTGAAGACAGCAGGGTAAAGATGAGTAAATTTGTTTATGGGGTAAACGAGTGTAGGTCTGCGATATTGAATAGTGTCATAATTTTAGCTAGTATTATGAGTCATGCTCAGCAGATAAAAGATCAAAAGATTAAGATGAGGGAGAAGCAAAACAAGAGAGTAAAGATAGGTAGTTTCAACTTTGCTCAGTCTAAATCAGAAGTAGGAAACTGTTCTCAATTTTGTCCTAAGTCATTAGTTCCAGCTCCTTCTTCAGCCAGTGCTCCAGTTCTTAAGTTTAGAGAGGGTAACAAGGATAGAGCACCAGGATCTAAGTCTTAGGGTAGTGTTAGCAATGCCTGAACAAATCCCTTTTTCCAGACTTGTGGTAAGAACCACAAGGGTATGTGCAGAGCTGGCAGTGATGTCTATTTTGGTTGTGGCAAGCCAGGCCATAGATTCAGAGACTTCCCTCAGTATCGGCTCTAGTTTTAGCTCTTTCAGATGGTCCAGATGGGTTTGTAGTGTATTGTGATGTATCCAGAGTGGTTTTAGGTTGTGTCCTCATACAACATGGTAAGGTCATAGACTATGCCTCCAGACAGCTTAAACCCCATGAGAAGAATTATCCTACTCATGATCTTGAGTTAGTAGCCATAGTCTTTGCCTTGAAGATTTGGAGGCATTATCTCCATGGAGTTCATGTAGATGTCTTCACAGATCATAAAAGTCTTCAGTATGTCTTTTCTCAGAAAGATCTCAATCTTCGTTAAAGAAGGTGGTTAGATCTCTTGAAAGATTATGACATGAATGTCCTCTATCATCCGAGCAAGGACAATATAGTGACCGACACTCTCAGTAGACTGTCTATGGGTAGTTTTGCTCATGTGGATGACAATAAGAAGAAGTTAGCTCAGAAAGTACATCAGCTTGCCAGACTAGGTATTTTCTTAGTCGATACAGATGAGGGTGATATATGGGTTCAGAGTAGTTTAGAATCATCTTTAGTTTATGAGGTGAAAGAAAAGTAAGATAGGGATCCCAGCCTTATCAAGTTGAAAGAGTGAGTTCAGGATCAGAAAGTAGAGGTTTTCTCCCAAGGGGGAGATGGTGTTTTGCGTTGTTAGGGTCGTCTTTGCATTCCAGGTGTAGATGAATTAAGGCAGTGAATTCTTGCATAAGAACATGGTGCATGCTAATCTATTCATCCAGGGGACACAAAGATGTATCGCAACTTGCGGGAAGTCTATTGGTGAAGTGGGATGAAGAAAGATGTTGCAGAGTTTGCGGCTAAGTACTCTACATGTCAGCAGGCTAAGATAGAGCATCAGAAGCCTAGTGGTCCTATGCAAGAATTCATTATTCCTACTTGGAAGTGGGAAGAAGTGAACATAGATTTCATGATGGGTTTGCCTCAAACTCGTCATCAGCATGATTCAATTTGGGTCATTGTAGATAGGATGACCAAATCAACCTATTTTCTTCTAGTTCATACCTCTTATTTAGTCGAGGATTATGCTAGACTCTACATTAGGGAGTTGGTCAGATTACACGGCGTTCCATTATCTATTATCTCAGACAGAGGTACCCAATTCACCTCTCACTTCTGGAAAGCATTCCAAAAGGGTATTGGTACCCAAGTTCATCTTAGTACAACCTTTCATCCTCAGACAGATGGTCAAGTAGGAAGGACCATTTAGACTTTAGAAGATATTATACGGGTCAGTGAAATTGATTTCAAGGGTAGTTGGGATAACCACTTGCCTTTGATTGAGTTTGCATACAACAACAACTATTATTCCAGTATTCGGATGGCTCCATTCAAAACTTTCTATGGTAGGAGATGGAGATCTCCGATCGATTGGTTTGAAGTTAGTGAAGCCTCAATCATAGGTCCTGACTTAGTATTCGATGCCTTAGAAAAATTCCAGTTGATTAGAGAAAAACTCCGAGATGCTTAGAGCCGACAGAAGTCTTATGCAGATGTTCGTAGAAAAGATCTCAAGTTCGATATTAGTGACTATGTCTATCTAAAGATCTCTCCTATGAAGGGAGTGAAGCAGTTCGGTAAGAAAGGGAAACTCAGTCCCCGATATGTCGGTGACTTCAAGATTCTTAGTTGATTCGGCAAGGTAGCTTATGAGCTCGAATTGTGTTTAGATCTAGCCTCAGTTCATCCAGTCTTCCATGTCTCTTTGCTCAATAAGTGCATAGGTGACCCAACAGCTGTAGTCCTTATTCAGATCATTGATGTTCAGAATAGTCTCTCTTATGAGGAGATTCCAGTCGAAATCCTAGACTATCAGACTCGTAGACTGAGGAACGAAGAAGTCCCTCTAGTTAAAATTTTTTGGCGAAATTATTCTGTCGAGGGAGCTACTTGGGAAACAGAAGCAGACATGCATACCAAGTATCCTCACCCCTTCTCCGCCAACTTAGATCAAGATCAAGGTAACAGTCCTCCTTAAGCTTACTCAGTTTTATATTCCGTGTTCATTACAAACTTCGTATCAAGTACTATTGCATATTCAGTCATGCATTCATGTATCAGTTCAGTTATATAATTATGCATCAGACATGCATTCTTATTATGAGAAACTTAGTTCCTCAGAACACTCAATCATGCATTCATGACTCAGTTACGCATGCATCAGGTATGCATGTCCAGTATGATAAATTCAGTTATCAGTCATGTCAGTCCTGAGATCATGTTTCAATTATTTATGTTCAGTATATATGTCAGTTTATGTTCTTCCCCTCACTCTCAATTTTATTCGAGGATGAATGTTCTCAAGGGGGAGATACTATAATACCCTGTACCTTTTCCTAGTTTGAAATCATCTAAAAAATATTAGGATCTTTCTTTGAAAGATGAATCCACTTTTGTACACGTGTTATTTTTAAGATTTTCATGTTTTTCCATGTGGAAAATTCAATAATCTTTCCATCGATATAAAATACTCCTAAATCCGATAACCAGGTAAGAAGTTATGACTATTTCAAATTTCCATCGTAAAACAACGCCATATTGGTAAGTGGTGCACCGAGTCACAAGATAAAATGGCAATTGTCCTATTCCAGTGTCTCAGCGTAATTTCCTCCACGTCACACCAAAGTTCCAGGTCGCAAAAGAAGGAGCAACGCAATGGCTCCGCGTCGCGCCATCCCTCAGTTTCCCAATTGTCAAATTCCAGTGATATGGCGCGATAGCGCTACATTGTGCCAGGGGTCCAATTCGGGAAACTTTTACTAAAACTACAAGACATGTCCAGGGTTAAAAGGGTCAATTTCCCACCCCTATTTAAGCCCTTTAACATGTGTTTCAGCCACTTTTCACCCAAAATACACTCTCTTCTGTCAAAAACCTCTCAAGAACAACCTAGGGCTTTTCATAGAAGATTCAGAATCAAGAATTTCCTTTGTCAATCTTCGTGTATTTACGAACCAAGGTATGCATAGTTTTCATTCATGGACTTCTTTCATCCATGAAGCCCAAGATTCCCTTTTATAAATTCAAGTTTATTAATTTTCTTATGAATTTCACGATTGGGCTGCTCTTGTTCATGTGAATGATGAGAAATTGAATTCTACTCCATGTTGGGTGATAAATTCTATGTGGGTTAAATTATTATACATATAGATTCATGCAAACCTATGACTAAACCCTTGAATGATGAAATTAGAATTGAACCATGATGTTTAATAATTGTACAATGATGTTTACATGTACTATGCCTACAATATATTTGATTAAATGCTTAGATGAAGGAAAGGTATCTAACTAGCATGATACCATGAAATCCCCATGTATGTACAAGTTATGACTATCACATTTTTTGATGAAATGCTTCTATAAATGTATTATGGATTATGATTTTAGTTATATGTTCAAGTAAGTTATGCTTTGTTAGTTTTCTTCCATCGAGTCCTGGGGGTACTCGTACCCGAAACATTAGCTGTGTTCCTAGAGACATGTCATGTTTTCACGATACTCTTAGTCAAGCTATGAATCCTTAGTCTTCAGACAGTCTTATGACTCAGAAAATCTCCATGATCTCATGAACTTAGTCAGTTGTCAGATATCAGTAGTATTTCGTCAGTCAACAGAATTCAGTAACTCAGCCCATGTTCAGTTCAGTAAAGCATGCTCAGAGTCTATTCAGATGGGAGTAGGAATTAGAACTGAGTAAACCAAAGGATGGGAACACACACTATCAGATGAGGGTGTGATTCTTAGAAGTCATCCTTGTATTCCAGAACTATGTAGCCAGCATAGGTTGAGACATCAACACTATCCGATGAGGGTTGATGAGGTGGATAAGAATTTTCAGATAAGGGACCCACCATTCTCTTTTGGGGACACTATCAGATGAGGGTCACCCACATCTTGTCCTTACCAGTGGTGTGGTATTGACACCCTTCCAATTGGGGTTACAGATTGGACCCCAACTCAGCCATAATGGTATATTAGGGGAATGTCGGTTAGATAACTACTTCCCATAGTTTCATGCTACAGAATCAGGACTGTCAGACACAGTTAATAAGTCTCAGTAATAGAACTCAGATAGTTCTTCAGATTTCAGGACTGTCAGATACAATCAACTCAGATACAGTACGAGACTCAGCTAGTTCCATTAGATTCAGGACTGTCAGATACAGTCACTCATGTTATAATTTATATCAGTTATCAGTATGTCATGTTATCAGTATTCAGATTCAGTAATCATGTTATCACGGTATCAGTGTCAGTTATCATGTCTCATGCATGTATTCTTATGCTCATGATAGTCAGTCTGCTATTGTTATTATTCATGCATATGAACCCCATACATTCAGCCTACCTCACTTTCATACCAATGCATTCAAAGTACTGACGCATTTTCACTATGGTGTCTTATACCATAGGTTTAGAGACACGAGCTCCAGAGCATCAGTAGATTCTAGTCTCCGCTGTCAGAGTTAGCAGTGAGTCCTCATCTTTCGAGGACATGATCATCATTTTATTATCTTAGTAATTAGTTTATTAGTTGGAGTTAGTTGGGGACATGTCCCATCAACTCCTTATTCAGACATTCACATTTTAGAGGCTTTCCAGACTACAATATGTTCAGATAGCTTATTTAAGTTGTTTTGGGTATTTCATACCCCTCCCAGATGTTACATTTTTATCAAATACTATGTCTCAGTTTTGAACCTTATGGCCTTTCAGTTCATGCTTTCCATATTATAAAGTATTTCATGTAGTATACAGGTACATATATCAGTCATGAGTTAGCTTGTGGTCCTTCGGGGTCATGAGCATTATGTAGTATTTCGGGTACCAGATCCGGGGCATTACACTGATATACTGAAGATTTTGGAGCGAATTCAACCCTTGAAGCTCTAATTGACTCACTTCTTGGAAACCCTTATTATGGATGCTTGAGAGACTTGAGAGAGAAGAAAAAGTGTTTGGAGTGTGTTATTAATGTAAATAGTTCCCCAAGTATGTTTATAAGTCGTGGGTTGTTATTGGGATAAGAGGGAAGTGCCTAAAATACCCCCATTTAAAAAGATGGAAAAATAAACCATCAGTCGTTATGGGTCTCATAATAACTCATCACGACTTATTACGACTCATCTCCATGAGTCGTTGTCAAGACAGTGTAACCAGGCACACACACTATTGACCATATGATGTATATCATGGCTCATAATGGGACCCTACGACTCGTAGGGTCCAGGCGTAGTCTACATAAAAACCATTTGTGTATACACTAGACATCCTACGATTTGCAAACAACGACCCGTAATGAGTCCTCACAACTCATACTAAGACACTCATACTCAGAGAAGAAGAATTACATACACACATTAGTTAGGCTAAGATTTGGGCCCAACAACTCATCAAGACCCCCTACGACTAGTCGGGTAAGTCGTAGTTAGGACAGTGAGGAAAACATTTTAGAAATTTTCAAGGATAAAAAATCTAAGGTGTTACACTAGGGTTCCCATAAACCTAGATAAGGTATATAGCCGCTTATTATTATGAAAAATCAATGGAATTCATACTTGAAAGCATTAAATCAATCTCACAATAAGTTACGACAAAAACCCAAAGTCTTAAATTGAATATCAAATCAAAATCTAAGAACACAATCCCAAGATCAAAATCAAATTTCAGAATCAAAATATATATTTTTGAATGATAAGTGTGCATAAACTAACTAAAAAATGTCAAAAGGATATTTATAGAATACATGAAAACCTTAGGAAACCAATCCAAAACAAAAGAGGAACACTGGAGTCGGTGGCCACCTATGGAGCCACTTACGAGCTGTAGGTGGCACCTATGGGATGTAGATAGACCTACATAGGTTCCATACTCCCAAACATCTACATGGTCTCTCAAAACATTAACTCACTATAACTTGGACAAGCACCTATCACCTACGTTCCGTAGGCGCCCATCGTAGGTGACAAGTTTACTTTTTCAGCTTTTGAATCTTTATATCTCAATCCTCTAACACTTGTTCTTACACCTATGCTATGTATGTAGTACCTATGGGACATAGGTGCCCACGTAGGTGGTGTAAACTTTAATTTTCACTTTTTTCTCCAGTTTAGCTCCTGCTGCAACATAATTTATAAGTCAAAATGACACCTACTCTATCCTACCAGTAGGTAAGCTCAAATCATAAGCCAGAGTAAAACACAATGGGTTAACTTGGTGAAAAATGCCCAATCATAAACAAAAATGAACAACACACTCATAAATAAGCAAAGAGTTCTAGATAGATAAAACAGTCAATACAAGATACCATTTCATGACCTGGTAGATTCAGTATAAGAGCATCTCATAATACATCTTAAATGTCTAGAATAGTCAATAACATCTGTCTAAAAAATAAAAGATTGAATATAAAATAAATAGAAGAAAATAGGTGACTCTGACTCCAAGAGCTCACCCTATATCCATAAAATTAAAACAACATGATCAATGATCCACGACGACAACTAGTACTCAGATCTGTACCAAAAAGATACAAAAGTGTAGTATGAGTACCAAAATAATGGGTACTCAATAGGAATCATAGGTCGACTGAGCTAAATCATGATATAAGTATGAAAAAATGCAAGTTATCATAACTAAGTCAAGGTACAAAAAATAAACCAGAATCATCTCCCACATTGTTGTAGATAATAAGTAATTAAATTGGAATAACAGTATAATGTAAGGCATCAGCACATGCCAATGTCGTGGTGCACAATTATTTTACAATTTGGAATAATAACACATCATAAAGCATCAACACAAGCAAACATAACTATAAAATTGGCTCTCATATGCCAATTCGTTCAGAAAAGTAAATAACTCATCACAGACTCCCATACGCTTAGAGAGTACACTCAAGGATAGAATAAAGCAATCGACCAACATGATAACTAACCTTCATTATCATTTATCCATCATTCCAAAATTATCATCAATTGGTCATTTACAAACTTTTCACAATGTACCCACATTCTATAATGTTAATATCATTTAACAACCTTATCATCGATATTCACTAGTCATCATCGCTTATTAACTAATCCATTTGATTACTAGTCATCATATAACCTCTTGTCATCATTTAACAACTATTCTCCACATATCCGCTAATCACCATTTATTAAACAACCATCATTTATCAACCAACATCATCTATTAACTAATCATCATTTACCAACTAATCTTTGTTGTTCAACTAGTCAATATTTATCACTTAAACAATATCAACCACTAATCCTTACTCATCACTAATCAACAATCAAACCACCTGGTCATTGATGCTCAACCCTTACCTTCTAAAAACATAGGCAACGAGCTAAAAAATCTGCCATACCTCTTTTCATACCACTCCACCAATAATGCTATCTCAAATCCCTATACATCTTGCCTGTGCTAGTATAAATTGAATATTTCGAGCTAAAAGCCTCATGCAAAATCAACTAAATCAAGTCATCGATCCTCGAAACACAAATGCAGCCATCAAATCTCAAAACACCCTCAGAATCTGTGGAGAACCTTTCAAATTCACCACTCAACACTTGATCACGAAGGAAGCCAAGCTTGTTATCTTCAAACTAGAGATCTCAAATATGCTCAAATAATAAATACCTCGCCTCCTCATTAGAAAGAATCCTCCTAGGGTCTGAAATATCAGGGTGAACCATCAAGTTGGCTAATGATTATATGTCAAGTGCCAACAACCTTTGAGAAACTGACATGAAAGCCAAGCTACCCATACTGACTGCTTTCCGACTCAAGGCATCTACTACTATATTTTTCTTGACCGGATGATAGAAGATGGAAATAAAAAAATCCTTAAGCAACTCCATCCATCTCTATTATCTAGGATTAAGCTCTCTCTAGGTCATAAGATGTTGAAGGCTACGATGATTGGTGAAAATATATCAATACATACATATAGATAATGCCTCTAAATCTTAAGAGTGAAAACTACTGCCACCAACTCTAAATCATGAGTGGGGTAGTTGTACTCGTGCACCTTAAGCGTCTAGAAGCATAAGCAATAACATAAACCTACTGTATCAATACATAAACTAAACTGTCACTAGAAGTTTCACAAAATATGATGAATACCTCACCCTCTATAGAAAGAGATAAAATAGGAGATGAAGTGAGGAAGTCCTTATACTTTCCAAACCTTGACTCACACTCCTCGAACCATATAAAAGGAATATTTTTTTGAGTCAATCTAGTCATAGGGGCTAAAATAGTAGCAAAACCCTCAAAAAACCATCAATAATAATTGGCTAAACCAATAAAGCTACGAACTTCAGTCAGATATGTAGGTGTCTCCCAATCATGAATCACCTCAATCTTAGTCGGGTCTACCATAATCCCATCTTTAGACATAACATATCTGAGGAATGTCACTGACTAAAGCCAAAACTCATACTTGGAGAACTTGGGAAAAAACACATGATCTCTCAAAATCTGGAGCACGATCCTCAAATATTATGCATGCTCCCCTCTACTCCTCGAATACACAAGGATATTATCGATGAACACAATCATGAAAGAACCCAAATAATTCTTGAATACCCAATTCATCAAATTCATGAATGCAGCTGGGGCATTAGTTAACCCAAATAACATCACTAAGAACTCATAATGACTATAAAAGGTCCTACAGAATATCTTCGGGATATCCTTAGCTCGAATACTCAATTGATGGTAACCAAATCTTAAATCAATCTTAGAAAACACCGCTGCACCCTGAAGCTAGTAAAATAAATCATCAATGAAAGGCATAAGATAACAATTCTTTACTGTCACTTTATTAAGCTGCCTATAATCAATACACATATGCATGGAGCCATCTTTCTTATTCATAAACAATATAAGATATCCCTAAAGGAACACACTCAATTTAATAAAACCCTTACCAACAAGATCCTAAAGCCGAGAATTTAGCTCCTTAAGCTCTACAAGATCCATACGGTAAGGTGCCATAGAAATAGTTTGGGTGCCAGACTCGAGGTCAATAGTAAACTAGATCTCAAAGACAGAGGGATACAAGTAGGTCGGTAGGGAACATATCAGTAAACTTATAAACTATCGGAACAAAGTCAATCTATGGATTCTCCATAGTTGTATCACAAATATAAGCTAGATAAGTCTCCCAACCCTTCAAACTATGCCTCCTATCACGGACATAAGAAATAATCTCTGGTGGCTTACGTCTAACTTCTCCCTACCATACGATTGGGGGTACTCCAAACATGGCTATGGTAACAATCTTGGCAAAATAATCGATGACTGTATGACAGTGGGATATCCATTCCATGACCAGAATAACATCAAAATCCACCATATCCAAAATAATAAGATCAGCATAAGTATCAACACCTCTAACAATCAAAACACATAATCTAAAAACACAATCCACTATTGAAGAATAACCCATGGGAGTAGATACGCGTGATATGCTATAGAAATATAGCAATTTGATGATTAAAACTATGAAAATATACAATTTTCTGAGGTTATTTTTTTAGTTATGATGCATTTTGGGTATGTTTTGTAGGAAATCATGTTTTGGATGTTAAATTTATGAAAAAGAGGGAAAAGTGTTTTTGACTACTTTGGAGAGCAATTATGGATGTTCGAGACACTTCTGAATTATTCACGACCAAAGCATGTTATGAAATTAAAGAAGAGTTGAAAAAATGACTCTCGGTACTTGCTAAGTTAACATGCGGACCGCATGTAGTACTTGTGGACCGCATATGGTCAAAATAAGTGTTAGAAGTCTAAAATCCCGAGAGATGACTTGAAGGAAATATTTGTGGCACTTACGGTCTCCACTTGCACCATCCCTACAGGTCGCAAGCACTTTCTGCACCTAAGGACAGGGCACTAGTAGGGACCATAAGTGACCACCAACCCTTTTTTCTCCTATTTTATTTGAACTTTGATTTTAGGATTTCCTCATGTACTATAAATACCCATTATGTGTTTTTTAGTAGGTGTGTCGCACTCTTGATACTCATAAACATATTTTGATTCTGAGATTTGATTTTAGTCTTGGAATTCTTTTGCATTCACTTCAGTTTAGTAATTAGTTATAGTTTTGGGTTTTCACTTCTTATTATTATACTTTCATCTTATTCTTTCAATCATGAATTTTGTTGATTAGTTCACAAGGATGAGTAGATAGATTTCCAGTTGTTGATTACTGGGATCAAGATAAAGGTTAGTAAGGTGACATCTTAAGATTCAAAAGGTAAAGGGTGAAATCTGTTTGCTCATCCAAAAGACTGTAGATGGTACATAACTTATTGATTCTGCATGTAAGATATCGGGTTGGTTCAACAAAGCACGATAAACCTATGGAGTTGAGAAGCCATGTGGAACACAATCCTAGTATTAACCTACAATTGATTTTAACCAAAGTTGATATTTTCCACTTGTTGGATATTGATATTCAAAAACCCCATTTACTTTTCTAGTTCCGCCCGTTTATTAAAACAACCGAGAGCCATAAGTACATATATTCCCTTGGAATTCTACCCCATCCTTTATTGGGTTACTATTTTTGACAGCGACTGTATCATCTTCGGAGTGGAGGTATAGCTTGGATGCCACCAAATTTTTGCACTATTATTGAGGAATACAATGTTGATTTGTGAATTAAAGTTATTATATTTTTTGTTTTTTTTGTTTTTGTTCTTAGTTAGGTATACACCAGTTTATGCCTAACACACGGATAAATGGAAATCCCTTACTTCCAATGAATCTTAATTTAGAGTGGATCCTACAAACACCTAGTAGGATGCTGGAACAAAAAAGAGATATGATAATCCTGAAAGGGTTCGTGATGTTGTACCTCTCCCTCCTCCTAAAGGAGTTCAGGATATTGTTGATTGACAAACTAGTGAGATTTTAGCTCAAGCTAAAATTAGAGGAGGGAAATAGAAGAAGCTTAGCGGGTAACTAGAAGTTGCCATGTTCAAGTGATCCCAACATATCAGTATGTGTAACTATAAATAGATGATGAAAAAGATCTTGGATACATTGAACCGACAGAGACTAGAACCATTATTCCTCCTGTTTTACCACCAAACATCAAATTTGATATAACGAGTGCAATGATCCAGCTCTTAAATATGAAGGGTGTGTTTGCAGGCCTGCCTAAAGATGATGCAAATTTGCACCTTGCTAGTTTCATCAGGATTTGTTGTTTGTACACAAATCTAGGGGTGAATCAGGAAGCACTTAGCATGAAGTTGTTTCTCTTCTCACTCATAGAAGAAACATCTCTACTATCAGGGGAACTGCAAAGAGGATCATCACTACATGGAATGAGTTGTGCATGCAGTTCTTGAATTAGTTCTTTACTTTATCTAGGATATTATAGCTCATCGGGTAGCTACAATCAAAATCTATATATGAGGCATGGTTCAGTTTCAAGAAGAAGCTGAGTATGTGGCCCAATCATTGAACATCTGGGTCGAGCTTATTGGAAGTATTTTATCGATACATGACCATCAGCTCCAGATCCACGACAAACACTATATATGGAGAAACTTTTATGAGACTACAGTGTGAGACAGCTTCGAAGATGCTAGATCAGATCTAGCTCACTAACCGAGGGTGGAAAACTTGGGAGGCTGAGAGGGTATTTAAAACATATGTTATTGGTGTCTCCTACGATTAAAAAGTAACTGATGAATCAGTAGCATAAGAAATTGCGCTGCTAAGAACTGATCTAGGGGTACTAGTAAAACAGCTTGTAGTAGCAACTTTTGAGAAAGTAATTGTAGTAGCAGCACAGGGTTTAGCTTCTAAAATTTATTAATTAGAAATAGAGGAGTACACAAACTATATAGATCGTCAGTTGGTGGGTTTTTGATCCCAAGGGTAAGGAAACCAAGGTCAAAACTACTATGACAGATACAGAGACCATAGTAGAGAGCGAGACAGTGACTGGAGAAAAAATAATGACTCCATAGAGAAGGGAGATAGGTATATTTTTCTTGGCAGACGAGATGCAAAATCAAGAATGGAAGAGATGCTGACTAAGTTAGTGAAGGGTCAAGAAAATTAGGAAATCAGCCTTAAGGAGATTAAGGATGATATTTTGAGTCCCTTGCCACTGCTATCAAGTAGATGGAGCATTATTTCGGGCAGATGTCAGCAACTCTGAACTAGAGGTAGCCAGGTACCCTTCTTAGCAACATTGTGCAGAATCCATAAAAGCCGGTCATGTTTTTTCCATTACCATGAGGAGTGGTATGACTATTATGGATTCCCTAGTACCTACTGTAAAAGCTACTATTGATAAGACACATTTTATGGAGTCAGAAAAGGCAACAAGTGGTGATGATTCAGTTGCTAAGGAAAGAGGTAAGGTTCTAATTATTGAGTGGGAAATAAGATAAATTCCGAGACTGCCCCCACCATTTTCTCAGTGAATGAAGCAAAAAAGAGAGAAAGAAAAATTCAAGCAATTCATTGAGATGTTAAAATAGTTGAGCTTAAATATTCCTCTTATCGAGGCATTGGAGCAGATGCCTGGATATGCCAGGTTTATGAAGCAATTGGTTACAAAGAAAAAAGAGCTAAGATCTAGAATGTTGATGGCTTGCACCACTGTAGTGCAGTCACTACGAGGTCTTTGGCTCAAAAAAAGGGTGACCCCGTAGCATTCACTATACCATGTACTATTGGGTTATCTTAATTTGCCGAGCCTTATGTGACTTAGGAACCAACATAAATTTGATGCTACTAGCTATATTCAAGCAATTAGGTTTGAACCCTTCAAAATCAAGTTCAATGTGGCTATTGATGGTTGACTTCATGGTGAAGAAACCTATTGGCATTTCATTTGATGTGATTGTGAGAGTGGATAATTTTATCTTCCCAACTAACTTTATCATTCTGGACTGTTAGGTTGATATCGAGATGCCAAACATATTTGGGATACCATTTATGGCCACAGGTAGAGCAATGGTTGATATATAGAAAGGAAAGCTAAAATTTAGAGTCAACGGTGAAGAGGTTACATTAAACATTCGAAAATCAATAAAACATCCTACCGACATGAGAGTAGTGTTGGTGATCGATTGTATTGATGAACCCGAATGGTACTCTTATGGGTATCTTGATGAATTCTGAGTAATCAAGATACCCGCATTGTGTCATGACA
The DNA here is from genome assembly GCA_030864215.1 of Capsicum pubescens. Classification (NCBI taxonomy): domain Eukaryota; kingdom Viridiplantae; phylum Streptophyta; class Magnoliopsida; order Solanales; family Solanaceae; genus Capsicum; species Capsicum pubescens. The sequence continues at coordinate 174,589,817 of CM061549.1, forward strand.
TTAAATCAAGCACTGCATGGGAGGCAACCCATTTGTTTTATGTAAATTTTGAGTAATCAACACAGCCACATCGTGCCGCGACATTAAATTAAGAACTGAGTGGGAGGCAACCCACTATTTTAGTGTTCACATTTTTATTTTTTCTTTTGTAGGTTTTTAGCTTATGGACTTGCCCAAAACATGGTAAAACTGCTACATTCATCAATTTCTAGGTAAGGGGACAGTATGATCAACCCATCATGGTTACAAGTCCCACGTGGGCTAGGTAAGTTAAGCAATAAATTGAAAATTTGAAATTTTGAGGATGAAAAATGGAAAGTTGTGTACTTTGGCACTTAATCATACTTATGGGACCATAAACTTAGGTTACGGGACCATAAGAAGCTGGAAATATATAAAAAAAGCCAAGTCCAGGTTATAGGAAATTGGGCCAAAACTTTTATCCCTGTATTTGCACCCTACACATGCTGGCTGCATGTGGCACTTGTGCCCCATACTTGGCCGCATGTGGAAGGCGGAAGTAGATGCCAAGGCTAGATCATGAGTGAACCCAAATTTTAATTAAAATTTTGGGCCGACCAACATATATTTAAGACCTAAAACAGCCCCCATCTATATTTAAACATCCCTAGCCTCATATAACTTATTTAAATCCTCAAAACTTTACTTTTTTATTCAAATTCAAACTTTCCTCTTAAAACAAACACTAACCCCACTCATGTAAAGGCTAAATTGAAACTTGTTTGAGATACCAACTTGTCCCAACACACCAAAAATAAGTTCCAACTTCGGTTTTTCTTGATTTATTCGTTGTTCACTTCTGGATTTGCATAAAAGAGGTAACTTTCTTGGCTCCTAATGGTTATGTATTGAATTATTTATTTTATAAAAAAGTTGATATATGTGTTCTCATTCAAAATATATAGAATCTACCATGATTGTATGGATCCTTAAAGTAGCCTATAATCTCAATGTAGGGCCTTATTTTGAATTAGATTCTAAAGTTAGGCCCCGACCAAAAGTTGAAATTGAATGAATATAGTAATATCAAAAGTTAAGCATCTTTAGTTTTCTTTGAAAATCATGATTCTTGATATGTGCGTGTGCACTGGACTTGTTGGGATTTCAAATAGGTTATAGGGGTGTGAAAATTGAGGAAAAATTCAAGTTTTTTTAACTTTTGAGTTTTTCTTCAACTTTTTCTATCCCTCATTTTTGTTGGAAACTAACATTTGTTTTTTCATGTATATATGGCACCTAAAGCTATAAAGAAGAAGAAGTCCTATACCTCGAGAAGACAGGCAGAGTCTCCCAAGCCCAGTGGTTTGGTGGAGAAGTACCCAGTTCAGTAGAGTAGAAAAACGACAATTAAGGTGACAAATTGACTTACTAGAGGGCAGATGCACTAGGCTGCTCAGGCTATTTTAGCCCAGCCGAGGATGAATTCATCTCAGATTTCACACACACACACTTCTCCTCCATATAATGATAATGATGAGGAGACAGATTCTGAGTCTACTCTACCAGTTGTAGCTCAGAGCCCCAGTCTAGGAAGTGGTCCCAGGGTTCATTCGAGGATACATAGAATGACGAGTTATCAGTGGAACCCCAGTCTAAGGAGGTTACTTCCACACATATACAACAAATGGATGTACCCAGTCTAAGAAAGATATAGATCAAGATTCCCATGATGCACCAGTACAGCAAGGGCAGAGTCCTACACTCACATATGCCACGGAGGTACCTTCGAGGTGGTATGCAAAGGATATATGGGTAGTTTATGATATAGATAGTCGTACCTCAGATACTATTAGACCTAAGAGGATTATTTATGAGGATCACTGAATCGATCTATCTACACTGAGGTGAGTACTACAGTTACGAGCTGCATTCGATCATTACCAGTTAGAGTGGATGACCAAACCACTTGGTTCTTATATCCCGACCATGGTACACGAGTTTTATGAATCATATTGAGATTTAGTAGATCTTTCCATGCACAGATTACTAGGACCAATGAGGCATATGGAGAAGCCATAACATGATCATACACTTGTAAGAGGGGTCAGAGTTGATCTTTCAGCAGAGACTATCTGCCGGGTCATCTTTGGTCTAGATTATATCACTCCCGCATCTACAGCTGAGTGTGACTATAGGATGAGATTCACACATGATAGACATATTATGCAAGAGGCTGAGTATAGGTAAGAGAACGTTGAGATGGATATTTGGATACCAACTATATTTCACCTTTAGGTGATGCGACCCCATAGATAGAGGGTCATGGTGTGATAAAAAAGCTTAAGTTGAACTTTGAGGCCATGTTTTGGTGGTTGCTCATCCGATACCGACTATTCCCCACATCTTTAGATAAGTTGTTGACTTAGGAGAGAGCATCCCTGGTTTCTAGTATAATGGCTGGATATGCTATTAATTTTGCAACCATCTTCTGGTATGAGATATATGATAGATCATTTGAGGAGATAACTAATCTGCCATTCCCTTGCATGATTTAGAGGCTATGCGATGAGGACAATATACCTAAGATACTGAGAGTATATGATAGGGTATGTGAGATAGCTACTGCGCAGACAAAGTATGAAGGATTTTGCACATCTAGGCCTTTCTAGGAGAGCTAAAGAGTCTGCTGCAGTACCTCGGGCCTAGGCTCAGGGCCCATCAGTTTCCATAGAGCCTGGTATGGCACATGGAGGCGATGAGGGATTTAGTCTTGTATTGAGATACGGGATCAGGGAGACTCTATAGATTTGAGTACTCAGGGAGAGGGAACACCAACCACTTCTTCATCAGCCCCGATTTTAACCTCAAAGTCGGTTGGCATATCTTCAGAGCCTACTCGCCCATCTACTACAGCTCCTGTTATTGGCATGATTATTATATCTCATGAGTTCTTCTAGATCTTAATGGATAGTTAGAAGGTCGTTGATGCTTGATTGAGATTTGTTGAGATTAAGATGACTACCCTATACGGGCAGATGAGATTAGGGGTTCGTACTAGATTTGAGCAGGAAGAGGCCAGATGGGAGGCCGAACAAAGAGCTGAAATGTTTGAGATATGTGATTACTTTGAGGAATTCCTTTTTGAGTTTGAGAGATGGGTTATAATCTAATTTACAGAGATAGAGGTGCCAAATCTAGCCCAGATTAGGGAGGATTTAAATATATTATGAGTAGAGGTATGCTCTTTCATAGAGAGCCGCATAACATCCACTCTCTCAGTTATACCCCTAGTGGTCCAAATATCACATTCACATGCACCCAGATAGTTTGATTGCTTTATGGAAGATGATGAGTAGGTCTCGACTGTTGGGGATAAGAGAGGTCACATAGAAGACTTGCAGGATCTTGAAATGCCATATGTCTAGGCCATTAAAAGGTCCAAACATTATTTAATGGAGACTATAGTCGTTGAGAGAAAGAGGCATATAGAGATAGTCACGGGTGCATCCTCTAGTAAAGCACCGCCACTACCACCACCTCCGTCAGCTGATATACCCCCAATTGGGGATGCTTATAACATGGACGCTAGAGCATCCCAGGTATATTCTCGCTTCCCTTTGTTTTGTATTATTTTTATTCAGTGAGGACATTGCGCAATTATTTTAGTTAGGGATGGGGTATACCATAGCCACCACGGGTTTCTATTTCTGTGCTTCTTTTTATGTCGGTTGTGGTATGGTTGTAGAACCAAAATATCTCGTAAAATTTATGTTGTATTGTGTTTTGTGTCGTATTGTGTTTTGTTACTATGTAATTGAGATTTTTAAGTATTCGGGGCAATAGTTATATTTTGAAATTTTTTGGATACCCCACAAAAAAATGTGTTTTAGAACTGTGTGAATGTATATGTGTGTGAACAATATGGATCTTGTTATGGCATTAGGACTAGGGGCATGACAATCACTTTGTAATAATTGCATGAACCAGATAAGTAGTAGCTTATAATATTGACTCTGTGATATGCGTGTGTGAGATTCTACTTAGTTCCCTTTGTGTGTTAAATCCAGAACTAGCCTGGTTAGTTTTACCTAGTTTGAAGGATAGTTGGTTAGGAAAGGGTCATAGGTTGTTTTTATTGTAGTCCACTTTTTGGCTAAATGACCTTTCATGTGTAAAATAGTATCCCTTGATCCTTGTTTTGAGCCTTGTAGCCTGTTTCTTTGTTTTCACTTATTCACCTTCTCCTATATATTACAATGAAACTGTTTTGGCCTTGGTCCTCCTTGGACATTCTGCACTTTAACTCTGCAAAAACCTAAGTTGAGGGTGGCTATCATAGGGGTGCATAGTGTGAAGTGGATATGTAGAAGGGTAAAATAATAAAAAGGGTTAGTAAGGCTGGGTGTGGTAGCCAAAGAAAAAGAAAAAGAGAAGAAAAAATTATGAAAGAAAACTGAAAAAGAAAGAATAAGAAGACCACACCCAACCTGAATGTGCTTTAAAACAAAAAGGAGAAATAAGGGTAAAATAAAAAGAAAATTGGTTAATAAGTGAGACCCCAAGGTTAGTGTAGTACCAAGGATCTTTGTAACTTGATATGTCCATATGTACTATACCAGCCCCCAAGCCTACATTACAAGCTGAGAAAAGTCCCATAGCGATCCTAACTCGACCGTTTGAATGCTAAGGTAAATATAATAAGGGAAAACCTAGAATATTTGATGCATATTTATTGGAACTTTTCTTCTGAGTGTGAGTGTATCTTAACATTCCCTGCATTAACATGCATTAGTTCATATAAGTGAGTGGGATATCTTTGTTGTGAGGGCACATGAGTCCTATGGCTAGCTGCTTGCTTGTTTTGGTAGTGTAACTTTTACATATGTGTGGTTGTCTATTGCTAATGTAATGCCATACCTTAATCCCAGTGTGTCACATTGTTGTGCTTTATGTTTATACATAATTGGTTTTGAAAAGTGAGGTTGGAGGAGGCGTTGTCCTTTGAGCTTAAAGTGTTGACTGACTGCCTTGAATAACTTAGATTCTCTTAGTTAAGCGTCAATTTTTGTTTGGTTGGGTTTTGTTGCTTGAGGACATGCAAATGTTCTAAGTTGAGGGTGTTGATCTGATTTAGAAATATAACACTTCCGATTATTAAAAATATACAAATATGCAAGTTTCTGAGGTTATTTTGTTAGATATAATGCGTTTTGGGTATGTTTTGTAGGAAGTCATGTTTTGGATGCTAAAATCATGAAAAAGAGGGGAAAATGTGGTTTTGACTACTTTTCAGAGCAATTATGGATTTTTGAGGCACTTTTCGGATTGTTCGTGACCAAAGTATGTTTAGGAATTGAAGAAAGGTTGAAAAGATGACTCTCAGTACTTGCTAAGTAAACATGCGGACCACAAGCAGTACTTGTGGATGGCATGTGGGCAAAGAAAGTGTCAGAAGTCAAAAATCCTGAGAGCTAACTTGTAGGAAATTTTGGTCATGCACTTGTGGCCGCCACTTGCGCCCTCCCTGTAGGACGCAAGTACTACCTGCTCCCAAGGACAGTGCCCAAGTAGAGACCATAAGTGGCCACCGACCCTTTTTTCTCCAATCTTGTTTAACCTTTGATTTTAGGGTTTCCTCATGTACTACAAATACCCATTATGTGTTTTTTTGTAGGTGTGTCGCACTCTTGATACTCATAAACATATTTTGACTCTTAGATTTGATTTTAGTCTTGTAATTTTTTTGTATTGACTTCAGTTGATTAATTTAGTTATGGTATTGGGTTTTTACTTCTTATTATTGTAATTTCACAAGCATGAGTGACTAAAAACCCTTATCTAGGGTTGTGAAAACCCTGGTGAATTGAAGAAGTAGAAGTTCTATTAGTGTTCTAAACTGATACCCATGTATGCAATTCTTTATCTTCAACATAATAGTTTTCTTAATGGGTGCACACGTTAGGATCCCACCTATATTATTGTTGCTTATTCCAAAAGAGGAGTATTGAGTAGGAAAAGATAATGACAATAGTAATTTGGAGTTTAACTATCGATCCACGCTTCTAGGTTTTATCTATGTAAGATGGTTAGATTTTATCTAATAACTAGAGACTCAAAAGGTAATAGTTAACAGGGATCAAGATAAGGGATAGTGAGGTGATATCCCGAGACTCAAAGGGTAAAGGGTAAAATCTGTCTGCTTGTCCAAAACACTATAGATGGTACATAACTTATCGATTCTGCATGCAAGGTTTCGGGTTGGTTCAATAAATCACGATAAGCCTACAGAGTTGACAAGCCAGGAGGAATACAATCCTAGTGCTCACTAACGACTGATTTCAACCAAAGTTGATATTCTCCACTTTTTCGATATAGCTATTCAAAACCTCCATTTACTTTTCCAGTTTTGCCCATTGATTACAACAACTGAGAGCCATGAGTCCATGTGTTCCCTTTGGATTCCACCCTAACCTTTGATAGGTTACTATATTTAGCAGAAACCGTATCATCTTCAGAGTAGAGGTGTAGCTTGGACGTCACCAACGCACAATAACACAAATAATAAGGCACAAGACAACTCCAATTGTGGTGCATAATAAGTAGATATATAAGACTAAGTAGATCCCAGATTAAATAAAGAAAGGTCCTACTAGCGGCACAACAAAATCTTACCTGTGACAATAGCATCTGAAAACTTATCCTCAGGCCTAGAAATACTATATACAACTGACCATACTCGCTATCTGGTTGGGCACCTGACTGTCCTCCTATCCTACCTGCCTAAGAACCTCCTCAAGTACCCTGGGAACCACCTTTGCGACCCTGAGAACCACCTTTAGATAAGGGATGAACTACTTTAATAGGGGGAACACTGAGCTGAAACAACTATTTCCCCATGACTAGTGTAATCCCATGAATAGTGACTAGGAGCTCTACAAGTATAACATGAGCAACAGTTGAACCAGAACCAACAAATCTGTCTAACCTAACCACCACACCTATAATGACCAGAATATGAACCCTTCGAAGACTGACCGCCACCCTGACAGAGTGGTCTATGGCAATAAACTGACCTCCGTCAGTAATCTAAAGTGTTGCCTGAACCGAGAGACTAGGCTGATTCTAAGGCTGATAGGATGGACGCGGATAACATCCCCTATAAGGCTACTACCCCTAAATTGAGAACTACTATGGCACTCACTGAATCTTCCCTGGAACTAAGTTTTCTTATCATGGCCCTCATGACTCATACGGTGCTCTCCTACATAACCTGAGCGTGATCCAAAACCTCAGTAAAGACCTACCCGCAACAACTAAACTTGAGTAGACATACGAATGGGAAGCGTTAACCCTCTAACAAAGCAACAAACTCTCTTATACTCGGTGTCCAAAATAGAAGTAACATGTCCATCCAACTTATGAAAATGAGCCTCATACTCAACAACTATCATGGAGCCTACTCTAACCTTGTAAACTAATCTCTCAAATGATCACTAAGGCTGCAAGGCATATACCCCTCCAAGAATATCTTGAATAACTAAGCCCAAGTCAAAGGAGAAGATCCAGCTGGTCTATAATCCATATAATCTCTCCACCAATGTCGAGCAACCAAATCCAACTGAAATATGGTGTAATCCAAACCACGAGTCTCAACTAGGCCTAAATTATGAAGAATATCCTTAAAAGTCTTGCATATCATCAATCCAACACCTAAAACCTATCCCAATCTAACAAGATAGCATAAACATATTATGTCATAGCTCAATCTAACAAGGGATAAACCAAGCCTACCTCGATGTTGAAGAAAACTCAACGAACTACTAAACCACCACTTTTTCCTTTCAAGAAGCCTCCTTAAGACGTCAATCTATCAAAAACACATTCTACTCATAAACATGAGAATAATGATACCCATATTACACCATAGTGCTTCGGGTCCAAAAATCATACCAAAACCTTATATCGGTTCCACATACAAAAATCGTGTTTCCAAAACCAACCCAACATAATATCAAGCTCAAGGAATCATTATCCTTAAAAATATATAAAAATATGGCAAAATTAGGGATAAAATCAAGCCTTTAAGCTTTTGGGGTTTTGAGCAAGAAATTTCACTAAGAAAAGAGTGAATTCTTACTACAAATCAAAAGATAATTGCAAATAGAAAGGTTAATCTAGATTTCAATTTTGATATTTAGGGTTCATGCTCTCAAGAAAGGGGTGAGAAATAACTGAATTCGTGATATTTGGGGTCTATTTATACCATACCAGGTACTCGGGTCCCGTTATCGCAGACATATACCTGCGATTGCAACTCATGGCATCAGAATCAGCTGTTGCGAATTCAGCACTCCCTTCTATGATTTCACCACTTTCTCTGCCAAGGGTACCATGATCGCGACCCCTCTCTTGCAATTACAGATGCACCAGTTAAAACTTGGAAAATCTTCAAAGTTTCCGTCAAGCCCTTGGGATTTATTTGAAATAGTTTATGTGCAAACGAACTAGTAACCATACCAAATTTAACATTGCAGACTCAATGGCGCAATTAGATTTTCCATATGAGGTTTTTTTGACCAAATATGGGTCCCACATACATATTTCATTTTCTTAACTTTTCGACCAATAGGTCAAAATGAGCCTGGGTGCCTCGAGACCCAAACCGAAGGTCTACCCAGCCTAAAATCGATATTCCAGAGCTGCTAGAAAAATTAAAATTTGCATACGAGATCATTTTATTAAAGTTTTTTCCCAGTCTCCATTTTAAACTAATAAGGATATCAAAATAGATAATTGGATCTAATAACCAAATGAGTTAAACGGTAACCAAACTGTCAGTCCCAATGAGTTGTAGAAGCTATAGAGAAGCTCTAGTGGTGAAAATAAGTGGAAATATGGAAAATAACCTAAAGGATCATTACAGCTGCAAAACATGGATTCCCACAAAACACAACACAAAACATATCATATCTAACAAAAAGACCTAAGTAACTTACATATTTTCATCGTTTTAAGAATCGTAAGTTCTATGAAACCGTAGCACAGAAAAATCCTTAACTTAAATGATTGCATATCCTCAGGTAACACAACCTAACTACACGAAACAACAACACTTAACTAGGAGAATCCTAAGACATCTATGACAGTTAATCATCAACTTTAAGCTCAAAACATTACCCCCCTCCAATTATAACACTTAAAACTAACTGTGTGTATCAATAAAGAACAACAGTGTGACATAACAGAATCAAGATATGACATTATATTAGTAACAAACAATCATGCATATGTACAAGTTACACTACCCAAACAAGTAAGCAACTTGCAACACAACCCATACACCCTCACATCAAGGAAGTCCCTATCACTCATATGAAATCATGCATATTAATACAGGGGACGTATGAATAGACACTCTCACTCACAAAGAGGTTCCAACAATGTGCGCAGAATACCATAGGCTTGCCCTTATTTTCTTTACCTTAGATTTTAGACAGTCTGGTTTGGATCATTATAGGGATTTACTTGGTTTGTAATGTAGGCTTGGGGGTTGGTATGGTACATGTGGGAATTTAGTAGCTAAGCCTCCTTTTCACTAAACTTACTTTTGGGGTTCACTTATCAACTAATTTTTTTATTCCACCCTTATTTCTCTCTTTTTATTCTTTTATTGCACATCCAGGTTGGGTGTGGTTTCTTTTATTCTTTCTTTTCTTTTTCTTTTTCATCTTTAGCTACCACACCCAACCCTACTTTCTTTTTCTCTTATTTACCCTTCTTCGTACCCACTTCATATTATGCACCCCTATGATAGCCACACTTAACTTAGGCGGTTTTTCTGAGTTGAGATGCATAATTTCCAAGGAAGACTAGGGCCAAAATAGGTTCATTGTGCAAAAATAGCAAGGTGAAAGGTAAAATAAGAAAAAAATAGTCTATACAGGCTCAAAATAGGGATCAAGGGATACTTATTCATATTTGGAAGATTATTTAGGCTAAAAAAGGACTTATATCAAGAACGACCTATGATTCTTTCCTAATAGACTATCCTACAACCTAGGCAAGACTAACCGGGTAAGTTTTGGATTTAACACACAAATGAAACAAAGTAGTATCTCACACACACATGGAACAGGGTTGCATCACAAGCTACTACCTATCCAGTTCATCCAATTGTTAGCTATGATTATTGTGTACATAATTCTAATGCCATAAAAATATTCACAATGGTCACACATACGTACATATCACACAGTTCAACAAACTTTTTTTAGAGGGGTATCATTTTTCTTAAACAATCAAAACAAAGTACATCAACTAACTTAGATACTCATTTTTATCCTAATTACACAAAAACACAACATAATACAAAATAAAGCACAATACAACACAATATCACCCTAGACATGCCAATTCTATAACTATACCACAACCGATACGAAAAGAAGCACAACAACAAAAACCTATGGAAGCTATGATATATCCCACACCTCAACTTAAAGACTAAGCATTGTCCCCGGTGCATGAAAAAATATAAAGCAAGGGAATTAGGACATACCTAGGATGCACTAGGCATCCGTGTTATGCTCGTCCTCCTCGGGGGATATGTCAACTGGCGGAGGCAGTGGTGGTGGAGGAGCATGACTAGAAAATGTACCTACATTAATCTCAAATTGGTGTACCTCATCAAATCCTTTGTATGCCCTAGAATTACGTGTGACCTAACTCATGGCCTGATCAAATGTTATAAAGGAGTCCCAGAGGTCCTCCGTCCAAGCTCTCTTGGTTCCAATAATTGGGATCGTCTCTTCATCTGTAAATAAATCAAAATTTCTAGTTTTGTACAGAGGCACAGGCTGAGCATATATAGGGATAACTAGAGGGATGACTGAAATCTGGCTCTCAGTGAGAAAACATACCTCTACTAAAAATGTAGCCACCTCCTCCCAAATCCCACCTAGGTCGAGCCTTTATGTCGCTAAACCAAGTCAACGACAAGCTCTCAAATTATCTATAGGGGAATGCAACTCAACAATAAACTTTAATATCTTAGCTCAAAGGACAACCTGTAGCTTAATCTCAGCAGTCTCTAGTGTTGTCAAAACCCAAGGCCGGATCTGCCCATACAACAATGTTAGATTTGTCTCCACATTTCCAAGCCAGGTATAAGTAACATCATAGTGCTCTACTAAGCATGGTAAAAACTCCCATGACACTTTATCAATCCTATGGCTTGAGTTACGGTAAAGAGATGAGGATGCATAGAAGATGCCCCAACCGTCTCAGAAGTGGAAGTCGAGGTTGAAGTAGAATGGGGTGAATCTCTATGCTTGTCCATATCAAACTTAGCTTGAACACCTGCAACATCAACATCTGTCTCTGGCCTATTAACATGCTCTACCAGAACTAAGGGCCCCTCAACTGACCTAAAATCACTGGTGGAGGCATATAAACTCTCTAAGCAAGGATCGAGTTTGCCGGATCCTTGATCATACTCGTATGTACAATGATCATTGCCTCCAATCTCCTATCAACACTAGGGATCTCAGGAAGTCCTGCCTCATCACAAAACTACTGAATAAGGCAAGTAAAGGGAAAAATGGTCAAAACCCCGCATGCTTTCTTATGTTACTCATACCTAATGAGGGCTACAAAGTCGATCTCATAACCCACTATCAAGATCTTAATCAATGAATCTTGATCCCATGTAAAAATATTGTCCACAACAGTTGCACATAACTAGAAAAAAAACATAGTCCACCAGAACTTGGCAGAAAAATTAAACGTAGCCTTTTTAATCTCCCCATGTCCCTCGATCTAGGGGGCATTATCTCTTAATTAGAAATTAAGTTTGGAATCCATCTCACCAAATATAGTCTCTATCTCCTTTGATCAGCATCTCTCATTATCTTCCTGTCTCGTACAAACCTCAATCTTTAGTCACACTCAGTAGTAGATATTGGGGATACATTATCAGTCCTAAAAAGAACCCGACGGATGGTCACCGATGAAAGATCAACCTGAATCCCTTTCACTAAAGTGGACTCTATATGGGGTTGTGATGCGCCTTTACCATCTCTATGTGTGGTCAAAACAACTGTGGCAACATAGGACACATAGAACTCATGAACCACTACCTAATTATAAGAACCCTAGGGTCTAGTCATCTAGACCAAGTGGTATCTATAAGATATGGCCCATAGGTGTTGTTCCCCTTCTATACCTACTAAGTCAATCCTCTTCTCATCCCAAATAAACCTTTTAGGTTGACCTGCCTCCATATTAAAATTGTCTCACTCATAAATCACTTACATATGTTCTACACACGACCTCGGGTTCACCTGAGAAATAGGCACTGCTTAGGTGTATGTAGACTTAGAAACTAGGTCATCCTAAGGTGAATTGTGAGGCTGAGGATCCTATGAAAGAAGCTCTATGGATGGTTCTGGAGATGGGGATACCTAATATGATGCCTGAGTGGTACCCTCATTAGACTAGGGTACTATTGATACTGACTAATCATCTAACCCCTCCTCAGACTGAGGTCCTGTGTACTCTTGTCCTCTACTATATCAAACTCACCCTCCTCCTCAGAAGCCTCTTTTCCCTCCTCAAATAAGGGAGAGTACGAGGGTGAAGTCCTAGATAACTTTATTCTAGACCTGGAAACTAGTCAGTTGGCATATGGCTGGGCCCTATTCTAAATAGATATGGGTCATATAATCCACTGTGTTTGTGTTGGTAGATGGATACCCAAAGTGGCTCTAATAATATGGTCAGTCGTAGCCTACCTCTGGGCCTTAGTACATAGTCCTACTTATCTGATCGGAGCAATAGGTTACTCCTCCACTAAGCCACTACGTTTGAGGGATTCATCCCATCACCTCGATGGTCCTGCCCTTTTTGGTGCTATAGTACATAGAAAAGCAAGTATAAGTGCATGAAAGAAAATAAAGGAGTGCAAAATTCAAAGAAAAATCAAAATTATTAAGCTTAAATTTTTTCCCAAATTTTACATCTCAATATAGTAAACTTTAACCCATTCCAGTCCAATAATGCAAATATCACCTGTATCAATTTCCAAAACACACGAAAAGAACACAAACTTTTGGATTTCATCATCCCTTTTCAACTTCTACCTCAAAATAAGGCATGATCACAGGGTTTTAATTCAAGAACAATGCACTAATTTTTTTTTAATTATTCTAGGTTCTTACAATCAAGAATTTTGAGTTTCACATAATTTTCATGCATATTCAAGTACCAACTCATTTATTCTATGTCAATATCATATTACTATTCACAGAAGCCAAGAAGTTTACCTTGTTTCTTTAAATTTTACAAGATGAAAGTAAAAGCTTAAAGAAGTGTAGAAACCCTAGCATTAGAAGAGTGTTATGTGAGCAAGTGATGTACTGAGGGATGAGTCTTTCCTTATATAGAGTTTGAGAGGAAGTTAAAGAGTTTAAATTTTAGAGGGAGTTGGAAATTTGAGGATTATGGGGCCTAATGATCGACTTTTAAATTTTTAAAATAAGGCTAGGACAGTTTTGGGTCGGGTCAGGTATGGTTAGGCCTAAAATTTAAAAAAAATATGGGTCCAAAAGTTTTTTCACCTACGGGGTGAGAAGATTTTTTCTGGCCCTCTAAACTTTGTGTTCTAATACTTATTTATACTATTTATGAGGTCACAAGTGATATGAATGACACCGTCAGTAGGTTCATAGATAAAGGTTCTAAAATTTCCAAAAATCCTCCAAATTTCCTTCTGACTGTAATTGCACAACTTACCTGGCCCGAGTGGGACTTATGACCTCCATGGGTGGGTCGATAGGTCCCTTTACCTGGAAGTTTATGAATTTAGCAATGTTTGACCATGTTCAATGTAGTTTCTTAAGCTACACACCTATAAAAAATAAAAATAATGTGAACAATAAAATAGTGGGTTTCCTTCCACCCAATACTTGATTTAACATTGTGGCATGACGTGGCTATGTTGGTTACTAAGACTTCACCAACAAGTCCAACGGTTACCTTCCATGCAGTGCTTTTTTGAATATCGTGGCATGGTGTGGGTACCCTGATTACTCAGAATTCATCAACGTAACCAAAGGAGTGACCTCCTGGGTCATTATATCGATTGGCTGCTTTATGGTTCTATGAAAATTGAATATGACCACCTCTTCTTTCAACTAGAACTTAAGCTCTTCTTTCTCTATATCTACCAATGCTTTACTATGGACAAAAATGGTCTCCTAAATATTATGGGTATCTCAAAGTCAACTTCACAATCCAAAACAACAAAGTTGGCTAGAAAGATAAAGTTGTCTACCTTAACCAAAACATCATACGATATGCCCACGAGCTTCTTCACTGTACGGTCTGCCATAAACAATTGTATAGTCATTGGTTTTGGAGGGATGAAGCCCAACTATTTGAATACAGCCAGCAGCATCACATTAATGTTGGCCCCCAAATCACACCATGCTTTGGAAAACCTAGATATCCCAATGGTGTATGGGATTGTCAATGTTCTGGGATCACCCTTCTTTTGTGCCAGAGATCAAGAAGTGATCACACTACAATGATTCAATCCACCAATATCCTCAAGACCAGTTGCTCTTTTTGTTTTCACCAACTCCTTCATAAACTCGGCATACCCAAGCATCTGCTCAAGAGCCTCGAGAAGAGGTATATTCAAGAACAACTCTTTCAGTATAACAATAAGCTTCTTAAATATCTATTCTTCTTTCATTTGTTTCAACCTTTTAGGAAAAGGTGGGGGAGGTCGTGGTATTGTCTTCACTACCATCTCATCGACCTTTCCCTTACCTTTTTCTTTCTCAACATCATAATCAACACCTATTGCCTTTTTTAGTCTGATTTATGTGTCTCATTGACCTCAACGCTATCATTTCTTGGCTCATTATCAGTAGGCATGGAGGGATCAACAGTTGCCTTACCAATCCGAGTAGTGATGGCTAGACAATGATCGTAGTTATTAGGATTATGCACGGTGTTTCTCAAAAGGGTGCCTGGCTGCCTCTAATTCCAAGTTGCAGACATTCCGAACTACTGGTCCAATTGCTATATCATAGTAGCATGCGACTCTACCTTCTAGGTCAACCCTGAAATGTCTACTTTAATCTTCTTAAGATAATTTTCTTGACTTTTTTAACCCTTGATTAGCTTAGACAACATAGCCTACATCCTCAACTTAGTATAACAGTTTCCTGGTAGACATAAACACCACCTTTCTCCATGTAATAATTCTTGTATCTCTAGTCACCATCCCTCTCTCTATTTCTATCTCTGTACCTATCCTCGTAGTAGTTTCGACCATGGTTTTCTTTCCCCTTGGCTCGAAAGACTACCAATCTCTATCTAGGTATTTTGCCTCTTCTTCAAAATTAGAATCACATTATCTAGAGGCCATACCCTGTGAACCTACTGCATTCACCTTCTTAGAATTCATCATTGCAAACTTATTTGTCAACAACCCAGTCTCTTTCCTTAGCGGAGCAACTTCTTGTGCCACTGTGTCATCAACAACTCTGTGCTCACTGGAAGCACCAATAACATATGTGTAAGTGACTCTCTATACCTATCGAGTATGCAACCCTCAGTTGGTGAGAGATATCTGGTCAAATATATTTGATTCTACCTCCTAACACCGACGCATAAATGCTCCACCAGTAATAATGTCTACCATAGCTCTCGAACTGGTGTTAAAGGCTCGATAGAAGTTCTCAAGCAAGCTCTACCCAAAATCCTGTGGTTAGGAACCATCATTGATTTTTTTTTGAATAGAAACCATGTCTCATACATTGACTCAGATTATAACTACATGAAATTATATATCTCGTCCTTTAATTATAGCATTCTGGATGGTGGAAAGAAACAATCTAAAAATTGCCTCCGTAACTCATTCCAAGTAGTGATTGATCCTTGAGGAAGTTCCCCTAGCCATAATGTAGCTTCTCTGGTTAGAGAGAAAGGGAACAACCTGAGTTTGAAAGCCTCCTGATCTACCCCCGATATAGTGTATGATGAGAAAATCCTAATAAAATAAATAAGGTTTATGCTTGCATCAACAATGGGCAAGCCCGTAAACACACCCTTCAAGTTTAACAACTGAATTATAGCACTAGTGATATCAAACTTCAAATTCAGTGGCAGTGTAGGAGGAATGATATCTCCTGTCTAGGTAGGCTTAATGTATCCCAAGTCCTCTTCCATATCATCCTATGTCTACAAGTACTGATAGGATGGGAGTACTTGAGCTCTACCCATTCTACCTCTATCTCAGTCCACGTTGAGTGTTGCTCGATGATCAACTCTTTATCTTTGCCTCGCCAGCTCTGCCTCCTAAGCTATACATTGGGCATCTGCGTTCCTCCAATGGTTGGAAACTACTTCTAATAATTGCTCGGTGGTTTGATCAATAATTTCCTGAACTCCAGCAGGCGAAGGGGGAGGCAAATCATTTGTGTTATATCGAACCCCTTCAAGTTCACTTTTTCTTACATGTTTCGTCATTCTATGATTTGATTGTAGTATTATTTTTAGTTCAGGATTAATTGGGAGTAAGTGATTTCCTTGACTCCTTAGGTATACACCGTCATATGCTCTATGAAGAATAGATAAATAAAACCCAAAAACTTCAACAACTTCAATCAACAATCACACCGCATTCACAACCAACAGTGCCAATGATGCGACCCGACTGGGGGACTTGTTGTAATGGGCATCCTATGTTTGACTGAGACTGAAGACCACCCCCGTTACCCAGCCCAACCTCTGTCGCCTGCCCTGAGTTGGCTGAATTTCAAGCATGTAGCAAGATAGATCAACAACTCACATGAAGACTCTGGGATAATATCACAACCGTGACCAACCCAACCGAGTCCAACCATCCCATTCCAACAATCCAACCATACTAAACCGATACTGAAACAACGGCCATAAACCAAGCCATAACAAAAGATATTCCAAAACATAATATAATAAATCCCAAAATCAAATATGATGGAACAGTGAGAAATTATGTCTATGATACCATCCTTAATACCAATACCAATGCTAAAGCTGACACCTATACCGATTACGCCCATTCAAACCCATAGTAGTACCACAAAGCCTCTAACCGAAAGAGTAATAAATTTTGGTTGGGACATGCCCCCAACCATGACCAAAAACCAATATCCAAAATAAAATCAAATTGTCTAAAAAATATCCGTCGCATGATATAGAGACTTTCGAAAGGGTAGAAGCTCACCACTTTAGTCCAAATGCTGATCCCCAAGTCAATCACTATGTAGGAGGAGTAGAACGGTCGGTTCCTGCATAGTGTGGGTATACAACTGCCAATAGATAGGTATGCGGGTAAATACTAGCATGACCTAAGGATAAGGATAAAATAATTCCATTTATAAAATAAAGTAAAACTATCCATATGCACACAACCATGCATATATATACAACTATGTCGAGAAAGGGGACCGGGTTTAGCATGCCTTTAAAACCTTTACTTGGGTTGTATAGCTTTACCGTCCTAAAGCACCCATGGGCTATATGGGTTCAACTCTCCCGCTAAAAGGGCCCCAGTGCACGAAGCCGTACTACCAGGGAAAAAAACCTGGGATGACTAGTACATCCCCCAAAGTATAGTGTGACTTCATGGACACAGTTACCAAGACCAACCTCACATCGGCAAATATGAGTTTCCAGTTTTGATCACCCGGGACCTCTACCTTCCATGGATTTGCTACACATCCCACCATTATTGCCCAATTAAAACCGTTACCAAGTAACCAATAAATGCACTTACCATTTATTAACCAAGGCCATTTAGTGGTGGTATCGTCATACCAACCATACTTGCAAGTACTATCCATAGCCAACCATATATAGGTTTAAGGGGATTTCCAAGTGCCCTTCCATTTACCATATTAAACCACTTGGGGGATTCCATGTACCCCACAAGCATAACCATTTATATTTACCTTTCCAAATCATTTAAACCATGCATAATTCCTTTACCAAGCTTTAAAACAAGCAATAATTCCATTAAAATACTCAATGCAATGAAAACATTATTATAGGTAATTTGTCAAACACATTGGGGGTATAATATAACCAAAACTAATTCCAATTACCATTAAACCATTCCCATGCAATCCAATTATCTAAAACCACCATTAATTCACATTAAGAATAATTAAAACCATGGAAAACCATAATCAACCATTTAATACCAAAACCCCCAAATCATATTTGAAAACAAAAATTATACAATCAATGGAGTAATGAAATTATTCATAAAAACCATGCTTCTAGTTAGAATTAACAATGAGAGAAGAGAACATGCCTTAAACCAAGATAACGATGGAAAAAAATCACCAAGACAAGCCCCAAATCTATCCTCTAGTTGAAACCCTAGCTTCCCTTTCCCAAAAGCTTTTAAGAGAATTATAGTGTATTTTAGAAGAGTTTCTCAGTGTTAATGAATGGAATAATAGGGTTAATAACCTTCCAAGTAGGTTAGAAGTCGTGGGACCTTGTTAGGATAAGTGGAAAAATATCCAGAATACCCCCACTTAAGTTGTACAAAATCCCATCCCTGGGTTACGATTGACCTTCACGAGTCGTACCCTCCAATAAGAGTGGTACCCTCTACTCGTATCCTAGCCTTAAATTTTGGATCCAACACTGTCCAGCATATGAATCATCCATCCAAGTCATATCCAAAGCATACAATTTGTACCCTTCATCCGTACCCCTGGTAGATTAACCCTAAGGAAGATTTATACATTGTCCACCATACGAGTCCATGGTACGACTCGTACCTTGGCTTACGACTCGCGGTGAGTGACTCATACTTAGATCCAACCTAGGTAACCAAGTCTAAGATTAAGTTAAGGATCCAAATGATCCATACCCACCAATACAAACCGTACCCCTAAGTCGTATCCATTCCAGTAACCAAAATCCATCCCAGCAACCAATACTGGTCAACATACGAATGGACCATACCATTCATACCCCAACATACGGATCATACCCTCTGATTGAATTGGGTACAGACATCAGAATTCCAGGAAATTCTAAGGTCCAGAAACTAGGGTGTTTCAGTCTCCCCACTAGGAATATTTTTCCCTGAATGACTAAATATGTAGGGGTAACCACACTCAGGAGTCATTTGCATTATCAAATATATTTCAAATCCCTAACAAAGTTTGAAAACAAAGAGGCAAAGATATAAATATTTCCCTTAACAAACTCTAAAAATAATGATGTGTTGAAGAACACATATCTTCCGCACGAATCCAAGGAGCAGAAAACAAATGTAGATATTTGGACTTCATGTCCTCCTTTGCTTCCCATGCTGCTTTTTCCACCTTATGGTTCTGCCAAAGAACCTTAACCGAAGCCACATCCTTGGTATGAAACAGAAAAACCAGCCTATCCAGGATTTCAACTGGGATTTCTTCATAAGACAAAGAATCTGTGATACCCAGTCCTTCCAAAAGAATTACTGCAAAAGGATCACCAATGCACTTCCTCAACATAGAAACATGAAAGACTGGATAAACTAAGCTCAATCTAGAAGGCAACTCCAGATCATAAGCAATATTACTGATTCTCTGCAAAACCTCATAAGGACCAACATACTGGGGACTGGTCTTCCCCTTCTTACGAAACTGCACTACTCCTTTTATGGGAGATACCTTGAGGAAAACCTTATCCCCAGCCTCAAACTCTAAGTCTCTATCCCTAACATCCTTATAGGACTTTTGACGACCTTGGGCAGCCTTAAGCCTCTCCCAAATTACCTCCACCTTCTCCATAACCTGGTAAACCAAGTCGAGACCAAGCATATCCACCTTACTAAGCTCAAATCAACCAATTAGAGATCTACACTTCCTACCATACAATACCTAAAAAGATGTCATACTAATACTAGAATGATAGCTATTGTTGTATGCAAACTCCGCCAAAGGTAGGTGTTTAACCCAATTGCCACCATAATCAATCACACAAGCTCGAAGCATATCCTCTAATGTCCAAATAGTTCTCTTTGATTGCCCATCTATCCGTGGGTGGAAAGCAGTACACATAATAACCTTAGTCCCTAATTCTTTCTGAATAGATCGCCAAAAGTGAGATGTAAATTGTGCTCCACGATTAGAAATAATTAAAATAGGTACCCCATACGACTTCACAATCTTCTGAAGATATATCTTCGTATAATCCACCACCGAGAAGGTACTCTGCACTAGCAAAAAATGAGCATACTTAGTCATCCTATCCACGATGACCCAAATCGAATCATATTGATTCCAAGATCGAGGAAAACCGGTAACGAAGTCCCTATTGATCACTTCCCATTTCCACTCCGGCATATCAATTTCCTGATACAACCCTCCTGGCCTTATGTGCTCAAACTTAACCTGTTGACACACCATGCACTTGGCCACAAAATCAGCCACATCCCTCTTTATTCCATTCCACCAAAAGATCTCCTTGAGATCAGGATATATCTTAGTCAATCTGAGATAAACAACATAGCGAGATTCATGTGCCACAGTCAAAATCCTTTTTCAGAAACCGTCGACATCAGGAACACACAACCTCTCTTTGTACCATAAGTACCATCACCGCCGATCTCAAATACCACTACCTTTTTCCCACCAATATCACTCTTGATTTTTATCAAGATAGGATCTAGCACTTGCTTCTTGTTAATCTCCGTACCAAGAGATAATTGAACCACTTCTTGCACCATCACACCACCATCCTTGGAGTCTAAGAGGCAAACTCTAAGATTAGCCAAGCAGTGAACATCCTTCACCAATTCCCATTTTCCTTTCTTCACATGAGCCAAACTCCCTATGGATAACTGACTAAGAGCATCAATAACTATGTTAGCCTTACTTGGGTGGTAGTGAAGACTCATATCATTGTAGTGAACCTATCATTGCCTTCCGGCAAAGTCAGAATTAGAGCCAAAGTCAACTTATCCTTCAACTTCTCAAAACTCCCTTCACCTTCTTCTAAGTTAACTTAGTTAAAGGAGTAGCCATCGATGAAAAGCTTTCGACAAACCACCTATAATACCTGGCTAAACCCAAGAAGCTTCGAATGTTGAATGGAGTGGTGGGTCTAGGCCACCTCTTCACCACAACAACCTTTTGCCGATCCACCCTGATCCCCTCAATAGAAATAATATGACCCAAGAAAGTTACAATGTTCAACCAAAACTCACACTTAAAGAACTTGGCATACAATTTTTTTTCCTATAAGGTCTGCAACACCACATAAAGGTTATTAGCATGATCCACCTCAATATTTGAATAAACCAGAATGTCATCAATAAACACAATAACGAAAAGATCCAAATATTGATGAAACTCCTTATTTATCAGATCCATAAATGTCGCCGGAGCATTAGTCAATTCAAATTAAATGACCAAAAATTCAAAGTGCCCATACCGAGTACGAAAAACCATCTGATGGATATCCACCTCCCTAATCTTTAGCTGATGGTACCTAGACCAAAGATCTATCTTAGAAAAAAACTTGGCACCATGGAACTGATCAAACAAATTATCTATCCTTAGAAGAAGATACTTGTTCTTGACCTTCACCTTATTTAATAGCCTATAGTCAATGTACATTCGAAGGAAACCATCTTTTTTGCGTACAGAAAACATCGGTGCACCCATGGGGATACACTAGGACGAATAAACCCCTTATCCAGAAGATCCTTAAGTTTTTCCTTGAGTTCCCTCAACTCATCTAGATCCATTCTATATGGAAGAATAGAAATTAGACGAGTGTCCGAACCAAGTCAATACCAATCTCTATTTCCCTATCCAGAGGAACACCAGGAAGATCATCTGAAAAGACCTGTAGAAACTCATTACCCACTGGAACTAACTAGATAGAAGGACCTTTCGAGTTAGAATCTTTAACCCGAACCAAGTGATAAAGACAACCTTTAGAGATTAACCTCTGAGCTCTAAGATAAGAAAAAAATCTTCCCCTAGGAGCTAAAAAACCACTCTCTTATTCTATAACCAACTCACCAGGGAACCTAAAGATAACCCTACGGGTACGACAATCCAAGGATACATAACAAGAGTATAACCAATCCATACCCATAATGATATCTAAATCCATCACACCCAACTCAAATAGATCCACCAAGTTTTGTTTCCCACCAACAGATACCACACACCCTCTATAGACTTTTTTAGTAATAATCGAGTCACCTATTAGGTAGAAATAGAAAAAGGATTCGAAATAACTTCTAAATCAAAACCAAAAGATATATCTACATAAGGAGTCATAGAGGAGAGAGTATACCCTAGATCAAGTAAAAAATATATGTCATGAGAGAAAAGATATAACGTGCCAGTAAAGAAATCAGGTGATGCCTCATATTCTTGTCGAGATGACAAATCATATAACCTATTCTGACCAACAGTAGAACCAGGATCAGTAACCAAAGTAGATGCAACACCACCAGGTGTAGGAGCAGAAGATGAAGCCACAAGAATCTTATTCTCCCTCATAACAGCCTTATTAGCAAGAAAATCCCTGAGTCTATGGACTGCCTGGACACACTTAAAGCATTTGTCACTTCCATAATAACCTTGATGAGGATGACCACAGAATCGACAAGGAGGGCATGAAGAAACTGACAGACCTCTGCTTGCCTGAGATTGGGCACCCTGTGGCCAAAAATTATCACCACCTTGATGACTCCTATCGCTTGACTGGTAAGGTGCACTAGCAGAAGAGTAAGAACCAGAACTCCACCATATTTTTTCTACCATTTTCCACCATCCTAACCACCTTGAGATTAAGCACCTCCCTGGTCAGAAAACCTATTTTTCTTACCCTGTCTATCCCCAAACTCTGCCTGCTTTCTCTTTTTATTCTCCACTTGGTGCATATGAATAGTCAACCTAGAGATGTCCATATCTTTAAGCAGTAAGGCAGTCTTTCTCTCTAAAATCAGATCACGATTCAACCCAAAAGCAAAAATCCTCATTCTTTCTTGTATGTCAGCAACTAAATCAGGAGCATACCTTGACAATTGGTGAAACTTCAAGGCATATTACTTAACAGACATCCTTCCTTGCTCGAGGTTTACAAAATTCTCCATCTTTGTTTCCCTCAACTCTTAGGGAAAGAAACGATCCAAAAAGGCCTTAGAAAAAGTATCCCACAAGACTGATTCTATCACATCACCCCTATCCCTATCCCATTCTTCATACCACTAATATGCATCATGGTTTACCTCTCCATATTGGTATCTTGCATCACTCAGAATATCCTGCTCCATCTTTACTCCAGAAAAAGTATGAGCACCCATCTTCATAAATTGGCCAACCCTTGTGGCCTCGGCAGACAAAGAACCCGTCATACCTTACTCAGCCTTAGCAGTGAACATCTGAGCAATAATATAAATAGACTGACAAAATTCCATATTAGTCACATCGCCTTCAGGAGGACTAGTAGCAACCGATAAAACTCCAAAGCTACCAGAGATAGGACCGTGAAATCAAAAATAAATCCCAGAAGTAGGATGAATCCCTTCAGCATTACCCCCATATGGTATAGAAAAATTTCCTTGTGTTTCATATCTACAAGGCATAATATGAGAGACCAATAATCAAGGATTAGAGAAGATTCCCGGACAAAGACTCCAAGATTGAGAATAGAATACTAAGAAAGTGAGACATTCATAAATGCCATGTAGCCTCTCCTTTATGAGTGTGGCGCGATACACACCCTTAAAAGAGAATCTACTTGACACGACTTTATGGACTCCTAATTGAACATGAACCTAGGCTCTGATACCAACTTGATGCAACCCGATCGGGGGCTTGTCATAATAAGCATCCCAAATCCAACCGGGATAGGAGACCATTCTCGTTACCCAGCCCAACCTCCAATCGCCTGCCCTGAGTTGGATGAATTTTAGGTATGTAGCAAAATAGTGCAACAGTTCACATAAAGACTCAAGGATAAGATCATAACTGTGACTGACCTAACTGAGTCCAACCATACCAAACCAATACCGAAACAAGGGCCATAAACCAGGCCATAACTAAAGATGTTCCAAAACATAATATAATTAATCCCAAAATAAAATATGATGGAACAATGAGAAATTATGTTTGATGATGCCAGTCTTTATACCAATGCCAATGCTGGGGCTGACACCTATAACGATCTCGTCCATTCCAAAAAATAGTAGTACCAGAAAGCTTCTAACTAAAAGTGTACTAAAATTTGGTTGGGACATGACCCCAACCATGGCAAAAAACCAATATCCAAAATAAAATCAAAGTGTCTAGAAGATATCCATAATATTAAATGGATCCTTACGAAAAGATGAAAGCTCACCACTTCAGTCCAAATGCCAATCCTTGAGTTAATCACTATATAGGAGGAGTAGAACGATCGGTTCTTGCATAGAGCGGGTATACAGCCGCTAGTAGACGGGTTAGCGGGAGTATGCTAGCATGATCTCAGGATAAGTATAAAATAATACTATTTATAAAACCAAGTAAATCCATCCATATGCACATAACCATACATACATATATATATAACTATGCTGGGAAAGGGGATTGGGTTTTGCATCCCTTTAAAACCTTTACCTAGGCTATGTAGCTTTGCCGTCCTAAACCACCCAGGTTCAGCTCACCCTGCTAAAAGGGCCTCAATGTGTGAAGTTTCACCACCAGGGATAAAAACCTGGGATGACTAGTACATCCCCTAAAATATAGTGTGATGTCATGCACACAGTCACTAAGACCAACCTCACATCAGCAAATATAAGTTTCCAGTTTTGGTCCCCTCCTCCCCCCAGGACCTCCACCTTCCACGACTTTGCTATACATCCCATCATTATTGCCCAATTAAAACCATTACCAAGAAACCAATCGATCCATTTACCATTTATTAACCAAGGACATTTAGTGGTGGGATCATCATATCGACCATACTTGCAAGTACTATCCATAGACAACCATATATAGGTTTAAGGGGACTTCCAAGTGCCCTTCCATTTATCATATTAAACCTCTTGCGGGATTTCATGTACGCCAAAAGAATAAACATTTAGCTATTTACCTTTCCAAACCATTTAAATAATGCATAGTTCCTTTACAAAGTTTTAAAACAAGAAAGAGTTCCATTAAAATACTCAATACAATAAAAACGTTATTATAGGCATTTTGACAAACACATTGTGGGTATAATATAACCAAAAGCAATTCCAATTACCATTAAACCATTACCATGCAATATAATTATCCAAAACCACTATTAATGCACATAAATCATAATGAAAATCATGGAAAACCATAATCAACCATTTAATATCAACACCCCCAATTCATATTTGAAAACAAAAATCATATAATCAATGAAGCCATGAAAACATTCATAAAAACCATGTTTCTAGTTAGAATTAACAACGAGGGAAGAGAACATTCCTTAAACCAAGATGATAATGGAAATAAATCACCAAGACAATCCCCAAATCAATCCTCTAGTTTAAACCCTTGTTTCTCTTGCCCAAAAGCTTTTGAGAGAATTATAGAGTGTTTTAAAAGAGTTTCTAAGTGTTA
This sequence comes from Capsicum pubescens, assembly GCA_030864215.1. NCBI lineage: Eukaryota > Viridiplantae > Streptophyta > Magnoliopsida > Solanales > Solanaceae > Capsicum > Capsicum pubescens. The sequence continues at coordinate 174,615,433 of CM061549.1, forward strand.
ATGAATAGAATAATATGGTAAATAACATTCCAAGTAGGTTAGAAGTCATGGTACCTTATTAGGATAATTGGGGAAATATCCAGAATACCCCTACTTAAGTTGTACAAAATCCCTCCCCAGAGGTACGACTGACCCTCACGAGTCATACCCTCTAATAAGAGTGGTACCCTCCACTTGTATCCTAGACTCAACCTTTGGATCCAACCCTGTACAGTATGTGACTCATCCAACCAAGTTGTATCCAAAGCATACAATTCGTACCCTTCATTCATACCCTTGGCAGATTAACCCCAAGGACAATTTAGATACTGTCCACCATATGAGTCTATGGTACGACTTGTACACTGGCTTATGGCTCATGGTGAGCCACTCGTACTCAACTCTAACCTAATTAACCAAGTATAAGATTGAGTTAAGAAACCAAATGATCTGTACCCACCAATATGACTCATACCCTTAAGTCGTATCCATTTCAGTAACCAAAATCCATCCTACCAACCAACACTAGTTAGTATACGACTGGACCAAACCATCGGTACCCCAACATACGACTCGTATCCTCGAGTCGTATTAGATCCTGATACCAAAATTCTAAGAAATTTTCTAAGTTCCAAAAACCAGGGTGTTTTAGCAAAAATTTTGATGAATGCCCAAACTACACCTCTTTATGAGGATAAAAGGGTCGCTATTAAAATATAGTAATCCAACTAAGTTAGGTTTAAACCGATAGGGAATACATAAAACTATCTCTCAAACTTGCGAAAATCATCGGGCAGTATAGAAAGTAAATGGAGGGGTTGTTGTGAACAATAAAACATAACAAAACTCAAATGCTTTAGGTTATAAATAATTAGAAATGAATACTAGGATTGTGTTCCCCTGTATTTCTAACTCCGTAGGTTTATTATGCTTCATTAAACCATTCTGATATCTTGCATAAAGAATCTAATAAATTATGTATCACTAATCATCTTGTGAACGCCTTAGTGAATTTAACTCTTTACTATTTGATTCTCATAGTGTCGCCTTACTAACCCTTATCGTAGATCCCAAATTAACTATAACTTTTTGAGTCTCTAGTTAATTAGATGAATATAATTATCTTAAGTAAATGAAGATGATTAGCTTATATCAATAATTAACTCCAAATTACTATTATGATCTTCTTTTCCTACTCTATACATCTCTTGTAAAGTAAGTAGTGAATATAAGAAAGATCCTAGCATTTGCAACCACTAGGAATTCTATTAAAATAAAGATGATAACAATACATGCAAGAATATTAGTTAAAAACAACATTGCACTTCCCCTACTTTGTTATCCAACCAAGGATCCCGCCAGGGCTCTCACAACCCTAACTAAGGGATATAGACACTTATTGTTGTGAAAATATCAATAGAAATCATACTTGAAAGCATTAAATTAATCTCATAATAAGTTATAACAAAAAACACAAAGTCTCAAAATGAATATCAAACCAAAATCCAAGAACACAATCCCAAGATCAAAATTGAATCTCAGAATCAGAATATATGTTTTTAAATGATAAAGAGTGCATAAAATAACTAAAAAATGACAAAAGGATAATTATAGAATACATGGAAACCCTAGGAAACCAATTCAAAACAAAAGAGGAAATTTAGAGTCGGTGGCCACCTATGGAGCCACTTATAGGCCATAGGTGGCACCTACGCGCCGTAGGTATCCCCACGTAGGTGCTAGACTCCCAAAAAACTGTATGGTCTCTAAATAATTCAACTCTCTGAAACTTAGACTGGCACCTATGAACTGTAGATGGCACGTAGAGTCGTAGATGCCTATCGTAGGTGACAGGGTCACTTTTTTTAGCTTTTGAATATCTATATCTCAATCCTCTGACACGTTTTCTTTCACTTATGCCATGTAGGTAGTACCTGCGGGTTGTAGGTGCCTACGTATGTGGTCCAAAACTTCAATTTTCACTTCTTCTCTCTAGTTTAGCTCTATATCTCAACTTCTTTATTATTATATTTATAGATGATATCTTAGTCTATTCCAAGATTGAGGCCGATTACGAAGAAAATTTATGGATTGTGCTTCAGAGATTGAGGGATGAGAAGTTGTTTGTAGAGTTCTGAAAGTGTGAGTTTTGGTTGGATTCTGTCTCATCTTAGGGTCATGTGGTGACTATGAATGGTGTTATGGTTGATCCTACCAAGATTATAGCGGTTCGTGATTGGGATAGGACTACTTCACCCACTGAGATTTAGAGTTTTGTTGCCTTTCTAGGTTACTATAGGCGTTTTGTTAGGGTTTTTTATCTATTGAAACCCTATTGACCAAGTTGACTCAAAAGAAGATTTTCTTTCAGTGGTCTGATGCTTTGAGGCGAGCATCCGAAAGCTCAAGGATTTATTAATATCCACTCCTATCTTGACTTTGCCCAAGGATGGCATGGGATTTATCTTCTTTTGTGATACTTTAGGTGTCGGGTTAGGTATTGTGTTGATGTAGGGGGATAAAGTGATTGTGTATGCTTCTCATCAATTCAAGCCCATGAGAATAATTACCCTACCCATGACATGGAGTTGTATATGTTTTTTTTCTTTTAATTTGTAGAGGCACTACTTGTATGGAGTCTATTGTGAGATTTTCTCGGATCACCGTAGCCTTCAGTATTTCTTAACCCAGTGAGATCTTAATATAAGATCATACAGTTGGCTTGAGTTGCTTAATAGTTATGATTTGACTATTCTCTCTATTTGAGCAAGGCTAATATGGTTGCAGATGCCTTGAGGTTGAAGTCGACTAGCACGGGTAGCTTGGTGCATCTTCTTTGTCCTTAGAGGTTTAGTCTTTGGATAACCAGATGGTTATGCTTGATATTTTGATACCCGGGTGTGTTTTGGCATTCGTAAAGGTTGGGTCTTATCTGATGAGGTAAATTCGAGCTCATCAGTTAGATGATGTTGGATTGAGAGTAATGAAACCTCATTTGACTCAAATGGTGTTTTGAGGATTGGAGCCGAGATTTGTATACCGAGAGTGGGCGATTGGATTAGATTGATTTTGGAAAAGGCCCATTGTTCTAGGTATTCCATCTATCCGAGAGTGACTAAGATTTATCATGATTTAAGGAGGTATTATTGGTGGAGTTGTATGGTGACACGACCCGAACTAGGGCCTTGCCGTAATTTGCATCCCAAGTCCAACCAGGACATGAGACCACCCCTTTACCCAACCCAACTGACCAATGTATATCCTGAGTCAAATGAATTTCGAACATATAAAAAGATTGCATTATTGTATACTCCAAGACTCTAGGATAGGTCTATATCCGTGACTACCCAAATGAGTCCAACCGTTTGATACCCAATCGATAACTAATACCAAACCAAACCATAATCCAAAACCATAACCATATGAGTTCCATAATAATTATATGTAATCGTAAAATAAAAAAAAGGATGGAACAACCAATAATACAGTCAACCGGTGTTAACCCTAATACCAATTCTATGGCTAACACTAATACCGATCTCGTCCACACCAACCCATAGAAGTTCCACAAAAGCCTCTAACCAAAAGAAAAATAATATCCAATTAGGACATGCCCCCAACCATAGCCAAAATCAATATACATAAAATAACCAAAGTATATGAAAATTTCCATAACGTGAAATGGAGACTTCTGAAAATATGGAAGCACACCACTTCAATCCAAAAGTTGATCCTGAAATCCTATCACTATATAGGAGGAGTAGAATGACCGGTTCCTATATCGTATGGGGATACGGCCATTCGAAGACGGGTTAGCGGGTGAACGCTAGCATAAACTCAGGATAAGGATAAAATGATGCCACCAAGTAAAACCATGTAAACCAACTATATGCATACAAACCATACATATATATATAACAATGTCGGGGAAGGGAAGCGATTTAGCATGCATTTAAAACCATTAACCTGGGTATGTGTAGCTTAACTGTCCTTAACCACCCACTGGCTATATGGGTCCAGTGTATCCCCCAGAACTAGCACCGATGCGTGTAGCCGCATGAACAGGAGATACCACAAGAGTAGGGGATTCCTAAGTACCCTTAGATATCCATGATACATATGTACAGTGTACTTACAGGATTCCCGTATACCTCATAGTATCATATATGGTTGCCATGACCAACCCCTCATGTCAGAAAATATGAGTTTCCAGTGTTCGTTCATTGAACTCCCACTTTCACGGTTAGATATCATACCCCACCATTATTTCCCAGTTAAAACTATTTCCAACCAATCAATCCATTGTTCCATTTATTATTAACCAAGGCTATTAATAGTGGTATCTTCATACCGACTATAAATTGCAAGTATTGTCCTTAACCAAACTTTTTAAGGTAAAGGAATTCTCGTATACCCATTTACCAACTTAACTTGGGGGAGTCCCATTATGTTTGCTTAGGGGATTACATTGTACCCCACAAGGATGTTTACTAACATGTTTACTTGGTGGATACCATTGTACCCCACAAGGATGTTCAATTAACCATAACCATGACCACCAAATCATTCCATTTAACCATTTCAAACCATTTAAACCATTTAGAGTTTCATTACCACACCATCCCATACAGTAGTTCCATTAAAAATTTAATAATATAGTAACAACATTATCATAGGCATTTTATCAAACATGTTGGGGGCAAGTATTTCCAAAACCAAAACCAATTACCATATTACCATTCCCATACAACCAATTATCCAAAATTACCATTTAAGCATGTAATAACATAATTAAAACATGGGAAAACCATAACCGAACATTTATCACCAAAACCCCAACATATATTTAAAAACCCCAAAACCATATAATAAACCATGCCATGAAAACATTGTATAAAACCATGGTTTTAGTTGGAACAAAAAATGTGGGGAGAGTACATGCCTTAATTGAGAATATAATGGAGAGAGATCACCAATACAAGACCCAAATTAATCCTTAAGATGAAACCCTAGCTTCCTTTGCCCAAGAACTTTAGAGAGGATTAAAGAGTGTTTTCTAAGTATTAATAAATAGAATAATAGAGAAAATAACCTCCCAAGTGAATTAAAAGTCATGGGGCCTTATTAGGTTAAGTGGGGAAATGTCCAGATTACCCTCACTTAAACTGCATACAATTCCTATCAGGGGGTACGACTAACCGTACCAGTTGTACCCTCTAATACGAGTGGTACCCACAACTCGTACTCTAGGCCACCCCATTGGACCCAACACTGTCCAAGGTATGACTTACCCAAACCAAGTTATATCCAAAGTATATGACCCTTAACTTTGACCTATACCCCCTATCAGAATAGAATAAAAAGGGATTGAACACTGCCTACCCTACGAGTCCATGGTACGACTCGTACCCTAGCTTATGGCTCATGGTGAGCCACTTATACTCACATATAACTTAAGCTACCAAGTCTAAGATTAAGTGAAGGAAAGAACCAAATCCAACATCCCATATCCACCAATATGACTTATACTACTTAAGCTGTATCCATTCTAGGAACCAAATTCAACCCATCATCCAACACTGGTTAGCATACGACCAACCCATATGGACCATACCCCAATATACGACTGGTACCCCTTAGTTGTATCTTGTTAATAAATAAGAAATTCATGAAATTTTCTAAGGGTCAAAAACTAAGGGTTTTATAGTCTCCCCTACTAGGAATAATCATCACTAAAAAATGGACAAGGTAGGGTAACCATAAGCATGATTCATTTGCATTATCAAATGTCATTCCAACCTTTATCCAAGTTAGAAAATAAAGATGCAAAGATATTATTCTTTCTTTTAACAAAGTTTGAAAACAAAAGCATGTTAAAGAACACATACCTTCCGTATAAATCCCAGAAGCAGAAAATAGATGTGGATATTTTGACTTTATATCCTCTTCATCTTCCCGTGTAGCCTCTTCCACCTTGTGGTTCCACCATAGAACCTTAACTGAGGCCACATCATTGGTCCATAATAGACTAACCTATTGATCCAATATATCAATCAAGACCTCTTTATAAGATAGAGAATCTGAGATACCCAATTCTCCCAAGGGAACAACCAAAGAAGGATTACCAATTCACTTCCTCAGCATGGAAACATGAAATATCGGATGAATGTAGATCAAACTAGAAGGTGACTCCAATTCATAAGACACATTACCAATCCTCTTCAAAACCATATAAGAACCAACATACCAAGGACTGAGCTTTCCTTTTTAACAAAACCGCATCACTCCTTTCATGGGAGTTACCTTTAGGAACACCTTATCCCCAACCTCAAACTCTAAGTCTCTATTCTTTACATCCGTATAGGACTTTTGGTAACTTTGGCAAGCCTTAAGTCTATCCCAAATCACCTTCACTTTTTCCATAGACTGATAAACCAAATCCAAACTAAACATATCCACCTCACCAATCTCAAACCAACTAATACAAAATCTATACCTCCTACCATACAATGCCTCAAAAGTGGCCATACCAATGCTAGAATGATAGCTATTATTTTAATCAAACTCTACCAAAGTTAGATGCTCAACCCAATTGCAACTATAATCAATCATGCACTCCCGAAGCATATCCTCCAATGTTTGAATAGTCCTTTCTACTTGACCATCCATTTGAGGATGGAAAGCAGTACTCAGACTGACCTTAGTCCCCAATCCTTTCTAAAAAAACCACCATAAATTAGATAAAAACTATCTACCATGATTAGAAATAATCAAAACAGGTACCCCATGCATCTTCACAATCTCCTAAATATACAACTTTACATAATACTCTCTCGAAAAGGTAGTCCTCATTAGAAATAATTGAACAAACTTCGTCACCCTATCCATGATGACCCAACTCAAATCAAGTTGGTTCCAAGACCGAGGAGGACCGGTAACAAAATTAATATTGATTACCTCCTATTTCTATTTGGGCAAATCAATTTCTTGATATAACCCACCAGGCCTCATGTGCTCAACTTTGACTTGCTGGCACACCATGCATTTGGCTATAAAATCAGCTATATCCCTTTTCATACTATTCCACCAATACATCTCCTTGAGATTATGATACATTTTTGTCGAACTGGGATGAACAACATAGAGCGATTTGTGATCCTTAGCCAAGATCCTTTGTTGCAAACCATCGACATCAGGAACACACAACCTTCCTTGGTACCATAAAGTACCATTACCATCGATCTCAAGTACTATTACTTTTTGCCCACTAATGTCACTCCTGATTTTCATCAAGATAGGATCCAACACTTGCTTCATTTTCATCTCTGCACCAAGAGATGACCTATTCTGTACCATTACTCCACCATCCTTGGAGTCCAAGAGACAAAGTCCAATATTGGCTAAGCGGTGAATATCCTTCACTAATTCCTGCTAGCCCTTCTCCACATTAGCTAAACTCCCCATGGATAACCTGCTAAGAGCATTAACAACTATGTTAGTTTTACCTTGGTGGTAGTGAAGTCTCATATCATAGTCCTTGAGAAACTCCAACAATCTCCTTTGCCTAAGATCTAGCTCCTTTTGAGTGAACACATACTGTAATAGAATAATAGGGCAAATAACCTTTGAAGTGAGTTAAAAGTCATGGGGACTTATTAGGTTAAATGGGGAAACGTCCAGATTGCCCTCAATAAAACTGCATAAAATTTTTGTCATGGGGTACAACTAACCATACCAGTCGTAGCCTTCAATATGATTGGTACCCACTACTAGTACCCTAGGACTCCCCCTTATACCCAACACTATCTAAGGTATGAATTACCTAGACTAAGTCGTATCCAAAGCATATGACCCATACCTTTGACTCGTGCCCCTGGCAAAATAGAATCAAAGAGGATTGAACATTGTCCACCATGTGGGTCCATGGTACGACTCGTACCCTAGCTTATGGCTTATGGTGAGCCACTCTTACTTAGATCCAACTTAAGCTACCAAGTCTAAGATTAAGTGAAGAAAAGAACCAAACCCAACAACCCGTATCGAGTAATACAACTCATACCACTCAAGTCGTATCCATTCGGGGAACCAAATTCAATCCACTATCCAACACTAGTCAGTATACAACCAACCCATATGAACCGTACCCCAACTTATGACTGGTACCCCTTAGTCGTATCTTGTCTAGAAACTAGAAATCTAGGAAATTTTCTAAGGGTCAAAAACCCAGGGTGTTATATATGAGGAAGGATATAGTGGAATTTGTAGCTCGTGTCTTTTGTTGTCAGCAAGTGAAGGCCAAATATTTGAGACCTGGTGGATTGCTTCAGAGGTTACCTATTCCTGAGTTGAAATGGAAAAGAATTACTATAGACTTCGTGACTGGATTACCTTGTATTTCTCATGGTTCTGATTGTGTTTGGGTCATGTGTATTGGTTGACCAAATTTATTCATTTTATTATAGTTGAGGTTTCTTTTAGTACTGAGAGGTTGGCTTGTATCTATGTTTATTAGATTGTGAATCTTCATAGTGTGCCAATGTCTATTATCCAAATCGAGGTTCAGTGCTCACATAACACTTTTGCAAGACTTTTTAGTACAAATTCGGCACTCGTATTGATCTTAGTATGGCTTTCTACCCCCAGAATGATGATCAATCAAACTAGACTATTTAGGTTGTAGAGGATATGCTCCGCTCCCGTGTGATGGATTTTGGTAGTCCGTAGGAGAAGCAATAATAATAGGTACCATTCTAGTATTGAAATGGATTTTTTTTAGGCTTTGTACGGTAGGCATTGTTTCTCCCCAATTGGTTGGTTTAAGGTTTTTGAGATTACATATCGGGGTATGGACTTTCTTCATGAGTCTTTGGATAAAGTTTGGATCATTAGAACAGACTTCGTATGACTCAGAGTAGGTAGAAGTGTTATGCTGATCGTAGACTTCATGACTTGAGATTTAGTATTGGTGATCAAGTTTCCTTCGATTTTCATCCAGGTATATTGGCCCATTTGAGATTCTTTTAATTATTGGTGACATGGTTTATGAGTTGGCTTTACCCCTAGATTTATCAGTTGTTCATCTAGATTTTCATGTATCCATACTTTGCTATTACATTTTGAATGAGTCTCATGTCATTCATTGGGACTCAATTCAGTTAGATAAGAGTTTATCTTTTGTTGAGGAGACGATATCCATCTTGGCTAGGGATGTTAGATGGTTGCGTTTTGGAGTCATTCTAGTGGTTAAGGTCTAGCGGAGACATCGACCAGTAGATGAGTCTACTTGGGAGGTTGATGTAATATGTGTAGTACATATCCCTATTTCTTTGTAGATTCAGGTATTTCCATTGCCTTTAGTTCGAAAACGAACTAGATTTTTAGTAATGGATGATATAACGACTCAAATTTTTTTGATTTGTGTGAAAAGCATATTTTTGTGTGATTTGATAATTTTACCCCTCCTCATAGTTTCTTTGTGGTATTTTTGGGGTAGGAGGATGATTGGCATGGTTTCAAATGTATTTTGGCATGATTTATGTTAAATTGTGGTTTTTGGAGGCTTTGAGAGCCTAATAGTTGACTTCGGTCAATATTGATTAATTTGTGTGTCCAATGGAAAAATGGACTACACCAGCATATTTGAAACATCAATTTCAGGTTGGTATGATTTTATGCTATTTAAATCTCATTTCGACCCTCGATATGAAAAGTTGTGAAATTAAGTTTTTGGAGTTAACTTTGTGAAATGATATTTTTTCAAAAATTTGTTATAACTATTGAGTCTAGAGCATCAAATTTGATAGGGTAGAATATTTCGTTTTCCATTCATGGGATTTTGGATGGATCCTGAGGGGTTTGCGGAGACTTGCACCCTATATATACCCATGTTTTGCTTTTTTCTCAATTTTTGAGACTTGGAGCTTAGGGTTACATACTTTTGAGAAATTTCTTCCATTACTAAGCTTGAGTAAGCTTCTAAACACCTATTTCAACTAATTTACTCTAATTTTATTATTTAATTCTTTTTTTAACGTGGATTAAAGTGAAAAAATTAGAGATTTTGGCCCGGAAGGCCTAAAATTTGTATTTCTTCGATTCAAATCCTATTTTCACATGGTTAAGTTTCTAATCGTATAATTATTAGTTTTCTCTCAATTTTATCTTCAAAATAACTTCAAATTCTTGATTTCAAAAAGGATTTTTGGGGGATTTTTTTGGTAAAGCTTAAACATGATTTTTCTTTAATCTGGAACTCGTTTTTAACTAATTTTTTCTTGGGTTTTCAACTATAGACTCCTAAAAATATAAAAACATGTTTCAAAGATAAAATTATGATTTTTCCCTTCTTTTTCAAAAATCTGTTTTGGGGGTCTATTTTGACCCCGACTTGAAAATAGGAAAAATAGGCATCGTTGGATTTCTTTTGATGCATAGATTCTATATTTTCATAATTTAATTGATTCTGAGTTCGTCGGGTGAAGTAAGGCTTCAGAGTAAAGATTTGCGGACCAGTTTTCGACACTCGAGGTAGGCCATGGCTTAACTTTCTTCAAACTGATTTGGGTAGTGAATGTTGATACAAAATCATGTTATGGGTGTTAGAAATAATCATGAAAATGGATTTATTATCGGGTTTTGCCTATTTGGAGGCTTATATAAAGATGTTATTTGATGGTCTTTGTATACTATTTACTATGTGTGACCGTCTTAGGTCCTATATGATATTGTTGGTGTTGTGTACTTGGAATTAGTTGTGTCTTGATTGATGAAAAAGACTAATATGGTATCAATGGTGTATTTTTATATGTTTCATTCTATTGGAATGCGGTTTATGTTGAAATTCATGGATGGTTGGAAACATTGAGTGAATTGTTGGCTCACTTAGTTGGTATATTGGTTGGACATGGAAATACTCATTCTGGTTGGTTCTGAGATCCCTATATCATATACATTCATGATACATTAGTACCACCATGGAAATACTGGAAACACTGGCTTTTTTCTGACAGAAAATATGACATTTTTAAAACCATGTACCGAAGGATGTTCCAGAGAGGAGATATGGATATGGATTATATACTGGTTGACGACCCCCTCCTCATGGGTCCTACGTTAGGAATTTTTTGCTCTGTAGGTGTATAAGGTTGTACAACAACCTCTTGCATCACATCATCATTGCCATCATCATCATTATCATCATCATCTCTGTGATATTGGTTTACTTGTATTCCTTCCTCATATTTTCTATGATATGTGAATATTATAGAACAATTAATGAAAACGGTGTGGGATACCGTTGTGGGACATTTTCTGATTGCAGGTGACATACACTTAGTATGTATTTTGTATGCTTTATTTTATAATTTGCTCAGTCAGCCTATGATATCTACTGAGTACAAGTGGACTGTACTCACCCATACTGTGCCCTTTTGGTTCAGATCCTGGTTTGGGTGCGCCTCACGGTGATTGATTCGGGCGATATTTGGAGCTATTCGAGGTAGCGGTTGGATTCTTGCTTCCGGAGATGACTACTACCTTTCTTTATTTTGACTATGTCTTTATTTGTATTCATAGACAGAGTATTCCTATTTTGGATATCTTATATATTTGATCTCAAGTTGTACTAGTGATGTTCTTACACTGTGACAACAGATTTTGGGGTAATGGTATTTATTGATTATATCTTTTTTCTTTACTATATTGTGTGGTTCTACTTCATTCTAGAAGCCTTACTTGGGTATTGTTATTATTTTCCCTTTATGTATCAATTTGTCTGATAAAATTACTTGTCAAGGGTTCCCGCAACAAGTACCATCATGACCCGTGATTTTTGGATCATGATAGTTTTCTCTTCATCGATATCACCTACAACAACAACGATCTCCACCTTAATTAACTTCACCCCATGAACACCAGAAACAACAACTTAAAAATTCCTCCATCTTCGATTAAAAACAACCTCAACATCGCTCTTGTATTCCTGAAAAACATAGATGGCTCCAGCTAATCAGTCCCTCCAACAACCTCGGTTAGCCTTTTCTTTCTTTTTCCACATTTAAAAGTCGCTGAAACCCTTCCCTCTATCGAGAACCACAATCGAAATCGCTACTTCAACTCTGTGAGTGACCACCTTTTTTTTCGTTCTCTATAATCAAAAATTGCTACTGGAGGTGCTGGTAGTGTTGCTGGGTGGGGTTGGGGGACGGAGAAGGGGGAATGGTTGGCTGTGGTGGTATTGGGTGGGGGGTTAGGGAAAGGGGAGAGGTCGAAGAGGAAAAGGGATTTTGGGATTTTATTTTTTTGTCCCTTTTTTAAATATATTATTTTTTAATTTTTCAAATATTTTTGAATGAAAAAATTTGATTTCACTTGCTTAAAAATGCGTGCAAACACGCATTTTCCAGCTCAACAATTTAATGTCACATATGCTACAAAGAGGGTTTAAATTATTGTGTTTTAATGCGTTAAAGGGTTCAAATGACAAAAGAATAAGTACAAGTGTTCACATTACAAACACAAACAAGTACAAGGGTCCAGCTGATCATTTCACCGACAGTAAAAGACAACTAGTACTTTAGTTTGCATTTTCTAAGTTTGAACATAAAATTCTTAACTCTAGCTACGACTGTTCAAAATAGAATCGAAATCAATAATCTATAACGATAATTTGGTTATTGGACTAATGGCTCGACTTATCAGATTTGTGTAAAGTTTGTTGAGTTGTTGGTATCGCAATGTTATATTCAAAAATTATTTAAATATAAGCATTAATTTTATTTAAACGTAATAATTAGAAAAATAATTAATTAAAAGTCATTTTAGTAACTCATTTAAGTAATAATTCACAATTTACCAAATGGTCGTAACATAGGGGCGAAAGACTTGTATGATTCACACTTACATCTTACTCTCTTTGGTTCGACAAATGTGAACTATATGCATGATTTTTGTAAATGTTGACGTTTATCGAGTTTAAAGTATGTTGAGTAGTCGTTATTGCAATATCTTACAAATTATGCCTGAAAATTATTTTAATATATATTTTAATTTTATTTATACATAATACTTAAAAATCATTAATTAGAGGTTATTTTAGTAACAAATATAAGTAATTATTCATAATTTATTAAATCGCCGTAACATAAGGGCGAAAGACTTGTACCATCAACACTTACGTCTCGGTCTCTTTGATTCGACACACATGAACTATATGCATAATGTTTATAATGTGCCGATATTTACCATGTCTAAAGTATGTTTTGTAATTATTGAAATATTTCTTAAATTATGTTTAAAAGTTATTCAAATATGTAGTTTAATTTTATTTTAACATAATAATTAAAAAATAATTAATTAGAGGTCATTTTAGTAATGATTAACAATTTATCAAATTAGCGTAATATAGAGGTGAAAGACTTGTACGAACAACACTTATGTCTCACTCTTTTTGGTTCGACACATATGGACTATATACATGATTTTATAATGTGTCAACTTTTACCAGTTCTAAAATGTGTTGAGTTGTCCTTATTGAAATATTTCATAAATTATGTTTATAAATTATTCAAACATATATTTCAATTTTATTTTAACATAATAATTTAAAAATAATTAATTAGAGGTAATTTAGTGACAAATATAAGTTTTGATTCACAATTTGTCAAATCGGCATAACATAGAGGCGAAAGATTTGTAGGTCAACACTTATGTCTCACTCTTTTTGGTTCGACACATATGAAATTTACCAGTCTAAAGTGTGTTGAGTTGTCGTTGTTGAAATATTTCACAAATTATTTAAATATGTTGTTTACTTTTATTTAAACATAATAATTAAGAAAATAATTAATTAGAGGTTATTTTAATAACAACTATAAGTAACGATTCACAATTTATCAAGTCGACGCAACAGAGGGGCGAAAGACTTATAGGAACACATATGAACTATATGCGTAATTTCTATAATGTATCGACATTTACCATAAAGTGTTTGAGTTGTCGTTGTTGAAATATTTCACAAATTAAGTTTAAAAATTGTTTTAATATATAATTTAATTTTATTTAGATATAATAATTAAAAAATAATTAATAAGAGGTTAATTTAGTAACATTATAAGTATCGATCCGCAATTTATCAAATCGACGTAACATAACGGTGAAAGACTTGTACGGTCAACACTTGTGTCTCACTCTCTTTGGTTCGACACATATGAAGTATGAACTATATGATTTCTATAATATCAACATTTACCATGTCTAAAGTGTTTGAATAGTCTTTATTAAAATATTTCACAAGTTATGTTTAAAAATTATTTAAAGATACTGTTTAATTTTGTTTGAATATAATAATTAAAAATTATTTAATTGGAGGTTTATTTAGTAATAAATATAAGTAATGATCCATAATTTATCAAAGCGACATAACATAGAGGCGAAAGACTTGTAGATCAATACTTATGTTTCACTCTTTTTGGTTCGACATATATGAACTATATGCATGATTTTTATAATGTGTCGACATTTACCAATCTAAATTGTGTTGAGTCGTCGTTATTGAAATATTTCACAATTATGTTTATAAATTATTCAAATATGTAGTTTACTTTTATCTAAATAAAACGACTAAAAAGATGACTAATTAGAGGTCATTTTAGTAACAATTAATAATTTATCAAATCGACGTAACAGAGGGGCAAAAGACTTTTACGAACACATATGAACTATTTGTATAATTTCTATAATGTATCGACATTTACCATGTTTAAAGTGTTTAAGTTGTCGTTATTGAAATATTTCACAAATTAAGTTTAAAAAATATTTTAATATACAATTTAATTTTATTTAAATATAATAATTAAAAATAATTAATTAGAGGTTAATTTAGTAACATTATAAGTATCGATCCGCAATTTATCAAATCGACGTAACATAAAGGTGAAAGACTTGTACGGTCAACACTTGTGTCTCACTCTCTTTGGTTCGACACATATGAAGTATGAACTATATGATTTATATAATATGTCGAGATTTACCATGTCTAAAGTATTTGAGTTGTCATTATTAAAATATTTCACAAATATTCAAATATATAGTTTAATTTTATTCAAATATAATAATTAAAAAATAATTAATTAGAGGTTAATTTAGTAATATAAGTAATGATCCGCAATTTATAAAATCGGCGTAACATAAAGGTAACAGACTTGTATGGTCAACTCTTATGTCTCACACTTTCTTTGGTTCGACAAATGTGAACTATATACATGATTTCTATAATGTGTTGACATTTATCAGGTCGAAAGTATGTTGAGTTGTTGTTATTTCAATATCTTACAAGTTATGCTTGAGAATTATTTAAATATATGTTTTAATTTTATTTAAACATAATACTTTCAAAAAATAATTAGAGGTTATTTTAGTAACAAATATAAGTAATGATTCACAATCTAACTTGAAGAATTTGATGAAATCTTAAAAAGAATTTCAAGTGGAGATAGACCACTGATTGTAGGAAAACAATTATGGTTGGAATACTGGGAAGAGATTAACCAATATTCACTGACAGTGGATACTTATTTTATATAATCAGGTAATTAAAAGGCTTATAACAGGTAATATATTATTTTTAGTATTAATAAGAAAAATAGTATTATATGGTGAACTGGACTCTAAATTTACTCCATCTAGTTTATTTAGAATGATGACTTGGCTTGCCGAAAATAAGGAGGACTTTACCATTTTTGAGTCCTATTTCCCATTAATTTTACAGTATTATTATTTTTGCAACACCATCTAAGCAAACACATCATTAAAGATTTGAGGCAATCATCAACACAATTTTATATGATGCTTATGCAGAGATGGAGCCAAGATTTAAAGTTTATGAGTTTGATATTCTAATTCTTTAATGTTACTGGATTATAAATTAATAGTTTGAACCAATTCAATAAACTTCTTAAAACAAATATAGGATTTAGATTAAAGTTATTTGGTTCGATCGAACCTATAAATATATACAAGGGCTACGTCCTTGTGTATGCTACTACATATACTCCCATTTGAACAATAAGATTGTACCAAAGATTTTAGAGATTCTTTATTAAATGTTATTTCAAAAAAAATCTTATTTAGATTTACAAAGAAATTTTTGATTTGTGATTAACTAAATTAATTCTCTCAAAAATCAAAGGCACCATAGATAAGGAGTCTAGGTGTAATGCCCCGAGATCCCATCCTGAGATGTCACAAGGTGCTTGTGACTCCGAAGGACCACAAGCTAACCCTTTACTAATATCTGTACCTGTACACTGCATAATATCTAGAATAAATACAGAAACTGGCCATAAGGTTCAACACATCTATAAATGCTCAAAATATAAAACTGAATACTATACAATACATCCGTCTGAAAAGCCTCTAATCTGACTAAACTATGGAGTTGATGGGATAGGTCCCCAATTAACTCCGTCAACTGAAAGTAAATAAGATTTTGATTACAATAATAGAAAACTGAAACTCATCCTCGAAAGAAGAGGACTCATTGCTACTGCTGCTGACTGGGACTGATCTGCTGATGATACTCTGGGTCCTGTGCCTCTAAACCTATGGTGTCAAATGAGACACCATAGCGCAAATGCGTCAGCACAAAATGTACCGAGTATGTAGACGGGGTAAGGCTAAATGCAAGGGCTCATACATGCACAATATGTATAACCTAAATGATCATGAGAATACCTCACGAAAATAAGCACACATACAAGAATGCATAAATCATACTCATAATCATCACAACTCTAGAGACTTGACCTTGGGTACCGCTTTACTGCGAGCTAAACTCGCTACCATCACTGAGTTACTGAACCACTGACTCATCTGCTACTGATAACTGAGGATCTGAGTGTACTTATATCAAAGACTGAGTTCTGAGCTTACCGCTTTCAACCGACAGAATTAAAGATTCAACTTTTCTAACAGATAACTTTGGAAGCTTTATCAATAATAAGAAAATAGGATTATATCCGAATCCGACAACAAGAATACTCAACAAATTCTGAGAAGAAGACCAAGCCTATCTGACGGAAGATCTTTAAATATGATAATAAGAATATTCAACATGATCTGAGACTGAGATCAAGCCTCTCTGATAGGAGATCTTTAAATATGATAGTAAGCATCTGTATATAATGCCAAGCCTATCTGACGGGATGGTCCATGAATCAATGGAAATATCTGAGTTCCTTACTGAGATAGACGACTGTACCACACATTTTTGACTTCTGAAGATTGATACTGAAACTGTAACTGTGGGAAGTAGCCACTTAACCGACATGCCCCGACCTACCACAGGTGGGGTCCAACCTGTAACCCCAGCTGAAAGGGCGTCAATACCGTGCCACGGGTAAAGACTCACTCTCGGGTCAACTCTCTCTGATGGGATGACCCTCGCAGGAAGTCGACCTGAGGCAATATAATAGTCAACCTCTCTGATGGTGACAACCTTTACTGATGGGGACTCCTGTATCCTGCGTTGGCTATGTAGTTTTGGAGTTTAGGGATTGCTGCTAATAACTTCGGCCTCTCTCTCTGATGGGAGAAATCTCCATCCCTTCCCTCGCCCGATACTAGTTTCTACTCCCAACTGAAAGACTCTCACTGAATCCTTAGAATGAACACAATAAAGCTGAATCTGTTTATATGATCATGTTTCTCAAATGATCTGTTGTAAATACGCTGAGATTACTTGGTTCCGTATCTGACAGAAACAATATCGAATCACGATATCTGACTGACAATACATAGCTTGATTAGATTATTTGAATCATTTCTGAGATTAGAATTGAATCACTTAAGTTCCATTAGGACTGGGCTGAGTACAGGTCTGAGGCTAGATTACAAGCGATACAGAGATTACCGAGATAACTGAGATTACTGAACTTTATTAAGTTTCGCACTTGTCTGAGGATACAGAGTTCTATAGTTCACTGAGTTCTAAAAATCATGGCTCAATTGGAATTATCGAGAAACTGACACGGGCTCTAGACAACAACTCTATTTTCGAGTATAAATACCCCCAGGACTCAATAACATAGAAGTAAAGCATTATCATTCATTTAAGCAACACAAGTATTCATGCATCATTACCATCATTCAGGCATATTCACAAGAAACTCAGAAATCATGCCATATATTCAATTTCACAATCATTAGAACATCACCTCAAGCCTCCAAGAATTCACAAACGTCTACTCATCATCACAACTACCAAGGAGTCACTCTAAGCATTTCAGAATCATAACATACTTTCCCCATCGCAAACCTTGCGGCATCACATCTATTATTTAGGAAATATAAACATCTATTCACCATCATGATTACCAAAGGATCGCTCCCAACATTTAGGGGGTCATGAATATCGATTCATCGTCACAAACTACCTTAAGGAAGACATGCTATTAAATTATACCCCATTCAATGAAGTCTTGCATCAATTACTTCACACCTATATCGGTTTCGACATATATCTAGATATCACGAGATTTTGGGAAAACTTCACACTATCATGTCATTACTCTCTTGCTAACCACTTAGCATGTATCAAAACTTAAAATAAATTAAAGAGAATTCACTTGGGAGATTTACCACTATTTCGTCTCAACTTACTCACTACGGTCTTTTGACAACCACTAGATATGTCAGGTCTACACCTACTCGGGGATTCCATATTATTATAATGGCTCATTCCGCTCACTAAGGCATTTTATCAAACACTAGGTGTGCATGGACTAGCCCACAACTTTGTATTTCACCTTTAACATACTACAATGCCCCTCTATGCTTCACCTCAGCCTTTCATCCAACCTATGGGGTGCATACTCCGCTTATTCAACTATCTCTACATCCTAATGTCATGAACACCTCACATAGACACCAACTTCAAAAGGGATCATCACAAAATCACATAAATTCCACATACTAGGGTCAAAGACCATAAATCTTGCAAACAATCATGAATCCAAACTCAACAACACAAGTAACATAAACTTCAACTCATAAAAATCATGGAATATCACAAAACATAAAATCCTTAAGTTTAAAAAAAGGGTACTTGAGTTTCTTGGATGAAAGGAACCCAAGAATCAACATCTACATACCTGGGAATTTCTTTTCTTGAAGGCTCTTGAAAGGAGTTCTTGATTTCTCTAGATCCTTCTTGATCTCTCTTGAATTTTATGAAAGGAGAAGAGAGTATTTTGATTTTGGAAACCCTAATTTTCGGGTGGAAGAGAGAAAAATGAAGTTGAAGGACCTTGTCCCGGTATTTATAGAGCTGGGGGAGAATGTGGAAAAGATCAAAATGCCCCTTTAAAATATGTATAGAAAATTCCGATCGAGGTCTGTGACGGTCGACCTGATGGTCCGTCATAGGGACTGACGGTCCACCAAGTCATCCATCACTCAAGTGCCAAAAATGAGATGTTCTGGCTCGGAGTGACGGTCCATCAGAAATCTGATGGTCCACCAGATCGTCCGTCACTCGGGGTCCAGGAATGGGACATTCTGCCTCGGTCTGACAGGCCCCTTGACGGTCCGTCAACTTTTTGACGGTCCACCACTTTGGCCATCACATGATGACCAAAAAAGAAAGCCACTACCTTGTTCTGAGGGGACACTTGACGGTCCACCAAGAACTTGGCGGTCCGTCAGATCGACTGTCAAACCTGCGATTCCGACAACGCTCAGTAAAATGGCCATAACTTCTTCGTCCGATGTCGTATTTTGATGAAATTGGTATCGATGGAAAGCTTGTTAAATTATATACATGACTAAAAGTATAAATTAGATAAATTACACACGATTCAAAGTGTTTCATACTTAGGAAGATACTTCTAAAACTTTTAGACTCAGATTTTCTGCTTTGCTGGATACGCTCTAAGGCTCAGACTAGAAGAGAACTTTGCGAGGTATTACACTAGGATAAAGGGATGAAGATGATAAAAATATATCCCATGAAATTTTCAAAAGAATGGGACAATAGGGTAGTGAGTATTTCACAAAAAGAGAAAAAAATTAAAAGTGAACTGACTAGATAATCTTTACTGGGAATTGCAAAGGATTTATTGAACACATCAAATTCATTTTAGAGAAGTGGAATAATTATCAATTCTCTATGAAACCCAATTGGAACTAGAAGAGTGCAACTATCGACATATCTTGAAGACAAATGTAGTTGTTTCTAACCCTTGTATAATCCAATATATTCTAACACTCAAAAAAAGTTTCTTTCATCTGCACCTTTAGAACAAGTGAAAAACATGAATAGAACCCCTTTGAAAAAATTATGAATGAGTCACTTTATGGTTCTCCCACCAATCATAATATTCTTTACCGGGATACTCATAATAAGCTCAAGAAACTCAACTTAGAGGTCGAGATACTTCGATTGAGGATGATAAGCGAGGCAGGAGTTGATCTTGTGAAGCAAATGTTGATGAATAATTATCCATTAACTATCATCTATGATATACTGAAGGAGTTGAATTTTGCCACATCTGAAGCAAATGAAAAAGGGAATTTTGTCATTGTCCTGAGCAGTGATGCCGAGGCTACAGCCTCAACATCAAAGGTTCCGTCGGTCAACCAAGAGATTAATTAGCATGTTTTTATTAAGTTTCTTTGTTTATGATTTATCCCTCTGCCTAACATCATATGATTTGGTCCCTAGTATATCCTTATGTTTGGTCCTTAATCAATCTGTGGTTTGATACTATCTTATAAATTAATGAAATTAGATTTTTTATTATCTGTTGTTTCATTGGTTATTTTATTACTTTTCAAGATGATTAAATTTTGCATTACTAAATTTGGTTCCCAAAGCCATAACTAATATGTTGACATTACTAAATTTGGTTCCCAACCGTATACGAGTAGCATTTTTATTGCTTGTAATTTTTTATTTCTTAAACTTTGTGCATAATCAAACATGATCATATAAAATAGGACAGAGAGAGTAGCGCTTATTATTCCCTATTTCTATGAGAATCTTGAACTGCTCTTTTGAAGTAAGAGGAGGCTTTATTTTGGTCATGATGAAGTTGCCATATAATATTTTCATACCGTGAAATAATTTCTCCATCACTAGCATCTGGTAGTACCACATGCAAGTAGTATTCTTTAGCTCCCCTTAAGTCTCTTTTACACTACCAGAAAAAAATAACAAGAACATAACGTCAAGTTAAGGCGTTAGTTATAAATTGAGGCTAAATTTGAGTGTTTTTTTTTATGTATTATGCCTTTTTATTTTTATAATCTGTCACTAATTTGTGACTTATAATTTCATTGCCGAATCCATAAATTTATATGGTGAGATTTAGGGTATATTAAGAACTAACAGTATAATTTTTAAAGGTTAGGGGTTAAACTGACAACCTTTCTTTGCATGTCGTTACACCACTGCTTATTCGTGGTAGCTTAGAAGGAAAATATATGAGGGACATTACTTGGTCAGGGAACTGAGCATAGTTTCTTAAAACTAAGGGGTTATTTGGATTTTCTTGAATCATACTCTTGTAGTAAACCTCAGCTGCTATAAGCTCATTTAGAGTTATGCCACGACTAAATCCGCAACTGCCAATCCCAAATCCTGCAGCAAGATTAAGTAGAGGGATAGCTTGTCTTTCATCTTGATCTAAATCCATGTCGTGTGATGTAGCAACTTCCCTAATCTCCTTAACAAGATGGAAAATTAAGAAGAAAAAGCTCTAGTCCTAAAAAAGATATGATGCAAAACGACTCTTATTCTAAAATTACTTTGTATTAGATATTTGGAAAGAAAGTAGAGAGAATATGTGGAAACCTTATTTTAATCACGTGGTGTGTCTACATCGAGGTCGTTGTCATCATAATCAATATCCCAAAGAAAACTAGCATATGATTCAAGGACATGGCTAAAAACCAAACATAAATATCAAAACAAATGTAAAAAGACAACTTCTTATAGTTGAAAACTCTTTAATTTTAAACTTCTCATTTTGCGCTTAATGACTTACTATTTTATCTAAAATAATATCATGGCATGTGTCAAACCTGAAGTTGTAATAGTGTTTTTCATATGTGGCAAAAATATTTCTCATTCTCTTAAACTTCGTTGTACTCAAATATCGCCATATAAGCCCAAAATGGATGGTGTACCTGCTTCCTGAAGCAGTATGAGCAGAGCGTTCAAACTAGTTCAAGGATATATCTTGTAATGCATCGAATGAGTTGTAACTACAAGCTCATCTCAATTATTTATACAGTTCAATAAACCTTTAAAAAAGAATATACATTAATATCTAAAAACAAAACAAAAAAAAAAGAACAACTCCACTTCAACTACCAACCAGATATTAATGAAACTCTATTTCTACTTCAAAAATAAATTCAAAAAATAAAAATAAACAATTAATCATCAGTGAAGAACTCCAAGAATGAATAAAGAAACTGAAATGCTAAAAAAAAGGAAACATTGTGTTGGAACTATTTTCTTGATCAATTTCATTCATTTTGCACTTCTGCATTGTCAATTATGTCAAGTCTAAAATCCATACGATGGAGTTCTTCGACGCAATTAGTGACCTCAAGAATTGAGGGACGTATGTCCGGTACTGAGTAGTACAATCAACTGCAAGTAGCAAGAGCTGAACAATATCCTCTTCTATGTTTTGGTACCTAAGGAGATCGAGATCAAAGACTTTGGTTGTCCATTTCTCTCATACCACTGATTGTATCCATCTTGGGAGGTTAACACCTTCCTCATTGGTCATCAAATATGTGAGAGCCTTCCCCGCTAGGAGTTCCAATAATAAGACGCCGAAGTTGTAGACATCTTCTTTCTGAGAGAACTTTACGAGGGTTAGTTACCTCTGGTTCCCTATAACCTGTAATGCAATTAGAAGTTGATGATGGGACGACGAGTTGAGCAAGGCCAAAATCTGAAACATGGGCCTCATATGATTTGGTGAGGAGGATGTTGGATGACTTGATGTTTCCAAGTGAAACCGAGGGCCCTTGTGCATGAAGGTAGGTGATTTTGTGTGCATCTCCAAGGGCAATGTCAGCCTTTGTTTCCCTATTCAACGGTGTCCTACATGCTCCTGTACTGCCTAGAGAAAAGACAACATGAATGTCAAACTATTGTGACATAAAAGTTATGCAATACTTCTAATAGCAATAAAGTATGCCGAATAAATCCAAATAATTCGTGGCTTTTATCCAGAATAAAATTGATAAGTTTATAAAGGTATATTTGGCTTAAATCCATATGAATTAAATATTATACCATCTTTTTCGTCTTGTCAAATTTCTAAATTCTTCCCTATACACATAAGTACTATATAATTTTTTCCAAAATTCTTTCAAGAACAATATATCCCGTGAGATCTGACAATTGGGGTCTTGTAAGGGTGGGGGTGTACAGACCTTACCTTTATCTTTCTAAGGTAGAGAGGTTGTTTCTGATAGACTCTCGACTTTGGAATCTAAAAATTATGCAGATCACTTTTAGATAAAATGTGTTTTCAGTCTAAATGACGAACGCGAACTCGTACAACAACAATTGCAGATTCTGAATCCATTCCAAGTTAACTAATATATAAAATATGTCAGATTTCATATTCCATAAATATAATGTTTGTCACATTATATCAAGATGAAATATCACTAAACATACACAATAATGAAACTACATCACAATAATGTCAAAAAAAATATTATTAGTGACTGAGCACATTTGGGCACAATAAGGCAACTACAGCAAATCAGCCAAAAGAAACAACTTTTACACAATAGTACTATTCCAATAACAGATAACAAGATACAATAAAACAACTGAGCATCCAAAATTATCAAAAAATGTTACCGTACCTGTGTCAATACTAAAAAAAATACACCATTTTTGGAAGATCCAACATGCAACCGCTGATATTTTAAGAGTACCAGCAACATAGAAAGCAGCAGTATGAGTATAAAATAGAGAACTAAAAACTTGCAGATGATGTAAATGCTAAACAACAGTACAACACTACTTTGCCATACAACAAAACCACACCCAATGAAATCTCATGAGTGGGGTTTACGAGAGTAAAGTATACAAACCTTACCAGAGGACCCTCAGCTCGAGTAACAACAAATCAAAGTATGAAAAGAAAAATAATAGTGAAGAAAAAATAGCAACTAACAAAAATAGTAACAACAACAAAATAGTGCAATAACCAAAACATCATAAACAACAAATGAATGATTGACATGAAAAAAAATGACAGAAAGAAAATAATTTTCTCACCAAGTAAAAGAGCAGAAAGGCTTCCCATTGAGAAATATAATCATAAACAAGAAGCTTTTTATCTCTGCTGTAATAAAATCTTTTCGCCATGTAAAAGTGTAGAAAAGTTTTAGTTGTGCCAAAACTGAATTGCAACTGTTAATGATGTACTTTAGTTGTTTCAATTTTTGCAATGTATCGACTAACTTGTAGCTACAAGGTCATCTTAATTATTTATACAGTTCATCACACCTTTAAAAAAGAATACAACAATATCTAAAAAGAAAAAAAAAGAACAACTCCATTTCTACTGCCAATTAGATATTAATGAAACTCTATTTCTATTTTAAAAAAATTCAAAAAATAAAAATGAACAATTAATCTTTAGTGAAGAACTCCAAGATGAACAAAGAAATTGAAATGCTAAAAAAATGAAATAAAAACTTGTTTAAAACACAATTGCATCAACTCTTACAACTCCAAGTTTGAATCATCATTGAGATCAAACAAGGTCCCTTGTGATTGTGTAGTGTCATTTGTTGCATTTAAAATAAAGAAGAAACTATAAAACGGAATGTTTAAATTATAATTCAATTATAGAAGAAAAATTATACCTCATTCTCAATAAGAGAATTATTCTGCTCTATGTTTGTACCTGTGCCTAGTCGGTTACCTCTACCCCTGCACTAACCCTTCTACCACTGCCTCTACCACCATGATTTCCACCACCTCTACCACCATGATTTCCACCAACCTTACCACCACCTCTAACACCAGTTCTTTCACTATTAATAGCTCGAAATCCACCGTGCGACTGTGACCTCATTAAGTAGTATTCAATTCTACTCAACTTTGAGTTATATGTGGCTCAACACGTGAATGAATATATTGGGGTTCTCATAGAATTATACCTTCAATTTGATCTATGTCATCCAAATCGAGATCTGCCACAATTATCTCATCATTCTAGTTTTGACGATCATGCACAGTTTTCTTCAAATTATGTTTAACATATTGAAGTTGTACGTTAGTGCCTAATGCTATATCACAATCCTGGTCAAAATACTTCAGCATGCCCCAATATGTCTTGTACTCAAGAGTCATATTTGGGTAACCTCCCAGAAAGAATTGATTCAAATGGGGTCGAATGACATCTCTTCTTCACCTAGACAATATATACCTTTCATCAATTATATCAATCTTCTTGTGTGCCAAGATCTTGAGTATATGACAAAAAAGTATACCCCTAGACTTAAACCATTTATAGTTACTGTTGTTTTTTAAGGTTTAGTAAACTCTGTATTTTACAATAATAACTTCAAACACATGTTCAAATTAATCATATGAATAATCAAATGAAGTTGTAACTTTGTATTCACAATTTTGAACTTCAATAATAAGTTCAACCCAACTTATGAACAACAACAAAATAAAGTTTAAACTATTTTCTAAAAATAGCAAAACCAAACATTAACAAAAAAATAAAGATAAAGAAGATTCAAGTCCACCAAATTCACCATGTGTCCTTAAGGAAATTAATCCCCTCAAGTACCCCATATTATGAAATATATCTTCTCAAGATAAAATGAATCACTTTAACAGAATAGTAGTAACTCAAACTCTATCGAACTATGAATGCACTCAACGACAGCAAATCACACTAAGTCTTTTTCAAGAGAGAGAAATATTTTTACTTTAAAATTTCATGTCTTTACCTGAGTAAAAATTAAGGTATTTATAGCTATCAAGAAGTTGCTTTATGAAGAAAAGCAATGATTCAAAAAGGTGCACCCTTTCATAAAGGTGCAACTCTTGGAAAAAGTCAAAACCCATTGAAAAGGTCATAACCATCAAAATAAAAAAGGTGCTTATTCAAACTGCATCCTTTCTCTTGGTGTCTTTTCGAAAAACCACCGATTCATTTTCCATTCACATCTCTTAAAAATGTAACAATCCCCCATATAAATGGAGAATGACTATTTTATAAAAAAATTATGAACAAGTATGTGATTTGCAAGTAAAGCCTATTTGCATCTGGATACGTAGGTTTCTCTTTGAACTTTTCATTGTGAACTTGAATCGTATGCACTCAGTTAATTAGTAGATGTGATATCTTTGAACCGTCAAGCTTTAATGTACACCTAGATGACGTGCTATAGAAATATAGCACTTTCTATGCTTAAAAATATGAGAATATGCATGTACTTAAGGCTATTTTGTTGGATTTAAAGTGTTTTGGAGTGTTTTGCAAGAAATTATGTTTTGAATGCTAATTTCTTAGAAAAGAGAAAAAAGGTATTTTTTGCTACTTTTTGGTGCAATTAAGGATGTTTAGGATACTTTCTGTCTTGGTTGTGATCAAAGAATGTCCGAAAATCTAAGAAGATCTGAAAAGATGACTCATGATACCTACTAAGTCAACCTACGGTCCATAGGTAGGCAAAACAGGTGCCAGAGGTCAAAATCCTAAGAGCTAGGTTGCAGGATTTGTACCTATGGTCTGCACCTACACCCAGTGTCAGGACCGTAGGTACTACTTACACCGTGTACCAGACCGTGGGTACAGAGAGTAGGTGGCTGCCGACAATGATTTTCCCAGATCATTATGAAATTATTTCCTAGGGTTTCCTTGTATCCCAATTACACTCCTATGATATTTGTAAGTGCTATTATATATGGGTAATTAAGTTCCCTATTTTATTTAGGATTTGAACTCTAGGGTTTCTTCTAATATATATATACCCTTTAGGCTTTGTATTTAATCCAATCAATTCAGACATTCACATATTCAATGGTAGCCCCTTTGGGGATATCCTATACTCTCATTGTTCTTGATTTGTTATTCAATTTAAGACTTTAGATTTATTCTTTTATTATTGTGAGATTAATTTTTTATTTTTTTTTGTGGATTCCATGATTGATCTCATAACTATGAGCGGCTAATTCCCTTAGCTTGGGTTGTGGGAACCCTAGCGGGTTGACGAAGTAGAGAAATTGCCAAGTCATTCTAGATAAAGATTCTTGCATGTATTGTATTTTGTTTGTTCTTATTGATTTCTTAGCTGTGTCCAACTTTAAGATCCCACCTAAATTATTACTACTTACTCCAACAGAGGAGTACTGACTAGGAAAAGAAGATCACAAAAATAATTTGAAGATTAACGATCGATCCATGCTACTAGGTACTATCTAAGTAAGATCGTTAACCATCATCTAATAACTAGAGAACCAAAAGGTAATAGTTAACTGAGATCCAAGATAAGGGTTAGCAAGGCGACATCCTGAGACTCAAAGGTAAAGGGTGAAATCCATTTGCTCGTCCAAAAGACTGTTGACGGTACATAACTTATCAAATTCTACATGAAAGGTATTGGAATAGTTTGACAGTGTATGATAAGTCTACTGAGTTGAAAAGCCAGGAGGGATACAAGCCTACTGTTCGTCTTAGATTGTTTACAACCAAGAGCGACCAATTATTCCTTTTTATATTTCAGCAACTCCCTTCTTTTACTTTTCCGCACTGCCTGGTGATTTTAATAAGTTTGAGATAGATTTTTGGCCTATTCCCTGTGGGATCGACCCCAACCTAGTTGAGTTACTATATTTGACAATGACTATTTAATCCTTCTACAGAGAGGTAGTTTGGGTGTTAATAAATTTTGGTGCTGTTGTCGAGTAATATGGTCTCAAAATTCTTGATTGACATTGTTGGAGTTATCAAATTTTATTTTCTTTTATTTTGTTTATTTTGTTGCCTACTCTTCTAGAGATGACAACTTGGCTAGAGGAAGTATGAAGTGATGATGACTCCTTATTTATTGATCCTTTTTCCTTTGACATGGTGCATTACTTTAGGAGTGTGATAAATGTATTGATGGAACATAATGAAAGCATGGTTGACACGTTAACACTCATGGAAAAAAGAAGACACGATTATTTTCAAAAGGTTGATAGGTTTGGCTTGGATATCTGCCACTTATAAATAGAGTTGGATACAAAAGTTGTTGCATGTAACGCCCAACAACTTAGTTATAGGTGGTGTGAGATTGAAAGAATTTTGAAAAGCCAACTAGAGTAGCTGAAATTAGAAGAGTCTAAAATTTCTCATGCTCTTATGGATAGTGTCACTCTTAAGAAGATCATACTAGAGTTATGTGGAGATGTAAAGAAGACTGCAAATCCTGAGTTGGGGCATGTTGTACCTCATTCTAAGCATTTTTCCACATTATGTGTGGATAGTCAGATATTGATCGAATCATTCAAGCCTGAAGAAGAGTGTAAGGAGAAGAAAACATATGTCTATATTCTTAAAGTTGCTAAGCCAGAATCAAAGAACTACATTCCTCATATAAGGGCCAAGAAATATAACATGCTTTATCTACTGCTTGGGTTCTTTATTTTTATACCTCCACCCCTTGAGCATAATGGGAAATCAGAAAAACAATTAGGGGAGAAATTCATATGTTCAAAATTGAGAAAATAGGAGTCCAACTATTGGGCTACCTTGATGAAGTCTGAGTAACCAAGATAGCCATAGTCTTGTTTGGGAAGTCTGAGTACCCAACCGATTCCCGTCATGTTGAGACGTAAAATCAGGAATTTTTTGGGAGGCAACCCAAGGTATTTTATTATTTGTATTTGTGTTCTTAATTAACGTCATATCTCTGCACCTATGGTGCCAGAGGTATGTTCCTAATTCTCTTATGCATTGGGGATAGTGCATGATTTTAAGTTGGGGGTGGGGCTCTTGTAGGCCTTGATGTCCTCTTGAAGTTTTTGTTATTGTGCCTCTTTTCCTTGGAGTCCTATTCCTAGTAGAGCTGGAATGTTTAGTCTTATTGTGTTTTGTTTCATGATGTTTTATGGTTAACTAGTAGAAAAATAGGTATCAAGGAAAGTTGACATGTTTTTATTGATGATACCCCTTCAATACCTTGTTTCTTTAACTGTGTGATATGTATATATATGTGACTATTATGAATATTGTTATGGAATAGGATTAGGTACATGATAATATAGCTAAATTGTGCATAAACCAAATAGGTAGTAGCTTGTGGTGTGACTCTGTGCCATGTGTGTGTGAGATACTAACTAGTTTCCTTTGTGTGTTGAATTCAGAACTTGCCTGGATAGTCTTGCCTAGGTTGAAGTATAATTGGTTAGGAAAGGATCATAGGCCATTTTTTATATTAGTCCACTTTTAGCCTACATGGCCTTCCATGTGTGAATTATATCCCTTAATCCTGATTTTGAGCATGAATGCCTATTTATCTTGTTACACCTTCCAATTTATGTTACAATAAACCTGTTTTGGCCCTGGTCTTCTTTGGACATTGTGCACCTTAACTCAGACAAAACGCCAAAGTTGAGGGTGGCTGTCATAGGGGTGTGTAATATATAGTGGGTATGAATAAAGGTAAAATAAGAGAAAGTAGGATGGGGTATGGTAGAAAAATAAAAGAAAGAGAAAAAGAAAAGAAAAAAGGGTGAAAATTGTGAAACAAAAAGAATAAAGAAACCACACCCAGCCTGAATGTACATAAAATAAAATAAAAATAAAGGGTGGAATAAAAGAAAATTGGCTAGTAAGTGAGACCCCAAAATAATTGTAGTGCCAAGGAGGCTTAGTCACTTTAAATGTCCATATGTATTATACTAGACCCAAGTCTACACTACAAGCCACGAAAAATCCTATAGTAATCCTAACTTGACTGTCTGAAAGCTAAGGTAAAGAAAATAAGGGCAAGCCTATGGTATTTGACATGTAGTGATTGGAACTTTTTTTGTGAGCGTGAATGTCTCTTGACTGTCCCTGCATTGAATGCTAGATTTCATATATAAGTGAGTAGGACTTTTTTAATGTGAGGGCACATGGGTTGTATTGCTAGCTACTTACTTGTTTGGGTAGTGTACCTTTTATATATGCATAGTTGTTTGTTACTAATATAATTCCATAGCTTGATTCCTTTGTGTCACATTATTGTGCTTCATTAATACACACAGTTGGGTTTAAAAGTATTAAACTTGGAGAGGGTAATGATTTTGATCTTAAATTTGATAATTGACTTCCATAGGTATCTTTGGTTTCTCTTGGTTAAGCATCGTCATATTATTTTGTTATGTTTTGTTGCCCGGGGACATGCAACATTCTAAGTTGAGTATTTTGATGTGCTATAGAAATATAACAATTCCGATGCTTAAAACAATGAGAATATGCATTTACTTAAGGATATTTTATTGGATTTAAGTTATTTTTGGAGTGTTTTGCAGGAAATCATGTTTTGGATGCTAATTTTGTGAAAAGGAGAAAAGGGTATTTTCGGCTACTTTTTGGTGCAAGTAAGGATGTTCAGGACACTTTCTGGATTGGACGTGATCAAATCATGTTCAAGAATTGACGAAGAGCTAAAAATATGACTACCTACACCTACTAAGTCAGCCTACGGATCGCATGTAAAACCTACAGACCACTGGTGGGTAAAGTTGGTGTTAGAAGTCAAAATCCCGAGAGGTGGGCTGCAGGATTTGTACCAGCAGTCTTCACCTGCACCCAGTATTAGGACCATAGGTACTACCTGCACCCTTTGACAGACCGTGGGTACAGAAAGTAGGTAGCCACCGATAGTGATTTTCTCGGATCGTTCCGAAATCATTTCTTAAGGTTTTCATATATCCCAATTACACTCTTATGATGTTTTTAAGTCTTATTATGTATGGGTAATTAAGTTTTCCTATTTTAATTAGGATTTGAACTTTAGGGTTTCTTGTAATCTATAAATACCCTTTAGGCTTTGTATTCAATCCAATCAATTCATACATTCACATATTCAAGGGTATCCCCTTTGGGGCTATCCTATACACTCATTGTTCTTAGTTTTTTCTTGGTTTGTTATTCAATTTAAGACTTTGGGATTTATTCTTTCACTATTGTGAGATTGATTTTGTAATTTTGTTTGTGGATTTCATGATTGATCTCATAACTATGGGCGGCTAATTCCCTTATCTAGGGTTGTGGGAACTCTGGTGAATTAATAAAGTAGAGGAAGTTCCAAGTCATTCTCGATAAATATTTTTGCATGTATTGGGTTTTTTTCATTCTTATTGATTTCTTAGCGGCGTCCAACATTAAGATCTCGCCTAAATTATTACTTACTCCAAAAGAGAAGTAATGACTAGGAAAAGAAAATCACAATAATAATTTGAAGATTAACAGTCGATCCATGCAACTAGGTACTATCTAAGTAAGATCGTTAACTATCATCAAATAACTAGAGACCCAAAAGGTAATAGTTAACTGGGATCCAAGATAAAGGTTAGCTAGGCGACATCTTGAGACTCAAAAGTTAAAGGGTGAAATCCATCTGCTCGTCCAAAAATGGTACATAACTTATCGGATTCTACATGCAAGGTATTGGAATAGTTTGACACGATAAGTCTACTAAGTTGAGAAGCCCAGGGGAAAAAAAGCCAAGTATTCATCTTAGATTGTTTACAACCATGAGCGACCAATTTTTTTCCTTTTTATATTTCAGCAAATCCCCCCTTTTACTTTTTTCCACTACCTAGTGATTTCAATAAGTTTGAGATAGATTTTTGGCCTATTTCCTGTGGAGTCGACCCCAACCTAGTTGGGTCACTATATTTGACAGCGATTGCTTTATCATTCTAAGAAAGGGTAGTTTGGGCGTTATCACTAGATAATACAAGTCACACAATAAATCTTTTACCATTTTTGGTTCTCACAATTTTGTTCATTTTATCCATGAACACAACTCACGAAAGCTTTGAGAATAGGCCTTTATTATCATTCTCCTTGAAATGGATTCAACTTCACCCTCACATAGGTGATTCCTAAATATTTAGTCCTATAGATTAAACTATTTGGTCAAACTTGCCAAACTTTGAAACCATTAAAAAGATTTAAACCATAATCCTTATTCTTGTTCCCTAAACATCGTCTTCATCATGAGAATGGGTTGAGTATATTAACAATGTTGAACCATCAGTCATAACTTTGTTTGATCTCCTTGAACCTCGCTCTTAGGATATCCAGTATACTAGGTAGTGTTACCTCCGTGTTGACTTGTCCTAGGCCGTAAACCCATTCCTTTTGATGATCTCTCAACTCCCTATCTAGATAGGCCTTTTGAAAGTGGATCTGACATATTATTCTTCGACCTCACATAGTCAATCATAATAATTCCACAAGAGAGTAGTTCTCTATCGATATTATATCTTCATCTTATATGAAGAGATTTATCGTTATATATCCTTCTCCCTATCCTACCTATTACTGCTTGACTATCACAATGTATGCATACATGTGCCAAAGGTTTGGGCCAATAAGGAATATCTTCCAAGAAATTGTAGAGTCGTTCAACTTCTTTACCAACTTTATCTAATGTGATAAATTCAAATTCCATTATAAAGTGGGCAATGCATATCTGTTTGGATGATTTTCAAGAGACTACTCCTCCACCTAAAGTAAATATATATCCACTCGTGAATTTTACATCATTTGATTCGGTGATCAAATTTGCATCACTATAGCCTTCAATTATCGTGGGATATTTTTTATAATGCAAAGCATAGTCTTGAGTATGTTTTAGATACCCCAAGACTCTTTTCATTGCCATACAATGAGTTTGATTAGGATTACTCGTGTACCAACCCAATTTACTAATAACACATGCTATGTCTGATCGTGTACAATTTATGATATATATCAAACTTACCAACACTCTTGCATAGTCCAATTGTGAGTCACTTTAATCTTTATTGTTTTAAAATGCAAATCTCACGTCTAAAGAGTCTTGGAAATATTGAAATCCAAATACTTGAACTTGTCAAGTACCTTTTAATGTAATGAGACTATGATAATGCAACCCTTATGGAGTTCTATGAATTCTTATCCCTAAGATCACATTATCAACTCTAAGGTCTTTCATATCAAACTTTCTCTCAAGCATCCATTTCATAACATTTATGTCAGAAATATCTCTAGTGATAATCAATATGTCATCAACATACAAACAAATAATGACTTTGTGATTTGGAGTGTCTTTAATATAAATATACTTATCACATTCATTTATCTTGAATTTGTTTACCAACATGGTTTGGACAAACTTTACATGCCACTATTTAGATGTTTATTTTAGTCCATAAAGTGACTTAACAAGTTTGGACACTTTTCTTTATTTACCTGGAACCACAAAACTCTCAGGTTATTCCATGTAAATTTCATCCTCCAATTCTCTATTTAAGAAAGTTGTTTTCACATATATTTAATAGATTTCAAGACAATATACCCCTGCTAAAGAAACTAATATCTGAATGGACATTATCCTTATGACTAACAAGTATGTGTCAAACTAATCAAGGCCTTATTTTTGTCTAAAGCCTTTCACAACAAGTCTTGCCTTGTATTTCTCAATAGTACCATCAGCCTTCATCTTGTTTTTAAAGATCTGTTTAGAACCTAAAGATTTATTTCTTAAAGGAAGATCAACCAACTTCCATGTATGGTTCCTCACGATTGAATCAATCTCACTATTGACCACCTCTTTCCAAAAGGATGAGTCCGAAGATGATATTACTTCTTTAAATATTTGAGGCTGATTTTAAACAAAAAATATTACAAAATCTGATCTGAACAAAGTCAACGTTCTTTGATGTGTACTGAGCCTTGGATTCTCATTATTAAGTACATTCACCTTTGGTTTATCTCGAGGTCGTTTAGACCCTCTACTAGACAGCTCATGTCCAGTTTTATATGGATAAATGTGTTCAAAGAACTCAACATTATCCAATTCAATTATCATATTTTCATGAATATCTGGATGTTTAGACTTATGAACCAAAAATCGACATGCTTTACTATTTGTAGCATATTCGATAAAAATATAGTCCACAGATTTTGTTCCTATTTTTATCCTTTTAGGTATAGAAACTTGAACTTTGGCTAGACCTTGAACTTTGGCTAGACACTCTCACACTTTGAAATATTTCAACTTTGGCTTCCTTTATTTTCTTTTATTTCATATGGAATGAATTGTGTCTTGTTATGGGACACTCTATTGAGTGTTCGATTTGTTGTAAGGATAGCTTTCCCCAATAAGTTTTGTGGTAAACCAACTTATGAGTAAGGCATTCATCATTTCCTTTAACGTTCTATTTCTTCTTTTGCAATTCCATTTTATTGAGGTAAATATTCGGCATTATTCTGATGCACAATTCTATTTTCCAAATATCTCTGTGTAAAAGGAGATTCATACTCTTACCACTATCACTTCTTATCATTTTGAATTTTTTATCCAACTGATTTTCAACTTCAATTTTATATTACCTAAACGTTTCTATTGAACCATCTTTACAATTTAGAAAATAAACATAATAATATCTAGTGCAATCGTTAATAAAAGTTATATGCATTTTTTCACCTCGAGATTGCATAGATTTTATATCACAAATGTCGGTATGGATTAAGTCTAAGAGATTTGAATTCTTTTCAACAGACTTATATGGATGTTTAGCTTACTTAGATTCCACACATACTTAACACTTTGATTTATTGCACTCAAAGTTAGGCAATACTTTCAAACTAATCAGTTTCACAAGGTTTTGTAATTGACATGTCCTAAAGGACTATGCCACAAATTATTTGACTCTAGCAAGTAAGAAGAAGCCTCAACTTTCTTTATTTCAATTGCCATTATATCAAGTTTGAAACGGCCCTCATTGAGGTATCACTTTCCTACATATGTTTTATTCTTGCTTATTACAACTTTCTCTGAACAAACACACACTTAAATTGCTTTTTAACAAGAAGTGTTGTCGACACTAAGTTCTTTCTAATAGTAAAAATATGGATAATATTGTTGAGAGTCAACACCTTATGGAAAGTCATTTTTAGAAATATCTTGCCACTTTTTTCAACCTTGGTTGTTGCATTATTTCCCATGAAGATCACTTTCTTGGAACCAGCGGCATTATAAGTAGCAAAAGCTTCTTTGTCTACACAAACATGTCTAATGGATCCTGAATCAAACCACCATTCATTTTAATTTCCAACTAGATAGCATTCAGTGATCATATCACACAGATTTTTAATTTTTTCAGTTGCTTCCAATATGTTTATCTGATGTCTTTTCTTGTTCTTATTCGGAACTTAAGTAGTTAGAGCTTTGTGGCCAACATCACTATAACTTTATCACTTGCCTTTGAATGTTTTCTTGGTATGCTTTATCTCTTGTTCAGAAGACTTCTTCATCTTTTTATTATTTGGAGCATCATCCTTAATAGGAATTGTAACCATCATTGATAATTTCTCATTACTAATTATCCTCTTCTATCTTGAGACGACTCACAAGATCTTTTAAGCCATACATTGATTTTCAATCATTATTTTTTTTTTCAAAATATGAGGACCTCTACTTGTGAACATTTTCATTTTAAGTTTGATAAGCTAAAATGATATCATTTGTTGTCATTCTTTGATGTTCACACCAAAATATATTTTTGATTTATTTTATTTTCATTGCTAGAGCTATATCTGAATGACTTAGTAGCACAACATTTGTCGTCGTTGGGACAACACCATTCACAACTGAATCAATTTGTTGTTTAGTGTCATTCATCATTTTCCTATCAATCTTTGACATACACTTTAGTATTTCAGAATACTAACAATAAAGACTTTAATCCTTAACCAACTTTTTTCTAGTCAATAATGAAGTTTTTATATCTTTAAATCATCAATCGAATGAACTTTGAAACATACGATGTTTTTATGACTTCAAATTAGAATCAAATTCAAACAACGTTAAATCCCACAGATTTTAAACTCTAGAAATCAATACAAATATTTTAACGAATTGGTGAAGCTTTTATATTCTCTGAACTAAATTTCCATATTGATTTCTCGGTGAAGTTTTTATCTTCTTCTACCTAAGGAGGTAGAAATCAAAAGATTTTAGTCTCCACAAAATCAAACCCGATACAAATTAACCAAGTACTTGATTTATAAATGGTGATATTTTTTTCCCACCAAAAAAGAACAAAAAATAAATATTTTTAGTATTATTTAATTTTCTTAAGATTGTTGTTTTAATTATTATTTTTTAGTAAAATCTGTATTTTACAACAAAAACTTCAAAGACATGTTCAAATTAATCATATGAACAATCAAATGAAGTTGTAACTCTATATTACAACTTTAAACTTCAACAATAAGTTCAAATTAACTTATGAACATCAACTAAATGAAGTTCAAACTATTTTTTTGGAAACTATCAAAACCAAAAGTTTAGAAAAATATGAAGATTAGAAGATTCAAGTTCGTCGAATTCACTATGTGTCCTTAAGAAAATTATTCTCCTCAAGTACCCAAGGTTATGGAATATATCCTCCCAGGATAAAATGAATCACTTCGATAAAATAGCTATAGCTTGAACTCTGTTGAACTATGAATGCACTCAACGACAACAAATCACACTAGAGTTTTTTTTCAAGAAAGAGGAATGTTTTTACTTTAAAATTTAATATCTTTAACTGAGGAAAATTTAGGTATTTATAGCCATCAAGGTTTTTCTTCATGAAGAGAAGCAATGGTTCAGAAAGGTGCACCCCTTTATAAAGGTGCAACTCTTCAGAAAAGGCGCAACTCTTCAGAAAAGTCACAATCCATTTGAAAGGTCATAACCATCCAAATAAAAAAAAGTGTCTATTCAAAGTGTATCTTTTCTTTTGGTGTCTTTTTGAATTTATTTTCCATTCACATCTCTTAAAAACCTAACAGTTACAATTAAAATAATCATCGCTAGGCCTATATTCAACTGTGTACTCTACTGGATTTCCACCATTTTTATGCATAACTGAAGAATCAGTAATTATGAAATTCTCAATATCAAGGACAACTTAATGATCATCGGGGTTGCTGACTTCACAATGATACAATTTTCTTAACTGTTTCTTGAAAAATTCATATACTGTACGAGTATAACACTGAATCAATTGTTCCTCCCACTTGAATAGTGATGCATGTATAATAAGAAAACCCTTTCACTTGTACTCTGCTTCTAATTCTTTCGCATGCTTAGCTCTTATAGCTAACTTGTATTGGTGAACAAAGTGCTTCAAGGTATTTTTGTAGGAAATATATCCATCAAAGAATGCATGCATCCCCTCACTTCTTTGCATAGATAGTATATCAACCTAATAGAACACATAAAGGTAAGCAGGAACCTATTTCTCCTTCTCAATGTAAAGCTTGTTAAACCAATCCCTTGTTTGCAAATCATACTTTACAATACATTTTGTCCATCTTATCTCAAAATTTTCAATACTAATACTATTAAGTATCATGGACTTGAATTCTCCACGTGCAATTTTAGAATCAGGAAGCCCACTTAAGTAAAGAGGAAACTTTGAGAATATGTGCCAAATGCAATATCTATGTACTGTATGTGTCATCACATTCGCAATGGCTAGCTTAATGATTGGACATTATTCGATTATGATAGCACTGGGATAAAAAATTCTCATAGCCTCAAGCCAAGTTCTAAAAGTCAATTTGTAACAAATGATATCTTTATGAGAAATGAGAGCACATCCAAGTAGTATCGATTATCTATGGTGATTGATGCTAACAAATAAAGCACAAGGGATATTGTAGAGATTCACAAGATACATCGTATCAAAGCATTTGGCATCATGGAAGTGCTCATAAGTTGCCTTACAATGTGAATTCACCCATACCATATTTCGCGGCCTACCCCTATTATCAACATCCGCTGGATAGAAAACTCCTTATTATTTACCTGCATTTTATAAAAAAAATTAAGCAATAACTGTGCATCCCCTTCTTACGTTTCGTAGTTCCTACTCTTCAAGATAAAATTCCTACATTTCTTTTGGAGTGCAACCCAAATTTTATGGTCTACCATGTTGAACCTCAATAAGTTTAATATTTTTGAAGGGTCTAATTCCAGTCGATTGTGAACTACAAGATCCCTTTCCAATAATTTACTAATCGACCTATGACCAATTATTAATCGAGATATGGAAGGACAAAATCATGATTGTGCTCATTAACAACTTTAGAGCATGACAACAACCATTGGTATAAAAAATGGCAGAGACCCTAACTTTACAATTGTTACTCCTTGTGGTATACTTAGCTTTGCGATTTCTATCCCGATCACAATAATAAGTTACATACCTATAAGTCTCACCACCCATCTCGTTGGAACTTTTTTTAACAATAAAAATTCCTTTCTATCATGCATGTTCTTTGTACAATGCAAATAAAGAATTTTTATCTCTAAATTGCATTTCAGAGATTGAACCCGCACCCATTTCTTATTCGGTGAAATCATCCTTCGGTTAATGATCATCATCATATTTTTCAAACTTATCTCCTAAAATTCCTTCCTCAGCATTCTCAACTTCTTCATAATATTCTTCATCAATTTCTCCTTCCTTATCTAAATGTACAATATTGTTGAAACTATAGTGTGAATCGTCATCTAACCATTCATTTTTGTCCATAAAACTATCGTCTGATGTTATCCCTAAAGATCTGTATAACTTCTCTCTAAATGACTCATACATATTTTCTTGGATCTTTGACATATTTGCCGGACCAACTATTATTTCTTCATCTACATTAATCTGTCCTTGTGCCGTCTAAGTTACTTCATTTGTATTCATGTTTCCTTCAATTTTATTCATATTTTTTTGGCAAAAGGAGAAAAAGCAAGTAGATAAGAACGTAAGAAAAAGGAGTAAACAGTAAAAGCCGTATTTGAGTTAGAGAAAAATATGTATGTTTTTTGAAGGTAATATACGTATTACAATTGAATAAGACTATTGATATTCTCCACCTAAGAATTTGTGTTGCAATTGAATTTCAATTTGTAAGAAAGATTTAATTACCTTGAATTATAAAGAAAAAAAATTTAGTTTGTTTGAAAGAAAAGGCTATTATAGACTTTTTATTATTATGGCCAAATTTGGGTGGACATTTAGCACTTCCCTGTAAAAAATAAGAGAATATCAAAAATATTAACTGATCCCAATAAAACACATTTATGGTCTCACTTAAATAAATTCTTGCACAATATTTTTTTCGTTTCAAAAAGAATATCCCACTTTTTTTTGTTAATCTGCCTGATTTGAGGTGGTTTTATACACTTCAGTATCATTATTCTAGCTTATTTCGCCTTGGTTTTTAGGGAAATTCGTGTTCTTAACGTGTTCATATTGATATAAATAAGCATTTAAGTTTCCAAGTGTGTGATTAAAATGTTCAACGTGTTTTTCCAAACAAGTTTGTGCTTAATTGAATCATTTAGAGTTCAACCCGGAAAACTAGTTTTACTAGCTTGAAGTAGGTGTGTGTCTATTGGGTTTGTTGGATTCTAATGTGTTTGATTTATTCCAAATAGTTTAATGGTGTAACTATGAGTGGAATAACTTATTTTTAATGTGCAAATCTCAATTTGATTAAGTCAAGAGTCAAAACATAAAGTTGGCGGTCATTACGAACTAGCCTTATCTTTACTTTTGTTTTGATTCGTCGTTGAGAATATTGTGTTGTTTTGATATCTAATATGTGGTTTGTGATATTGTAGGAGGATTTGTGAGATGAATATGGTGATATATTGATGATTTAAAGGCCAAAATTTTATTGGAAATATACTACAAAAGGCATGGGCAAAGAATAGGACGTTCAACAATTTTAAATTTTGGATGCAAATTCCAGTGAGCCAACGCGATCTCAATGCGTTGCGTCGAATCTTCCACTTCCAGTGACGCGATAATATATGCATCATGTCTCTCCTGAAAACATGATCATCAACGCATCGCGATGCTCGATCCATGCACAACCATATTGAATTATAATTAGACACGGATTTGGTACTTTCCCATTATAAATATAATATATATTTCCATGGTGGGAATCTATTTTGGGATCCGTGCAAGTTTCTTAATCGTATAAGGATTAGGAATATTTTAATATATGTACATACACGGTATACACTATTTAGAAGAGAAATTTTTAATCAATTATTGGACACGTCTTGGACGAAATTCGGTGGAAGCAGTGGTTGTACTCATTTAGGTTTTTAATTATTTAATTAGCTTTTAATTATTCATAACATGTATTCAGTTATTTGGATCGTGATTATGAATATTATCGGCTAAAAACCCTCTTTCCAAGATTAAAGCCAAGAACATGAGTACTATTATTTTCGATTAAATTCAATTAATTTTGCTTATCATATTTGGTTGTTTGTTTATTCTTGATTTAATTTTTTGATGGATTGATCACCCAGAAAATACATTATTGTCACCCTTGTGATCTTGGGAGAGGGAATAGTGAGATAGAACATGGGAATAAACAAAGTTTGGGTTTTTACTCTTTTATGAAATAAATAATTAAACTTAGTACCTAGGACGGGGATGTACTTAGGAGCCTTACTTGATTCAAACGTAGGATGATAGATTTAATTCACTTAATTGGATTATTACGTCCCCACTCAACGATGTAGTTGTAGTGTCCATATTAGATAAAAGATTAGAGGTTGGAAAACCATGATCATTCAATTAACCCTACAAATCAATAACCAAGATAAGCAAAGTAACAAATGAAGCTCAACAACATAGTAT
The DNA here is from genome assembly GCA_030864215.1 of Capsicum pubescens. Classification (NCBI taxonomy): domain Eukaryota; kingdom Viridiplantae; phylum Streptophyta; class Magnoliopsida; order Solanales; family Solanaceae; genus Capsicum; species Capsicum pubescens. Next base: position 174,656,381 of record CM061549.1, read on the forward strand.
GATTGTTCAGAGTGCTTTAACCCTGGGCTTTACTCCACTGATTGTTCCAAGTACTTTTATTTATGCATTATTATTTTAGTTTTTATTACCAATTTCCAAACTCTCTTTGGGGTACCTTTGCATCAAATTAATCTTAGAAGTTAAACTAGAATTGAACCATTGTTAAATCAAGTCTCTATGGGATAAATACTTGTATTTAATTAGGCCACTTTACTACTTAATAAGACCATGTACACTTGCATGTGCGCTTGGGAACTGTCAAATTTTTGGTGCCGTTTTCGGGGACTTGTTATTTTTCAACTATTTATTTTAGTTTTACTATTAGATTTATTTGTTGTTTTTACACTTGTTCTTGGTTTTGTGATTGCAGAAAATGGGTTTTAAGGTTAGGAAGCTGGCAAAGGATAGGGATTTGGTTGAACCAAGCCATGACTCTAAACAACATTCTATCAATGAAGGAGAGACACAATCCGTCTCCCCCAAAATTTTGCAAATAGAAGAGGACCAAGTAGTTCCTGCTCCAATGGCTGAACAACAAGCACGCAAGATAGTGAGGGAAGTGGAAGTCCCACTTCTGACAAACCTGACTTCCCCTATTCAAAGACCGGCTGCTGGGAGAATTTCGAGTTAAAGAATAATACATTGCAACTTCTCATCAGTAGTGGACAGTTTGCAGGGCTTTCACACAAGGATCCACAAGTACATTTGCAGACTTTCATTGAGCTTACTGACATATTCATTCCAACTAGGGTGATTACAGATTATGTGAGGCTGACACTTTCCCCATTTACTATTGGGGAAGCTAAAATGTGGTTGAATGTAGAGTCGTCCAATTTAATCACATCATGGGATGACTTATCCAGAAAGTTGCTCATCAGATTCTTTCCACCATGCAAGACTGCAAGACCTCGCAGTGAGATAGTGAGCTTCAAATAGAAACTTGATGAAAATCTATATCACGCTTGGGAATGCTTCAAGGCCCTTTTTTGGGATTGTCCACATCACTAACAATCTAATGAGGTACTTGCTCATACTTGTGTAAAGTACTTGATCACAATATAAACTTTTTGATAGATTCAACTGCAGGTGGTCAAGTGCTGGAGCTGACTTATGATGAGCTGTACACATTATTGAACCGTATAGCACAAGGAAATCCTGAATGGCATTCAGATTCTAGAAGTACCACAAAAAGAATTATGAGTGTATTGGAGGTAGACCAGTTTACTGTCTTATCAGCTCAGGTTGCAGCATTGCAAAATATGATAAACACTTATTCAATAGCCTGAAATTGGGAGATCCACAACCTGCAGACACAGTTAATGTCATCCAACAAGCTGCAAGTTGGTGTGAAATCTGTAGGAATAGCGGACATGTAGCTTTCATGTGTGCGTTAAATTCAGAATCAGTGATGTATGTGGGTAATGCTTAAAGGCCAAATTATGGTAATGCCTACAACATGAAGTGGTAGACTCAGCCGTGGAACGCCCAACAATAACAAATTCAGCAACCACAGGCACAAGGGAATCAGTCAACTAACAACATGGAAGAAATGTTGAAGCAACTCCAATCTAGTCAGACATAATTAGCTGCAGACATAAAAAATTTGCAAGCTTCTCAGAGAAGCTTAGAGATTCATGTGGGGCAGATATAGCAAGCATTAAATACTAGTCCACAAGGTGGTTTGATAGAAGATACAGAAAATACAAAGTAGGTTATGGCAATCACTTTGAGGAGCAGTACAAAGCTTCAAGAAGAACCTCCCAAGGCAACAAAGGAGGTAGACACAAATTTGACTCCCCAATAGGTTTCTAAAATAGCTGATGATAAGTCAAGGTAGTCTGAGTACTAGAAAGAGACAGTTGTTGCTGAACCATAAAACAAGCAAGTGTCTCCACTACCATTTCCTCAAAAGAACATGAAAGCGAAGAAGGATGCAATGTTTAAGAAGTTCTTTGACACGTTTAGAGGGTTTCTCATTAATTTACCTTTGTTAGATATTTTGAAGAGTATGCCTAAGTAAGCAAAGTACTTGAGGAATATGGTTTCTAATAAGGTGAAATTTTAGGATATGAGGGCGATAACACTCACTGAAGAGTGTAGCATTCTGATGATATAGAAAATCCCCAAGAAATTGAGAGATCCGAGGAAGTTTACTCTCCCTATCCAAATCGGGAGTAAAGTGGTCCATGCATTGAGTGACTTAGGGGCTAGCAAAAATCTGATGCCCCTATCTTTGTTTGACATATTGGGCTTGGTAAATCCTAAATAGACTAGGATGGTTTTGTAGCTGGCAGACGAATCCATGGCCTATCCAAAAGGAATCATCGAGGATGTCCTCATAAAGGTTGATAAATTTGTTATTCCTGCTAACTTTATTGTTCTTGATTTTGAGACAGACGAACAAGTACCAATCATCTTGGGGAGTCCATTCTTAGCAACTGGAGGAGCGTTGATTGATGTTAGAGAAGGCATGCTCAAAATAAAGGTAGAGGATGAAAATGTGGCATTTGATGTATACAAAGCACCCAATATAAGAATTTATGTATGATCAATGTGATTGAGTGGACGAGTGTAGGGTGGCTAGTCCACCAAAGACCTCTTTGGACTACCTGATTGAGCAGCCTAAGCTTCTACCGCCTAAGCTTGACATGATGCAAGGTGATAAGCCTGAAAAGGATAAAGTTAAGGAATATATTTCTCTTGAAATTTTGCATCAAAGAGGGGTGAAAATATAAGAATATGGCCTCTAAGTGTGAGAAAAAAGATAAAGGAATTTGGTTGAGTTGAGCAGGGTCGTGTCATGACACTAAATCAGGCGCTGCTTGGGAGGCAACCCAACTTAATTAAGTATGTTTTCATTTTATTTTTTAGTTTTTATTTCACGTATTTTTTTATTGAGTCATAGGTTCATGGGAAGTTTGAGTACCGGAAACCTGAGCTAAGGAGCACGGCAAATACTAAGTATAGGGTCCACAAACCTTCTTTATGTTTATAGATGCTACTAGCTAAGACTAGAGGCCTCAGGGAGTATTTCTATCTCTTACTTTTAAGTTCACTTTAGAGACAAAGTAGATTTTTTAGTGTGGGGTGAGAAAATTCCCAAATTTTTACTCAATTTAAAATTTTTGGTGTAAGATATTCTTATTGGTGCTATTTTTGATTACATGGTGCAAGTGTTTTGTTTGGTAAAAGCATCTTGAATGAGTGAATTATATTTTTGAGACTCCCAGGCTCAAGTTTTTTACTCTTGTTCTTGTTGGCTTAAAATTTGAATTCATGCTATTGTGTGGTTGGGAGTCTATGATGATCCTATGTGAGTCAAACATGTGCCATGTGTGATGTGAGGTATTTTGTATATTCCTTGTTGCATATGATGTCTAGAACTTGCCCGGTGTGTGTGCAAATCGAAATAAAGAATGTGAGTTTAGGAGATGATATAGGTATTTCTTTGATAGCCTTGTTTTATACCTTCTATTTGTCCTAACCTTTATGCATTATCCTAGTTAACCCTTATTGATCCTTTAGACTTTTCATTGGTAGCCGCTTATATAGCCTAATCCCTTATTTGATGGACCTTAATTTTATCCAAAAGCTCCTAAGTTCTTTAGTGAAAAATTGATTTAGTAAGGAGTTTGAGAAATTGAAGAAGAAAAGGGTGAAATTGATGCCTCAAGGTAAGAGTTATTGCTGTTTATATTTGATGTGTAATGGTTGAGAGTGATATAAATGGTGTTAGAAATATTTCCATGATTGTAAAAAATGAGAAAAATTGAATCTTGAAGGAATAAACAATACGTTCACCATGTGTTTGTCAAAATACTTAATAGAGATAGGGCAAAAATAAAGGTGATGGGTGGATGGAAAAAGTGTAATTTAATTTTATTGAAAATAGTTTTAACTGTATAATGTAGTGTTTTAAATCTCTTAGAGAGATTAGTCACTATTCCCAAATAGTTCCTAATCGTCCCTTAGCCTAAAATACAACCCAAAAAAGACCTAATTGATCCTAAGTTGATCATTCTGGTATTAGTAGAGCATTACACTAAGGGCAAGCTTATGCTTCATTGTGTGTAACTTGTGAATTCTTTGTGAGAGTGAGTGTAATTTGATTCTTAGACCCATTACGTTATAAATTGCATTATTGTGAGTGATTATGGGTAACTCTCTTGTTGTGAGGGGCACTTGTTTGATGAATGTGGGTAATTTTTGTGATGTCCTTGATTGAATGATAAACATGAGTTTGTGATGTTACGGCTCTTGATGTACCATTTTACATCTTTTACAAGGGATAATTGAGTGTCTTTAAGAAACTATTGGTGTATTTGATGTTGGGTTTTAATGTTTTCAGGTTAAGAACTTAGCTGAAGAAATAACTTGGAAAAATGGAAGAAACAGGAAGAAAAAGGAGAATAACGACCAAGCTGACGAGTCATCAACCATGTGACAGACTTTTAGAGTGTCCGTCAAAGCTAAACAGAATGGATATAATGGATAACCCAAGTGACGGTCCAAGTGACGTACCGTCAAACCTCTAATGAGCCGTCAACCTGGCTGTTAGGCTGAGACAGAAAGTTGTTCCTTGAGTGATCAAGCGACGGTACAAGTGATGGATCGTCAGACCAGTGATAGCCCGTCAATATGACCGTCACTTCTTAAACATAATGAAGCATCTTGGGACCTTCAGCGACGGTCCAAGTGATGGATTGTAAGGCCACTGACGGGCCAACAACTTGGCCATCAATCGTGAGTGGAAATACTGAGTTCAAATTTTAAATCCCCTGTACTTGGGGACATATAAATACCCAGTATAGTTTTATATTAGGTATCTTTCATTCATCTTTTATCTGATTTTAAAGTTTGGAAAAACTTGTATCTTACTATTCTTTAAGAAGGAGGTAAAATTGTGGATCTGAATACTTTATTCACTATTCTTCTTTTGAGATCAAGAACAATTCTTGGGATATTTTTGTAAGTAATTCCTTAAATTATTTATGAGAAATACAATTGAATCTTCTTCTTTTTCTGAGATGTGTGACTAAAGCTCCCATAACAAGGGTTATGGGAGCCTTGATGTGATTGGTTGTTTTGGGTTGTGAGATTGTCTGAATTCTGTAACTAATTATAATTATATAAATTCCTCTTCATTTTTATGATTTTTTTTGGTTACAAACTTGAAGGGTGAGCCCAAGAACATCACTTGTTCGAGTAATAATGTGTGTGTTGGGAAAATGCGAGATTTACAGGGATATCAAAGGCTTTAACCTTTGGGTTAGGGGTTGATGCCTTAATAGGATTAACCCACTTGATAATTCAATTGAACACAACAATATATTCTTTAAGTTCTAGATAATTAACGGATAATAATTTGTTAAGGTTAAGAAACGCATGGATGAACTTTAGAGTTTAATAATTCTTGCAATTGAAATTTGTTGCGTATGAATTTGAGAAAACTCACAACCTTGATTGCTGCAACAACTTGGTGAAAATAATCCTAGTTTCTTCATTCTCATTAAATCAAACCTTACGAGCATACTCATTAGTTGGAACACGATTTACTACAAGCACATTTAATTGTTAACAAACAATCCCTTTTTACTCCAGAACCTTAGATCAATCGTCCATTAATAATCATAATACTTAATTAGCATGGTATTACCTGTCGGATTCAATCCTAACCTAGCTGGGTTCTATATTTGACAACGATCGCTTACGATTTCTAATGAGAATTGTAATTTGGGCATATTAAATTTTGGTGCCGTTATCGGGAAATACGATTGTTAATTAAGTTTATGAGAGTTAATTGGCATTTGGTCAAGTTCCAAATGTTACTTTTATTTGTTATTTTTGTTCATTACAGGATCTTTATTTTTCATGCCATGTATGAGGAGGTCATGAGAGACATTATTACCATATCATCCAGAACCTTAATTAATTGGAAGAATGAAAGATCAACAAGAAGCATATAGACTAGCCGCCTCGGCTAAAGCTCAATTGAATCAACAAAATGATGGTCAACCAGCTCGTGATCCTAACCTAGATGAGGAGGACCTGGGAGATGATGATCTAATTGAGATTGGAAACAGTAAACGTGCTGAGAATGTAGCTGCACCAGTAAATAGGAATCAGGCAGCTAGAGAAAGAGCAAACCACCAACCTGTTGTGCAATTTGTAGCTAATGAGGAAGATGACACAAATTTGGATGAGGCTAGTGCGACATGAGCAATTATTCCACCACCATTAGTACCAGGAGTGAAGTTTAACATCACAAGCACCATGATACAGTTGCTTAACCTCAAAGGGTTGTTTGGTGGACTTCAAGGGGATGACCCAAATATGCACTTGATGAACTTCATCAACAACTGCAAATATTTTGACAACCTTGGAGTTGGAAAGAATGCAACTCGTCTGAGTTTATTTCCATTATCTCTGTCTGGGGAGGCAACAATGTGGTTGAATGAGTTCGCTCTTGATTCTATAACAAACTGGAGGCAATTAAAAGGAGATTTCCTAGAAAGGTTCTTTTCGCCTTCCAAGATGTTATAGTTGAGGGACGAGATTAGAAACTTCAGGCAGTTACCAAATGAGTCACTTGTAAGACCCCACAAAATCTTAAGCTTAATTCAGTCTATTTATGCTTGTTAAGGGGGCCCATACTTAGAAGGTTCTAGCTAAGTTTCCAGACTTAGTTTATTTTAGCCTTCAAAAGTCTGCAGTCTTATTTTGTAATTTTAATGTCCTTTAATGGTCTGTATTCTTGCTAATTCATGACCAGGAAGGTCAATAGGAGTTCCCGGACAAGTTTTAGATTATTTAGAACTCGTTTAGACCACGTTCGAAATCCTAAAATAGTGGACCAATGCGATTTTGGCGCGCCGCGTCACCAATCATGTTGGTTGATATTATTGCAGATAGTCAGGGTCAAACTACTAAGTCTCAACTCGATGATGGCGCAACGCGTTGACTATCATGTTGATGCCATGATGCATTGCATCGCTAATAGCGTCGATGCCCAGTTTTTAGTCATTAAATGTTCGCATTTTTTAGGGTCAAAAGGGTAAATTTCCCACCCCTATATAAGTATAAAACACGGGATTAAGCCCCATTTAAACCATAATATAGCCACTTCTCTCAAAATCCTCTCAAGAACAAGTTAGGCTTTTCCATTAGGGATCTAAATTCAAGGGAATTCCACGTCAATCTTCGTAGAATCAAGAACTAAGGTATGTAAAGTGTTCATTCATGGATTCCTTTCATTCATGAAGCCCAAGAATCTAATTTTTAAATTATAAATTATGATATTTATGTTGTGGATTTATTATGATCATGTTGATGTTGTGTATGAATCCCAAGTTGGAATCTTGTATGTGTTTTCATGACTCTATGTTAGTATATGGCTTGAAAACCTATCAGTTGAGTTATTTTGTGGAATTATGATGAATTAATTTGATGATTATACCTACGCCCTAAGTTATGCATCCTAGGTGTTTGATAAAATGCCTAAAAGAACAAGAATCATGCCTTATGACTCAATAGAACCTAAATGATGAATCCATGTTTCACCCTTATGTTTAAAATAACTTCCATGTTAAATCTATGCCTTGTAATTGTTTGGTGGAATGCTCATCAGACTAGAATTGTGAACCTATGAATGTGATTGAATGCATTCCTATCCATGTACAAGATTATGAATGTCAAATACTTCATGAAAATTTCCAATGATTGTACTATGAATTGTTGACTATGGTTATGTGTCAAGAAGTGTCATGTCTTATCAGTTTCATGCTATTGAGTCCTGGGGGTATTTAATACCCGACAATTTAGCTGTGTACCTAGAGCCAGTGTCAGTTTTTACTATACTCATAGTCCAGTAGAACTCAGTCAGTCATGTGACTCAGGAAAATTCAGTAAATTCAGTATCAGTCCAGTAATCTCAGTAATCTGAGTAATCTCTTTAATCTTAGTTAGTTATCTGATCTCAGTAGTATTTAGTTCAGACCTCAGTAACTCAGTCAGCTAACAGAACGCAGTAGCATTCTATCAGTTGATAGAATTCAGTAGTATTCTGTCATTCAATGGAACTCAGTGAACTCAGTTTAGTCAGTAAAAACTATACCATCAGTAATAGATCAGTCATGCCTAGTGTGAACTAGGAAAACCAGTTCAGTGTCTGTTCAATTAGGAGTAGGATTCAACACCGAGTGAACCCAGGGATGAGGGCTCACCTGTTAGCCAGTAGAGGGTGTGATCCTTAGTAGCAATCCCTGCGTTCCATAACTACATAGCCAGCGTAGGTTGAGATGTACCCCTACGTGTCTAGGGACTATACATCTTCTTTGAGTTTTTCTTACATGAGGGGTTGATGGAAGAGCTCTATGTCGGAGAGGGTTTACTCACAGCTTATCTTTACCCATGGTATGGTATTGGCACCCTTCCAACTGGGGTTATAGGTTGAACCCCACCAGTTTAGATTCAGGGTATGTCGGTTAGATGATTACCTCTCACAGTTTTAATTTCAGATTCAGTCTTCAGAATAGAACTCAATCTAGTTCTATAGATTTTAGGACTTTCAGATATAGTCATCCAGCTCTGTATAACACTTAGATCATTTATTTATAATCAAGACTATCAGAAATAGTCTTTCAGTTATCAGTTACTAGTAAACTCAGATATCAGTAAATCCATGTTGTCAGTAGACTCAGTAGTCAAAACTTAGTACTCAGTCCTATCACGACCTCAGTTATAGTTATGTATTTATGCATGTATTCTTACGTTCAATTATACAATCAATTAGTATTTTTCATTCATATGAACCCTTTGCATTTAGCTTACCTCACTTGCATACTAGTACATTTAATCGTGCTTACATATTTGCGCTATGGTGTTTTATGCCATAGGTTTAGAAGCACATACATTCAGCATCCAGACTAGCAATGAGTCCTCATTATTCAAGAATAGCATGATTATTTTATTACTTTATTATTTCAGTAGTTTGGAGTTAGTTGGGGATATATCCCATCAATTCCACAGATTTCAGACAGTTTATTTTAGTTTTGGGTATTATTATACCATATTACAGACATTGTTTTATATTCAGTGTTAATTCATTTTTGAACCTTATGGCCTTACGGCTTATATTTTGCATATTTATAGTATATTATTTAGTGCTCAGTTACAGATATCAGTCATGGGTTAGATTGTGGTCCTTCGGGGTCATGAGCACCATGTAACGTTTCGGGCACCAGATTCAGAGCGTTACAAACTTGGTATCAGAGCCTAAGGTTCAACAGTGTCCTAAGAATTCTGAAAAGCAACATCAAGTAGAGCCTTGTGCATGGGTGTGTTGTGCACCACACTTATGGAAAAGAGGCTATGAGATATTTTAGGAACAGTTCCCTTCTTTTAGTATTCTTGTCGTTCCAGTGAGCATGAGCTCAAATTTAACTCCCAGTCTAACCCTCGTTATCAGGAACCAGCATTCAGTCCCAGTTATAGTCTTAGTTATGGTTACGGTCTCAATTACTATCTTAGATACAATCTCAGTCCCAGTCCTAGTCCAGTCAGATCATAAACTTAGATCACTCTCAGGATTACCTGACCATAGTATATGGCCATCAGTTATTCAGTCATTGGGATTTTATTACCTCAGTTTACAGAATATTTCCAAATTATGTTGGATGCTTGGTCTTGCGTTCTTAAGGTAATACAGTTTTTCACTTATTCATGCTCAGTTACCTCACATTACCTAGTCAGTCATTACCTTTTATGTATAATACTCTATAGTCTAAGTCCAGCCTTTTAGGCTAAGTACAGTTCAGCCTTACAGACCCAATAGTCAGCTATCAGTCGTTCAGTTAATCAGATAAGTTAGTGTATTTATGTATTCATGCTCAGCACCTACGTGAATCTTTTTAGTAGTCTCAGTTGTAGTGCATAAGGCTTAGTCACTTTATCTTAGATGTTGTTTCATAGACCTTGTCTCCTAATACAAGAATCCCAACCATGTAGAAATCTCCTAATCTGATGTCCTGCTCAGATCAGTCCAAGATTCACTTTCTCTCTTCAGTCACTAGAACTCTACAAAAATAGTGTCACAGGAACACTCTAGTCGATTAGAAGTTTATAGTATAAGTTAGTTAAGCAGCCAATAATTCAGTTTAGCAGCCAGACAGACAAGTTCAGATGGTGTGGTTTCCCATCTTCCCATCTATTCGCCCTACCCAGAGTCTCATGAATGTGATCATTCTAAGATGGACTAACCAAGTAGTTGCGTGTTCATCCCGGTTCATGTATCATGTCTTAGTTTTAGATCTTAGATATTTAGATAGAAGGTGCCTCGTGCATCGCCACAACTTTCCTCATAGCTCAGTAAAGTCAGCCCTGTATATTTTCAAGGGACATAGTGCCCCAAGGGGGAGATACACTATAATTCCCTGAACCTTCATTACATAAATGTGCCACTCTCTCTTTTCGCAATGAATCTAGTTTGGGATAAGGGGTACTCTTGAGTTGACCCTCAAACTCCGATCTCAGCCGTAAGCCACATATTCAAGGTACTCAGTTCAGATCATGATATCCATCTCATGTATCATATTCCAGACTCAGTTACATTCACTTGTTTCCACTCATGCATATCTAGTAATTAATTTCAGGCTCATTAGAATTATCATTTTAAGGAAATAGTCTCCCTTGAACTTATCCAATTTCATGCTCAAATTTAAATGATAAACTTTGTATTAACTACCATTGCATATTCATTCATGCATTCATGTGTCAAATCAGTCATGTATTCATGCATCAGATATGCATGTTCAGTATAATATATTCACCCTATCAGTATGCCAGTCATGAAATCATACATCAGATATGCATGCTTAGAACAAATCTCAGCAAATCAGTAATGTCAGTCATGTACTTATGTTTCAGTTGTTCATGTTCAGCATGTCCTTCAGCTTATCATTTCCCCTATCTCAGTCAGTCTCATTAGAAGATGAATATTCCCAAGGGGGAGATATTATAAGACCCCACAAAATCCTAAGCTTAATTCAATCCATTTATGTTTGTTAAAGGGGTCCCATACTTAGAAGGTTCTAGCTAAGTTTCTAGACTTAGTTACTTTTAGCCTTCAAAAGTCCACAGTCTCATTTCATGACTTTAATGTCCTTTAATGGTCTGTCTTCTTGCTAATTCATGACCATGAAGATCAATAGGTGTTCTCGGACAAGTTTCAGATTTTTTGGAACATATTTAGACCACGTTCGGAATCCCAAAATAGTGGACCAACGTGATTTTGGCGTGTTGCATTGCCAATCGCATTGGTTGATATTATTGCAGGTTGCCAGGGTCAAAGCACTGAGGCTCGACGAGATGATGGCGCAACGCATCGACTATCACATCGATGCCATGATGCGCCGCATCGCTAATAGCGTCGATGCCTAGTTTTCAGTCATTAAATGTCTGCATCTTTGAAGGGCAAAAAGGTCAATTTCCCACTCCTATATAAGTCTAAAACATGGGATTAAGCCTTATCTAAACCATAATATAGCCACTTCTCTCAAAATCCTCTCAAGAATAAGTTAGGGTTTTCAATTGGGGATCTAAATTCAAGGGAATTCCACCGTCAATCTTTGTAGAATCAAGAACTAAGGTATGTCAATTGTTCATTCATGGATTCCTTTCTCCATGAAGCCCAAGAATCCAATTTTTAAATTATAAATTGTGATGTTTATGTTGTGGATTTATTATGATCATGTTGATGTTGTGTATGAATCTCAAGTTGGAATCTTTAATGTGTTTTCATGACTCTATGTTAGTATGTGGCTTGAAAACCTATCAATTGAGTTATTTTGTGGAATTATGATGTATTAATTTGATGATTATGCCCATGCCCTAAGTTATGCATCCTAGGTGTTTGATAAAATTCCAAAAGAACAAGAATCATGCCTTATGACTCAATAGAACCTAAATAATGAATCCATGTTTCACCCTTATGTTCAAAATGACTTCCATGTTAAATCTATGCCTTGTAGTTGTTTGGTGGAATGCTCATAAGACTGGAATTATGAAACTATGAATGTGATTAAATGCATTCCTATCCATGTACAAGATTATGAATGTCAAATACTTCATGAAAATATCTAATGATTGTACTATTTATTGTTACCTATGGTTATGTGTCAAGAAGTGTCATGTCTTGTCAGTTTCATGCTATTGAGTCCTGGGTGTATTTAATACCTGAAAATTTAGTTGTGTTCCTAGAGCCAGTGTCAGTTTTCACACTACTCACAGTCAAGCCATGATCAGTAGAACTCAGTCAGTCATGTGACTCAGGAAAATTCAGTAAATTCAGTATCAGTCCAGTAATATCAGTGATCTAACTAATCTCAGTAATCTCTTTATCTCAGTCAATTATTAGATCTCAGTAGTATTCAGTTCAGACCTCAGTAACTCAGTCAGCTAGAAGAACTCAGTAGCATTCTATCAGTTGAAAGAATTCAGTAGTATTTCATCATTCAACGAAACTCAGTGAACTCAGTTCAGTCAATAAAAATTGTACCATTAGTAACAGCTCAGCCATGCCTAGTGTGAACTAGGAAAACCAGTCCAGTGTTTATTTTGTTGGGATTAGAATTCAGCACCAAGTGAACCCAGGGATGAGGGATCACCTGTTAGCCAGTAGAGGGTGTGATCCTTAGTAGCAATCCCTGCGTTATAGAACTACATAGCCAGCGTAGGTTGAGATGTACTCCTACGAGTCTAGGGACTATACATCTCCTTTGAGTTTTCCTTACAAAAAGGGTTGACAGAAAAGCGCACTGTCAGATAGGGTTTACTCATAGCTTGTCTTTACTCGTGGCATGTTACTGACACCCTTCCAGTTGGGGTTACAGGTTGGAACCCATCAGTTCAGATTTGGGGAGTGTAGGTTAGATGATTACCTCCCACAGTTTTAGTTTCAGATTCAGTCTTCAGAATAGAACTCAGTCTAGTTCTATAGATTTTGGGACTATCAGATACAGTTATCCAGCTCCGTATAACACTTAGATTAGTTATTTATAATCAGGACTATCAGAAATAGTCTTTTAATTATTAGTTACTAGTAAACTCAGATATCAGTAAATCCATGTTGTCAGTAGACTCAGTAGTCAGAACTCAGTACTCAGTCCTATCATGACCTCAGTTACAGTTACGTATTCATGCATGTATTCTCACATTCATGTATACAATCAGTTAGTATTGTTCATGCATATGAACCCTTTGCATTTATTTTACCTCACTGTCATACCAGTACATTCAATCAAACTGACACATTTGTGCTATGGTGTTTTATACCATAAGTTTAGAAGCACGAGATCCTAAGCATCCTTAGTAGATCAGATGTTCAGCATCCAGACTAGCAGTGTGTCCTCATCATTCAAAGATAGCATAATTATTTTAATACTTTATTATTTTAGTAGTTCAGAGTTAGTTCGGTACATGTCTCATCAACTCCACAGATTTCAGATAGTTTAGAGGCTTTCAGACTACAACATGTTTTTGATAGGTTATTTCAGTTTTTGGTATTGTTATACCCCATTAAAGACATTATTTTATATTCAGTGTTAGTTCAGTTTTGAACCTTATGGCTTTACAGCTTATATTCTGCATATTTATAATATCTTATTCAGTGCTCAATTACAGATATCAGTCATGGGTTAGCTTGTGGTCCTTCGAGGTCATGATCACCATGTAACGATTCGGGTACCAGATTTGGGGTGTTATAGCACTCCATAGGACTTGGATGAGATTCAAGAAGAAGTTGACACAGTTCCCTAACCACAAGATGACCGGTGATAATTTAATGGAGACATTCTACTAAGCTTTAAACTCCATCACTAAAGCAACTGTAGACAATGTTGCAAGGGGAGCATTTATGGAGCTTACTTTCACTAAGGCTGCAAATATGTTGGAGCTATTGACTAATTCAAGTAGATCTTGACATACTAGGGATTCTGTGGTATCAATCCCTACTGTGTGTAGTGGTATAATAGCTTAACAATGTAGGTGAGAGAAAGAACGAGATCAAGACAAGGCCCATATGAAGACCCATATGGATTTGCTTACTAAGCATTTTCTATCGGGAAAGATAGAAAAAGTGAAGGTAGTGGGGTCACAAAGTAGGGGAGCCGAGTCTGATTCTGAGGAGGAGGCCAACAATCTGAATAACCATGGGGTTTTCGAGGTAATATCCAAGTTAATCAAGGTTGGAACTACTATTACAAAGCAAGTTACAGAGATCGTGACCAAGGGAGTTGGAAAAATAAGAATGACAGGAGTGGATTGTATGTGCCTCCTAGAAATCATGATAATGTTGCTACTAGTTCAGGTAATATGTCCATGGAAGACATGTGGATAAGTTATTAAAAGGGGTGGAGTCGACCAATTCTAGTGTGACAATGATGAAGAATGACTTATCCTCTATGATTCAGTTGGTCGATTCGCATTCAACTTTAATAAAATAGCTGGAGAAGCAAATGAACCAACTTTCAGTGATACTTAATCAGAGAAAGAGTGGTGCTTTGCTAAGTGACCCAGTGCAAAATCCTCGAAATGATGGGTCATGTATGGCGATTGCTACCCGCAGTGGTAAAGTATTACTAGGCCCTTCTGTGGGTAAACTTGTGATTGATGATGTGGTAGAGTTAGGTGAGAAAGCAAAAAAAGACCATCCAGTGGAGTCTGAGAAGCTGGAAATTGATCGCTTGATTTTGCAAAGGCCCTGTGTGATCTTGGGGAAAGTATTAATCTGATACCATTGGCAGTCTATAAGAAGTTGGGTTTGGGAGACCCTACGCCTACTAACATGAGACTTGTGATGGCAGACAGATCAGTGAAGTGGCCGGTTGGTATATTATATGATGTGCTTGTGAAAATGGCCAATTTTATTTTCCCTACTAATTTGTGATCCTAGATTACGAGGTGGATTTCGTGGTACCCATAATCTTTGGTAGACCTTTCCTCATAATGGGGAGTGTGTTGATTGACTTGCGGGCAAATGAGCTACAGTTTAAGCTCAATGATGAAGTAGTTTGATTTGATGTTTGCCAGTCGATAAAGCAACATAAAGAGATAAGTGTATTCTTTATTATCAATGTATATTATGAAGATGAGTAGGAGGTGGCGATTGAGGATAAATTTATAGTTGAAACTTTGGCTAAGGTGTTGATGAACTTTGATAGGGAAGGCATTGAAGCATATGAGGAGACAGTTTGTGCCCTAACGGGAATGGGATCATATTTATATGCTCCCAAGAAGCTAGATTTGGACCTCAAAAATTATCAAACACTACTGGATAAGCCATCTATTGAAGAGCCACCGGTGTTAGAAATAAAGGAGTTGTTGGGCCATTTACGATATGTGTTTCTAGGCAGTGCAAACACATTACCTATAATTATTGCAGAAGATTTTGGTGATCAACAGGTTGAAGCCCTTATCATTGTTCTTAAGAGATACAAAAGAGCTATAGGTTAGACGATTAGCGATATTATGGGTATTCCATCGGGTATCTGCACCAAAAAAATTTACCTAGAGATAGAGTGCACACCAACTATTGAGCATCAACGTAGATTAAACCCACTGATGCAAGAAGTCATTAAAAAGGAGATCATTAAATGGCTTGATGTAAGGGTAGTGTATCCCATCTCTGACAGTAACTGGGTGAGTCCCGTGCAATGTGTGCCTAAGAAATGGGGCATGACTGTAGTTGCTAATGAGAAGAATGAGTTGATTCCGCTTAGGCTAGTGACTGGGTGGAGATTTTTTATGGAATATCGGAATTTAAGCTCGTAGACTTTGAAGGATCATTTCCCAATACCCTTCATGGATCAAATGCTTGATCACCTGGTAGGAAGGGGTTGGTACTATTTTCTAGATGGGTATTCGGGATCCAACTAGATCTCTATTGCTCCCAAAGACAAGGAGAAGACAACATTCATGTGCTCGTATGGTACATTTTCTTTCAAGCGATGTCTTTTGGTCTGTGTAATACACCTTCCATTTTCCAACGGTGCATGATGTTTATCTTCTCTGACATGGTGGAGGACATCTTAGAGGTATTCATGGATGATTTCTCTGTGGTAGGAGATTTCTTTGAACTATGTCTGGTAAACTTGAGCAGAGTGCTGCAGAGATGCGAGGAATTCAATCTAGTGTTGAATTGTGAGAAATACCACTTCATGGTGAAGAAGGGAATTGTTCTTGGACATCGAATTTCAGCTAAGGGGATTGAGGTTGACCGAGCAAAAGTCGAGGAGATAGAGAAATTACCCCCTCCTATCTCAGTGAAGGGAGTTTGTAGTTTCTTGGGACATGTTGGATTCTACCGCCAGTTTATTAAGGACTTCTCCAAAATTGCAAATCCACTATGTAATTTTTTGGAGAAGGAGGCTAAGTTTGTATTTGATGATGATTGCAGGAAGGCATTTGAATGCCTTAAATAGAAACTGGTGGCTGCCCCAGTTATTGTTGCTCCAGACTGGTCTAAAGCATTTGAAATCATATGTGATGCAAGTGAAGTGGCACTTGGATCTCTACGTGGACAGAAGAAAGAAAAATTATTTCAGCCCATTTACTATGTAAGCAAGGCATTGAATGGGGCGCAGAAGAATTACACTATTACTGAGAAAGAAATTCTTGTGGTTGTCTATGCTTTTGAGAAGTTTCGTGCTTACTTGTTGGGGGGAAAGGTGGTGGTTCATACAGACCATGCGGCCTTGAGATATTTGATAGGAAAGAAGGATGCTAGGATAAGGTTAATCAGATGGGTGTTGCTTCTATAAGAGTTTGACTTTGAGGTCAAATATAGGAAAGGATGTGAAAATCAGGTCGCAGACCATCTATCCAGGCTTGAGGGAGATCAAGAAGTCACTAATAAATGTGAAATTGATGATGCATTCCCGGATGAGAAAATCCTTGCTGCTATGCTTAAAAGAGTGCCTTGGTATGCAAACTTTTCCAACTATGTGGTAAGCGATCTTATGCCTGAAGATCTTTTCTTTCATCAGAAAAGGAATTCCTCCACGATGCGAAAAGTTACTTCTGGGATGATCCATTTCTATTTAGGCATTGTGCTGATAATATTATCAGAAGATGCATCCTAGAAGATGATATGCTGAATATTTTAGAAACCTATCAGGCTTCCCCAGTTGGGGGCCACCATGTAGGTGATCGTACTGCAAGAGAAGTGATACAGAGTGGATATTATCAGCCAACCTTATTCAAGGATGCATACAAATTTGTGAAGAGATGTGACCTGTGTCATAGGCAAGGCTCAATTTCGAAGCACCATGAGATGCCCATGACAAAAATGCTAGAGGTTGAATTGTTCGACGTTTGGGGTATTGATTTCATGGGGCCCTTCATCAGTTCCTATGGTTTGAAATACATCTTGGTTGCTATAGATTATGTATCCAAATGGGTAAAAGCAGTTGCTCTGGCTGAAAACGAAGGTAAGAGAGTGGTTTCTTTTCTCAAAAAGAACATCTTCTCTCTCTTTAGAGTACCACGGACTAACATAAGTGATGGAGGATCCCATTTTTGCAATAAAGTGTTTCGATCTTCCTTGGAAAAATATGGCGTGAAGCAGCATAAAGTAGAAACTCCATACCACCCATAAACCAGTGGGTAAGTGGAGATTTTGAATTGGGAGATAAAGGATATCCTAGCCAAAACGGTGAACGCAAGTAGGAAAGATTAGTCTGAAATCTCGATAATGCCTTGTGGGCGTATCAGTCTGCTTTTAAGACACCCATTGGGATTTCATCGAATTAGCTGATCTATGGAAAAGCATGTCATTTTCCAATAGAGCTAGAGCATAAGGCTCTATGAGCATTCAAGAGGTTAAATCTGAATTGGAAAAAGGCAGCAGAGCTAAGACTAGGCAGCTAAATGAGATGAATGAATTCTATCTCAGAGCTTATGAAAGACCAGACCTGTACAAAGAAAGAATGAAGAAATATCATGATCGGAGGATTGAGAAGTGGGATTTTTAAAAAGGCGATTGGGTATTACTCTTCAACTCTGGACTGAAGATCTTCCCAAGTAAACTTACGTCTAAGTGGTTTGGCCCGTTTAAAGTTGTACACGTCTACTCATCTGGAGTAGTCGAATTTGAGAACAAAGATGAAAGCATCTTCAAAGTTAACGAGCAATGAGTCAATCTATATATCAGTCTAATGGACTCGATTAAATGCTTAAATACAGTTTCTCTCGATGAAGTTTGAGTAATCGAGATAACTAAGTCGTACCACGACAATAAATCAGGCGCCTGTAGGAAGCAACCCACAATGTGTTGTTGTAACTGTAGTTAGAGTTATATTTTTCTTTTGATGAAATTTGATGTGTTTGATGAAGTGTGCAAGGATAAGAATGTAGGAAAATAGGATTTGATCAAATTGAGAAAGGTTGACAGGAATGTTGACGTACCTTTAATGCCCTGACAGACCATCGATGAAACTGTTAAAGCCATTGCAAAAAAATTGGACATTCTGCATAAGGCTTAATGGCTAAGTCGATGGATAGTCACATGACCGACGGACCATCAGAGCCACCGTTAACATAGAACTAAAAAAGTCAAGGTTCTAGCTAAGAGACGATGGACACCACGATGGGACATCAATCATATGACGGACCGTCAAATTCACCATAACAGAAAAGCAAAAGGAATCCAATTTTGGTAAGGCTTGACGGTATAACCAATGAACCATCATACACCTGACAGACCGAC
Source organism: Capsicum pubescens (assembly GCA_030864215.1). Lineage (NCBI taxonomy): Eukaryota > Viridiplantae > Streptophyta > Magnoliopsida > Solanales > Solanaceae > Capsicum > Capsicum pubescens. The sequence continues at coordinate 174,675,141 of CM061549.1, forward strand.
AGGTTGCCCGTCAATTGAACCCTAGTTTTTAAGTGAGCGGGTCGTGTCACCAAAGGGGTATTTAGACATTTTGATCCGACCCAAATGCTATTTAATAGATAATGGGAGTTAGCTACACACATGTTTCCTCCTATTTAACTCCCATAACCATTGAAATTCTTGTAAATTCATTGTTGAATTCAAATACATCTCATCTTAAGACTCTTCATATCTTCTCTTCTCCTATTTAAACCATTTATACCTCTTTTATTATTCTCATCAGAATCAAAGTTAACTTACTCACTGAGAAGTTGATTAGCATTTTCTGTTCTAAGTTTTGCAAGTCAGAGTATTGAAGAGCACTTCAAGAACAAGGTATGAACAAAAATCTACTTTTCTTTTCTAAATGAAGAACATGAATAGTGTGAGTGTGATAATGGTTAAAATAATTCCTTCTTTTTTCTGATATTGTTCCTCTGATTTTATCGAACTCTGGTAAATAATGTTCTGGGTGAAGTTTGAGTAACCCATGGCCAAAAAAATGGTGAAAATAGAATTCAAAGGTTGAATAAATATGGTGATTATGTGCTTAATGATTAAATGAATACCAGATGTTCATAAAATTTCCAAAGAAAAATAGGTAATCAAAAATTCCAGCTGACGGCCAAACCGACGGACTGTCAGACTCCTGACGAACCGTTAGACTGCCCTTCAACTGGCTTCAGGACAACTGTCTCATGGGTTAAGCTGTGACGGGCTTCTTGACGGATAATCAACTTGACCGTTAAAAGGTTCCTGAACAAAATCTTCACTAGTTAAGCTGTGACGGACACCTTGACGGACCGTCAGACTGTCCGTTAACACAACTCTGAACCTAATTTCTTTCTAGTTCTAATTAAAAATTGATGGTTTGTTCTCTGTGCAGGAAAAATGGCAAGAAAATTACCACTACACAGAGGTGGTGATAGAGCTCAACGAGCAAGGGGTAGAGGTGAACTGGCACAAAGTAAGGAATCACCTACCTTTAACACTCATCAGCGGTCGACTCAAGTAATCTCCCAGTCTAAGGAGGAGAGTGAAAGTGACAGTAGTAGCAGTACTACTTCTAGCCCCAATGGGGAAGGGGTTAACAAATCAAACCCCGACCAATTTGAGGCATCAGAAGCTGAGGATACTAATGTGATTAAAAGCAAAGACCCTCAAATACAAGAAGCAATTAGGTGGCAGATTGAAGGAGCATGGGATAAGTATCTTAATAGGCTTGAACCAATAGCAAATAGGCAAATAAAGATTCCTATCTCAGAGGAAAACAAAATTGTCACTTCTGAGCTTTATGAGTACCCAGAGCTTGAGCAACGATTTAATGAGTACGAATTGGGGTGGATGAGTAGATATCTAGGGACTTACTACCCCAATATTATATGGGAGGTTTCACAAATTATTTAGCACTGGTAGAGAAGGAATGTCCCAAGGGAACAAGGGAACAAAAATTTCAAATTTTCCTAACAGGGAATCAGTTCCAGTAAGAGCGGTCACTATTGATATCTCTACTCTCACACTGAACATGATGTTGTTTGGACCTGATTATGAGGCATCGACTGTTGTACTAGAACTTGAGCATCTTCTAACTATGGCCTCCACCCAAAGGCCTTGGTTATCTAGGATTCTCACGGACGATGGTAACCCATCATGGGCACTCAATCCCAAAGAGTGCATTGCTAAATCATCCCTCAGCTTTTAGGCTAAGTTTTGGTGTGCTATTGTCAGACTGAAATTGATACCGAAAGGGGAGATGCTAACTTGGACAGTCACAAATTAGTGTTAGTTGCTAGTCTGGTTGTCGGACTGAAGATTGACTTTGGATGTATTATTGTTGATGAGTTATTTGTTCGTGCACACAAAGTGGCGAGCACTTTAAAATTCCCGTGTTTGATCATGGACCTATGCGGACAAAAAAATGTGCCTTTAATCAGAGGGGTTGGCAATAAGGTTCGAGCAAGTCACAGGCAGGATATTAAGAGATCAAAGGACGGCTCAAAATTTGAGATGCGAGTCAATAAGCCATTTATCTATCATTCACAGTCAGCTCCATCCCCAGAGATATCTGAGATTTTAACAGGTATGCCATTACCGATTACCACTTATGTGCCACCAGATTATCTACCTCCTAATGCTTCTACAGGGTCAGCTTCTATGCCTCTAGTAGGAGAGACTACAAACACTGCATTTGTACCACCTCAATATTTTGAATATCGACTGATGGAAGAAAAGTTTGCAAAGTCTGTGAGGGCCCAGAAGAAGTTTGAAAAATAGTTGAATGCATGGTCAAAGTAGTTCAAGCCATTTGTTGAATGCAGCGTTGATGAAACTTTAAAGCCATATCAGAATATTCAAGTTAGAATGGCTGACACGGAAGAGCGTATAAACAAATGGATAGACGTGCTATCAGTGCCATATTTTACAAAGTTTTTGGCAAAATTTAGGCAGGCACAAGCTTTCATTGCTGAGCTTAAAAGGCAGCATGTATAGTCTGATTTTGATCCCACATTAATAATCAGCGATAAAGATGAGGGCCTTGTTGATTTTATGGGAAATCCGCTGAAAGATCAAGGTAAGCATGTTGATAAGAGTACTAATAAGAAAGATTCAAGGAGAAGGAGGTGAAAAAATATGACACCAGATGAAAGAGAAGCTAGAGATATGAAGAAATTTGCAAATAGGTCGAGAAGGGACGAAAAAAATACAGAAAAAGAGTGCAGATGAAGCAGCAGGAGTATCCACTAGTTAAGCCCCACTGAGGACGACCACACTTGATCCGGTCCTATTTAAGATACCTCCAATTCAGGATAAAGTTATTTTGAGCACCCCTACAACCATTGGGGTCACCGAAGTTGCATATGAGGCCAAAAAAGCCTTACCAAATTCGACTGACTCACAAGCCTAGGAGGCTTTGCAAGTATTTCACTCCCTTGTACTTTACTGTTAATGCATTTGTGTAACGCCCCGAGATCCCATTCTGAGATGTCACACGGTGCTTGTGACCCCAAAGGACCACAAGATAACACTTTTCTGATATCTGTACCTGTACACTGCATAATATCTGGAATAAATGCAGAAACTGGCCATAAGGTTCAACACATCTATAAATACTCTATATATAAAATTGAATACTATATAATACATCCGTCTGAAAATCCTCTAATCTGACTGAACTATGGAGTAGATAGGACAGGTCCCTAACTAACTCCGTCAACTGAAAGTAAATAAGATTTTGATTACAATAATAGAAAATTGAAACTCATCCTCGAAAGAAGAGGACTCACAGCTACTGCTGCTGACTGGGACTGATCTGCTGATGATACTCTGGGTCCTGTGCCTCTAAACCTCTGGTTTCAAATGAGACACCATAGCGCAAATGCATCAGCACAAAATGTATCGAGTATGTAGACGGCGTAAGGCTAAATGCAAGGGCTCATACATGCAAAATATGTATAACCTAAATGATCATGAGAATACCGCACACATACAAGAATACATAAATCATACTCATAATCATCACAACTCTAGAGACTTGACCTTGGATACCGCTTTAATGCGAGCTAAACTCACTACCATCACTGAGATACTGAACCACTGACTTACCTGCTATTGATAACTGAGGATATGAGTATATTGATATCAAAAACTGAGTTCTGAGCTTACCGTTTTTAACCGATAGAATTAGAGATTCAACTTTTCTAACAGATAACTTCGGAAGCTTTATCAATGATAAGAAAATAGGATTATATCTGAATCCGACAACAAGAATATTCAACAAATTCTGAGAAGGAGACCAAGCCTATCTGACGGGAGATCTTTAAATATGATAATAAGAATATTCAACATGATCTGAGACTGAGATCAAGCCTCTCTGATGGAAGATCTTTAAATATGATATTTAGCATCTATATATGAGGCCAAGACTATCTAACAGGAAGGTCCATGAATCAATGGAACTATCTGAGTTCCTTACTGAGATAGACGACTGTACCACACGGTCTTGACTTCTGAAGATTAATACTGAAATTGCAACTGTGGAAAGTAGTCACTTAACCGATATGCCCCGACCTACCACAGGTGGGGCCCAACCTGTAACCCTAGTTGGAAGGGCATCAATATCGTTCCACGAGTAAAGACTCACTCTCGGGTCAAGCCTCTCTGATGGGATGACCCTCGCAGGAAGTCGACCTGAGGCAATATAATATTCAACCTCTCTGACGGTGACAACCTCTACTGATGGGGACTCCTATATCCTACGCAGGCTACACAGTTCTGGAGTTCAAGGATTGCTACTAATGACTCCGGCCTCTTTCTCTGACGAGAGGAATCTTCATCCCTTCCCTCGCTCAATGCTTGTTTCTACTCCCAACTAAAAGACTCTCACTGAATCCTTAGAATGAACACAATAAAGCAGAATCTGTTTACATGGTCATGTTTCTCAAATGATCTAGATAAAATATGTTGAGATCAGTTAGTTCCGTATCTGATAGAAAGAATATCAAATCACGATATCTGACTGGCGATACATAGATTGATTAGATTATTCGAATCATTTCAGAGATTGGAATTAAATCACTTGAGTTCCATTAGGTCTGGGCTGAGTACAGGTCTGAGGCTAGATTACTAGAGATACAGAGATAATTGAGATTACTGAACTTTATTAAGCTTCGCACTTGTCTGAGGATACAGAGTTCTATAGTTCACTGAGTTCTAAAAATCATGGGTCGGTTGGAATTATAGAGAAACTGACACGGGCTCTAGAAAACTACTCTATTTTTGGGTATAAATACCCTCAAGACTCGATAACATAGAAGTAAAGCATCATCATTCATTCAAGCATCACAAGCATTCATGCATCATTACCATCATTCAGGCATAGTCACAAGAAACTCAGAAATCATGCCATATATTCAATTTCACAATTATTAGAACATCACCTCAAGCCTCCAAGGATTCACAAATGTCTACTCATCATCACAACTACCAAGGGGTCACTCTAAGCATTTCATAATCATAACATACTTTCCCCCTCACAAACCTTACGGCATCGCATCTATCATTTAGGAAATATAAACCTCTATTCACCATCATGATTACCAAAGGACCGCTCACAATATTTAAGGGCTCATCAATATCAATTCATCGTCATAATCTACCTTAAGGAAGACATGCTAACTAATTATACCCCATTCAATGAAGTCTTGCATCAAGTACTTCACACCTATATCGGTCTCGACATATAGCTAGATATCACGAGATTTTGGGAAAACTTCACACTATCATGTCATTACTCTCTTGCTAACTACTTAGCATGTATAAAAACTTAAAATAAATCAAAGAGCACTCACTTGGGAGATTTAACGCTACTTCGTCTCAACTTACTCACTACGGTCTTTCGACAATCACTAGACATGTCTGGTTCTACACCTACTCAGGGATTCCATATTATTATTATGGCTCATTCCGCTCACTAAGGCATTCTATCAAACACTAGGTGTGCATGGACTAGCCCACAACTTTGGGTTTCCCCTTTAACATACTACAATGCCCATCTATGTTTTACCTCAGCCTTTCATCCAACCTATGGGGTGTATAGTCCGCTTATTCAACCATATCTACACCCTAATGTCATGAACACCTCACATAGACACCAACTTCAAAAGGGCTCATCACAACATTACATAAATTCCACATACTAGGGTCAAAGACCATAAATCTTGCAAACAATCACGAATCCAAACTCAACAACACAAGTAACGTTAACTTCAACTCATACAAATCATGGAATATCACAAAACATAAAATCCTTAAGTTTAAAAAAGGGTACTTGAGCTTCTTGGATGAAAGGGACCCAAGAATCAACATCTACATACCTGGGAATTTCTTTTCTTGAAGGCTCTTGAAAGGAGTTCTTGATTTCTCTAGATCCTTCTTGATCTCTCTTGACTTTTATGAAAGGAGAAGAGAGTATTTTGATTTTGGAAACCCTAATTTTTGGGTGGAAGAGAGAAAAATAAAGTTTAAGGCCCTTGGCCCGGTATTTATAGAGCTGGGGGAGGATGTGAAAAAGACCAAAATGCCCCTTTATAATATGTCTAGAAAATTCCGATCGGGGTCTGTGAAGGTCGACCTGACGGTCCGTCAGAAATCTGACGGTCCATCAGAAATCTGACGGTCCACCAGATCGTCCGTCACTCGGGGTCCAGGAATGGGACATTCTGCCTCGATCTGACGGGCCCCTTAATGGTCCGTCAGTTTTATGATGGTCCACCACTTTGGCCGTCACATGATGACCGAAAAAGGAAGCCACTTCCTTGGTCTGATGGGACACTTGACGGTCCACCAAGGACTTGGCGGTCTATCAGATCGACCATCAAACCTGCGATTCCAACAACGCTCTGTAAAACGGCCATAACTTCTTCGTCCGATGTCAGATTTTGATGAAATTGGTATCGATGAAAGCTTGTTCAATTCTCTACATGACTAAAAGTAAAAATTAGGGAAATTACTCACGATTGAAAGTGTTTCATACTCGGGAAGATACTTCTGAAACTTTTAGACTTAGATTTTTTGCTTTGCTAGATACGCTCTAAGGCTCAGACTAGGAGAGAACTTTGCGGGGTATTACATTATCTCCCCTTTGGGAACATTCATTCTCGAATATCGCTTGGTAGGCTGGGAATACTGATCAACAAAACTATTCAATAAACAAAAACATCTCAAGGCATGACTACGCAACTAGAACTACTAACATACTGAGTACTCATATTGGGCACACATCTCTAACACATGGAACTTTCGACTGAATCTACTTGGAGCTGAATCCTCATAGCATGAATGAACATATGATGCATTTACTCATAGATGGGCTGATCTCACAAATGCATGGCTGAACACGCACTGACAAGATGAACTCTTTCTACTGAATATGCATATCTAATGCATGAATGTCTAACTGAACTGACCTTCGGAAGCACGACTGACAATACAATGATCACTAATGCTAGTTTCATTAGAAGAATATTAACATAAATCTAAATAAACTTAAGGATATGCAAACATCATAACACTATGGGGTATCTCCTCCTTGGGACCCTATGTCCCTCTAAACACTCTTTGCTGAAATACTGGAGTGGTGCACGGGGCACCTACCGCCTGGGTCATGATTGACCGATTGAGATATAAAAATCATGCATGACTCATGCTAAAATATAATCCCTAAGATGTAATTGATGGATCTAACAATGCATGTCATATAGATGAAGGGCTCATAATATACTCGGGTCTATGTCGGGGAGACCTTCATGATCAAGACGAGCCTGAAGCGCACGGAGCCTACCCCTCTGTGTTAACACTCTACAGTCTCGCATTCTATGGCCTGGATCACCACACCCAAAGCACACATCACTACCAGCTCTACACACACCTCGGTGGTGCCTGCCACACTCTTCACAAAGCGGATGGGTACGAACACCACTAGCACTACTCTGGGCCTTGGAGCTTGGCGCCCCCTCGAATCTGACACCCCCAAACACAGGTGCGGGTACACTAGCCGAAGATGGAGATGGAACAAAAAATCTCCGACCATGCTGAAAACCACTACCACCTTGGGACCCTGACTGCGAGAAACCACGACTACCTGTCTTGGCTCTCTTACCCACACTCTTTCTTTCTTTTATCTTGTCTGCCTCAATTTGTTGCACATGTATCATTATCCTAGAAAGATCCATATATCTATTTAGCATAGCATCTCTACACTCTTTCAACACATAACACAAAACCCCAGACAGAAACATACTCATGCTCACTCTAGGGTAAGCTACCAAGTCGGGAGCATACTTAGCTAATTGGTTGAACTTAAGACAATACTCTTTCACAGTCATAGAACCTTGCCTTAGGTTCATAAACTCTTCTACCTTAGATTCTCTCATCTCAAGTAGAAAGAATCTATCTAAAAAAGTACTCTGAAACTCTGTCCAAGTCACAGGAGCTATATTCCCCCCTCTACTCTTCTCCCACATTGCTACCCAATCATGAACAACATCCTTCAACCTATAACATGATAACTCCACACTCTCCTCCTCAGAGACGTGCATAATCTGGGTGATCTTCTTCACCTCCTCTAGATAAAGCTGTGGGTCCTCACCTACTACTGACCCAAAGAATTCTAGCGGGTTCATTTTCATGAAATTTCTAATCCTAGATACGGTGGAATTCCCATCTTGCTGAGGTGGGACTGCAGCCTGAAGGTTGCCCTGAACATTAGTCACAGCTTGGGCTAGATCCTAAAAAGCTACCCAAAACTCTGTATGTGACACGCTCTCATTATAAGGTCCTACTGGTTGAGGGGACTGATCATCGACCCATGGATAAAACTTCTGTGAGGATCAATGTGAGCTCATTCTCACTCGCAAGAAATGATTACTAAAAGAATGGAAATTTTTCCTCAGAACATCCTATAGCCTCTTGTACATAAATGTGGCGCGCTTCACACCCATGCACAAGACTCTACTAGATGTGGCTTTTCAGACTCCCTAGGAAACTCTTGAACCTTAGGCTATGATACCAAGCTTGTAACGCCCTGAGATCCTATCTCGAGATGTCACACGATGCTTGTGACCACGAAGGACCACAAGCTAACCCTTTTCTGATATCTGTACCTGTACACTGCATAATATCTGGAATAAATGCAGAAACTATCCATAAGGTTCAAAACATCTATAAATACTCAAAATATAAAACTGAATACTATACAATACATTAGTCTGAAAAGCCTCTAATCTAACTGAACTGTGGAGTTGATAGGACAGGTCCCCTACTAACTCCGTCAACTAAAAGTAAATAAGATTTTGATTACAATAATAGAAAACTGAAACTCATCCTCGAAAGAAGACGACTCACTGCTACTGCTGCTGACTGGGACTGATCTACTGATGATACTCTGGGTCCTGTGCCTCTAAACCTATGGTGTCAAATGAGACACCATAGCGCAAATGCGCCAGCACAAAATGTACCGAGTATGTAGACGGGGTAAGGCTAAATGCAAGGGCTCATACATGCAAAATATGTATAACCTAAATGATCATGAGAATACCGTATGAAAACAAGCACACATACAAGAATTCATAAATCATACTCATAATTATCACAACTCTAGAGACTTTACCTTGGATACCACTTTACTGCGAGCTAAACCCACTACCATCACTGAGATACTGAACCACTGACTCATCTGCTACTGATAACTGAGGATCTGAGTATACTTATATCAAAGACTGAGTTCTGAGCTTACCGCTTTCAACTGACAGAATTAGAGATTCAATTTTTCTAACAGATAACTTCGGAAGCTTTATCAATGATAAGAAAATAGGATTATATCCGAATCCGACAATAAAAATATTCTAAAAATACTGAGAAAGAGACCAATCCTATCTGATGGGAGATCTTTAAATATGATAATAAGAATATTCAACATGATCTGAGACTGAGATCAAGCCTCTCTGATGCAAGATCTTTAAATATGATAGTAAGCATCTGTATATGAGGCCAATCCTATCTGACGGGAAGGTCCATGAATCAATGGAACTATCTGAGTTCCTTACTGAGATAAATGACTGTACCACACGGTCTTGACTCCTGAAGATTGATACTGAAACTGTAACTGTGGGAAGTAGTCACTTAACCGACATGCCCCGACCTACCACAGGTGGGGTCTAACCTGTAACCCCAGCTAGAAGGGCATCAATACCGTGCCATGGGTAAATACTCACTCTCAGGTCAAGCCTCTCTGATGGGATGACCCTCGCAGGAAGTCGACCTGAGGCAATATAATAGTCAACCTCTATGACGGTGATAGCCTCTACTAACGGGGACTCCTGTATCCTGCGCTGGCTACGCAGTTCTAGAGTTCAGGGATTCCTACTAACTACTCTGGACTCTCTCTCTGACGGGAGGAATCGCCATCCCTTCCCTCGCTCGGTGCTAGTTTCTACTCCCAACTGAAAAACTCTTACTGAATCCTTAGAATGAACAGAATAAAGCTGAATCTGTTTACATGGTCATGTTTCTCAAATGATCTGGCTGAAATACGCTGAGATCACTCGGTTCTGTATCTGGCAGAAACAATATAGAATCATGGTATCTGACTGACGATACATAGCTTGATTAGATTATTCGAATCATTTCTGAGATTGGAATTGAATCACTTGAGATACATTAGGACTAGGCTGAGTACAGTTCTGAGGCTAGATTACTAGCGATATAGAGATAATTGAGATTACTGAACTTTATTAAGCTTCGCACTTGTCTGAGGATACAGAGTTCTATAGTTCACTGAGTTCTGAAAATCATGGCTCGGTTGGAATTATCGAGAAACTAACACGAGCTCTAGAAAACTGCTCTATTTTTGGGTATAAATACCCCCAAGACTCGATAACATAGAAGTAAAGCATCATCATTCATTCAAGCATCACAAGCTTTCATGCATCATTACCATCATTCAGGCATATTCATAAGAAACTCAAAAATCATGCCATATATTCAATTTCACAATTATTAGAACGTCACCTCAAGCCTCCAAGGATTCACAAATGTCTACTCATCATCACAACTACCAAGGGGTCACTCTATGCATTTCATAATCATAACATACTTTCCCCTTCACAAACCTTACGGCATCGCATCTATCATTTAGGAAATATAAACCTCTATTCACCATCATGATTACCAAAGAATCTCTCCCAATATTTAGGGGGTCATCAATATCAATTCATCGGCACAAACTACCTTAAGGAAGACATGCTATTAAATTATACCCCATTCAACGAAGTCTTTCATTAAGTACTTCACACCTATATCAGTCTCGACATATATCTAGATATCACGAGATTTTGGGAAAACTTCACACTATCATGTCATTACTCTCTTGCTAACCACTTAGCATGTATAAAAACTTAAAATAAATCAAAAAGCACTCACTTGGGAGATTTACCGCTATTTTGTCTCAACTTACTCACTACGGTCTTTCGACAATCACTAGACATGTCCGTTTCTACACCTACTCGGGGATTCCATATTATCATTATGGCTCATTCCACTCACTAAGGCATTTTATCAAACACTAGGTGTGCATGGACTAGCCCACAACTTTGGGTTTCCTCTTTAACATACTACAATACCCCTCTATGCTTCACCTCAGCCTTTCATCCAACCTATGGGGTGCATACTCTACTTATTCAACCATCTCTACACCCTAATGTCATGAACACCTCACATAGACACCAACTTCAAAAGGGCTCATCACAACATCACATAAATTCCACATACTAGGGTCAAAGACCATAAATCTTGCAAACAATCATGAATCCAAACTCAACAACACAAGTAACGTCAAATTCAATTCATACAAATCATGGAATATCACAAAACATAAAATTCTTAAGTTTAAAAAAGGGTACTTGAGCTTCTTGGATGAAAGGGACCCAAGAATCAACATCTACATACCTAGGAATTTCTTTTCTTGAAGGCTCTTGAAAGGAGTTCTTGATTTCTCTAGATCCTTTTTGATCTCTCTTGAATTTTATAAAGGGAGAATAGAGTATTTTGATTTTGAAAACCCTAATTTTTGGGTGAAAGAGAGAAAAATAAAGTTTAAGGCCCTTGGCCCGGTATTTATAGAGCTGGGGGAGGATGTGGAAAAGACCAAAATGCCCCTTTATAATATGTCTAGAAAATTCCGATCGGGGTCTGTGGCGGTCCATCAGAAATTTGATGGTCCACCAGATCGTCCATCACTCGAGGTCCAGGAATGGGACATTCTGCCTCGATCTGACGGGCCCCTTGACGGTCCGTCAACTTTCTGACGGTCCACCACTTTGTCCGTCACATGATGAACGAAAAAGTAAGACACTGCCTTGATCTGACGGGACACTTTACGTTCCACCAAGGACTTGGCGGACCGTCAGATCAACCGTCAAACTTGTGATTCCGACAACGCTCAGTAAAACGGCCATAACTTCTTCGTCCGATGTCAGATTTTTATGAAATTAGTATCGATGGAAATCTTGTTCAATTATCTACATGACTAAAAGTAGAAATTAGGGAAATTATTCACAATTCAAAGTGTTTCATACTTGGGAAGATACTTTTGAAACTTTTAGACTCAGATTTTCTGCTTTGCTGGATACGCTCTAAGGCTTAGACTAGGAGAGAAATTTGCAGGGTAATACAATTTGAGGACAAAATATTTTGTTTAGTGGGGATGGGGTTCTTGTTATGTTGTTGGTCACCATGGGGGTTTTATTGCTTGTGTTCTTTTCCCCTCATGTGTTATCTAGTATAACCGATATGTTTAGGTTGTCATTTATTTATATTGAGCATTGTAATGTAAATATCATGCAGTAATTATAATTGTTTTATGTTTTTCTCTTTTAACACCTTTTGTACGCATGGATGAATAATGATGTGGCAAAATACTGTGAATAGCTTGTATCTGAGTATGCTTTCTTGTCACTTGATATATGTTGAGCAACCACTTTGAACCTATAATTGGCATTAGGATGCAAAGATTAAGTAAGCATGATCATGTGATGTAAACTCAAAAGTTTGTAGGATAAGTTTTAGCTAATTGCTTGTATGTGTACGAGTATTTTGATACAATTCTTGCATGGTGTATATAACTAGAACTTGCCCAATTTATTTGTGTTACTTTGTGGATGATTCAATAGGATAGGATAGCAGGCCTCCTTCAGTTGTAGTCCACTTAGCCATAATAACCCCACTAAAAATAAGTAATTTCTTTCCTTTGCACCTATTTTGAGCTTTTTTTATTGTTTATTCAGTCCCAATAATAATTCTGATTCACTCTCAGCAGAATGTTAGCACCTAGTTTTGGCCCTAGTCCAGTAATGGATATTTTGCACCTAGCTTAGGAAAAATGCCTATGTTGAGGGTGGATCCTGCTGGAAAGTTGGTTCTGATGTAAGTGGGTTGGAGTATTGAAAGAAAATGACTTATCTGGCCCTGATCTAATTAGATAATCTACACCTCAACTAAAAGGATCAGCATAAGTTGAGGGTGGCTGATGTATGGATTGTAAGTGAAGTAGACCAAAAAAACTAGGGTTACTGTGAAAATGTGGATTAATAGTATGGATTGTAAGAGAAGTAGAATAGTCGTAGCCATAGTGAGTAGCTAGCATAAGAGAAGAGAGAGAATCTAAAATTGAAGTCACTTTCCAAAAATTAGTCCTCACCTAGCATCGAAACCTCATTACAAGCCATAGAAAGTCTTGTTTGATCCTTGCGAATCAGCTGTAGATGAGCATTGGATAAGAAGGGAAATTTTATGGGTGTATATGCTGTGTTTGCAAATTCTTTTGTGAGAGTGAGAGGCTTAATTGTTTGTCCACAAATTGATAAAATGTGGTAGACTTCTTTAACTGTGAGGGCATCTAGGATCGTGTATGTGATGAATTGTAAATAGTGCCAGATGTGGATTTCGATGTATTGAATTTACATGAGTTAAGTGGCAATTGAGTGGTTGAATCATACATAGCTGAATAGTTAAATGTCCATCATTGCTTGTGTTCATGCCTATGATATGGTTTTGAGTTGCTTGAGGAAAAACAATTGTCTTAAGTTGAGGGTGTTGATGTTCCGGCTCTTGACGGACCATTTTACATCTTTTACAAGGGATAATTGGGTGTCTTTAAGCAACTATTAGTGTATTTTATGCTGGGTTTTAATGTTTTCAGGTTAAGAACTTAGCTGAAGAAATAACTTGGAAAAATGGAAGAAACATGAACAAAAAGGAGAATGACGACCAAACTGATGGACCATCAACCATGAGACGGACCATCAGAGTATCCGTCAAAGCTAAACAGTATAGGCTAAATGGATAACCCAACTGGCGGTCTAAGTGACGGACCGTCAAACCTCTGACGGGCCGTCAACTTGGTCATCAGGCTAAAACAGAAAGTAGTTCCTCGAATGATCAAGCAACGGACCAAGTGGTGGACCATCAGACCAGTGAAGGCCCGTCAACATGACCGTCACTCTTTAAATAGAATGAAGCAGCTTAGGACCTTCAGCAATGGTCCAAGTTACAAACTGCCAAGCCATTTATGGGCCGTCAACTTTGACGTCAACCGTGATGCGGCAATATTGATTTTGAATTTTAAATCCCCAGTACCTGGGAACATATAAATACCTAGTCTAGATTTAGATTCGGTATATTTCATTAATCTTTTATCTGATTTTCAACTTTGGAAAAAAATTGTATCTTATTATTCTCTGAGAAAGAGCTGAAATTGTGGATCTGAATACTTTATTCACTATTCTTCTTTTGAGTTCAAAAATAATTCTTGGGATATTTTTGTAAGTACTTACTTAAATTATTTATGAGAAATACAATGGAATCTTCTTCTCTTTCTAAGATGTGTGGCTAAAGCTCCCACAACTAAGGTTATGGGAGCCTTAATGTGATTGGTTGTTTAGGGTTGTGAGATTGTCTGAATTCTGTAACTAATTACAATTGTATAAATTCCTCTTTAATATTATGATCTTTCTTGGTTGCAAACTTGAAGGATGAGCCCAAGAACACCACTTGTTTGAGTAAAAATGTGTGTGTTTGTGTGTTGGGAAAAGAGAAGATTTACAAGGATCTCAAAGGCTTTAACCTTTGGGTTAAGGGTTGATGCCTTAACAGGATTTACCCACTTGAGAAATCAATTGAACATATCAATATATTCTTTAATTTTGAGAGAATTAAGGGATAATCATCTATTAACATTGAGAAACACATGGATGAACTTTAGAGTTTAATAATTTTTGCAAATGAAATTTGTTACGTATGAATTCGGGATAACTCGCAACCTTGACTTCTGCAACATCATGGTGAACATAATCCTAGTTTCTTTATTCTCATTAAATCAAACCTTACAAGCATACTCATTAGTTGGAACATGATTTACTACAAGCATACTTCACTGTTAACAAACAACCCCCCTTTACTCTGAAACCTTCGATCAACCCTCCATTAATAATCATAATACTTAATAAGCACAGCATTCCCTGTGGGATTCGACCCCAACCTAGTTGGGTTTTGTATTTGACGATGACCGCTTATGCTTTCTAACGAGAGTTATAATTTAGGTGTATCAGTTTTTCACTTAGGTGAGTTAATTTTTAAGGCTAGGATGTTTTAGAGTAGTGTTCATAAGCTATCAATTGTGTAAATAATGTGCTTTGTGTAGAAACTTGCATTCCATGTAGTTATTGTAGTACTAGATTAAGTATCTTGCATGTCGTAGAAGTATAGTCTCCTCAGCTTTTGATGCTTAAGGTAAAGAGTTGTTCGAGGACGAACAAGAGTTTAAGTGTGGGGTGATGATATGAGGTATTTCTATTCTAGCTTATTTCTCCTTGTTTTGAGAGAAATTCATGTGCTTAACGTGTTCATATTGATATAAATAAGCATTTAAGTGTTCAAGTGTGTGATTACAATGTTCAACGTATTTTTCCAGACAAGTTTGTGCTTAATTAAGTCATTTAGAGTTCAACTCGGAAAACTAGTTTTACTAGCTTGAGCTAGGTGTGTGTCTAGTTGGCTTCATTGGATTCAAATGTGTTTAATTTGTTCCAAATAGTTTAATGGTGTAATTATGAGTGATATAACTTGTTTGTAATGTGCAAAGCTTAATTTTATTTAGTCAAGAGTCGGAACATAAAGTTGAAGATCATTGCAAACTAGACTTATCTTAACTTTTGTTTTGATTCGTCGTTGAGAATATTGTGTTATTTTGATCTATAATATGTGGTGTGTGATATTGTAGGAGGCTTTGTAAGTTGAATATGGTGATTTATTGATGATTTAAAGGTTGAAAATTCATTGAAAATACACTACAAAAGGCAATGGCTAAGAATTGGATGTTCAACACTTACAAATTTAAATGCAAATTTCAGTGAGCCAACGCGATCTCGATGCGTCACATCGAATCTGCCACTTTCAGCGATGCGATAATCAATGCGTCGCTTTTGAAAATGCGATCATCAACGTGTCGCGATGCTCGATCCATGCACGGTCAAATTGAATTATAATTAGACACGGATTTAGTACTTTTCCATTATCAATGTAATATATATTTCCAAGGTGGGTATCTATTTTGGGATCCATGCAAGTTCCTTAATCTTAAAAGTATTAGAAATATTTTAATATATATATATATACATGGTACACACTATTTAGAAGAATTTTTTTTATCAATTGTTGGACACGTCTTGGACGAAATTCGGTGGAAGCGGTGGCTGCACTCATTTAGGTTTTTTAATTAGCTTTTAATTATTCATAACATGTATTCAATTATTTGGATAGTGATTATGAATATTATTGACTAAAAACTCTCTTTCCGGGGTTGAAGCCAAGAACATGAGTACTATTATTTTGGATTAAATTCGATTAATTTGCTTATCATATTTAGTTGTTTGTTTATTCTTGATTTAATTATTTGATAGATTGATCACTCGAAAAATACATCTATTTTCACCTTTGTGATATCGAGAGAGGGAATAGGGAGATAGAACAGGAGATAAACAAAGTTTGGGTTTTTATTCTTTTATGAAATAAAGAATTGAACTTAGCACCTAGGACAGGGACGTATTAGGAGCCTTACTTGATTCAAACGTAGGATGATAGCTTTAATTCACTTAATTAAATTATTACATCCCTGCTCAACGATGTAGTTGTAATGTCCATATTAGGTAAAAGATTAGAGGTTGGAAAACCATGATCATGCAATTAACCCTACGAATCAACAACGAAGATAAGCAAAGTAACGAATGAAGTTCAGCAACATAGTATGATTGTTCGGAGTGTTTTAACCTTGGTCTTTACTCCACTGATTGTTCCAAGTACTTTTATTTACACATTAATATTTTTATTTTAATTACCAATTTCCAAACTCTCTTTGGGCTACCTTTGCATCAAATTAATTTTAGAAGTTAAACTAGCATTGAATTGTTGTTAAATCAAGTCTCTGTAAGATCGATACTTGGCTTTAATTAGGCTTTACTACTTGATAAGACCACATACACTTGCGTGTACGCTTGGGCGCTGTCACTCCTCCAAAAAATATGACCCCTTTTTTTTTTTATAATACTTTAATTTTAACCTTTCACGTGACATCTTTATGACCACAAGATTAAAAAATATTTTGATATATTTGATACAACTTTAATTTAGGACTAAAAAATTCAAAACTATTCTTATTTTTTTAAGTTTCATACCAAATCAAACAAGGTCATTTTTTTGAAATGGAGGAAGTGATATTTTTGTGGTACCACTTAAAACCATAATGTGTAAGGGTGATATACACCATAAGAAAATTTATAATGGCTCACACAATTTTTTGTGAGTAAAAAAAAAGTGAATCCTATCATATAAGATCAATAGTTGACATACCTTTAAGTAGGTCGAGATTGCGATTTTAGATATTGTGGAAATCTATTTGTATTTTGTGACGAACTTTTACTTTTTTTGATATTTTTATTTTTTATATATATAGATATAGCTATAACTGAAGTAAAATAAATCAAAAGTTGTTTTTTTCCTAGCAAGATAAAAGTTGGATGATCATTCATATAATTTAATCGTGTAAACAATAAGCAAATTAGACAAAAGTGTTATAAATGTATTTACATTATAGTTTATGTCTATCAAGAATATAGATAAGATCTATCAAAATCTATTTGATATCTATTAGGATATGAAGTATTTATCTTTTAGAGAAACTAGGAGTATTTTTTCCTATAAATAGAGGACTTTTTTTTCATTGTATCCTCAATCTTATGATCTCTCATACTTAAAGAGAAATAAGAATTATTTTTTATTTTCTCTCTACTCTTCTTCTTTATTATTTTATAACACGTTATCAGCACGAAGCTGTAACAACTGAGTAGCATGAAGCAGTAACAACTGAGTAATTAAGGTAAAGTCACATAATATTTTCCACGAAGCTGTAACAACTGAGTAGCATGAAGCAGTAACAACTGAGTAATTAAGGTAAAGTCACATAATATTTTCCATCGGTTGCTTAACAAACGTGAGGTATGATTTATTTTATTATTATTAAATAATATCTTATCTTAATTACTTGAACCTACAAGAAGCAATAGTCATTACCATCTCAAGTAAGATATACCTTTGATCTGACATGCCAAGTATAATTAAGGTCTTTTTTTTTATTTAATTTGTTTATGTCCATAATTCTTTAAAGTGGTATTAGTTATCAATGGAATTTGAGTAGCCATGCTAAATGTCAACGGGCCTTGTTTTTTATGAGCCGCCAGTGTTAGTTTTATATTTGTCGAAGTTTTTTATTAATAATATTTTTGTCATATTTAATATGTTTACACATTTCCATTACAAAGTGACAATAATTTTGAAAGTTTAATGTTGAGTTATCGGTGAATTTGACTTATTGTAATATTGGTTAAGGATGAGATAATTCAAATCTCATCGCATTAAAGGGTAAGACATTGAGATAGAGTCTCGATCACCATGATGATAAAATGTTGGGTTGAAGTATCATCGATTTATTTCTAAGACGCCTTTATATGGTAAGATATTGAGTTTGAATTGCCTCAATATACCATATTGATTATATTATGATGGTTGAGGCAATATTTGATGAAAAATCATGATATCCCATTGATATGCCCCATGAAATGAATATGGTAGCAATATATGATGAATCTTAAAGTTAAAAACTTGCTCCATTCTTGAAATGAATGTGGTAGTAATGCATAATATGTCTTAAAGAAGACAAGTGATGATATTTTCACATACTTATTGTGATTATAATTAAAGATATGTAAGAGAAAATTCCTCCCCAACCATATGTATGCCTCGATTTTCTCCTGGATTAGCAATATATTAAAAGAGGCTATAAGCTATCATAATTTAATAGGCTTAAGGCACATTATATTCCATTCCTGGGGAATCAGAAGCTTATTAATGGAAACATGCACTTGATTATGATGGTATCAAAACTCACCTCCGAAAAAGGCTGGATAATTGAGAAGAGTTATTTTGAAATCTACTTCTAAAGTAGTAAATATGAATTTTATTCATGTAATAGTAAATTTAAAATTTACTAAAGTAAAATGCACATGTCATGGTAAACTTGAAGTTTACTAGTACAAATAAGTTCATAAGTTGACAGGAATGATTGTGACATCTTGAAGATGTACATTTTAAATATTAAACATATATTGAAGAATTAGAAAATTCTCCATTACTTTTAATGTTACTTGTTCTCATGATAAGTTGGTTGGACCAACTAATGTTGGGATTGGATCCCTTAAAATCTGAAAATTATTGATGTGTGAGCTAATACTAACATATTTGAGGCTTTTAACTAAGAATAATTGTGAAGTCTTAAGCAACTTTTGTCGTTTTTGATTGGTTTATGTTTGATTTTGCAGTTTAAGCTGATATGATAGAGAACCAACAAGAATGGAAGCAAAGAAGTTGAAATCTGAAGAAATCTAAAGACAAGTGTGGCTGACGACATTTGTGATAAGTCGTCAGCCCTATGATAAGTTATCAAGTTTGTCGTCAGCAGTAAATAGAGAATTGGCCTAAGTTGAAAGATGTGACGAAATTTTGTGATAAGTCATCAAGGGTCTGATAAGCTGTCAAGAATGTCATCAGCCAGAGGCAGCACAAGAGAATTGAAGCAGAGCTTTGACGACATTTTGTGATAGGCCGTCACGAAGCTGATAAGTTGTCAAGTTTGTCGTCAGCCTTAAACAGGAAGAGCCAAAACTAAAGAAGGAGCTAACGACATTTGTGATAAGTCGTCAGCCTCCTGATAGGCTATCACAAATATCGTCACCTAATCCGAGGGATTTCTGAATTCTATTATTTTGTTTCCATAATTAGGGTGAACTATTTAAAGATTTGTTTTAGGGTTTTCTAAGAGAGTTCCACACATTGAGTTTTGAGAATACTTTTGACATTTTCTCTCTAATTTCTTGGCTTGAACAAGCAAATACTTTGAAGAGATTAACATCATTATTCTGGGATTTTTCTTTGTGATCTAATCTACGATTCACTAGTTATTATTCTTCTTGTGGTAAGTTTAACTTTCAAAGCATAAATACAACTTGTTGTTTTGATTTTAGCATTATGAGTGGCTAAATTCCTTTAACCTGAATTATGGGATCTAGGGTTAGGTCTTGATAAAGTGCTAAGTGTTCAAGATTCAAAAGGTGGTAGGATTTTTTGATAATTCTGAGGTTTTAATTAACGTCTGTTGGTTATAAATAATAGATAACACCTGCTTTGGTCTTCTTGAGAAAGAAATCAAATATAGTGGGAAGTGATTTATCAACAGGGACTTAGAAATACTCCGTTTAATAATCAGCGTTGTAACAAGGTTGGTTAACCTGAGGTAAAATCTGGGCAGTGAATATAAATTCCTTAAGTTCGAGAGGATTAGGTAAGTAAATGATTAAGTAGGTCAAGAGACATTTAAGCATAACTTCGATAAAGATAACTTGTTGTCCTACCTACTGTGAGAATTCTGAACCACTAGTAGCATCTGTCAATACCAAAATCCTTAGTGAACATAATTCTAGTTTTTCATAAACTCTTGATTACGAACACTGAAACTAACGTAACCAAAAATTGCTTGTTAAACTAAAAACCCCCCATTTCTGAAAACATCCAACTATCAGTTGATTAATTTGCAAATGACTTACGTTCACACCATATTTCCTGTGGGATTCGACCCTAACCTAGTTGGGTTTTATATTGACAACGATCGCTTACATTCTCATTGAGAGGTGTAGTTTGAACGTTATAAAAAATGGCACCTTTGTCGAGGAATACAGTTGTAAACTGAAGTTTGTATGCGCAAATTAACTGTTAGTTAAGTTTCCTAGTTTTACGTTTATTTGTTGTTTTTGTTTATTTGCAGGATCTTTATAGTGTATGCCAAGAACCATAAGTTATAGAGAACCATCATTACCACTTAATCTGGAATCGCAACGAATTGTAAGAATTGCAGAACAGCAAGAGGTTGACAGGCTGGCAGCCTTAGCTTGAGCTCAGATGAATGTGCAAAATGTCGGGCAACAAGCACGACATCCAAACCCTGAGGATAAAGATTTGGGAGACCAGGAGTTGCTGAATCCTAGTAACCCAAGGCGTGCAGAGCAGATAGCTGCACTAGTACGGCGTAATGTAAATAGGAACCGTCCGTTCTAAGAAAGACAAGAGTACCAACTGGTCCAGTATGATCTCAATGATGATGATGATGGAATGGAAGGAGCAGGTACAACGGGTGCAATCATTCCTCCACCGTTGGCACCTGGATCCAAGTTTAACATTACGAGTACTATAATCCAACTCCTCAATCTGAAGGGGTTGTTTGGTGGCCTTCTGGGGATGACCCGAACTTGCATCTGGTGAATTTTGTCACCATCTGAAAATCTTTTGATAAGCCAGGAGTAGGACAGAATGCTATCCGGTTGAGATTGTTTCTGTTGTCTCTATCTGGGGAGGCAACATTGTGGCTAAATGAGCTGACACCCGATTCTATAACCAACTGGATGTAGTTGAAAGGAGCTTTCCTAAAAAGGTTCTTTCTTCCTTCCAGGAGGGTACAGTTGAGGGAAGAGATCAACAACTTTAGGAAGCTCTCGGCTGAAGCCTTGCATGAAACCTGGGAAAGATTCAAGAAGAAGCTGACAGAGTATCCGAACCACAACATGACAGACATACATTTGATGGAGACTTTGTACAGGGCTCTTAACTCTGTTACAAAGGCAATTGTAGACAATGCTGTTGGTGGTTCGTTTGTTGATCTTACATTCCCAGAGACTTTAGAGATGCTGGACAGAATGACCAAACAGAGTCGAGTATGGCATACCAGAGACTCTATGGTGGCCATCCCCACTGCTTCTGTAGGTATTACTGCGGAACAACATAGAAGAGAAGAGGAGCGTGACCAAGACATTGCTCACCTTAAAATACAGATGGACTTGCTGACCAAGCACTTGCTATCAGGCAAGGTTGAAAAGGTAAAAGTTGTGGGATATCAGGATAGAAGTGATGCTGATGCAGATGAAAAGGCAAACTATGTTAATAATCAGGGGGGTTTCTGAGGCAATATCCAAGGGAATCAAGGTTGGAACTTTTATGATAAGCCTGGTTATAAAGATAGGGAGCAAGAAAATTAGAGGAATAATAATGACAGGAGCGGGCTATATGTTTCTCCTGGAAATCGTGAGGCTGCTTCAACAAGTTCCAAAAAAATGTCCATGGAGGACATGATGGCTAAGTTGTTGAAGGGAGTGGAGGCAACCAACTCTGGTGTGACCATCATGAAGACTGATCTGATATCCATCAGGCAGTTGGTGAACTCATACTCTACCGCAATCAAACAGTTGGAGCAGTAGATGAGCCAACTTTCCACAGTATTTAACCAGAGGAAGAGCAGAACATTATCGAGTGATACGGTCCAGAATCCGTGGAATGATAGCTCATGCATGGATATTACCACTAGGAGTGGTAAAATATTACCTGACCCTTCTGTGGGCAAATCTGTAGCTGATGAGGTAGTTATTGATGAACCAGAAGAAGGTGATCCAGTGGAGTCTGAAAAGATGGACAATTCTAATGATGCTCCGGAGAAAGGTAAAGAGAAGGATAAGGAGCTAGTGCTGAAAACTATCCCAAGACCACCACCTCCCTTTCCTCAATGATTGAAGAAGAAAATGGATGAGGTAAAATTCAGCAAATTCATGGCAATACTCAAGGAATTGACAATAAATGTGCCTTTGGTTGAGGCACTTGAGAAAATGCCAGGATATGCAAAGTTCATGAAAGACCTTGTGACTAAGAAACTTAAGGTTATCCATTAACCAAAGGACAATCTCCTTCATTGTGGCGCTATCTCTACAAGGTCTTTAGTGCAGAAAAAGGCAGATTCGAAAGCGTCTACCATCCCGTGCACTATTGGTTCCCTGAATTTCACAAAAGCACTATGCTATTTGGGAGCCAGTATAAACCTAATGCCACTTGCTTTGTACAATAAAATGGGTTTAAGGGATCCTACTCCGACAAACATTCGGTTAGTGATGGAAGATAGGTCTGTGAAGCGACCTGTGGGCATTTTACATGATGTCTTGGTTAAGGTGGCCGATTTCATTCTGCCTGCTGATTTTATAGTCCTGGATTGCAAAGTGGACTTTGAAGTGCCCATCATCTTAGGTAGACCATTCCTTGAAATTGGGCGAGTGATAGTAAATATGGAGTTGAATGAGCTGAAGTTCAGGCTCAATAACAAAGAAGCACGCTTCGAAATACACTCATCCATGACTCAGAAAAAAAAGATGAGTGTTTTCTCAATCGTTGATGTATTCTATGAAGATTGTAAAGGGGTATGAACAGGTTGTCTTGGCGAACTCTGAGTAGTCAAGATAACCAAGTCGTGCCGTGACAGTAAATCAGGCGCTATTGGAAGGCAACCCAATATTTTAATACTCCAGTAAATTTTTTATTTTTGTAGTAGGTTATAGTTCACAGAAGGTAGAGTCGATGTGTTCAGCCAATTGTCCCTGACGATATTTTTGACGGGCTGTCAAGATGGTGATAAGTCGTCAGATTTGTCGTCAGAGACCTCATCTCTGAAGAAGGGTCTGTCAAGGCTGATGACATTTGTGATAAGCTATCACATGTGTGACGGCTTATCAGAATTATCATCACCAAAGCCCCAAAATTTAGCTGAAACTCTGGGCCAAACTAAAATATCCGACCCAGCCCAAAACATGAACTTTCCACCTTCCCGCTTAATATTTATTTCCTTAAAGTATTTTCCTTCCATACTTAGAATATATTCTTTCCTTCTTTGAATTCCTTCCAAGTAAAATAAGAAGCAAGTTTCCTTGTGTGTGTGTGTTTGCAATTAAAATCAAAAACTTCTTCTTACTTTCTCTTGTTTGTGTAATCACATTGAAGGCTCCCATCAGGTATGCTCAAAATTTAACTTTTTTTTCAAATAGTAAGTGATAGATTGATGACAACCCAAGTTCCCAAGAAGCTTGAACCAAGTTAAACTTGCAAAAAAGGGCTAAAAATCAGAATTAGGGTTTGCTGTGCAAGCCTTAGGCTTATAAGCTCAGCTCAAAAATAAAACTCAAGTGGATTTTAGGGGAAAATAGTACCAAAAATTGAGTTAAAGTGAAAGTGGGGTTATGATAAGAGCTGACAACATTCATGATGAGCTATCACAACTGTGACGGCTTATCAGAAATATCGTCAAAGGCTGCTAAGAATAAAGTAGGTTCTGTTTAGAGCTGACAACATTTGTGATAGGCTATCACGTTTGTGACTGCTTTTCAGAAATGTCGTCAGAAGTTGATAAAATCGCATGGGTTCTGTTTAAGGCTGACGACATTCGTGATAAGCTATCACAATCGTGACGGCTTATCAAGGAATGTCGTCACACTTGGGACCTGAAGCATTACTAAACCCTTTCAAGGGGTATGGAATTTCAATGATCGATGTGTTTGTGTTTGAACTCTTAAGGGTCAACTAAAGGTTTTTCTCTTGCTACAGGTCTTGAAATGGCACCCAAAGGAAAAAACTCAAAATCCACAAAGAAAGTGACCAAGGGAAGTGTATCTTGGAGACTCTTTAATGAAGAGTCTAATTATGAAGAAGAAGAGCCTCTGCTCAGGAACAAAAAGAAAAATCAAAGCTCTAAAAAGACTTCACCACCCCCACCAGTTGAGGTGGAGGAGAGTGAAAAAAGTGACCTGATCCAACAATAGCCGAGCATATAACTTTTGAGCAGTCGGCCTCTGTGCAACAAGAGTTTGAACATGCTGCATCTAAAGAGCATGATTCAGATCAGCCTGAGTCTGAGGAACATGAGTCTGGGTAACTTGAATCCGAGGGACCATCAACTGATTCCCCTTCTGCTGAGCCACAAGATGACAAAGACTCTCCGATTTGGGGACTATGGTCAAATGCAAGAATCCTGAAGTCCGAGATAGCACTAGATGGTAGATTCCCAAAGCTCAGAAAATCTTCTTTGATGGGATTCGCAGAACCAACAGAAGAGCTGTCAAGAGGCCAATCTTTAAGGAGAAGAGAATCATCACTAATGGGTTGAGCAGGTACTCAGAAGTGGAGCAAAAATTTCATGGCTATAATTTGGGCTGGACTACATGAGGAGAAAATTCATTCTGCCCTACGCTAGTTAGGGAATTCTATGCGAACTACCAAGATCACTTAGAAAACATGTGCAAAGAAGGAGAGAAATCAGCTGACCAACCTTTGTTGGACGAAGTTCCGATACAGGGTGTAATGGTGGATATTTTTGAAGCAACAATCAATAGGTTCCTTCATGGCCCAAACTTCACTCCCCAGGCCACTTCACCTACTTTCTACGCCCGGTTGAAGCATCAGGAAAATCAGTGGAATTGGTTATCCACACTCATAGTCGATGGAGAACCGGAATGGCTAACAAATCCGAGCGAAACGATCTTCAAGGCCTCCCTAAATTTAGAGGCAAGATTTTGGTGGGGTATTTTTCGTACTTGGTTGATGCCCAAAGATGGTGATAATATTCTCGGGGATGATAGAGCAATATTAGTCGAATGTTTTGTGGCTAATCTCAAATTGAATTTTGGAGAGATTATTGCTGAAGAGATAAAAATTTATGTCTTGAGGTCTGATACAGCATATCCCTTCCCTTGTTTAATTACAAGGTTGTGCAGGGAAGCAAATATGCCAAAGATTGTAGGGCTAGAAGAAGAACTCCTTGCCAAGAAAACCCATATTCCTATAAAAAATGAGGAAAATCAGCCGAGGCTAATATTTGACAGGGGCGCAGAGATTCCCACTAACCTACCGGTCACAGGTAATAGTTCAGTGCCTAATGTATAGATGCCTGATTCTGAAGTTGTACCTCCAACATCCGCAATAATGGCAGAATCATCAGTGCCCAGAACTGAGACAATTCCTCCACCTGCAGTGTCTACAACAGAACTTGCCTTCAACCTTATGAATTTTAGAAAAGTAGCAAAACAGTCCAAGTGGTGCGAGGCTCAGCTTAAACTCTTTGCCAAGCAATTTGCAGCTGCAATGGACAAGAGGGTTAAGGCTTTACTCGAGCCTTACAAGGCTCTATCGGGCCAGATTGATGAATTGGAGACCCGCTTCAATGCTCAGTTGAGAGAGAGGTATGCTCCATAGATGGCATTATTCAGATCAGACCTAGATAAAGTAAAGGCAGAGGTTGGAAAGCTACAACATCACCACTTTATAGCGTCAGTAGACCCGGTAGCTGAGGAGTCTGAGGGAGAAATCCCGATACTTGATCTCATAGAAGAGCTAGTGAAGAAAAGAAAAAAATGAGAAGAAAGGCAAAGGAAAGAGAGAGAGGCCCGACAGTGATGAAGAAAGAAAAGTACAGAAGAAGGAAAGAAAGAAGTCTGAAAATGAGGAGATAAACAAGGCAAGGATTGAGTCCTTAGCGGACAATGAGAGATGGGAGGCAACCATCCGAGAGAGAGCAGTAGGTGCCTCCACTAGTAGGCCTTGAGATACTGATAGACCAGCTGCACTAGAACAGTTTGAGGCTCCTGATGGAGAGGCAGCGGTAGGGTCAGGAACCCATGACCCCCGGGATTGATCCATTCCAAGTATACTCTAACCCTTAGTTCAGATTTTCTTTGATTTTAAGTTGAGGGTGTAGAGTAAATTATTGTTGTAAAATTTTGTAGCCGATTAGGAGAAATACTTGTACTTGAGGCAGTTGAATTATTTTGTGATTTTTGTACACCTCTTCAAGTGGTCTACTCCTTTAACTGTGTGATTTGTATTCAAGTGTGACCACTGTGCATATTTGTATGACATTAGTTTTAGTTACATAATAATCATTGCTAAACAGCTGCATGAAATGAATGAGTCATAGCTTATGATATACGTTTGTGCCATGTGTGTGTGAGCAACTACTTAGTTTCCTTTGTATGTTGAAGCCAGAACTTGCCCGGTTAGTCTTACCTTGGTTGAAGGATAGGGGTTAGGAAAGGATCATAGGCCATTTTGATATTAGCTCACTTTAGCCTAAATGACCTTCCCTATGTGTATAATATCCCTTGATCCCTGTTTTGAGCCTAATTAGCCTATTTTTTTGTATGACACCTGTCACCTTCCCATTTAAATCACAATGAACATATTTTGGCCCTGGTCCTCCTTGGACACTATGCACCTTGACTTAGGCAAAAGGCCTAAGTTGAGGGTGGATATCATAGGGGTGCGTGATATAGAATGAGTATGAAGAAATGTAGCATAAAATAAAAGAATAAAAAGCTGGGTGCAGAGGAAAAGAGCAAGAAAAAAAATAGTAAAAAAGATTAAGTAATTGAGAAAAGACTGCACCCATCCTAAATAAGTGTGATCAAGAAAAGAGAAGAGCGAAAAAGGCTAATGAGTGTAACCCCAAAAAGCTAGTGTAGTGTCAAGGAGTCTTATTCACTTTAAATACCATCGAGTATCCTACAAGCCCCTATTTTGCATTACAAGCCTAAGAGAAGTCCTATAGTGATCCTAACAGACCTATCTAAAGATCTGGGTAATGAAAATAAGGGCAAGCCTATGGTACTTGGCATACACTGATTGGAACTTCATTCTGAGAGTGAGTTTTTTTATTGTCTCCATGGTTACATATATAATTCCTGATATGAGATGAGGGGGATGTCTTTGCTGTAAGGGCACACTGGTTATATTGCTAGTTACTGACTTGTTCGGGTAGTGTAATACTGGTTTATGCATGGTTGTTATAACTGAATTGATGTCGTATCTTGAACCCTGTGTGTTGCATTGATGTTCTTTATTGTTCTTGAATTGAGTGACCTTGGAGATGGTGAAAGTGTTTTGAGATAATGTGGATGATTGACTGCCAAATGTACTTTATAATCTCTTAGTTGTGTTGAGTTGCTTGAGGACAAGCAATTGTTTTAAGTTGAGGGTGTTGATGTGTGAGCTAATGCTAACATATTTGAGGCTGTTAACTAAGAATAATTGTGAAGTCTTAAGCAACTTTTATCATTTTTGATTGATTTATGTTTGATTTTGCAATTTAAGCTGATATGATAGAGAACCAACAAGAATGGAAGAAAAGAAGTAGAAATCTGAAGACAAGTGTAGCTGACTATATTTATGATAAGTCGTCAACCCTGTGATAAGTTATCAAGTTCGTCGTCAGCAGTAAACAGAGAATTGGCCTAAGTTGAAAGATGTGATGATATTTTGTGATAAGTCGTCAAGGGTCTGATAAGCTGTCAAGAATGTCGTCAGCCAGAGGCAGCACAGGAGAACTGAAGTAGAGCTTTGACGACATTTTATGATAGACCGTCACGAAGCTGATAAGTTATCAAGTTTGTCGTCAGCCTTAAACAGGAAGAGCCAGAACTAAAGAAGGAGCTGACGACATTTGTGATAAGTCGTTAGCCTCCTGATAGGCTATCACAAATGTCGTCACCTAATCTGAGGGATTTCTGAATTCTATTATTTTGTTTCCATAATTAAGGTGAACTATTTAAAGATTTGTTTTAGGGTTTTCTAAGAGATTTCCGCACATTGAGTTTTGAGAATACTTTTGATATTTTCTCTCTAATTTCTTGGCTAGAACAAGAAAATACTTTGAAGAGATTATCATCATTATTCTAGGATTTTTCTTTGTGATCTAATCTGCGATTCACTAGTTATTATTCTTCTTGTGGTAAGTTTAACTTTCAAAGCATGAATACAACTTGTTGTTTTGATTTTAGCATTATGAGTGGCTAAATTCCTTTAACCTGAATTATGGGATCTAGGGTTAGGTCTTGATAAGGTGCTAAGTGTTTAAGATTCAAAAGGTGGTAGGATTAACGTTTGTTGGTTGCAAACAATAGATAACACCTTCTTTGGTTTGCTTGAGAAAGAAATCAAATATAGTGGGAAACGAGTTATCAACAAGGACTTGGAAATACTCCGTTTAATAATTAGCGCTATAACAAGGTTGGGTAACCTGAGGTAAAATCTGGGCAGTGAATATAAATTCCCTAAGTCCGAGAGGATTAGGTAAGTAAATACTTAAGTAGGTCGAGAGACATTGAAGCATAACTTCGATAAAGATAACTTGTTTTTCTACCTACTGTGAGAATCCTGAACCACTAGTAGCATCTGTCAAGTACCAAAATCCCTAGTGAACATGATTCTGGTTTTTCATAAACTCTTGTTTACGAACAGTGAAACTAACGTAACCAAAAATTACTTGTTAAACTAAAAACCCCCAATTTCTGGAAATATCCAACTATCAGTTGATTGATTTGCAAACGAATTACGTTCACACCATATTTCCTGTGGGATTCGACCCCAACCTAGTTGGGTTTTATATTGATAACGATCGCTTACATTCTCATTGAGAGGTGTAGTTTGAGCGTTATCAATTATAAAAGGTGAATATGAGCATGTTCACCTATCATGTGATATGTTGAAAAGATGCATCGATATAAGATAATTACATGTACATTTATTGTCAAACTCCAGTTTTCCATTCATAATGTTGGTTGCTCAGTAAAATTGAGTTAAGAGAATAATTTTCAGATTGTGTAATCAAGAAAATTCATCTTGATGATGATTGTTTAACATTGAATGTCTTTGATAAATAGCTAAACTATTGCTGATGAGAATAAAGCTGCATGTATTGATTTGAAATATAATATATTATACAAAAATACTTGTATGTATTAACTCCCCTCAAAGTTGGTTCTGATTTAGGAACCACACATTATTCATCTAACAGTTTTGATGTGCGATATACGATTAATTAATATACCTTGATACACAAAGATGAATTCCTTAAAGAAGCTGGAGGATGCATGTTATTTTTTCTAACATAAAGGGGAGATATAAGCAGCTATGAAATAGGTTAGGAATTATCATCAAATCCTCATTCAAAAGATAATTCAAGTCAAATGTCGGAAGCATCTGTAAGCTCAAATCGAATCTCATATTTAAGCTGCAAGTGCTCCTATTTTGTATCCCTAAAGGACAAAGTCTATGCATCTATGAAACGTGGTAGACCAATCGATTTTAAATGAAATAATCTTTAAAAAGAATGAGGAGCAAATAATCATAATAAGAAGGTAATGTGCTCTTGAAGTGCCTACGACATAACACTTCCTGAAACATTATGAAAGGTTCAGGTACCTGAAAATAATGAAGTGATGAGATCTCAAAAATGTTATGCCACACTGTGAACCGATGCAAAATGATATCTTATTGATAATATCTTTGAAACAATATTAGTGCAATTTTATAAAAAACTACGAGGATATGAAGTCTATATTTATTTAAGCATGCTAAAGTAGAAACATTTATCAAGTGACATGAAAGGATGCATCTTGGTAAGTGTAAAACTTATATGATTTGAAGTCCAGACACTTGAAGATGTCACATATGAAATATTGAATATTGTCACTTGACAAAATTTATATGAAAACTTTTTAAGGATTCAAAATGTTTAAAGCATATAAAAGTTTCTGGGAAACTTATTTAGAATCCTTATATTGTATAAGCTTATAGCTTGAAAATTATTGGAACTCTTGGAGAATTTTCAAAAGCCATAGATTATTTGCTGAAATAAGAAATATATCAATTTGAATTGGTTATGAATTACCATATCTTAGTGCAATTAGTGAACTCATATATCTTACAAATACTACAAGGGCTGATATAACATTTTTAATTAATTTGTTAGTAAGGTATAGTTCTGGTCCTACTAGGAGATATCAAAATGGGATCAAACACATGATCTTATTTTATGCTAAAAATTCCAGTCTCGATCTTGCTAATTATGTATAATGATGGGTATTTATTTAACCCGCATAAATCTCGATCCCAAACATGTAATGTGTTCACATGTGGAGATACTATCATATCTTGGAGATATACAAAGAAGTCTATCTAGCCACATTATCGAACCATGCTGAGATAATAGTTATTCATGAAGCAAGCCGAGAATGTGTATGGTTGAGGTCCATGATACATCTCATTCGAGAAAAATATTGTTTGAAATGTAACAATGTATCCATAATTTTATACGAGGATAATGCAACATGCATAGCACATCTTAAAGGAGGATTCATAAAAGGCGATGAATGAAACACACTTCATCATAGTTTTTCTATACACATGAGCTACAAAAGAATGGTGATATTAACATGCAACATATTCATTCGAGTGACAATATGACTGATTTATTCACCAAGTCTCTTTCAACTGCAACTTTCAAGAAGATGATACACAAGACTAGGATGCAAAGATTCAAGGATGTTCTCATCAGGGGGAGTAAATATGCGTGTACTCTTTTTTCCTTTCAAGGTTTTGCCCCACTGGATTTTTCTTGTAAGGTTTTTAATGAGGTAGCCAAAATGCGTATTATTAGAGATATGTACTCTTTTTCTTTATTAGATTTTTTTCCACCGAGTTTTTTCAAGTAAGGTTTTAACGAGGTACATTATCTATCAATTAGACATCAAACTGAGTTTTTTCTCGTAAGGTTTTAATGAGGCACATTATCTATCAATTAAACATTCAAGGGGAGTGTTATAAATGTATTTACATTATAGTGAATGTCTATCAAGAATATAGATAAGATCTATTTGATATCTATTAGGATATGAAGTATCTATTTTTTAGAGAGAAACTAGGAGTATTTTTCCCCTATAAATAGAAGAGTTTTGTTCATTATATCATCAATCTTATGATCTCTCATCCCTTAGGAGAAATAAGAATTACTCTTTATTCTCTCTCTACTCTTCTTCTTCATTCTTTATTATTTTATAACAAAAATAAAGTTTTGCTAATGTTTGTATGTGAATTTATTTTTTGAAGAATCAGGATTGAGCATGTATGAATAAGAAAAGCAAAATACCAAAACCAACCCTCTGTGGGGCTTTAAAAAATGCTCTAAATTAATTATCATCAATTAATTAATTTGATTAGTAGGATTTGGCAAAACCCATAATATAACATATAATTTTTATTATTATATATATTATATAGAAGAGTGAGCTATAGAGCGATCAAGGGCATTATAGTCATTTCACAATACAAATTCATCATTCAAAATTCATCTCTTTTTGTGGGCTCCATTTTTCACTCAATCTTTTTTCTCTTCTTTAAAATGCACTACTTCTCACTTCTCACTTTTCACTTTAACTATAACCCAAAAGAAAATTATCAAAATAATTACAATTTAATGTTTATTATACTATTTCAAATAAATATCATTTTAACAAGTTTTGAATTTCAATTGCCGCATTTAGTTAACAATTATTCAATCAAAAAAATTATAAAATTTTATTCCAAGTTGTTTTTTGTTAATAAAATGTTAAAATACTCTCAAATTGTATATGAAAAGACCTCCCTATTTAATACACTACTTGAAAATAATTTGAAAGAAAATTTTAAAAAAACATATAGTCATTTCATATATGTAGCATGAGAAGTATTATAATGTAGGAGTATACTACATCTATGAGCAAACTTAGTTTGATGCTTTTTTCGATTCACAAAAAATTCAATGTTACATAAATTTAAAATACACGAATATATAATTAAGAATTCTTTCAATAAACAAAGAAAGGAAAAGAGTGAAAATTATGAGAGGTAAAAAATTTCTATTAAAAAGGAACTAAATTTTTTAAAACAATTGAAAATACTAAAGAAGTATAGCTATATATTTTAAATTTAATGAGAAAGTATATAAACGAGTGAGCTATGGGACGATCAAGGGCATTGTAGTCATTTCACAATACAAATTCATCATCCAAAACTCATTTCTTTTGTGGGTCCCAATTTCCACTCAATCTTTCTCTCTTCTTTTAAATGCAATACTTCTCACTTTAACTATAACCCATAAAAAAATTCTCATAATAATCTACAATTTAATGTTTATTATACTACTTCAAATAAATATCATTTTAACAAGTTTTGAATTTTAATTGCTGCATTTAGTTGGCAATTATTCAATCAAAAAGATGATAAAATTTTATTCCAAGTTGTTTTTTGGTAATAAAATTGTTAAATGCTCTCAAATTGTATATGAAAAGACCTCCCTATTTAATACACTACTTGGAAATAATTTGAAAGAAAATTTTAAAAAACATATAGTCATTTCATATATGTAGCATGAGAAGTATTATAATGTAGGAGCATACTACATCTATGATCAAACTTAGTTTGATGCTTTTTCTGATTCACTAAAAATTCAATTTTATATAAATTCAAAATACATGAATATATAATTAGAATTTTTTTCAATAAACAAAGAAAGAAAACGAGTGAAAAGTATGAAAGGTAAATAATTTCTATTATAAAGAAACTAAATTTTTTAAAACAATTGAAAATATTAAAGAAGTATAGCTATATATTTTAAGTTTAATAAGAAATTATGTTATAAATAATATTTATTGGATAATTTGATCAATTTTTAAATTTGTGGTGTACAATCTTTTTAAAAATAAAATAAAAAATTTTAAAACCTATATAACAATACTATAAATCAAGTTAAAAAAATTAATATATTGTAAATTATCATGTAAAGTGTCAAATTTGATAATTATTATTACAAAGTAATTGAGAATTCTGAAATATTACTAAGATCTAAAAAAACATAATGAAAAAGAAAAATAATATATGAAAATCTGTTTCTTTATTTTCATTAATCAAAAGGCATATTTATATTTTTTTCATCTAAGAAAAATTATAAAATATTTAATTGACAAAATATTACTTATTAAATAAAATAAAATGTTGATACATCATCTAGTAACTGAAAGAAAAGACGAGGCAAACTTGCGACTCAGTTTCACAAGTACATATATCCACGTTGTGCCCTAACTTCGAAGCCTGTCTTTCGGTCCCAGACCCAAACACATCCATCTGCTCTGACAGTTACACAACATTTATTCCTCCAATAAAAATATATATATTATAATATGTAATACCGAAACTACCCTTTTCCGTTATTCTTGTCTTCATCAACTTCCTCAACCTTTGAACTTTTCCTTGTCCAGGTCCCCTCCCTCCACTCCACCCCCTCAACAATTTTTTTCCTTTGTCTTTTTCATGAAGGCGTGCTCACAAGTTTCTTGTTTTGCTATACATATATTGTTGTTGTCCATTGTTTTCTTGATATTTTGCCTTTTCTAATTGGTGGGGACTTGGGGGTTACAAGGAAACGGAAAGAACAAAAACATTGCTCTGATATTTATCAAGATTCAGTTTAAGGTACATGCCAAATAAAGCAAGCTGTCTTTCTTTTTTGTTTTACGTCTCATTGTGGTTTTGTGATGATGAGATATACCTGGAATAAATTGTCCATTTTGTGATTGTTTGTTTCTTTTCGATTTAATGATGATCTTGCAACTTTATCTGGGTAATGCATAATGTTGTGGTTAATTAATTAGGAATGTGGTGGATTTGCATTTTTATAAAATCCATATTCGGGAATTTTTTCTCAACTTGCTGATTTGTGTCATTTCTTGATTGTCTACTACATCTTTTTGGTAAGAAATCAAAGAGAAGGGTGGTTCGTAGATCAGTGTCCTATATCTATGGTATTTGACATTTCTCGTTGATGGGGTTTCTACGATTATTTTTAAAAATTTGCAAGTATTTATATGATTATATCTCTAGTGATTGTGTTAAGTTTGTTCAGAAACGGTTGTGAAGGGAAATTATGCTTTCATTAATTGATGATCTATTAGTGTGTTTCTGCGTGAACAGAACTCTTTTGTCTTGCCTTAGTTTTTGGTTATGGTACCTTAGTCCAGTATGAGAAAAACTGCTCTACGATATTTTTTTTTTTTTTGCTTTTATTACTTGTGAACTGAGTAGGAAATTGATTTTATTTATAGCTCAAATATAGTGTGCTTCTGTTTTTGACTACTAATTTGTGCTTTTCTTCAAATCTTTTCAACTTTTTGAAACAAATTCTAAATTAGTTAATAAAAAGAATTTCCCCTTCTCAAATTATATGAGATCATCAGCCTTTTTCTCCATAATTGATTTGATATTATCTTTATTTTCTAGCTCCCCTCTTCTGCTAGATGCTTTGAAATGGGGAAGAAAGGAAGCTGGTTTTCCGCAGTGAGAAAGGCTCTTGGTTCGGGTAAAAAAAAGAAAGACAAGGTAGTGGATGGATTCAATGCCATCTTATTTCCCCTTTTGGTATTTTATATTCTGTAGTTTCTCGGGTAATTGTTTAATTCTTTTTGCACCAGAAAAAACACAAATCTGAAAAATGGTCCAGAAAACAACAGAACGACGAATTGGATTCTTCAAATGCAGAAACTGCATTAGTAGTGAGTGCTGCACCCCCTTTCCCTCTTCCTCCTCCTCCTCCTGTAGAGAAGATGAAATTGATGGAAGCTGAGAATGAGCAGAACAAGCACGCCTATTCAGTAGCTATTGCCACTGCTGTTGCTGCAGAAGCAGCGGTTGCCGCTGCTCAAGCCGCTGCTGAGGTCGTTCGGCTCACAGCTGCAGCCTGTAACTCGGGTAAATCAAAGGAAGAGATTGCAGCTATAAGAATACAAAAAGCATTTCGAGGATACTTGGTAGGATGTCTAACTTCTGCTGTAATTTAAGCTTGCATAACATGATCACCCATTTGGTCTTCTTTTGAACTTCAACCTTGGTTAGTTGGTTCCATTTCTATACCAGCTGAAGGGCTATCTTATTCCTTTCCATTATTTCTCTAATTTCGTTGCTTCTTCTTTTTCCTTTTTTTGGTCTTGTCTATAGACTTACCGGGAGTTTGAATGATGTTGTTTTACTTGGTGTTAGTTTAACGTAGTCCAAAAATGGCAAAAAATGCTCAGTATGAGGCCACCTCTTAAAGGGGGAACCCCTAAATTGCAATATTTTCAGTATAGAGTCATCATAATTTTGCAACATTAAAAATAAAACTCTTTAACTTTTTTCATGAACTTGGCGAAATTTATGATTTCTAGGGCCCTGGTAGTTAGTGTACTGAAGAATCATATGCTGGTATTTCAAGTTTGTTGATTATAAATCAGTTCATGCCTCACTCTCCTTGAATAAATACTGAAAATAGTTTTTCATACACTATATTTTTCCTATTTTATACAGGCTAGGAGAGCGTTGAAGGCCTTGAGAGGATTAGTGAGGTTGAAGACAATGATTCAAGGGCAATCTGTCCAGCGACAGGCCACATCCACCTTAAAGTGCATGCAGACTCTAGCTCGTGTTCAATCTCAGGTTCGTGCTAGAAGAATTAGGATGTCAGAGGAGAATCAGGTGCTCCAGAGGCAGCTCCAACAGAAGCATGAGAAAGAGCAGGAGAAGCAGAAAACTTCTTCTGTAAGTACCTATTTTATACCGATGGTTTGCGTGTATGCCATTTGTTTCTGACAATATCCTTGAGTTCTACATCATGTTTCATCATCGTCTGCTTCAAAATTTGAAATCTGCTTATGGTTATACCCTTGTTTTATAAGTAGTTTTTCTTCCTTCCCCCTAGAGGTGGTTTTATCTTGGTTTCTCTGGAAAGAAATATATACTATTTGGTCATGGTCTGTGCATTTTGGCTGAATGTTTGCATTTTGCAGCTGTCTGGAAATGATTGGAATGACAGTACACGGTCTAAGGAACAAGTTGATGCAAACCTCCAGATGAAGCAGGAGGCTGCCATGAGAAGGGAAAGGGCTTTGGCTTATGCATACACACATCAGGTACATTCTTTTATTCAGTCCTATCTACAAACTGAATGCTGGAATGCTAGATACTTTTTCCATGCGCTCTATTTTAAGACCAAATCTTTGTCTGGAACTACAAAAGAAAACTACAAAAATATTATTATATTTTATGTAGTTTCATCCCTGAATAACTTTTGCTGTTCTCCATCTTTTATTTCATCAAATTAAAGCAGATAAGTAGTTTGAAAATTGAAGTTTATTGTAGTACTTTTAAAGCTCTTGTTTACAGAGGTGGTATATCTAACTTGGAACATAGTTCTAACTTGTCCTGACATGTCAAATCTGTAAATACAGATGTTTCAGACTTGTTTGAATGAAACGTTGATTTATTTGACTTTTATGTTAAAGAAAACCTTCGAAAAGCCTCCGAAACTAGTCAATAATAGGATTCCTCTTTGCTTCAAGGAATTCCAAACAACAGTTGTGTTTATTGATTTCCTCTTTTCCCTGTAGTATTTCCTTATTCTTTTTCCTCCATAAATGGTTTGTTTTAAGGACGAAGAGATTTCTGGCATTTTCCTTGCTGAAAACAATCTAGAATGTATCCAGTTATTTATACTAATGATTAGTAGAGTTCCTGAATAATTAATCCCTTGTTACATGATTTAAATTATTGAAAAATGTAATATGGAATCATATACTTTTACAACAGCCAACACGGAGGAATCCTTCAAAATCTACAAATCAAACATTTATGGACCCAAATAATCCCCACTGGGGCTGGAGCTGGTTGGAACGATGGATGGCTGCACGGCCATGGGAAGATAAATGTGCATTAGATAAAGAACTTAACAGTGACGAGGCCGCTGCAAAGAGCCTAGCAAGCCATGCCACTGCTGCGGCTGCTATCACTCATCCTGATTTCCACCTTGACAATAGGCCTTCTCCAACCGCTCATATAAAAAGCCGCCCTCCAAGCCGCCAATCATCATCAACACCCCGATCAAAGACCGGGAGAATAAGGCCACCAAGCCCTAGGGTAAGTAATGTGGATGATGACGCTAGAAGCATGATGAGTGCACAGTCAGAGCGCTGTAGGAGGCATAGTTTTGCTGGTTCATTAATTAGAGATGATGAAAGCCTAGCAAGCTCCCCAGCTGTTCCAAGTTACATGGAAGCAACAGAATCAGCAAGAGCCAGGTCCCGCTTACCAAGTCCTTGGGATTTCGAAAAGAATGGGACACCAGAGAAGGGAACAGATAGTACTTCTGCGAAGAAGCGATTGTCATTCTCGGCATCTCCTGGTGGTGGACCAAGAAGACACTCTGGTCCACCAAAGGTAGAGATATAAAGTGTCCAAGGCATCCTGCTGAAAGGAGCACTTCAGATAGCAGGGAAATGAACAAGTTAGACCGTTTATTTGACTTGTCATTTCTGAAACTATTCTCATGGGTGTGCATATTGAATAATGGTGAGCTGTAAGTAACTACAGCAGGGACGGAAGAGAGTGGAGGATTGTGGCGTTGTATTTGAGTCATTTTTCCATACCAACGTGTTTCTAACCTTATGCCTTGCTATATCCAACGTTTGTGTGCTATTGATCATGAGTAGCGTCATTTGCTTTATTAGTGATGGTGTTCCTGGGTGTGCTCTTCTTTTTTCTTTCTTTTTCCTCTCTTCTTGAGTGCAACATTGAAAATTTTAGATATCGATACTTTCCAGCCATTCTGGTGTTACTGTATACGTGGTAATTCCTTTTTCCTCTCTTCTTGAGTGTAACATTGAAAATTTTAGATGTCGATACTCTGCAGCCATTCTGGTGTTACTGTATACGTTGTAATTCTGTGTCAGTGTGTGATGATAGTACCTTGTTAGGTTAACGTATGAAAGCTTATTTGTCTTGCCATTTCCTTGCACAATTTATTGTATGTTTGCCCTGAAACAGTGGAAACAGTGGAAAATAGGAGTGATTTTCATTCATTGTGTGATTCAACTACGAAATAAAAAATTTCATTCAGTTGTGTAATTCAACTAGTAATAAATAAAAATGTTGTGTAATTCAACTAGTAATAAATAAAAATAAGATCAGAGATATTTATAGAAAGAAAATGGGAGCCGCCTCAGTAATTTTTATCAGAAACCAGAACTCACATTTGAATAATACTGTATTATTTAATTATGGATGTTCATAACTTCTAGATATATTATTATTTTTGTTCTTTACATTGCTGTTTCTGTTTTTGATTTTACAAACATACTGTCAACACGAAACTCATAAATTAAAGGTATTTTACAAGCATACTGTCAACACGAAACTCATAAACTAAAGGTAAAATTAACTCGGAAACTCATAAATTAAAGGTATTTTACAAACATACTGTCAACACGAAACTCATAAATTAAAGGTAAAATTAACTTGGTAACTAAATTGTGGTGGTGGTGAGTTTCTCTTCTGTTCTGTTGGTTGATTTATAAAATTTTAATTCTTTGAATACAAAATTACAACCAGTAATATGCTTTTTTTCTCCATACTCAAGGCTCAAACTTAAGACCTCTAGTTAAAGGCGGAGCATCACTACACCACAACCCATGTTGGTATTAAATTTCTTTTTTTTTTTTTATATCTATAATCTATAATATATGATGATATCATGTTTGCACAGCTATTCTTGCATCCAACAATATCAAAGAAACACATAATGTAACTAAAGATGAGGAATGTAATATAGGGAATGAAGAGAAGAAGATTGCCTTAAAAATTCAAGCAGAGGATCAGAAATTATGAGCCACAAATATTTACAGCAACACATGAAATTGACAAATGCGAGATCAAGTAACCTTCCTGAAAGCTTTAGAAGAGACATCAATATGATCTTTGTACGGACTAGGTCAAAGAGATAAATTTTTGTTGCATCCTTTGTCTCAAATTAAGTGTCTTAATTTGATTAAGCATGAAGTTCCAAAAATATAAAGAAATTTTTGGATCTTGTGATCTTAAATAAAAGATGTATATAGTCATTAAAATCTTGTGATCTTAAATTGGTCATTTAAATTAATAAATATTTAATACTATGTTGTCGAACAAGTTTTGCTATAAGTACTTTAAAACCTCTTTTTAACAGGAGTGTGTATATAAATTTGCATAGAGCCTGTAAAACTCATTCAGTATTTTACCTATTGTAAAATATGCAACTTTGAGTATATGAATTTCACATGAATAAAACACTTGATATCTCGTACCACTATATAAAAAGTTAAATACTTGCAAGTCTGAAATCACGTATATTTTAATCATAAAGTGGAAGACTTCATGCTATAATATCTTACAATGAAAGTGCAATACACTATTTATTTGATTGTTTTAATCAACACAAAAGTTTGGTATTTTTTAAATTACTAACCAGACATACTAAATATTTTCAAACAACATTTACTATATATGCACATATGAGGTTCATAAGATAAGTATTTCACTTTTTTTTTTTTTTTTTGCTTTTAGTTGGTGTTTACTTATTTTAAAGTTAATTGCTATTTTTAAATAATTTTATTCTTTTATATATAATTTTAATTATTAACACGAGACACACGTACAAATCACATACACTTGACTAGTGTAAAAGAAAAGGTCTTATTGCCTCTACTAACCTTGTTTCATCATTTTAGCAGGGTAAGGGGCTACTGCCTCTACTATATCCAGGAAGTTATATGGTATAACCTCGATAATGGGTGATTTTATTTTTTGTTTCTCATAAAAAAAGTTTTAAAGACTAGACTTTCTTCCTTTTATATATAGTACAAAGTACATTTTTCGCTCTTTCACTTCAAATGTTATTAAATTTTTCATGTGTCAACTTCTATTTTTATTTCTTTATTTTTTCTCTTTTTTATTTTTTCGTGATTTTTGATTTTTCTCTTTTTTTCTTATTTTAATTAATTTATCTCAACCTTTATTTTTGTTATACTTTTTCTCTTTTTCTCAAACATTATTGATTTCTTCATCTCTTTTTCTTTTCTTTTTAAAATTCATTTGTTTCAATCTTTTTTTTTATTTTAATTTTTTTTATCATTCTCATTTGTTTCTTTTTTCTTAAACTTTATTTTCATATTTTTCTTCTGATTTTTATTTTTTTCAATCTTTTTTTTTTATTCTTAACCTTTATTTTTTTTTACTTTTTTTTCTCAATCTTTTTTTTAGTTTCACTATTTTTTTTCTTCTCTTTTTTTCTTTGCTCTCAACTTCTATTGTATTTTGCTAATAAATAGAAAGTTGGACAATCTGCAAAGGCTTCTTTTCTTTGATATCAAAGTAAATTTAAGAGCATGAATTGTTGTTCGGATGTTCTTTGGGAGTTCTAGAACATTTCATAAATCAACACATAATGTGGTAGTGTCAACACTTGCCCATTGGGTGTAACTTATTTTTTAGGAGGTTCTTGGGCTAAGTCTTGTCTTAGAGGCAAGACTAATAGAACATCTCATGAATCAAGACACAATGTATTGATGTCAACTCTTTCTAATGAGGTGTAACTTGTGGGCTAAGTCTTAACTCTAAGACAAGAGTTATAGAACATCTCATAAATCAAGACATAATGTGGTAGTGTCAACTTGTCACGACTCAACTTCTCAGGTCATGATGGCGCCTATCATAACCCGCCAGTAGGCAAGCCAGTCCGTAGTTCAGAACGCCTAGTAACGAACTACTCAATAATATAAGGAAAAGAATGTGGAATATATGAAATAAAGATTAATATATAGAAGAGTCCCAAAACTTGGTGGTATTACTACACATGCTTATAATATAAAAAGATTACAAAAGTAAATATCAAGAGAAATACAATGATACAACTTATCTCCGAATACAACTTAGAGACTAGTCTAATACATAAGAGAGAGATAAGTAATGCTTCAAATGTCAGGAGCTCAGTCTAAGTCTCTAAACCAGGGTTGTTCGCACGGTGCACACATCAACGGCGATAACTCGTACTATGATCTACAGGCTGCAAAAGTGTAGTACGAGTACCAAACAAATGGTACTCAGTGGGCTACTACCAACTGGGCTCCGAAGATAAAGAAGATATATACAACATTTAAACAGAATGGAAACTACACCCAAGAGTCCAAAAATCATATGACAAGTCAATGAGATAATAAGGAACAACAATCTTGTTCATGTCCAAGAGTCTAACATAATAAAACTAAGGAAGTATCAGGGTGAATCATCCTATTCTACCTATATTCAATATATGTCAATGTTGTACCGTATATCCCAGGTCAACATATAAATAAGGATTGAAAGAAAAATATATATATATATATATATAGTAATATACAAGGCGAAGAAATGACTATATAACACGAACAATGAAGGAAGGGACATACGGTAGTATAATAGCTTTATATAACTATATATATATAGATATATATGCATATAAACATGAGGTCATCTCAAAGCATAACCTATATCATCATATTCTCATTTAAGACATCATTATAACACTTAAAAAGATTTAAATACTACCATACTCGGGATTTCTAATCCATATGGCTAGACATACAATAATCATGCATAATAATGCAATCATAAGATAGGAGAGACCGAAAATATACCTTAAATCCCGATACCGGGTCAATGGCCGATTTGTCATAAGCTAGACATAATAATGATCATAACAATGATAGCAACAATATCAATAATGGCGTGAATAACCGGCTACTCCGGATGACCAAATACCTAGCCGAGCCTATGCATACCCCCACCGCCCCAGGCTCGGAAGGTTCAATCAACATACGATAACACAAGACATATTCTTTAGCTATATCTATGCAACCGTCCCACACCGGCTAATAGAGATAGGTACATACTGGTGATAGGCGATGCACATGCAGGAATAAATGCAAAGTATACAATCAATATCACAACTCATCATATCTATCCTCATCAGGACCATCATCATCGTAGTCAACCTCTAGACTTTTTGAATCTCAATATATCATCAATATATCATCCTGCCTTGCTGGGTATCAATATTATCACAACAGTATCCTCCGACCTTATCAGGTATCAACATCATCACAACAGTATCCTCCGACCTTGTCGGGTATCAATACCATCACAACAGTATCCTCTGGATTTATCGGGTATCAATATCAACACAATAGTATCCCCTGTCCTTATCGAAAATCAATATCATCATAATAGTATCCTTCGACCTTGCCGGGTATCAATAGTATCACAATAGTATCCTTCAACCTTGCTGGGTATCAATAGTATCCTCCGGCCTTGTCGGGTATCAATATCATCACAATTACCATAACCGAATAAGATACACTAAAATACTCATAAACATAGACATATCACCATAGAATATCTATCTAGTCAATACTTCACAACTACTTGTTATTAGTTAACCAACACTTATTATAATAGAATCACTAGTTCACTAGTCATCACATAACCTCTGGTTGTTAGCCTAAATAATATCCCTACTCACGAGATAGAAACTAACCACTATTTATTAAATAGCCAACATCTAACATCTAGTCAAAGTTCATCACTAGACCAAAATTGCCATTTATCCACCATTTATTATTATCAACTAATCATATTATATCTGTTAATCATTACTAAACAATACCTTACTACTTGTCACCTAACCATCTTTTATTAACTGACACCATTCATTAACTAACCATCGTTATCTACCATATTTCAACTACGCAACATTCATTAACTAATACATTAGATTCTTAGCCATCAAATGCTATAGTCCCCTAATAGACAACTAGTTACCACATAGCTTAACCGTCTAACAAGAAGAGTAGTCATAAGACCACATTTAAGATATAATAACATTATTTATAATGGTAAATAATCATGAATGTACTACATCTATGCATGCCATCACCAATATTCAATCAGTGGAATAACAAGCATCAAACCACATCTTCCTCTGTCCTATACCGGAGAGATGTTTATACAAACATATACATATTCATAATCATAAACTGTAATCATATTATTTATAATGGTATACAGTTTTTGGCTATTCAATCAGTATCATAACACATCCCTTGGCCCATTAATTTATCCAAAATAATCAAAATATCATAATCACGACCTTAGGCCCATATATATATTCGAGACTCATATCAATAATAATATTTATAAGCCGTAGCATAACTCTAACCATCTCACATATAAGAGGCATCTCATATATAGGAGGCATAATATTAATAAGCATGTAATCATCTTTCACACAAGAGGAATCTAACATCTAGGAGGCATAATATATATACATGTAATCTTCTATAGGACATCTTATATCAATAGGTCATACATCATAACTACAAGGAATATCACTTCTCTAGGCCAATTTATTTATCCAAGAGGAATATTGTCTCTATAGGTCCAATAATCATGACTAAAGGAAATAACAACTCTATAGGCCAATCATCAAGTCTAAGAGGAAATAGCATCCCTATAGGCCAATCATCAAGTCTAAGAGGAAATAACATCTCTATAGGCCAATCATCAAGTCTAAGAGGAAATAGAATCTCTATAGGATAATCATCAAGTCTAAGAGGAATAGCATCTCTATAGGCCACATAATGTATCTAGGAGGAATATCATCTCTAAATGACCAATATCACTTCCACAAGGAGTATCATAACATAACTCAAAAACCACAATCCGGGAACATCAATACAAGTTACCAAGTTATTAAGTAACCTTATTCTAAGGTTTACTAGCCTCATCTATGCCTAAAATCCGCACTAAGTTCACAAGACTTAACACAAGCTTAGGCCTAAGTGGGTCGAACGATCCTACTTCAAATCCACAGCTTCCATAATTAGGCAT
The DNA here is from genome assembly GCA_030864215.1 of Capsicum pubescens. Taxonomy (NCBI): domain Eukaryota; kingdom Viridiplantae; phylum Streptophyta; class Magnoliopsida; order Solanales; family Solanaceae; genus Capsicum; species Capsicum pubescens. Next base: position 174,719,805 of record CM061549.1, read on the forward strand.
ACTATGACCTAAACTAGGCTAAAGTATCTAGTTCATATTCTAGATGTAAAGTAAGCCATATTAAAGCCCAAGATAGTAACTTCAACTAGAAACAAAGGTACTCAAGGCAACTCTACCCAACTTACGGTTTCAAGACTACCACACTAGCCTAATAAGGCTAAATATATAAATCATGCTTTAAAAGCTAAAACCATATTCCAAACATAGAATTATATCATATCCATTCTATAACTAATCTAAACTAAAGAGGGAAGGAAATAGGATACAAAAGCATTATAAACATACCATCTTACGGGTCCAAAACCCTCATCTAATCCCCAAACATTAATATATCAAGGCCAAGTTATCCTACTCACAATAAAACCCAACATCCATATTCACATGCAATATATATCACATATCATCTATGAATAAAAGTAGACAGAAGCTTACCTCAAGGCCAAACCGCAAAATCTCACTTCATGCACCACATGCTCGTCTTCACTTTACAATCCTCACAATTCCATCACACTATCAAATCTATAATCTACTCATCAATACAAGTCTAATGATTCCATATTGCACTATTGTGCTTCATGTCCAAAAACAACACCAAAACCCCAAGTGGGTCCCACATATGGAAAACGAGTTTTCGAGACCAACCCAATGTTTACACATGAATAAAGAATAATAAATCTCAAAGAATACTTTGGGATAAAATTAAGCCGTAAGCTAAATTGGGGTTTCAGATCCAAAACAAAAAATTCAAGCTTGAATTCAAGAAATTCTTACCTTAATCTTGAAGATAATCGTGATACAAGATGATAATTAAGCTCTTAAGTGACCCCCCAAGAACAATTTTGGTTATTACACTCATTTTGGGATTTCTAGGTCTAAATAGTGAAGGGTAAATGCCCCAAACACGTCTTGGGGCCTTTATATAGCCCCTACAGGTACTTAGATGTCGCAATCGCGGTCCTATTGATGTGTGAGAAGATGCTAACACATTTGAGGCTTTTAACTAAGAATAATTGCAAGGTCTCAAGCAAATTTTGTTGTTTTTTATTGTTTTATCTTTGATTTTACAGTAGAAGCTAGGATACAAGAGAACCAACAAGGATGAAAGCAAAAGAGTTGAAATCTGAAGCAAATAGAAGAGAAGTGTTGCTGACGATATTCCTGATAAGTCATCATCCCTGTGATAAGTTATCAGATATACCGTCAACCTTTGATAGAGAATGGACCTCAGTTGAAAGTTATGATGACATTTCCTGATAAGTCATCAAAGAGTTGATAAGTCATCAGAGTCACCGTCAGCCTTAGGAAGAACATGTGAGCTGAGGTGAAAAAGTAACGACATTATCTGATATGTTGTCACATTTCTGATAGGTCATTAGGATTCATCGTCAGCCTTAAGAAGGAAGTGCTAAAACTGAAGAGGGAGCTGACGACATTTGTGATAAGTTGTCAGACTCCTGATAAGGTGTCACGAATGTCGTCGCCTAATTCGAGGAATTATTAAACTCTATGATTTTGTTTCCTTATTTAGGCTGAACTATAAAAAGTATTGTTCAGGGTTTTCTAAAGGGGTTCGGAACATAATTTTGGAACATACGTATTTTGTTATTTTTCTTTCTAGTTTATTGGCTAGAAAAACAATTAACTTTGAAGAGATTTTCATCAATATTTTGGGATTTCTATTGTGATCTAATCTGAGAATCACTAGTTACTATTCATCTTGTGGTAAGTTCATCTTTCAAATTATGAATACATCTAGTTGTTTTGCTTATTACATTATGAGTGGCTAAATCCCTTTAACCCGAATTATGGGATCTATGGGTTAAGTCTTGGTAAGATGCTATGTGTTTAAGATTCTAAAGGTAATAGGACTCCTTGATAATTCCAAGATTTTAATTATTGTCTATTGGTTGCAAACGATAGATAGCACCTGCTTTGATTTGCTTGAGATAAGAAATCAAATATAGTAGGAAGTGAATTATTGAAAGTGACTTGGAAAAAATAAAATTCCATTTAATAATTGATGTTGTAACAAGGTTGATTAATCTGAGGTGAAGTCTGGTTAGTAAATATAAATCCCTAAGTCCGAGAGGATTAGGTAATTAAATGCTTAAGTAGGTCGAGAGACATTTAGGCATAACTTCGATAAAGATAATCTGTTGTCCTACCTACTGTGAGAATCTTGAATCACTGTTAGCATTTGTCAAGTACTAAAACCCATAGTGAGCATAATTTTGGTTTCCATAAACTCTTGGTTACAAAAACTGAAACTAAAGTGACCAACAATTATTGGCTAATCTCCAAAACCCCCATTTTATCTTTTCGTATCATCTATTTGAATTCAACTTGTAGCTATAGTTTCAAATTAGTTTAATTGTCACTCACATTGTTCCCTGTGGATTTGACCCCGACTCCAAAAGTTGGGTAAATATATTTCCGAAGACCGCCTTGCACTAAATTGACGTGTAAGTTGAGCGTTATCAAAAATGGCGCCATTGCCGGGGAACAATTTGGCGTATTGAGTTGGTTTGAAATTTTTGCCTACTTGCTTCAATTCAAACTTGTAAATATTTATTTTTAGTTTTCTTTTATTTCTTGTGTTAGGTAGATTTTTATTTTAGTTTACTTATTACTTTGGCATCATGGAATGAACATGAGCTTGGTGGTTGGAAAACTTATCTTGATGATCCATGTCCATATTGTGATGGACCTTAATTTTGGCAAGGTTGTAGATATTCTCCCCAGAGAGAGATGTGTGCACCATCTCCATCCTACTGGGAGTATGATTGTTCTTTATGTGGTGGTCAAGATGGATATTGGAGTAATTTCCCAAATGCCCCTCCCCCTATTGCGCTAACCCAAATTCTAGTTCTTCCTATGAGTTTGATATGTCTTATGGTCAAGAAAAAGAAGAACAAAGAAACAGGAAGAGTGGCATTGAAGCTATGTTTCAATGAATGTTGGATCTCTAGAAAGAAACATATGATATCGTATGTCATATGCATTAAGACATGAAGCCAATCATTCCTGAAGAGATAGATATAAAGGTCAATCATTCAAAGCATTCTTCTATATTATGTTTAGATGATATCTTGTATGTGGAATCATTTAAAATAATAGAAGAGTGTGAAGATGAGGAAAAAGAACCCTATATTGATTTTAAGCTTGATGATGAGCAACCCTCGGTGATTTCCCAACCAACAAACCAACCATGGGAGATGATGCCAAGATTGAGGAAATGGTACTAGAGGCAAAAGAAGAAACCAAGCCAATCTCTTATAAAGACTCTATCCCAATTCGGGGTGAAGAGGTCGAAAAGGATGCAACTCCAAAATTAGGAAGAAGACCTCACTCGAATCACTTTTCAAAATTATTCTTGATGGATGTGATGAAAGTCGAATCACCCAAGAAAATGATGAATTTTGGAAATGAGGAGGAAAATTCCTACATTTTGGAGTTTGTCATGCCGAAAGGGTATAATACAACCCCAATCTTGAAGGCCAAGAAGCTTAAAGATCAATGTCCATTTAGTGGATTTTTAAGATTCTCACCATTGCCAAATGAGCCCACTTGAAAGTTTGGTGAAAAATTGGGCAAGCAGTTCAAGTCTTCTAAGTGGCGTGATAGAACTTTCCTTATCATGCTCTCACATTTGCCCAATGTACCTAAAAGATGTAAAGATCGAAAGATGGTTCGACGATTGAAATCATCTAAGTAGAGGGATAAAGGATGAAGTACTTTTAAGGTATCTTGATGAATTCTGAGTAGTCAAGATAACCTAGTCGTGCCGCGACATTAAATCAGGCGCTTCTTAGGAGAAAACCCAAGGTATTTTGTTGTTTGTATTCGTATTATGTGATTGACATCAGATCTTTGCACCCATGGTGCCACAGGTATTTTTCTGATTCTCTTGTTTTGGTTTGACGCATTAGGGACAATGTATGATTATAATTTGAGGGTGGGACTACTTGTGGGTGTTGATGTCCTCTTGGAATTTTCGTTGCCGTGCCTCTTTTCCCCGGAGTCTTATTCCTAGTAGAGCCGACATGTTTAGGCGTATTGTGATTTGTTGTAAAATGCTGTAGTTGACTAGGAGAAATACAAGTACCTTAGACAGTTAACATGTTTTTGTTAATTTTTGAACACCTCTCCAATGGTCTGTTTTATAACTGTGTGATATGCATTTATGTGTGACCACTGTGCATCTTATTATGGCATTAGTACTAGTGACATGATAACTATTGCTAAACAATTGCATGAACCGAATAGGTAGTAGATTGTGATGTACCTTTGTGCCATGTGTATATGAGATACTACCTAGTTTCAGTTGTGTGTTAAATCCAGAACTTGCCCGATTGGCATTGCCTTGGTTGTAGGATAGAGGTTTGGAAATGATCATATGCCGTTGTTGACATTAGTCTACTTTTAGCCTAAATGACCTTCTATGTGTAAATAATATCCCTTGATCCTGATTTTGAGCCTGAATGCCTATTCTTTTTATTATACCTATCACCTTCCCATTTGTATCACAATGAACCTATTTTGGCCCTGGTCCTCCTTGGACATTGTGCACTTTAACTTAGGCAAATATCCTAAGTTTAGGGTGGCTACCATAGGGGTGCGTGATATAAAATGACTATGAAGAAAAGTAGAATAAAATAAAAGAATAAAAAGCTGGGTGCGGTGAAAAAGAATAAGAAAAGAAAAGTTGTGAAAAAGGAAGAAATGATTGTTAAAAGGACCTCACCCATCCTGAATATGTGTGATCAAGTAAAAAGAAGAATAGAAAAAGGTTAATAGGTGAGACCCCAAAAGCTAGTGTAGTGTCAAGGAGGCTTAGTCACTTTAAATATCATTGAGTATTATACCAGCCCCTAGCCTACATTACAATCCAAAGAAAAGACCTATAGTGATACTAGCTGACCTGACTGAAAGTTTTGGTAATGAAAATAAGGGAAAGCCTATGGTATTCAGCATACATTGATTGGAACTTCATTCTGAGAGTGAGTTTATGGTGATTTTCCCTATGGTTACATATGTAATGTCTGATATAAGTGAAGTGAGACTTCTTTGTAGTGAGGGAACACTTGTAACGTTGCTAGTTGGTAAATTGTTTGGATAGTGTAATCTTGATACATACATGGTTGTTGTTGCTGAATTGATACAGTATCTTGATTCCTGTGTGTTGCATTGTTGTTCTTCAATAATATACACAGTTGTTCTTGAACTGACTGACCTTGGAGATGGTTAATATGTTTTGAGATAATATGGATGATTGACTGCCGAATGTACTTTGTATCCTCTTGGTTGTGTTTGAGTTGCTTGAGGACAAGCAATTGTTTTATGTTGAGGGTGTTGATGTGTGAGAAAACGCCAACACATTTGAGGCTTTTAACTGAGAATAATTGCAAGGTCTTAAGCAACCTTTATTGTTTTTGATTGTTTTATCTTTGATTTTGCAGTATAAGCTAAGATACAAGAGAACCAACAAGGATGGAAGCAAAAGAGTTGAAATCTGAAGCAAATAAAAGAGAAGTGTTGCTGACGACATTCCTGATAAGTCGCCATCCTTGTGATAAGTTATCATATATACCGTAAGCCTTTGATAGAAAAAGGACCTCAGCTAAAAGTTGTGACGGCATTTCCTGATAAGTCGTCAAAGAGTTGATAAGTCGTCAGAGTCACTATCAGCCTTAGGCAGAACATGTGGGATGAGGTAAAGAAGTGACGACATTTTCTGATGTGTCATCATATTTCTGATAAGTCATCAGGATTCATCGTCATCCTTAAGCAAGAAGTGCTAAAACTGAAGAGCGAGTTGACGACATTTGTGATAAGTAGTCAGACTCCTGATAAGGTGTCACGAATGTCGTCGCCTAATTCGAGGAATTATTATACTCTATTATTTTGTTTCCTTATTTAGGTTGAACTATAAAATGTATTATTTAGGGTTTTCTAAAGGGGTTCGGAACATAATTTTGGAACACACGTATTTTTGTTATTTTTCTCTCTAGTTTATTGGCTTGAAAAATAATTAACTTTGAAGAGATTTTCATCAATATATTGGGATTTCTATTGTGATCTAATATGAGAATCACTAGTTACTATTCATCTTGTGGTAAGTTCATCTTTCAAATTATGAATACATCTAGTTGTTTCGCTTATTACATTATGAGTGGCTAAATCCCTTTGACCCAAATTATGGGATCTATGGGTTAAGTCTTGGTAAGATGCTATGTGTTTAAGATTCTAAAGGTAATAGGACTCCTTGATAATTCTGAGATTTTAATTATTGTCTATTGGTTTTGTCACGCCGGTTACCATCGGGCCGGACTGGCACCCGAAGCCGAGAAGGCCCGGGAGAACCCATTCAAATACCTGTACTTTCCCTTACATTCACCAAAAATTTGGGCAGCACTTCGTTACATACAGAAGGGTCTAATTCCCTGTATCAGCACAACACACACAAATATATATATATAATATAATACTTGGCCGTCGGGGCCACCACATATACAAATATAACATCACTATATAAACTCCCATGACTTGACCCTTCCTTATGTCTACAAAGCCTCTAGGATATACATGACAAAATGACATAACTAGGGTCGGGACAAACCCCCGCCCACATATGACTCCTGTACAATAACAAAACATAAGGAACCGACTCGGAAAGCTCCAAAGCAAACTGGAGCTCACCAACAATAGCTGTATGATCTGGCTCCTATCTATGCTGCGAATGACCTGAAGCACCTGTGCCTGCAGCATGAAATGCAGGTCCCCCGTGAGGTACGTCAGTACGAAATATGTACTGAGTATGTAAAGCTGTAAATAATCATATGTAATATAGGGGATCAGGAAAATCAGACGCAAGTGAATAAATCATAATAGAAGTGAACCACACTTCATAAACACTTTTAGGATCATGTACATTATCATTAATCTGAATTGGGTTCGTGAATTCGAACACATTTGTGGAACGGTATACATTCGTTCATTTCATTCTTTACAATTATCATTCGCCATTACCTCCTCCTCCCGAGCCTCCAACCACCTAACAATAATCAATATTGTACCGTACTGTGACCATTAGGCTGCCTCCAGTACATATCAACTGGGATCGACCCATGCTAGGCTTATGCCCCTGGGATACCACCCATAAACACATAAATAGGGATCGACCCATGCTAGGCTTATGCCCCTGGGATACCACCCACACGTATATCAAGTAACACACATAAGAGATCTTTCCAACAACTTAGTTCAAAAGCTTTTGAGATTATTACATTAGTGTTCATGCCAATATAGTACCTTTGGAACAATGATACATCAATAGGAATCAAGTAATAGACCTTCTATACAATAACGATGTTATAAAGACTCATTGGTACATCAACAATGTGTTTCAGAATCATCAATATCACAACAATGAAATAGGAGCCTTTTGGTATATCAATGAAACATTTTTACACTTTATAGAATGGAAACAACTTCGTTGGTAATGTAGAACAATACATGTTTTTGGGCAACCTTGGAATCTTACTTGATGGAACATTGGTGTTTTCATGCCAAAGAACATTGTTAGAGTATGCTTTACATACCTCGTTGTAGATTCGGATACCAATTCAATACAACTTCCCGCCTTTACAAATCACTTATCTACAATGAAATATTTGGCATCTAGTATTAGCAACCCAACACCACAATTCTCTTCCATAATTCCATACAACCACTATTTGCAAAACATTCCAAAAACCAACTTGAACAATAGGTTTATGTGTATATATATATATATATATATAATCATCATTTCAATACCACATCATCCCTTCACAATTCAACATAATCCAACATCATTTCCCAATCATCTTTCAACAACAATCAAATAGCATACTTCTTATGCTCACATGCATACATATATATATATATATATATACATACATATTCATATAAATAACACCAACATAATTTACATTCTTACCATAAAATGGCCCTTTTGATTTCGAAGTCCTGTTGGAACAAATAAGGGATGCTTCTCGAAGCCCTCGAGATGATGAACACAACTACGGAATCAATTTGGACTTTCCACGGTTGAATCACAAGATAATTGGAGTTGAAATTAGGCTAGGGTTTCCTTATTCTCAATAATATGATGATAATTGATGGATATAAGACCAATTATATCTATATAATGACCAATTTTCGTCCAAGAGATGATGGAAAATGACCATATTGCCCTTAAAAATTTAAGTAAATCCGAATCTGTCCATGGTGGACTGTTTTGACAGGCTAAAGTAAATCGGCCATAACTCTTTGCTCCGATATCGGATTTGGGTGAAATTGGTATATTTGGATAGATAATTCAAAGGGATTTTATTTCATATAAATTAGGCCACCCAGTTCATCCTTTACAAGGAGTTATGATCGTTTGAAGTTGACCCTAAAAAACTGTTTTGAGAGGCTGAAGTAAAACGAGTATAACTCCTTACTCAGATGTTGGATTTGGATGAAACCAATTGCATTGGAAAGAAGACTCAAAGATATTTCTTTTGATAGGTCGCAGCCCTCCCAGTTCATTATATTGAGAGAGTTATGATCGTTCAAAGTCGACCCAAAAAACTGGCAGGCCTCAGTAGTTTGAATTTCCTGCACATTTACTGTTCACAATTATCCCGGCCGCCGTTTTATAGTTTCAAACGTGCTCGATTATATCCGAAACTTATCCGTTTTTGGAAATCTTTATATCGTTGGAAAGCTTATTCAATAAACTTCGTATGAAAACATCGACGGGCAAATTCCGATATACATACAGTCGATTCCTATACACATATAATCAAACTATACACTTGAAACCATCTCAAAATAATCAATACTCATACTTAAACTCATATATACCTTAGGATCAATACTTATACTCCAACACATATAACCATGGCTAATGCACGTAATTAAGTATGGGGTGTTACATCCTTCCCCCCTTAAGGACATTCGTCCTCGAATGTAAATGTAGTTATTTAACCGAAACAAGTTCGAATTCATAATTGATATTCACGTCATCATATAGATATTATGCATATGTAAAAACTCACTTGTTAGTGTTCCAGTTGCCCTCCTTGCACTTCTTTTTCACCTTTAAACAAATAAGGGTATTTCGATTTCATTGCTTCCTCCGCTTCCCATGTAATCTCTTCCCTTTGTTGATTTCTCCAAAGTACTTTCACCGATGCTACTTCTTTATTTCTCATCTTATTAACTTGACTATCTAATATAGAAATAGGCATCTCCTCATAGGTAAGATCTTCTGTTACTTTCACATCTTTAGTAGAAGTAATAAGGGACGGATCTCCGATGCACTTTCGAAGCATCGATACATGAAATACTGGATGCACTGATGAGAGTTCCTGAGGTAGCTCTAATTCATAAGCAACTTGCCCACATCTTCGAATAATCTTATACGGGCCTATATATCGTGGACTCAACTTTCCTTTCTTGCCAAATCTCATCACCCCTTTCATTGGCGATACCTTCAAAAATACCCAATCGCCTAACGAAAATTCTAGCTCTCTTCTTCTACTATCCGCATATGACTTGTGCCGACTTTGGGCTGTTTTCAACCGTTGCTGAATCACCTTGACTTTTTCTATGGCTTGATACACAAGGTCCGGTCCGAACATAAGAGTTTCACCCACTTCAAACCATCCTATTGGTGATCTACACTTTCTCCCATATAAAGCTTCATATGGTGCCATTTTGATACTTGAATGATAGCTATTATTGTAGGCAAACTCAATAAGAGGTAAATGATCATCCCAGCTGCCTTTAAAATCTATAACACATGCTCGTAGCATATCTTCAAGTGTTTGAATGGTGCGCTCTGCTTGTCCATCCGTCTGAGGGTGAAAAGCTGTACTCAGATTCACTTGTGTTCCCAAACACCGTTGGAAAGACTTCCAAAAGTTTGCAGTAAATTGAGTTCCCCGATCCGATATAATAGAAGTTGGCACTCCATGTAATCGGACTATTTCTTTAACATACAGCTTTGAATATTCTTCAACTGTGTAAGTGGTCTTAACGGGTAAGAAATGTGCGGATTTAGTAAGCCTATCCACAATCACCCATATAGAATCAAATTTCCGAGCTGTATGAGGCAAACCTGTAACAAAATCCATGTTGATCATGTCCCACTTCCAAATTGGAAGATCTATGCATTGCATATAGCCTCCGGGCTTTTGATGTTCCACTTTAACTCGTTGGCAATTTGGACATTCAGCTACAAATTCTGCAATGCTCTTCTTCATGTCATTCCACCAATACATATCTTTCAAATCTTGATACATTTTGGTTGATCCTAGATGAATGGAATACCTTGAAAAATGTGCCTCTGTCATAATCTTCTTTCTTAACCCGTCTACATCCGGCACACACAATCGGTTTTGGCACTGAAGTACTCCTTCTCGCGTAAGCTCAAATGCCTTGGTCGCACCACTCTGAACGTTCTCCTTAAGCTGTAATAAAATAGGATCTACATATTGCTTCTCTTTCACTTCAGCTACTAATAAAGATTCCGCAGCATTATGTACGATAAGCTCTTTATTCGGAGTTTCAAGAAGGCGAACTCCCAAACTAGCTAACTGGTGAAGATCTTTAACCATCCCTTGCCTTTCTATAGGCACCATCATAGCCTTACGACTTAACGCATCAGCTACCACATTTGCTTTCCCTGGATGATACAAGATATCAACATCATAGTCCTTTAATAGTTCAAGCCATCTCCTCTGCCTTAAATTTAGATCCTTCTGATTAAAAATATACTGCAAGCTCTTATGGTCAGTATATATATCAACATGAACCCCATATAAGTAGTGGCGCCATATCTTTAAAGCAAAAATAACTGCTGCCAGCTCAAGATCGTGTGTAGGATAATTTTTCTCATGTGGCCGCAATTGTCTAGAAGCATATGCTATTACCTTACCATGCTGCATCAATACACATCCTAAACCAATTCTGGAAGCATCACAATACACTGTATACCCTTCTGTACCTTCTGGAAGTACCAATACGGGTGTAGAAGTCAACTTATTCTTCAATTCTTGGAAACTCTCCTCACACGCATCATTCCATTGGAATTTGGATGCTTTATGGGTTAGCTTGGTTAAGGGTGCTGAAATGGAAGAAAAGTCTTTAACAAACCTCCTATAATAACCGGCCAACCCGAGAAAACTACGAATCTCCGTAGGCGTTGTGGGCCTTGGCCAGTTCTTCACAGCTTCTATCTTTTGAGCATCAACTTTTATCCCTTCACTAGATACAATATGACCCAAAAATGCCACCGAATTTAACCAAAACTCACATTTAGAGAACTTTGCATAAAGCTTACAATCACGAAGAGTCTGCAATGTCTGTCGTAAGTGATTGGCATGGTCCTCTTCTGATCTAGAATAAACTAGAATATCATCTATAAAAACTATCACAAATACATCCAGGAATGGCTTAAACACCCTATTCATCAAATCCATAAAAGCTGCAGGTGCATTTGTTAGCCCAAATGACATAACTAGAAACTCATAATGACCATACCTTGTTCGGAAAGCTGTTTTGGGTATATCTTTTTCTTTGAGGGCACTTGGTGGTAACCTGACCTCAAATCAATCTTAGAAAAACACTTGGCGCCCTGTAAATGATCAAATAAATCATCAATTCTTGGGAGAGGATATTTATTCTTAATAGTCACCTTATTTAATTGCCGATAATCAATACACATCCTCAGCGAGCCATCCTTTTTGCGCACAAATAACACTGGTGCTCCCCAGGGGGACATACTAGGCCTTATGAATCCCTTCTCTAGCAAATCTTTCAATTGCTCTTTCAATTCTCGTAATTCTGCTGGGGCCATTCTATACGGAGGAATGGAGATTGGTTGGGTGCCTGGTATTACATCAATACCAAACTCTACTTCTCGTTCAGGAGGCAAACCTAGAAGATCTTCAGGGAATACATCAGGATATTCATTTACCACTGGTACCGTGTGAAGATTTGATGATTCCGATTCCGTATCCTTTACTCTAACTAAATGACATATGTAGCCCTTGGAAATCATTTTTCTCGCTTTGAAATAAGAAATAAATCTACCTCTTGGTGCGCCAATCTTACCTTGCCATTCAATAACTGCTTCATCAGGAAAATGTAAATACATCTTTTTCGTACAACAGTCAATTTTGGCATAACAAGACGCCAACCAATCCATACCCATTATAACATCAAAATCTACCATTTCTAGTTCCACAAGATTGGCCATCGTGTCTCGACCACACACAGTTACTACACAATCTTTATAAACTCTTCTAGCAATAATAGATTCCCCAACCGGGGTAGACACTTCCAACGGTTTATCTAACAATTCGGGGGTCCTTTTGAACTTTCCAGCAACCAAAGGAGTAACATATGATAATGTAGAACCGGGATCAATTAGAGCATATACATTAAATGAAAATATGGACAACGTACCCGTAACCACATCTGGGGAAGCCTCTAGATTCTGTCGATCCGCTAAAGCATAAGTACGATTCTGAGTCCCGCTGGAACTGGCGACTCTTTTTTCATTACTAGCATGACCCGCAGGTCGTGCACCCCTACCAGAATAAGATACCGGTGATGATGATGCAACAGCTGATCCTGAAGGTCGTGCTATGCCACCTGCGCCCCTTCGTGGGCATTCTCTCATCATATGCCCCATCATACCGCACCAATAACAAACATTTGTTCCCATTCGACATACGCCCATATGATGCCTTCCACATTTATTGCATGGCTCTCGAGCAGGTCTCGATTGGCTCATATTCCCTTGCCCATGATAACCCACAGATCGCGAACTATGACCCTCACTTCTTTGCCCAAATTGACTGCCTCTGAACCCCTGATGCTGTGGTGGAGCACTAGCTGCAGAATAAGAAAATAATGGCCTAGGTGGTCTAGCAGAAAATTGAGGTCTAAAACCTCCCTGTGGCGCCATAAACTACCCTGTAGATCTGGCCCTCTTCGAAGATCCGCTTTCAAATTCCTGTGTTCTTCTTCTTTGCCTCTGATCTTCCATTTTCTGTGCAAATGCTTGGATCCTAGCTATATCCATGTCTTTATTCAGTGCAGCAATAGTACAATCCCTAACCAAATACGAATCCAATCCATTCATATACCGATGAACTCTGTCATCCATAGTAGCTATAACATTAGGAGCATATTTGGACAAGGAATTAAATCGAAGACTATACTCCCTCACACTTGTATTACCCTGCCGAAGAGTTAAGAACTGATCCGCACGGGCCTGACGAGTCTCATATGGAAGATAATGATCAATAAATGCCTCTTTGAACTCTTTCCAAGTAGCTGGGGGTGCATCAATGCCCCTTGACCGTTTCCAGTCTTCATACCAATATATAGCCTCACCTTTGAATCTATATGCGGCTAACTCCACTGTCTCTCTGCCCGATACGTGCATCACCTCTAGGGCCCTTTGGATCTGATCAATAAAGTCCTGCGGATCTTCGTTAAGATCGGATCCGGTAAAAGTAGGCGGATCCATCTTAAGAAAATCTTGCGTCCGAAGACTAGCCGCCCTATCAGTACCGCTAGAACCCGCGGCAGGAATAGCTTGCCCTTGGACTTGCCCAGCAACTATACGAGTCAAAAGTTGCACTGCATTTCTAAGATCTTGATCAACAGCATTAATAGGTGGCTCTGGGGATATAGTTCTCCTCTCCCTTATTTCTTCCGGACTGGGGGAAGTTTCTGATGCATGCTCAGCTGGAGCCTCACTTTGATTAGCTGGTATAGTGGGTGACTTACTAGTCCCCTCTCCGGTAGCCACATCTACTTGCTTACCGGTATTTTTGCTTCTGGTAACCGGCATCATTACTATAATAAGAGGAACAAACTGATTCAGTGGTCAACTATGACTTCATATACAATATAAGCTCTATCGCACGATCTAAGACATGAAGAAAAGAAACAATTCTTAAATGTCCATAGCCTCCTGTTTATAGATGTGGTGCACAACACACCGATAAACAAGACTCTACGTAGACACGGCTTTGTAGACTCACTAGGACGAACCTCTCTGATACCACTTTGTGAGTGTAGGGACGGCGATACGTAACGCCTGCATTCACTTAGGCAAATCCCACATCGGTCGTGAAGGGGAACTAAGTGTGCCTTATAGGTGCATGGATACCTTCCACGTATGTGACGCGTTTTAAAACCGTGAGGGGCCGAGGCTCCAAAGCGGACAATTTCACATGCGCCGGTGAGCTTGGGCTGTTACAGATGGTATCAGAGCCAGCGCCGGTGCCGGTGGTGGGGCAAACCTCAGCGAGGACGCTGAGTCCCTACGGGGGGTGAGTGTAGGGACGGCGATACGTAACACCTGCATTCACTTAGGAAAATCCCACATCGGTAGTGAAGGGGAACGAAGTGTGCCTTATAGGTGCATGGATACCTTCCACGTATGTGACGCGTTTTAAAACCGTGAGGGGCCGAGGCTCCAAAGCGGACAATTTCACATGCGCCGGTGAGCTTGGGCTATTACAGATGGTATCAGAGACAGCGCCGGTGCCGGTGGTGGGGCAAACCTCAGCGAGGACGCTGAGTACCTACGGGGGGTGAGTGTAGGGACGGCGATACGTAACGTCTGCATTCACTTAGGCAAATCCCACATCGGTAGTGAAGGGGAACAAAGTGTGCCTTATAGGTGCATGGATACCTTCCACGTATGTGACGCATTTTAAAACCGTGAGGGGCCGAGGCTCCAAAGCGGACAATTTCACATGCGCCGGTGAGCTTGGGCTGTTACAGATGGTATCAGAGCCAGCGCCGGTGCCGGTGGTGGGGCAAACCTCAGCGAGGACGCTGAGTCCCTACGGGGGGTGAGTGTAGGGACGGCGATACGTAACGCCTGCATTCACTTAGGCAAATCCCACATCGGTAGTGAAGGGGAACGAAGTGTGCCTTATAGGTGCATGGATACCTTCCACGTATGTGACGCGTTTTAAAACCGTGAGGGGCCGAGGCTCCAAAGCGGACAATTTCACATGCACCGGTGAGCTTGGGCTGTTACAGGTTTCAAACGATAGATAGCACCTGCATTGATTTTCTTGAGATAAGAAATCAAATATAGTAGGAAGTGAATTATTGACAGTGACTTGGAAACACTAAAATTCCATTTAATAATTGATGTTGTAACAAGGTTGATTAACCTGAGGTGAAGTCTGGTTAGTAAATATAAATTCCGTAAGTCCGAGAGGATTATATAATTAAATGCTTAAGTAGATCGAGAGACATTTAGGCATAACTTCGATAAAGATAATCTGTTGTCCTACCTACTGTGAGAATCTTGAATCACTGTTAGCATCTATCAAGTACTAAAACCCATAGTGAGCATAATTCTGGTTTTCTATAAACTCTTGGTTACAAACACTGAAATTAAAGTGACCAACAATTATTGGCTAATCTCCAAAACCCCCATTTTATCTTTTCGAATCATCTATTTGAATTCAACTTGTAGTTATAGTTTCAAATTAGTTTAATTTCCACTCACATTATTTCTTGTGGATTCGACCCCGACTCAAAAAATTGGGTAAATATATTTCCGACAACCGCCTTGCACTAAATTGACGTGTAAGTTGAGCGTTATAAAAAATGGCACCGTTGCCGGGGAGCAATTTGGCGTATTGAGACGGTTTGGAATTTTTGCCTACTTGCTTGAATTCAAACTTGTAAATATTTATTTTTAGTTTTCTTTTATTTCTTGTGTTAGGTAGATTTTTATTTTAGTTTACTTATTACTATGGCATCGTGGAATGAACAAGAGCTTGGTGGTTGGAAAACTTATCTTGATGATCCATATCCATATTGTGATGGACCTTACTTTTGGTAAGGTTGTAGATATGCTTCTCGGAGAGAGATGTATGCACCATCTCCATCCTATCGGGAGTGTGATTGTTCTTTATGTGGCGGTCAAGATGGACACTGGAGTAATTTCCCAAATGACCCCTCCCCCCATTTCGCTAACCCAAATTCTAGTTCTTCCTATGAGTTTGATATGTCTTATGGCCAACAAAAGGAAGAACAAAGCACCGGGAAGAGTGGCATTGAATCTATGTTTCAACGAATGTTGGATCTCCAAAAAGAAATGTATGATATCGTATGTGATATACATCAAGAAATGATGCCAATCATTCATGAAGAGATAGATATAGAGGTCAATCATTCAAAGCATTCTTCTATATTATGTTAAGATGATATCTTGTATGTGGAATCATTTAAAATAATAGAAGAGCGTAAAGATGAGGAGAAAGAACCCTATATTGATTTTAAGCTTGATGATGAGAAATCCTCGATGTTTACCCAACCAACCAAACCAACCATAAGAGATGATGCCAAGATTGAGGAAATGGTGCTAGAGGCAAAAAAAGAAACCAAGCCAATCTCTTATAAAGACTCTAGCCCAATTCGGGGTGAAGATGTCGAGAAGGATACAACTCTGAAATTAGGGTGAAGACCTCACTCGAATCACTTTTCAACATTATGCTTGATGGATGTGATGAAAGTCAAATCACCCAAGAAAATGATGAATTTTGGAAATGAGGAGGAAAATTCCTACATTTTGGAGTTTGTCATGACGAAAGGGTATAATACAACCCTAATCTTGAAGGCCAAGAATCTTAAAGATCGATGTCCATTTAGTGGCTTTTTAAGATTCTCGCCGTTGCCAAATGAGCCCACATAAAAGTTCGGTGAAAAATTGGGCAAGCGGTTCAAGTCTTCTAAGTGGCGTAATAGAACTTTCCTTATCATGTTCTCACATTTTCCCAACGTACCTAAAAGATGTAAAGATCAAAAGATAGGCCGATGATTCAAATCGTCTAAGTAGAGGAATAAGGGATGAAGTACTTTTAAGGTATCTTGATGAATTCTGAGTAGTCAAGATAACCTAGTCGTGCCGCCACATTAAATCAGGTGCTTCTTGGGAGGAAACCCAAGGTATTTTGTTTTTTGTATTCGTATTATGTGATTGACATCAGATCTTTGCACCCATGGTGCCACAGGTATGTTTCTGACTCTCTTGTTTTGGTTTGACGCATAGGGGACAATGTATGATTATAAGTTGAGGGTGGGACTACTTGTGGGAGTTGATATCCTCTTGGGGTTTTTGTTGTCGTGCCTTTTCCCCCGGAGTCTTGTTCCTAGTAGTGCCGTCATGTTTAGGCGTATTGTGATTTGTTGTAAAATGTTGTAGTTGACTAGGAGAAATACAAGTACCTTAGGCAGTTAACATATTTTTGTTAATTTTTGAACACCTCTCCAATGGTCTGTTTTATAACTGTGTGATATGCATTTATGTGTGACCACTGTGCATCTTGTTATGGCATTAGTACTAGTGACATGATAACTATTGCTAAATAATTGCATGAACCGAATAGGTAGTATCTTGTGATGTACCTTTGTGCCATGTGTATATGAGATACTACCTAGTTCCAGTTGTGTGTTAAATCCAGAACTTGCCCGGTTGGTATTCCCTTGGTTATAGGATAGAGGTTAGGCAAGGATCATAGGTCGTTGATATTAGTCCACTTTTAGCCTGAATGACCTTCCATATGTAAATAATATCCCTTGATCCTGATTTTGAGCCTGAATGCCTATTCTTTTTATTATACCTATTACCTTCCCATTTGTATCACAATGAACCTGTTTTGTCCTTGGTCCTCCTTGGACATTGTGCACTTTAACTTAGGCAAATATCCTAAGTTTAGGGTGGCTACCATAGGGGTGCGTGATATAAAATGAGTATGAAGAAAAGTAGAATGAAATAAAAGAATAAAAAGCTGGGAGCGGTGAAAAAGAATAAGAAAAGAAAAGTTGTGAAAAGGAAGAATTGATTGTTAAAAAGACCGCACCCATCCTGAATATGTGTGATCAAGAAAAAAGAAGAATAGAAAAAGGTTAATAGGTGAGACCCTAAAAGCTAGTGTAGAGTCAAGGAGGCTTAGTCACTTTAAATATCATCGAGTATCATACCAGCCCCTAGCCTACATTACAATCGAAAGAAAAGACCTATAGTGGTACTAGCTGACCTGACTGAAAGTCTTGGTAATGAAAATAAGGGCAAGCCTATGGTATTCGGAATACATTGATTGGAATAACTTCGAGAGACATTTGGGCATAACTTCGATAAAGATAATTTGTTGTCCTACCTACTGTGAGAATCTTAAATCACCGTTAGCATCTGTCAAGTACTAAAACCTGAGCATAATTATGGTTTTCCATAAACTCTCGGTTACAAACACTGAAACTAAAGTGACCAACAATTATTGGCTAATCTCCAAAACCCCCATTTTATCTTTTCGTATTATCTATTTGAATTCAACTTGCAGCTATAGTTTCAAATTAGTTTAATCGCCACTCACATTGTTCCCTGTGGATTCGACTCCGACTTCAAAAGTTGGGTAAATATATTTGCGATGACCGCCTTGCACTAAATTGACGTGTAAGTTGAGCGTTATCACCTACGGGCTACGATCGCGCTACTCGCGATCGTACATATTTAGCCGCGATTGCGGTTGTACCAGATGACAACAAACTAAAAAAATAAGTTTTGACCCTTGGAACTCATCCGAAATCTAAAGAACATGATCTAATAGCGAATTATCAGTGTAAACCATATTTAAAATTCATTGTAATCATCAAAACTTTCGTTGGAGACCGTTTAGGCAAAAAGTGGGCCCTACATCTATAATTTAATCACTTTTCATAAAATCTGCTCAATAGCCCAAAATAAGTCTTGGAGCCTTGGGACCTTAACCAAAGGTCTCCCCAGCATAAAATCGACGTTGCAGATGTGATGAAAAGTCAGATTTTCAATCTGAGGTTGTTTTGACTAAATGTGATCCACACCCATTCTTTCCAATTTTTAACTTTCTGACCAATAGGTTAAAATGATCTTGGGTGCATTTGGACCCGAACCAAAGGTCTACCTAGAATAAAATCGATATTATGGATCGGTTTGCGCAATCAAAATTTGTATTCAAGATTGTTTCACTGAAGTTTTGCCCGATGGCCATTTGGAACCAACGAAGACTTCAAAATAGAGAATTGGCTCTAAAAACAAACAAACTTCTCGACAACCGAACTGTCGGTCCCTGTAAGTCATAAATGACTTATGGTAGCTATGGAGAAGCTCAAATCGTGAAGATAAGTACAAATATGGAAAATGACCTGAAGGGTCATTATAATACCCATTACTAAAAAGACTTTCGTCCCCAAAAGTCAATGGATAAAAAGAATCTCAAAAGCTCGAAAGGATGAGGTACTGGGCCCACATGCTCCAAGCATGAATTCCCAAATAACCTCAGTGGAGAGAAAACACTTGCAAAGGATTTTTCCACAGGTATCCTTTTTCAACCAACACTCTCATTCTACTTCCAAAATAGCCAACTCAACTTAATCGCCAACTGTCCTCCAACTAAACTGAAAAGGCCGATGTACGCACATCTAAATCACATCACGCTGATACCATACCTATATCCACATAAATCAACAAAGGCTTATCCAAGACAAAAGCAAACCAAGACATGAGTCATAAAATCAACTCCAAATCCAAAAATAACCTTCCTTTACATTTTTGCATCTACTATCTACTCTAAGCCAGGAGAAAAATCACTCGAATCTCGTCCACACAGTCTTATCATGGAGATCTCAAAAAACTAAAGCTTATCCGCTGAAAGTCCATAAGACAAACATGATAATAAGCTCATAAGGCTCTATCTGGGCCTACAAATGGAGATAATCACAGAACGTAATCCATACTAATTCTCCAACCAATCTTGATGAAAATCAAACTAAAATCTCAAAATCCAAGGTATAACTACTAATCACTTGATATTCCATTATAGGATGTCTCATCCATCGAGAATGAAGACATACTAAATCCAACTCGAGAATATTACTCCTGCTGAGTAAATCATCCAAAATTTCCAAAAAGAGCTAAAACTCGAGGTCAAAACCAAAATAACCAATACAAGGCCCATGGGATATCATCTGAACACTTATCAACTATAATCCAGCCGAAGTCTATAAGACCAAAGAGTCAATCACGAGTAGGCTCATCCAGTCTACAAATAAAATGCAAACTGAAACAAGTCCAAAACGAAGGCTGCATAACAACTCTACAACACCAAGCTGAAATCTCAATACTAAGGCTGAATCGGTCAATCTCAAATATCTAAATAAAAACTAAAAATGGGTAGACATTAATGCTCCAAATCTATCATACTTCCAAAGCGCCATTCCAAGGAGTCAAAATCCAAAATTCGGTCAATAAGGCTATATTAATGTCAACTATCTCAAATCGACTCTAGTATCCTGATCTGACATATCCGATATAACTGTGATGATTGGTAAAACCGATGTAACTGATATTGAGTGACTGTATCTGACAATCTAAATTTTCTAATAATAATTAAGAGTGACTGATCTTGAGATCAGGCCTAACTAACGGGTGATCTCTGGAACTAATATTGAGAATACTCAACTGAATCTGAGATCGAGATCAAGACTATCTGACGGGTAACCTCTATAAGTACTGTTACTGAATAACTTAATGGGAGACCAAGCCTATCTGACGGGTGGTCTTTGAATCTGTGTAACTATCTGAGTTCTTTACTGAGATTGATGACTGTATTTGACAGTCCTAATTTTTTATTTCTACTTTGAAGACTGATACTAAAACTATAACTGTGGGAGTTCTCACTTAACTTATATGCCCCAAATTTGACTAGTGGGGTCCAACCTGTAACCCCAGCTGGAAAGGCATCAATATCGTGCCACGAGTAGAAACCTCTTCTATGGTCAATCCTCTCTGACGGGTGACCCTGAATCGAAATCCAAGCCTAAGGCACTATATAATAGTCAAGTATAGCCTTAATCTGACGGGTGACTCCTGAACCTACGCTGGCTACATAGTTCTAGAGTACAGGAATTGCTGCAAATGACTCTGGCTCTCTAACGGGGAAGCCACCATCCCCATACTCGCTCTGTGCTAGTTCTAACTCCCAACTGAAAGACTCTAAATTGATTAACTGAGCTCAAATGATTGACTAAAATGAACTAATTAGCTGAACTGGGTTGGACTGAGTTAACTCAACTGATACTAGTGGTATTATTTAGCGGAGCTAAACTAAGTTTACTAAATTCCCTTGACTGAAGGAATGTAATGAGTTCTGAGGACTGACTGAGAGCATCGTGATAACATGACATCGCTCTAGGCATACAACTATATTTTTTTTGGGTACAAGTACCCCAGGACTCGATGGAAGGAAACTGACACTTCTTGATCATAGGAATAACATTCACAATACCATAAGTAGGGGATTCCATGCTACACATGATTTCATATTCTTGATCACGAAAGATAATGTATATAATATGAACATAATTGCATGATTTTAATTTCATGAGCATTCCATAACATATCAATAATACATATTAATTTGCATGGAATTCATGTTGAGTCATAAGGGATAGAGCATGGACTTGTCATTTGGGTTCTACTTAGCTATATTGCATAATTTCTAGTCTCTTAGGTATTTTATCAAAAACCTTGCATGCACACTTTAAGGAATAGGTGTATTAAAAAATTTACACCACATTAATCCACTCAAATTCATGGGTTCCAACTACGTGATCATAATCTTCATGAAAATTCGTCAAATTCCCACTCTATAGCACAAACAACAAACAACATAAATACAACCATATCACCATAAAATATTCATGATTTAGTAATCAAAGATTTATTATTGAACTCCACGGATGAAAGGAATCCGTGGATGAACGCTACGCATACCTTAGAAGGAAGATTCTTGATGATTGACGGAGGAATTTCCTTGAAATTGGATCTTCAAGCTTAATTGTGCAACCCTAGTTGTTTTTCTCCTATTTGTGCTCTTGGATAATGAACTTAAGATGTTAATAGGGTTGTAATGTGATTAGGAGCTATATATTTCATAGGGTTAAGTTTAGGGACGTGTAGGGAGCGTCAAAGGACTTAATTATCCTCAAAATAACTCAAAAACTAAGTGTTTTCATTGCTGAAATCATAAGTGTGCGTCGCACACCTCATCGCACATGCTAAGGTGTGCACCAAGTATGTTATCACACAAGCCTAGGTGTGCGTCTCACATCCTATCGCACACTTGAGGGTGTGCGCCGCACAACCTATCGCACACTTGATCCAGTAGCCATGTGCGATTGTTATGCGTCGCACTCCACTTTGTAAGACCATAACTCCTTGTTCGAGTGTTGGATTTTTGTAAAATTGGTATCGTTGGAAAGATAATTTTATTCTCTACAATCTGGTGCATCTAAATCTTCCAAAAAACTACATATACATCGAGTTGTGCTCGTTCAAAGATGACCCTTGTGAAATCAAACACTAAAACTTGATGGATTCAAAAACTCTTAGCTTGCATTACCTTAAGTAACTCATTTGAACATCCTTAACACATTATAAGATATCTTATAACTAGGATACTCATTGTAAGTCATGTAATCAAATATAAATTACAGGATAGGAGGTTTCATACGTAGGAAAAAAATAGTTCACTTCCTAGCATAGAAACATATGGGGTATTACAATATCTCCCCCTTGAGAACATACGTCCTCAAATGAGACTGACTGAGAGGGGAAACAATAAGCTGAACATGAACTGAACATAAATAATTGAAACATGATCTTATGACCGACGTGACTGATAAACTAATTCATACTGAACATGCATATTTGATGCATAGGTAACTGATTCATGAATGTAGGACTGAGGATTCTAATAAAATGAGCTTTCTCATAATGAGGATGCATATCCAATGCACAACTAAAAGGCTGAATCCATGCGTATCTGATGCATGATTACATGACTGACATGGTACGTGATGTATTAACTGAACATCATGAACTGAACTGAACCTCTGAATACTTGACTTACAGCTGAGGTTTTAAGCTGAGGGTTAACTTATGAGTACCCTCTATTCTAGACTAAATTCATTACGCAAGGAGAAATTGAAAGATCTAAGACATGAGAGTGTTAAGAAAAGGTAGGGTATCTCCCCCTTGGGACACTATGTCCCTCTAAGAATGCTTACCTTACGGAGATACTGAGGTGATGCACAGGGAATCTACGAACTAGATTATAACTGAACATTGGAGAGCTGAAACTAATACATGAAGATAAGAGATTGATACGTACCCGAATCTATGTTAGGAAAACTTTTTGGATCATGGCGAGTCTGAAGTGAATAGAGTCGGTTCTGATGCTAACCACTATTGGTACTGGGAGTGGCAGCCTGCTGACGTGAATCTCTATCTTTCTGAGCTAACACTCTACACTCCCGCACTTTATGACCTGGCTTACCGCATCCATGACATACTTGACTACTAGCTCTGTACGTACCTAGATGATTCTTGCCATATTCTCTACAAAGAGGATAAGTACACTCACTACCAATACTACTCTGGGCTTTGGAGCCTGGCGCCCCATCATGACTGACATCTCTAAAGTTTGGTGTGGGCACACTAGTTAAGGATGAAACTGGGACTGAATTTTTCTGACTATGGTGAAAACGATTACCACCCTGTGACCCAGCCTGAGAAAAGTTGTTATTACCTGTTCTGAATCTCTTATTAGATCTCTCCCTCTCCTTAGACTTATCTGCCTCTTTCTGTTGGGCTTGCATCATTAACCTAGCAAGATACATGTCTCTATTGAGCATAGCTATCCTACACTCCTTCAATACTAGCCCAGACACACTATTCACAAACTTACTCATACTCGCTCTGGGGTCATCTATCAAGTCAGGAGCATACTTCGCTAACTGGTTGAACTTAAGACAATACTCCTTCACTGTCATGGAGCCTTGTCTCAAGTTCATAAACTCTTCTACCTTATCTTTTCTCATCTTTAGCGGGAAAAACTTATCTAAGAAGGCATCCTGAAATATCTGCCAAGTCATGGGAGTTGTATCTTCCCCTCTACTCTTCCTCCACAACACTATCCAATCATGAGAAATATCTTTCAACCTATAGGATGCTAATTCCACACTCTCCTCCTCTGACACATGCATAATTTGGGTGATATTATTCACCTCTTCTAGATACAACTGTGGGTCCTCACCTGCTACTAACCCAAAGAATTCTAGAGGGTTCATTCTCATAAAATTTCTAATTCTAGTTGCGGCTGAATCCCCATCTTGCTGAGGTAGGGCTGCAGTCTGACGGTTGCCCTGAACACTAGTGGTCATAGCTTGGGCTAGCACCTGAAAAGCTTCCTGAAATTCTGTATATGACATATTCTCATTCAAAGGATCTGCGGGCTAAGGGGCTGACTGATTCCCTGTTCTCTTCTTAGGAGGCATGTTCTGCAAACAGAAGAGGAACAAGGATTAGACTGGAAGTTCAACTTGTGCTTTTGCTCACTGGCACGACATGAATACTGAAAGAAGGGAAACTATTCCTAAAATATCTTATAGCCTCCTGTACATAAATGTGGCACACAAAACACCCATGCAAAAGACTTTACTAGATGCGACTTCCAGGCTTCCTAGGACTCTATTGAACCTTAGGCTTTGATATCAACTTTGTAACACCCCAATTTTTGGAACCGGAATGCTACACGGTTCTCATAACCCCAAAGGAACACAAGCTAACCCATGACTGATATCTGTACCTGTACACTGCATAATATAACATAAAAATGAGGAAACATGTACTAATGGCCATAAGGTTCAAATCTAAATAAACATCTAATAAAATAATGTCTAACAAGCTGTAGTATGGAAAGCCTCTAAACTGTCTGAATAAGGAGTTGATGGGACATGTCCCCAACTAACTCCAACTACTGAAATAAACTGAAAACTTAAATAGTAATGAAATCATCATGTCCTCAAAAGATGAGGACTCACTTCTAATGCTGACTGTTGATACTGGAATCTACTGCTGATCTGGAGCACGTGCCTCAGAACCTATGGTGTAACATAAGAGAAAGCACCATAGTGCAAATGCGTCAGTATATCTGAATGTACTGAGTATACGAGTGAGGTAGGCTAAATGCAATGTGTTATATGCATGAACAATGCTGACTACTATGAACGTGAGAATACATACATGCATAAGTAACTATAAATGAACTCATGGATATACTATCTACTGAATCTGAATACTGACGTCATGACTTTACTAATACTGAGATACTAAATAAATGAATGACTTTTTCTGACAGTTAGAATTATGAAGAATTGGTCTAATTGACTGAGTCTAACAGTCCTGAAACTAAATACTAATAACGTAGGCTATGACAACTGATATAACTGTGATGATCGGCCTAACCGATGTAACTGATACTGAGAGATTGTATCTGACAGTCTAAATATTCTAATAATAATTAAGAGTGACTGATCTTGAGATCGGGCCTAGCTAACGGGTGATCTATGGAACTAATATTGAGAGTAGTCAACTGAATTTGAGATCGAGATCAAGCCTATCTGACGGGAAACCTCTGTAAGTACTGGTACTGAATAAGTTAATGGGAGACCAAGCCTATTTGATCGGTGGTCTTTAAATCTATGAAACTATCTGAGTTCCTTACTGAGATTGATGACTGTATCTGACAGTCCTGATTTCTGATTTTTACTCTGAAGACTAATACTGAAACTATAACTGTGGGAGTTCTCACTTAACCGGCATACCCCGAATCTGACTAGTGGGGTCCAACCTGTAACCTCACCTGAAAGGGCGTCAATACCATGCCACGGGTAGAGACCTCTGCTATGGTCAAGCCTCTCTGACGGGTGACCCTGATCAGGAAGCCAAGCCTAAGGTAATATATAATAGTCAAGTCTAGCCTTAATATGATGGGTGACTCCTGGACCTGCGCTGGCTACGCAGTTCTGAAGTACAGGAATTGCTGCTAACGACTCTACCTCTCTAACGGGGAAGACGCCATACCCATACTCGCTCGGTGCTAGTTCTAACTCCCAACTGAAAAACTCTAAACTGATTAACTGAGCTGAACTGATTGACTAAACTGAACTGATTAGCTGAACTGGGTTGGACTGAGTTAACTGAACTGATACTAGTTGTATTATTTAGCAGAGCTAAACTAAGTTTACTAAGTTCCCTTGACTGAAGGAACGTACTGAGTTCTGAGGACTGACTGAGAGCATCGTGATAACATGACATCGCTCTAGGCACACAACTATATTTTTTTTGGTACAAGTACCCCCAGGACTTGATGGAAGGAAACTGACACTTCTTGATCATAGGAGTAACATTCACAATTCATAATACCATAAATAGGGGGTTCCACGATACACATGATTTCATATTCTTGATCACGAAAGATAATGCATATAATATGTACATAATTGCATGATTTTAAATTCATGAGCATTCCATAGCATTATAACAATACATAATAATTTGCATGGAATTCATGTTGAGTCATAAGGGATAGAGCATGGACTTGTCATTTGGGTTCTACTTAGCTATATTGCATGATTTCTAGTCTCTTAGGTATTTTATCAAACACCTTGCATGCACTCTTTAAGGCATAGGTGTATTCAAAAATTTACACCACATTAATCCACCCAAATTCATGGGTTCCAACTACATGATCATAATCATCATGAAAATTCGTCAAATTCCCACTCTATAGCACAAACAACAAACAACAACATGAACACAACCATATCACCACAAAACATTCATGATTTAGTAATCAAAGATTGATTCTTGAACTCCACGGACGAAAGGAATCCGTGGATGAACACTACGCATACCTTAGAAGGAAGATTCTTGATGATTGACGGAGGAATTTCCTTGAAATTGGATCTTCAAGCTTAATTGTGCAACCCTAGTTGTTTTTATCCTATTTGTGCTCTTGGATAATGAACTTAAGATGTTAATAGGGTTGTAATGTGATTAGGAGCTATATATTTCGTAGGGTTAAGTTTAGGGACGTGTAAGGAGTGTCAAAAGACTTAATTATCCTCAAAATAACTCAAAAACTAAGTGTTTTCATTGCTGAAATCATAAGTGTGCGTAGCACACCTCATCGCACATGCTAGGGTGTGTGCCGCACATGTTATCGCACAAGCCTAGGTGTACGTCGCACATCCTATCGCATACTTGAGGGTGTGCGCCGCACAACCTATCGCACACTTGATCCAGTAGCCATGTGCGATTGTTATGCGTCGCACTCCACTTTGCAAGGCCATAACTCCTTGCTCGGGTATCGGATTTTGGTAAAATTGGTATCGTTGGAAAGATAATTCAATTCTCTACAATTTGGTGGGTATAAATCTGCCAAAACACCACATATATATCGAGTTATTCTCGTTCGAAGATGACCCTTGCGAAATCGAACACTAAAACTTGATGGATTCAAAAACTCTTAGCTTGCATTACCTTAAGTGACTCAAATGAACATGCTTAACACATCATAAGCTATCTTACCGCTAGGATACTCATTGTAAGTCATGTACTCAAATATGTATTACAGGATAGGAGGTTTCATACGTAGGAAAAAATGGTTCACTTCCTAGCTTAGGAACATATGGGGTATTACACCACTACTAAAAGAAATAAATCACGGAGTAGTAACATAATCATGAAGTCAACAATAAGGCACGTAATGATCGATATAAATTCATTAAGGCATATAATCATCAATGGGTATGAAAACCCCTATACATATAATAAGAGATAAATGTAGGAAATAAAAGCACACCAATTGTGGTGACATTCGCAGTCACATGCTTGACGGGCATAGGAAAATAAATTTGAATGGGTCCAACTCAGACCGATCGACTGAATCATCAACTTAGGTGCCAAGCGCACATCTCTAACTTAAGATTCCACAATATCATGAGATGGTTTAAATAAGATGAATGACTCGAATATCATGTTAGGGACACTCCCTAGACTAGTAGTCGATCTCTCTAAAGTCGTAGCAATTCCTGAAGCATCAATACAGAGAGAACACAAACTGAGCCCAAATGGCTGGCCAACTGATGCTAAGAGAAATTTGTAAAATTATATCCCAACTTCCAAAATCACAACCTGTCTTAGGTACTCTAGGATGGTGAGGAATACAGGCTAACCCTAGATAATCACCTATCTCATACCAAGGGAATTCTCTGAACCAGTGTCTAATCATAACACAACCAAACCAAGATCCTAGAATACTTTGAGATACTGCCCCTCATAATCTAGAATGGTCACCATGGACCAAAGAACCATACCACACTCCGCAAGTCTGATGGGGACTCTTTCTAAATCTTTTTTTTCTGCCGTTGAGGATTTTTTATATCTATCACTAACCCTCTAGTCCGATGCTGCACTAATATTCTAGAAATGCGTATTAGAGTCTCATTTGCATCTGTCGATAATATCACATCGTTCTTCAGGGTAGAATAGAGTCAAATAATATTTTCAAGGTTCATAGGAATGTGGACAAACAATAATGAGTCATGAAGTGAATTTCCTAAAATATCACTGTAGCCTCTCGAAGATAGGTTACGGACATCTTCACACTAATCCGCAGGACTCTACTAACACTTAGCTCTTGTACTAATAAACCAATAAAACCTAGGCTCTGATACCAATTTGTCACGACCAAACTTCTAAGGTCATGACGGCACTTACCATAACCCACCAGTAGGCAAGCTAACCCGTAGTCCAAAACGTCTAGTAATGGACTACTCAATAATATAAGGAAAAGAATGCAAAATATATGATATAAAGATTAATATATAGAAGAATCCCAAAACCTGGTGGTATCAGCATAAGAGCTTCTAATATAAAAAGAGTACAAACATGAAATATCAAGAAAAATACAATGATACAACTTATCTCTGAATATAACTTAGAGACTATTCTAATACATAAGAGAGAGATAAGTTATGCTCCAAACGTCAGGAGCTCACTCTAAATCTCTGAACCAGGGTTGCTCCGCATGATTCACACATAAACAGTGATAACTCGTACTATGATCTGCAGGCTATAGATATGTAGTATAAGTACCAAACGAATGGTACTCAGTAGGCTATTGCCAACTGAGCTCTGAAGATAAAACAGATATATAGAATATATAAACAGAATGGAAACTACACCCAAGAGTCCAGAAATCATATGACAAGTCAATGATATAATAAGAAAAAACTATCCTATTCATGTCCAACAGTCTAACATAATAAAACTAAGAAAGTATCAGGGTGAACTATCCTATTCTAGTTGCATTCAATATACATCAATGCTATACAGTATATCCCAGGTCAATATATGAATAAAGAGCGAAAGAAAAATATATATATAGTAATATACAAAGCGAAGAAATAACTATACAAAATAAACAATGAAGGAATGGATATACGGTAGTATCATATCTTCATATAACTAGATATATATATATATAGATATATATGTATATAAACATGAGGTTATCTCAAACCTATATCATCATATTCTTATTTAAGACCTCATTATAACACTTATAAGAATTTAAATACTATCATACTCAGGGTTTCTAATCCATATGGATAGACATGAAATAATTGTGCATAATAATGAAATCATAAGATAGGAGAGGCCAAATACGTACCTTAAATCCTGATGCAAGATCAATGACCAATTTACTATAAGCTAGCCATAATAATGATCATAACAATGATAACAACAATATCAATAATGGCATGAATAATCAGCTACTCTGAACAACCAAATACCTAGCCGAGCCTATGCGTACCCCTACCGACCCATGCTCGGAAGGTTCAATCAATTTACAATAACATATCTATGCAACCGTTCCATACCGGCTGATAGACATATGTGCATACTAGTGATAGATGAGCAGGAATGAATGTAAAGTATATAATAAATATCCCCAACTCATCATAACTTTCCTCATTAGGACCATCATCATCGTAGTCACCCTCCGTCCTTGCCAGATCTCAATATATCATCAATATATCCTCTGGCCTTGCTGGGTATTAACATAATCACAATAGTATCCTTCGGCCTTGACAGGTATCAACATCATTACAATATCATCCTCAGTCCTTTTCGGGTATCAATATCATCACAATAGTATCCTCAGACTTTGCGGGTATCAATAGCATCATAATAGTATCCTCCGGCCTTGCCGGGTATTAATAGAATCACAATTGTATCCTCCAACCTTGCCGAGTATCAATATCATAAAAATTACCATAACCGAATAAGAGACACTAAAATACTCATAAACATAGACATATCACCATAGAATATCTATCTAGTCAATACTTCCCAACTACTTGTTAATAGTCAACCAACACTTATTATAATAGAATCTCTAGTTCACTAGTCATCACATAACCTCTAGTTATTAGCCTAAATATTATCCTTACTCATAGGATAGAAACTAAACACTATTTATTAAATAGACAACATCTAAAATCTAGTCAAAGTTCATCACTAGACCAAAACCGCCATTTATCCACCATTCATTATTATCAACTAATCTTACTATATCCATTAATCATTACTAGACAACACCTTACTACTTGCCTCCTAACCATATTTTATTAACTGACACCATTGATTAACTAACCATCATTAGCTACCATGTTTCAACTGCGCAAGATTCACTAAATAATACATTAGATTCCTAGCCATCAAGTGCTATAGTCCCCTAATAAACAACTAGTTACCACATAACTTAACCATCTAACAAGAAGAGCAGTCATAAGACCACATTTAAGATATAATCATATTATTTATAATGGTAAATAATAATGACCGTACCAAATCTATTCATGCCATCACCAGTATTCAATTAGTGGAATAATAAGCATCATACCTCATCTTTTTTCATCCCATATTGGAGAGATGTGTATACAAACATATATATATATATTCATATTCATAAAGTGTAGTCACATCATTTATAATGATAAACAGTTCTCGACTATTCAATTATATCATAACACATCCTTTGGCAATTTAATTTATCCAAAATAATCACAACATCATAATCATGGCCTTAGGCCCATACACATATCCAAGACTCATATCAATAAGCATATTTATAATTCGTACCATATCTCTAATCATCTAACATATAGGAGGCATCTCACATATAGGAGTCATAATATCAATAATCATGTAATCATCTCTCACACAAGAGGCATTTCACATCTAGGAGGCATAATATTAATAGACATATAATCATCTCTCACACAAGAGGCATCTCACATCTAGGAGGCATAATATATATAGACATGTAATCATCTATAGGATATCTTATATCAATAGGTCATACATCATGACTACTAAGAATATCACTTCTCTAGGCCAATTTACATATCCAAGAGGAACATCGTCTCTGTAGGTCTAACAATCATGACTAAAGAAAATAGTAACTATATAGGCCAATCATCCTGTCTAAGAGGAAATAACATCTCTATAGGTTAATTACCAAGTCTAAGAGAAAATAGCATCTCTATAGGCCAATCATCAAGTCTAAGAGGAAATAACATCTCTATAGGCCAATCATTAAGTCTAAAAGAAAATAACATCTCTATATGCCAATCATCAAGTCTAAGAGGAGATAGCATCTCTATAGGCCAATCATCAAGTCTAAGAGGAAATAGCATCGCTATAGGCCACATAACGTATTTGGGAGGAATATCATCTCTAAATTCCTAATATCACTTCTACAAGGAGTATCATAGAAATAAATCAAAAGCCACAATCCGCAAACATCAATACAAGTTACCAAGTTACGAAGTAACCTTATTCTAAGGTTTACTCGCCTCATCTATGCCTAACATCTACAGTAAGTCCACAAGACTTAACAAATGCTTCGCCCTAACTGGGCCGAACGATCCTACTTCTAATACACAACTTCCATAATTAGACATACTATGCCCCAAACTAAGATAAGGTATCTAGTTTATCTTCTAGATGTCAAGTAAGCCATATTCAAGCCTAAGATAGCAACTTCGACTAGAAATAAGGATACTCAAGTCAACTCTACCCAACTTACAGTTTTAAGACTATCACACTAGCCCAATAAGGCTAAATTTACAAATCATGCTTCAAAAGCTAAAACCATATTTCAAACATAGAATTATATCATATCCATGCTATAACTAATCTAAACTAAAGAGGGAAGGAAATAGGATACAAAAGGGTTATAAACATTCCATCTTACGGGTCCAAAACCCTCATCTAATCCCCAAACATCAACATATCAAGGCCAAGTTATCCTATTCATAATCAAGCCTAATATCCATAGTCACACGCAACATATATCACACATAATTTGTAAAGAAAAGTAGACAGAAGCCTACCTCAAGGCCAAATCGTAAAACCTCACTTCATGCACCACATACTCATCTTCACTTTCCAATCCTCAAAATGCTATCACACTATCACAAACATAATCTACTCATCAATACGAGTCTAATGATACCCATATCACACTATTATGCTTCTGGTCCAAAAATGACACCAAAATCCCAAGTGGGTTCCACATATGAAAAATGAGTTTTTGAGACCAGCCTAATGTTCACACATAAATAAGGAATCATAACCCTCAATGAGTGGGTGAAAACTAAGCATACTTTGGGATAAAATCAAGTCCTAAGCTAAATTGAGGTTTCGGATCCAAACTAAGAAATTTAAGCATGAATTCAAGAGATTCTTACCTTAAGCTTGAAGATAATCATTATACAAGATGTTGATTAAGCTCTCAAGTGACCCCCATGACCAATTTTGAGTTATTAGACTCATTTTGGGGTTTCTAGGTCTTAATGGTGAAGGGGAAATACCCCAAACTCATCTTGGGGACTTTATATAGCCCATACAGGTACTCAGATACCGCAATCGTGGTCCTAGAGGCTATGATCACGCTACTTTCTATTGCACACTCTTCACCGCGATCGCGGTTGCACCAGATGACAACAAATTCAAAAACAAGTTTTTGACCCTCGAAACTTATCCAGAATCCAAAGAACATGATCCAATAGTGAATTTTGAGTGTAAACCATATTTCAAATCCATTGGAATCATCAAAAATTTCATCGGAGATCTTTTAGGTAAAATGTGGGGCCCTATCTATAGTTTCATCACTTTTCATAAAATTCGCTCAATAGCCCAAAATAAGTATGGGAGCCTTGGGACCTGAACCGAGGGTCTCCCTAGCCTAAAATCATCATTTTGGACGTGATGGAGATGTCATATTTTCAATCTGAGGCTATTTCAACTAAATATGGATCCCACAACCATTCTTTTCAATTTTCAACTTTATAACCAATAGGTCAAAATAAACTCGGGTGCATTGGGACCCAAACCAATGGTCTACCTAGACTAAAATTGATAATCCAGATTTGCTGGCATAGTCAAAATTTGCATCCGAGATTATTTTTCCAAGGTTTTTGCCCGATGGCTATTTGAAACCAACGAAGACTTCAAAATAGGGAATTGGCTCTAAAAACTAAAAAAACTGTCGGGTAACCGAACCGTCGGTCCCAGCAATTCATAAATGACTTGGGGAAGGTACAGAGAATCTCAAATAGAGAATAAGCATAAATATGGAAAATGACCTAAGGGTTATTACACAACTCTTACCCATGGGGCATAACTTGTTCTTGGACTAAGTTTTGCCTGTAAGGCAAGAGTTATAACATCACATAAATAAAGACATAATCTGGTAGTGTTAACTTATTTCCATGAGACATAACTTATTGTTTGAAAGTCCTTAATTTACAAAATATGTCATAAATCAAGACACAATGTGGTAGTGTCAACTCTTGCCCATGGGGCGTAATTTATTGTTTAAAAGTCCTTGGACTAAGTCTTGGCTCTAAGGTAAGAGTTATAGAACATCACAAAAATCAAAACATAATATAGCGATGTCATATCTTACCCATGAGGCGTAACTTGTTGTTTGAAAGTCCTTGGGTTAAATCATGCCTCTAAGGTAAGAGATATTAAACATTTCATAAATCAAAACACAATGTGGTAGTGTCAACTCTTGCCCATAGGGCATAACTTTAAGCTTGAAAGACCTTGGACTAAGTCTTTCCTCTAAGAGAAGAGTTATAGAATATCTCATAAATCAATACATAATGCGGTAGTGTGTATCGCCCCGAGACTACCCCCTGGATATCACTCGGTGCTTATGACCATAAGTGATCCCAAGCTAACCCGTATACTAGAATAACTAATGAGCAACTAAATAAGATACATTAATTTGAAAAAATAAGAAGAAGAGATGTCTCTACTAAATATGTTCAAAACCAAAACTATCAAAAAGGATTACAACTCTGGTCATACAAAACAATAATTGAAATTTAATACATCAACTATACTGACTGTCTATAAAGCCTCTACTAATAATGACTATAGGTAGCTGGGATATGATCCCAACTATCCCAAATAAATATGACTGAATAAAAAAATGCTACTAGAAATATAGTTGACTCGAGTCCTCGAATCAAAAGAACTTTTCACCTGTTGACTAAAAACTGCAAAGTGTCTGATTATGATGTGCGAGTTACAACTTGTACCTACATTATGAGACAATATAGCACATAAACATATATGTGGATCAGTACTTCAAAATGTACTGAGTATGTGGGGGAGAATGCATAAGTAAAATAATAAGTTAATGCACACATAGACTTTAAAATAATGCATACTAAGTGTAGATGAATCACCTTGAGCTTGAATAAAACAAAAGCTATAAACTCATAAACATGAGTAATGAAGCATAAGGATAAACTTTGTGAGCCATAACACTTAGTTCTAAAAGCTTTACTTTTTGCTCTTTCTTCTGGGATATTCTTCTAACTGACATAAACCATGTGAGCTATCATGGAGGCCAACATCTTACCTACATTGGGGAGAGCTGTTCTACCCTTGCCATTAGAATAGAACCTTAACTTAAGTGATTACTGTACTTAGCCAACTATGGGCACTTAAAACTATGGTGTGATGTAATTCTGGGGCATGTGACCTTGGACTCATACCCAACTCGATGCTAAATACTACTCCCATCTTACTTATATGCTTATACTTTTTGTTTGGAAATCCACATTAATATAGCATAAGGGTTTATAATGAAAACCACTTATGCTTCTCTTTGCTCTAATCTGTAATCAAAATGAATAAGTGTGGATTCCATATCTTGTCTTAGGATCAAAAGATCAATCTTTCTTTAAATTATGGAATAAAATGATTGATAACGCTCAAACTACACCTCTCTAATGAGAATGTAAGCGATCATTGTCAATATATAACCCCACTAGGTTGGGGTCAAATCCCACAGGGAATATGGTGTGAACTTAAGTTATTTATGATTTAATCAACTGATAGTTGGATGTTTCCTGGAATGAGGGTTTTGGAGATTAGAAAATAATTATTGGTCACTTTAGTTTCAGTATTTGTAATCAAGAGTTTATAAAAAACCAGAATTATGTTCACTATGGGTTTTAGTGCTTGACAAATGCTAATAGTGATTCAAGATTCTCACAGTAGGTAGGACAACAGATTATCTCTATCGAAGTTATGCCTAAATGTCTCTCGACCTACTTAAGCATTTAATTACCTAATCCTCTCAAACTTAGGGAATTTATATTTACTAACCAGACTTTACCTTAGGTTAATCAACCTTGTTGTAGCGTCGATTATTAAATGGAAGTTTAGTGTTTCAAAGTCTCTGTCAATAATTCACTTCCTACTATATTTGATTTCTTATCTCAAGCAAATCAAAACAGGTGCTATCTATCCTTTGCAACCAATAGATAATAATTAAAATCTCAGAATTATCAAGGAGTCCTATTACCTTTAGAATTGAAAACACATAGCATCTTACCAAGACTTAACCCATAAATCCAATAATTCGGGTCTAAGGGATTTAGCCACTCATAATGTAATAAGCGAAACAACTAGACGTATTCATAATTTGAAAGATGAACTTACCACAAGATGAATAATAACTAGTGATTCTCATATTAGATCACAATAGAAATCCTAAAATATTGATGAAAATCTCTTCAAAGTTAATTATTTTTCAAGCTAAGAAACTAGAGAGAAAAATAACAAAATATGTGTGTGCCAAAATTATGTTTAGAACTCCTTTAGAAAACCCTAAACAATACTTTTTATAGTACAACCTAAATAAGGAAGCAAAATCACAGAGTTTAATAATTTCTCGAATTAGGCGACGACATTCGTGACACCTTATCAGGAGTCTGACGACTTATCACAAATGTCGTCAGCTCCCTGTTCAGTTATAGCACTTCCTGCTTAAGGCTACCAATGAATCCTGACAACTTATCAGAAATGTGATGACATATCAGACAATGTTGTCACTTCTCCACCTCAGCTCATATGTTCTGCCGAAGGCTAACGGCGACTCTGGCGACTTATCAACTCTTTGACGACTTATCAGGAAATGTCGTCACAAGTTTCAGATGAGGTCCATTCTATATCTAAGGTTGACGGTATATCTGATAACTTATCACAGGGCTGACAACTTATCAGGAACGTCGTCAACCATACTTCTCTTCTATTTACTTCAGATTTCAACTCTTTTGCTTCCATCCCTTTTGGTTCTCTTGCATCTTGGCTTCTACTGCAAAATCAAAGATAAAACAATCAAAAACGACAAAAATTGCTTAATACCTTGCAATTATTCTCAGTTAAAAGCCTCAAATATGTTAGCGTCTGCTTACACATCAACACCCTCAACTTAAAACAATTGCTTTTCCTCAAGCAACTCAAACACAACCAAGAGGATACAAAGTACATTCGGCAGTCAATCATCCATATTATCTCAAAACATATTCACCATCTCCAAGGTCAGTCAATTCAAGAACAACTGTGTATATTATTGAAGAACAACAATGCACACATAGAAATCAAGATACGATATTACTTTAGTTATAACAATCATGCATAGACCAGTATTACACTATCCGAACAAGTTAGCAACTAGCAACATATCTGGTGTGCCCTCACAGCAAAGAAATCCCCCTTTTCTCATATCGGTAATCATATATGTAACTAAGGGGACAATAAAAAAAACACTCACTCTCAGAATAAAGTTCCAATCAATATATGCCGAATACCATAGGCTTGCCCTTATTTTCATTACCAAGATCTTCAGACAGGTCAGCTAAGATCACTATTGGTCTTCTCTTTTGCTTGTAATGCAGGCTAGGGGATGGTATGATACTTGATTATATTTAAAGTGACTAAGCCTCCTTCACACTACACTAGCTTTTGGGGTTTCACTCATTAATATTTTTCTATTCTTCTTTTTTCTTGACCATTCTTATTTAGGATGGGTGCGGTCTTTTCCACAATCACTTATTTTTTTCACCACTTTTTTTTCTTGGTCTTTTCCACCGCACTCCGCTTTTTATTTTTTATTTTTATTCTACCTTTCTTTATACTCATTCTATATCATGCACCCCTATGATAGCCACCCTTAACTTAGGCCATTTTCATAAGTTAAGGTGCACAGTATCCAAGGAGGACTTGGGACAAAACAGGTTTATTGTGATATAAATGGGTAGGTAATAGGTGTCATAAAAAGAAATAGGCTAAGCAGGCTTAAAGAAGGGATCAAGGGATATTCTACATACAAGGATTGTCGTTTAGGCTAAAAGTAGGCTAATATGAAAATGGCCTATGATCCTTTCTAACCCCTATCCTTCAACCAAGGTAAAACTAACTGGGCAAGTTCTGAATCCAACATACAGAGGGAACTAAATAAAATCTCAAACGCCACATGGCACACTAGTATATCACCAGTTACTACTTATCTAGTTCATGCAGTTATTTAGCAATGATTATTGCGTCACTAGAACTAATGCCATATAAAGATGCACAGTGGTAACACTTAGATGCAAATCGCACATTTAAACCTTCAGACTATTGGAGAGGTGCTCAAAAATTACAAAAACAAGTTAACTGCCTTAGTTACTTGTATTTCTCTTAGTTAGTTATAAAATTTTACAACAACAATTTACCCTACACCCTCAACTTAAAATCACAGAAAAACTAAACTAAGGGTTAGGGTATACTTGGAGTAGATCAAGAACGGGGATCATGGGTTGCCTCCCATGTAGCGCCTGATTTAAAGTCGTGGCATGACTCAAGCATCTCCATTACTTCAGACTTCGTCGAGACAGATAGTAATAATACTGTTCATTGAGTCTTTTGGACCAATATAAAATTTAACTCATTGCCCATTTACCTTAAAGGTGCTTCCGTCTTCATTTTCAAGTTCTACTACTCAAGATGAGTAGACTTGACTAACTCTAAATGGGCTTGACCACTTGGATTTAAGCTTACCTAGGAACAGTTTGAGTCTGGAATTAAACAAAAGCACCAATTCACCTTTTTGGAAGTCTCATTTATCTATCCTCCAATTATGATACTTTTTCATCTTTTCTTTGTATGGGTCTGCTCGTTCATATGCCCTGAGATGAAATGCATCCATCTCATTCAATTGTCCCAGTCTCAGCTCTACTACTTCCTTCCAGCTTAAATTCAACCTTTTGAGTGCCCATAAGACCTTGTGCTCTAGCTCTATTAGTAATTGGCATGCCTTGAAATGGTGACATGCCAATGGGTGTCTTGAAAGCAGTTCTCTATGCCCATAAGGCATCATCGAGCTTTCAAAACCAGTCTTTCGACTAGCATTCACCATTTTGGCTAGGATGGCTTTAATATCTCGATTTGACACCTCCATTTTCCTACTAGTTTGTGGGTGATATGGAGTGGATACTCTATGCTGTTTCACTCCATATTTTGCTAAAGCTGCCCGAAATACTTTGTTGGAAAAATGAGATCCTCCATTGCTTATAATAGTAGGTGGTACTCCAAAGTGAGAGAAGATGTTCTTCTTGAGAAAAGCAACAACCCTTTTTCCTTCATTATCGTACAAGGAAACAACTTTGACCTATTTTGAGACATAGTCAACAGTAACTAAAATATACTTCATCCCATACGAGCATACAAAAGGACCCATGAAATTGATGCCCAGACGTTAAATAATTCCACTTCAAGCATCTTAGTCAAGGACATCTCATGTCTTTTGGAGATTGACCCATACCTCTAACATTGGTCATATTTCAGCATAAACTCATGAGCATCCTTGAACAATGTTGGCCAATAGTAGCCGCTCTGCAACACATTCCTATCCGTTTGGTCACCTGCATGGTGACCTCCAACTGAGGAAGCATGGCATGCTTCCAATATGCACAATACATCCACTTCTGGCACACATCTCATTATAATATTTTCAGCATATCGCCAAAAAAGATACGGCTCATCCTAGACGTAATGAGTCACATCATGCAGGAATTTTTTTCTTTAATATAAAGAAAGATTTTCTGGAATGACCTCACTCACAATATAATTTGCAAAATCAGCGTACCAAGGCAATTTCTCCACAACAGTAGCCAAGATCTCCTCATCAAGAAATGCATCATTTATCTCCAATTCATCACTAATTGCCTGCTCACCTTCCATTCTAGACAAATGATCCGCAACCTGGTTTTCACAACCTTTCCTATCTTTGAATTCAAAGTCAAATTCTTGTAGCAGAAATACCCATCTAATCAGCCTTGGTTTTGCATCCTTCTTAGCCATCAAATACTTTAAGGCTGCATGGTCAGTGTGAACCACTACCTTGGTCCTAAGCAGGTAAGCCCTAAATTTCTCAAAAGCATACACTACAGTCAGGAGTTCCTGTTCAGTGATAGTGTAGTTTTTTTGTGCTCCGTTTAGTGCTTTGCTGGCATAGTATATTGGATGAAACAGTTTGTCCTTTTTTTGTCCCACTACAGCTCCAAAGGCAACACCGCTTGCATCACACATAATCTCAAATGGTTTTGACCAGTTCGGTGCAACAATGATAGGGGCCTCAACCAGCTTCTTTTTAAGGCATTCAAATGCCTTCAAGCAATCATCATCGAAGGAAAACTTCACTTCTTTCTCTAAAAGCCTCCGATAAAAGCCAGCATGTCCAAGAAAACTATGCACTCCCTTCACTGAAATGGGAGGTGGTAGTTTCTCAATAACTTTAACCTTGGCTCGATCAACTTCTATCCCTTTTGCTGAAATTTTATGCCCGAGAACAATGCCCTCCTTTACTATAAAATGGCATTTCTCCCAATTAAGCACCAAATTGAATTCTATAATTAGGTTTTCCAAACACATCTCAAATGAATCTCCCACCACAGAGAAATTATCCATTAATACCTCTATGGTGTCCTCCACCATAACTGAGAAGATAGACATCATACACCATTGAAAAGTAGCGGGTGCATTGCATAGACCAAACGGCATCCTCTTAAATGCAAAGGTGCCATATGGACATGTGACTGTCGTCTTCTCCTAGTCTTCAGGAGAAATATAGATCTGGTTATATACAGAATAACCATCCAAGAAGCAATACCATCCCTTTTCGGCCAATCGATCAAGCATTTGATCCATAAAGGGCATCGGGAAGTGGTCTTTCAAAGTCCATGAATTTAGTTTGTGGTTGAGTGGAATCAGCCCATTCCTTTAATTTGCAACCATAGTTATGCCCCCTTTTTGGGCACACATTGAACTGGGCTCACCCATTTGCTGCCAGAAATAGGGTAAACCACTCCTGCATCCAACCACTTAATAATTTCTTTCTTAACCACCTCTTGCACTGGTGGGTTAAGACGACACTGGTGTTTGATGATTGGAATACAATCTTCCTCAAGTTGTATTTTATGCGTGTAGATGCCAATAATATCTGCGATGGTCCATCCTATTGATCTCTTGTACCTTTAAAGTACTGAAATAAGTGCTTACACCTATTGCTTGCCCAAATCAGCCGCAATAATAATGGGTAGCGTGATTCTGTTGCAAAAAAACACGTACCTTAAGTTCCCAGGTAGTTCTTTCAATTCCAACACCGGTGGCTCTTTAATGGATGGCTTAGCCGGTGGTGTCGGTTGATTAGCAAGATCAAGGTCTAGCCTCTTAGGAGCATAAGGATATGAACCCATTCTTGATAAAGAACAAACAGTCTCTTCATACTCCTCTATGCCTTCACGATTAAAATTCATCAAAACTGCGGCGAAAAGCTCGACAATAAGTTGCTCCTCCATTGACACCTCCTGTTCGTCCTCATAATACACATCAACTACTGAGAACACACT
This sequence comes from Capsicum pubescens, assembly GCA_030864215.1. Lineage (NCBI taxonomy): Eukaryota > Viridiplantae > Streptophyta > Magnoliopsida > Solanales > Solanaceae > Capsicum > Capsicum pubescens. Next base: position 174,761,100 of record CM061549.1, read on the forward strand.
CATTTATTCATACTGCTTCATTGATTGGAATAGATCAAATCGTACCACTTTATCATTCATCCTGAACAAGAGCTCATTCGCTCTCAAATCAATCAACACACTTCAAGTTATGAGAAAAGGTCGACCCAAGATTATGGGCACCTCAAAGTCCACCTCGCAATCTAGAAAAATGAAATCTGCAGGGAATATGCCGCTAGCTACTTTCACCAAGACATCATACAAAATACCAACAGGTTGTTTTACTGACCTATCCGCCATCATGAGTTGCATGTTGGAGGGTGTGGGATTTCCGAGACCCATCTTTCAATATATAGCAGTGGCATCAAATTAATGCTCGCTCCCATATCGCATAATGACTTAGCGAATTCCTTAGACCCAATCGTACAGGCAAAAGTGAATGCTCTTGGGTCTGGCTTCTTTTGCACCAAGGTCCTCGTAGAAATAATGCTACTATGATGGAGATTATCCTCTGGTTCGTAGCTCACCACTCTTTTCTTAGTCATAAGGTCCTTCATGAACTTAGCATATCCTGGCATTGGCTTGAGTGCCTCCACCAAAGGTACATTTATTGTCAATTGTTTGAGCATTGCCATTAACTTGCTGAATTTTGCATCATCAATTTTTTTTAATCATTGAGGAAAGAGAGGTGGTGGTCTTGGGAGAGTTTTCAACACTACCTCCTTCTCCTTATCTTTTTCTTTTTCCAAAGCATCATCAGAACCATCCAGTTTCTCAAACTCCACTGGACATTCTTCTTTGGGTTCATCCTCTGCCTCAATCATATCTTCAACCAAACTTTTTCCCACAGAAGGGCCAGGTAACATCTTACCACTCCTAGTGGTAATCTCCATACATGATCCATTATTCCACATATTCTGGACCATATTACTTGGTAACGTTCCACTCTTTCTTTAGTTAAATGCTATGGAGAGTTGGCTCATCTACTGCTCCAACTGTTTGATTGTGGTGGAGTGCGAGTTTACCAACTGACTAATAGATGACAGATCGGTCTTAATGGTAGTCACACCAGAGTTGGTAGCCTCCACTCCCTTCAGCAACTTTGCCATCATGTCCTCCATGGATATCTTTTCAGAACTTGTTGTAGCAGCCTCACGATTTCTAGGAGGGATATATAGCCCACTCCTATCATTATTGCTTCTCCAGTTTCCCTGCTCACTATCTTTATAACCAGGCTTATCATAATAGTTCCGACCTTGATTCCCTTGAATACTGCCTCGAAAACCCCCCTAATTATTAACATAGTTTGCCTCTTCTTCTGCATCAGTATCAGCTCTATCTTGAGATCCCACAACTTTTACCTTCTTAGTCTTGCCTGATAGCAAGTGTTTGGTTAGCAGGTCCATCTGCGTTTTTAGGTGAGCCATGTATTGGTCACTCTCCTCATGTTTTCTTCATTGTTCCGCAGTCATACCCACAGAAACAATGGGGCTTTCTACCATAGAGTCTCTGGTATGCCATGCTTGACTCTGTTTGGTCATTCTCTCTAGCATTTTTGAAGCCTCTGGGAATGTAAGATCAACAAATGAACCATTAGAAACACTATCTACAATTGGTTTTGTTATAGAGTTAAGAGCCCTATACAAAGTCTCCATCAAGTGTATGCCCGTCATATTGTGGTTCGGACACTGTGTTAGCATCTTTTTGAATCTCTCCCAGGTTTCATGCAAGGATTCAGTTGGGAGCTTCCTAAAGTTTCTAATCTCATCCCTCAACTGTACCCTCCTGGAAGGCGAAAAGAACCTTTCTGGGAAAGCTCCTTTCAACTGCCTCCAGTTGGTTATAGAATCGGGTGTTAGCTCATTAAGCCACATTGTTTCCTTCACAGACAGAGACAACGGAAACAATCTTAATAAGATAGCATTCTGACCCACTCATGGGTTATCAAAATATTTATAGATGGTGACAAAGTTCACCAGATGCAAGTTGGGGTCATCCCCAGGAAGGCCACCCAACAACCCCTTCAGATTAAGGAGTTGAATCATAGTACTCGTAATGTTGAATTTTTCCCCAGGTGCCAACGGTGGAGGAATAATTGCACCCGTTACACCTAATCCATCCATTCCATCATCATTATCATTGAGGTCATACTGGACCGGCTGGTAATCTTGCCTTTCTCGAAATAGACGATTCCTATAAGCATTACGCTGTACTAGTGCAGCTACTGCTCTGCACGCCTTGGGTTACCAGGGTTTAACAACTCCTCGTCTCCCAAATCTTCATTCTCAGGATTTGGATGTAGTACTTGTTGACCAACATTCTGCACATTCACCTGAGCTCTAGCTAAGGCTGCTAACTTGTCAGTCTCCTGCTGGTCTGCCATTCTTCTAATTTGTTGCGGTTCTGGGTTAAATGGTAATAATAGTTCTTCGGAACTTTTGGTTCTTGGAATACACTACAAAATTCCTGTAATAAACAAAAACCAAATAAACGTAAAACTAGGAAACTTGACTAACAGTCAATTAGTGCACACAAACTTCAATTTACAACCGTATTCCCCAGCAATGGCGCCATTTTTGATAACGCTCAAACTATACCTCTCTAATGAGAATGTAAGAGATCGGTGTCAATATATAACCCAACTAGGTTGGGTTCGAATCCCACATGGAATATGGTGTGAACTTAAGTTTGCGATTTAATCAACTGATAGTTAGATGCTTCCTGGAATGGGGGGTTTTGGAGATTAGCAAATAATTGCTGGTCACTTTAGTTTCAGTGTTTATAATCAAGAGCTTAGGGAAAACCAGAATTATGTTCACTACGGGTTTTAGTACTTTACAGTTGCTTATAGTTATTCAAGATTATCACAGTAGGTAGGACAACATATTATCTCTATAAAAGTTATGCCTAAATTTTTCTCGACTTACTTAATCATTTAATTACCTAATCCTCTTGGACATAGGGAATTTATATTTACTAACCAGACTTTACCTCAGGTTAATCAACCTTGTTACAAGTCGATTATTAAATGGAAGTTTAGTGTTTCTAAGTCCCTGTCAATAATTCACTTCCTACTGTATTTGATTTCTTATCTCAAGCAAATCAAAACAGGTCCTATCTATCGTTTGCAACCAATAGACAATAATTAAAACCTCGGAATTATCAAGGAGTCCTATTACCTTTAGAATCTAAAACACATAGCATCTTATCAAGACTTAACCTATAGATACAATAATTCGGGTCAAAGGGATTTAGCCACTCATAATGTAATAAGCGAAACTACTAGATATTTTCATAATTTGAAAGACTTACCACAAGATGAATAATAACTAGTGATTCTCAGATTAGATCACAATAGAAATCCCAAAATATTGATGAAAATCTCTTCAAAGTTAATTTTTTTTCAAGCCAAGCAACTAGAGAGAAAAATAACAAAATACGTGTGTTCCAAAATTATGTTCATAACTCCTTAGAAAACCCTAAACAATACTTTTTATAGTTCAGCCTAAATAAGGAAACAAAATTACAGAGTTTAATAAATCCTCGCGACGATATTCGTGACACCTTATCAGGAGTCTGACGACTTATCACAAATATCGTCAGCTCCCTCTTCAGTTTTAGCACTTCCAGCTTAAGGCTGACGATGAATCCTGACGACTTATTAGAAATGTCACGACATATCAGACAATGTTGTAACTTCTCTACCTCAGCTCATATGTTCTGCCTAAGGCTGACGGCGACTCTGACGACTTATCAACTCTTTGATGACTTATCAAGAAATGTCGTCTCAACTTTCAGATGAGGTCCATTCTCTATCTAAGGCTGACGGTATATCTGATAACTTATCATAGGGTTGACGACTTATCAGGAATGTCGTCATCCATACTTCTCTTCTATTTGCTTCAGATTTCAACTCTTCTCTTGCATCTTGGCTTCTACTGCAAAATCAAAGATAACACAATAAAAAACGACAAAAGTTTCTTAAGACCTTGCAATTATTCTCTGTTAAAAGCCTCAAATGTGTTAGCATTTACTCACACATCAACGATCAAAGAAGCTTAAGATCATAATCTTCTTAAAATCTCAAACTCATTCTTGGTATAAACTAATCAAATAAAACTTAAGAGCATGATCTTCTTGAAATCTTAACACTTAAATTTAGGGCTTAAAACCCATTCTTTAAACTCATGTCAATTTATAACAAAACTTCATGCTCAATAACAATCTTGAAATACTTTAACAATATCAAGTCAAGATACTACAATCTCATGCATAATATAAATCTTATAAATTAAAACATAAATATAAGTAACTCATGATATACTCAAAGCTTTAAATCTAATGATAATCATGTGCTTCAAGAATATATATACTTGGGTGTGAACCCTACATCAAAACAATTAAATAAAATCTTAAAATCATGCAATTTGGGCCCAAGGAGGAAAGGATACCCTTGTTCATAACCCCACATACCTTAAAGGACTTGACTTGGTGGAGAAACCTTGACCTTGAAAGCCTTAGAGATGATCTTGAAAGATTTTCTTGAAATTCTTGAATTAGGGAACTTAAATTCTTGGTTTTTCTTGAAGAGAAGATGGAATAGATGAATTTGGGGATGATTAGGGTTTGTTCTTGAGAGTAAATTTGGAGAATATGGGCATATAATGCCCTAACTGAAGCCTTAGGTCGTGTCTTTATAAATTGGGTTGAGGTGGGAAAAGACCCAATTACCCCTCCGTTATTTAAACCAAAAATTTGTAACTGGAATGCGGATTAATGGCTCATCGCAATACGGTCTTATCGTGGTGGCTTACTGGTTCTGATGAAAATGATCATAACTTTTTTCTCTGGTATTAGATTAAGGCAAAATTGGTATCGTTGGAAAGATAATTCAATAATATACAATTTGGTGGGTGTTGAGATGAAAAATTCCATGTATATCAAAAGTTATACACATTCATAGTTGACTCTTGTAGAATTGAATATCAAACTTTGGACGAATCAACGGCTCTTAGCTCAACTTTGTTCTAAGTGATTCCTATGAACATTCTTCACCTCATAAACACTTCACACACTAGGATAAAGATTATGACACATGCATTCAAATTATAAATCAAGAAATGGATGGAAGCACCTACACTATGATGCGCTTTTATCGCAGTGAGGTTCTAGAATTAAAATTCAAATGTGCCCCAATCCTCATCTAAAAAATTCAAAACATCCCCAAGACATGCTCCTTACACCCCTGAACATGAATTAACTCAAAAACTTACATCTTTGGGTCAGTAAGTTCAGTTTAAAAATCCTCAAAGTTAAGAGGCCAAAAATAGGACCAAGTACCCAACACTTAGTGAAATTTTCAAGTTCTAAGCCTCTTATGCATACATTATCAGCTCAGCTGATCTAGGAAAAGTACGGGGTATTACATTGTGTCACTATGGGAACATTTGTCCTCGAATGAGACTGATTAGACTGAGAGTACTGTCTAAGGTAACTGAGATCATATAATGACCATGCATGACTTGGAACATGAGTGAATAACTGAGTCTGAACATGATCACGGGACACTTAGGAACTAAATCATGACTGAATATCTGAATATGAAATATGATGCATGGGCTGAACAGGATTCACAATTTACATGAATGCAAAAAAACTATCTCTTGGAATCTCCATACTCATGAAACTTCAGATAATAAGACTAGATCGGAGGATGGGAAACCATAAGAACTTGTCTGTCTGACTACTAAACTAAATTGCTGGCTAGACAAACTGAATTATACTGAAATCTTATACTCAACTATACATTCCACTTCAAAACTGCACTTCACTTGAGGCTACTTAAAATGGGCACTGCTAACTCTATCTACTGAAGTCTGAGCTGAACTAAATTCTCTCACTATGTTCAAGCCTACTCGAATTTACAGAGTGCACACATAACACTATACTACTAGCCTGAATCATGAATTTATTACACCCTGTATTTTCACAACTCATCTCATGAATAATTCTTGGTACCACTTCAACAACTACATTTAACCTCTTACTAAACATTCACTAATGCATAATACATCCATCCACATATATACAAACATGATATTCAAGATTATCTTCCTAACCACATATGCACTTCTAACAAACACCCATAAAAGCATTTTTCTCATATCCTCCAAACCTCTATCACTAACAACTTCCATGCACTACCCCAGGAAAACACACATATAATTCTTAACTAACCATGACATACACCAAAAGTTTCACCTCAATATTCCTTCAAACTTATAGAATTACATAAAGAAAGCATACAACCATCTTTCCCAACATGAAACATTTACTCTCTCTCCCATCTATATAATTATTCATCATCACTATCTTGATATAATGAGAGGTCACTGAAAGGTTAGGACATGAAAAACTGAAATATCAAGGAATACTATACATAACTTGGATGCTTAACTGAGGCCCGAGGAATAGAATATCCACAACATGGTTCTCATTACAAAGATCAAAACTGAGGATATACATGACATAATCTGAATTTCGCTGATAATTAAGAGTGTAGCATGCGTACTGGAACTGAACATACTATAAAGCATGAGTACATGAGTCATGAGCTGCATGACCTAAGTTGGAGTTCATAAATTCATGGAATACGATTCGTACAACTAAGCAAACTGGAACTCCTTATACTAGGAACTAGAAGCTCACATGATTCTCTGTGATGTGAATGAACATGAACTATTATCATGGAGCTGACATGTACTGCATGAGTAGATATCATTATAACTGAAGTACAAATACTGAAATAATAATGGGTCGAGCATCTTCCTCCCTAGTGTTGTTCTACAACACACTACATCACTACTAGAATCTGAGAGCCTAACTTGGGTTCTTGTTCTATTATCTTCCCCTTATCTTAAAACTATTATTCTAAGTCAGTGGAACCCTTTTATAAACTCTAAACCAAACTGTAACCACTTTACTCTAGAGCCCGAGATACATCAATACACACCAATAGTACACTCAGCCTGGAAGACTACACATGAAAACGTGAAATCCGCTGCTAGTACTACCTTTTGATATATATATTTCTTAGGTTTCTATAGCCCCAACAATCATCATATAATAACTTAAACACTTACTAACTTAGAATCTTCATGAGTATCACCATACCCTGAGTTCACACCATCTACATCTTCAACTCTTTTTTCTATTAGTTCAATCTTCAAAGATTCAAACTTAGATTCTAACACTTAACACGGATATCCCCAAACCTTTAATGAACCATACTACTTCCGTCATAGACAATTAATATCACATCTCTAAACTCATATTTTTCCCTAAACCATGAGAATCAACATCATACCAAAAAGGATCAACACTATCTATCCATACCTCTTTAACTTAGCTATTAAGAACACCATGTACTATATAACTAGCCTCCTTCCACTTAATAACTTAAGGGTACTACTAACCACACACAACACTCAATAACCTTAGAAAATATTACAACCCTATATCACCTTGGTCACACCTCCACATCATACTTATAACATCATACTTAATTGCGAATAACTAAACTTTATCTCTTGCGTACACTATTAAAGCCTACTAGATCACTTCCATATAACTAGCATCACTAACCAAGCAGTCATTATTTCCATCTTAATGATCATCTACTATTCAAACTTAGTGTCTAGTGCTAGACATGATTAACAACCCAACCTCACATACTATTCTCACTTGGAAGCTATAAAATAAGACATCAAGAAACACTAGTCCACTAAAGCCTCATAATAACAATAATTGATCATGATCGGATGGCCTATCATATTATAACCCATTAGCACCACCTTCTTCTACACATCACTACTATTCATCCAGCCATATGCTTTAATTATATGCATAGCTCTTAAAGTATCAATCAATTTTCTTTTTCATAGCCACGCGGGGAAGCCTATATTAATGATATTCAACAATCAAATACTTTCATTAATAACCTATACTTTTCTAACACAATAAATACCATCAATAACTCATTTTCTACTGCAAGCAATCAATAATTCACCTTAACTAATAACTCTATCTATACCTTAAACCAAGGAACTTATACCATATTTATTACCTCTAAGTTGACAGACAAAGACATATCACCTTGACAAAAGCTTGATAACATGCATAAGTTCATCTATATACTTTTGATCACTCGTTATTCCCATCTTTCTTGACACTACACTTTTAAAACCACACTTCCAACTATAAAAAGGTTCTACTACTTATAAATCATAACACTCTAGGTTGCAAACCCTCAAATACAAACTTTATTTAACAATCTAGGTTCATACTATCTCCTCTCATAAGCACTATCGATACTGAAGGGTTAATGAGAAATCTTAATACATATTTTATTTTTTCTTAACTGAACAACCCATATAGATGAGGACATAACTTTCAACTTAAGGGACTTATAACATACTAGCGATCTTCTATCAAGCCCCTCGTATGACTTCTGAAGTTATTGATAGTAAATCTAAGAGCATCATCTTGGGAGGAATTGGAACTTACTAGTCATGTTATCTAAAAAATAAGACATGTACAGAGAATTATGGAGTTACACATGAACCAACTGAAGTTTTTGAGAGAACAAATTTACAACACGATCTAGAGCATGAAGACGGGAAATATTTCTTAAATGCCCTGCAGCCTTTCAAAGAAAAGTACTGACGTGTCCATACTATTCCTCAAGACTCTACTAGACATAGCTTCATAGACACCCTAGGACACTTGAACTTTGTGCTCTGATACCAAGTTTGTAATGTCCCAAGACTCCCCCTAGACATCACACGGTGCTTAAAACCACAAGTGATCACAAGATAACCCTTATACTCGCATAACTGTGAGCAACTAAATAATATACATTAATATGAAAGAAATAAGCGAAAGAGATATTTTTTCTAAATATGTTCAAAACCAAAACTATCAAAAAAGATTACAACTCTAGTCATACAAAACAAAGACTAAAATTTAATACATCTACTATACTGACTGTCTGTGAAGCATCTACTAATACTGACTATAGGTAGCCGAGACATAACACCCAACTATCCCAAATTAATATGACTGAATAAAAGAAATGCTACTAGAAATAGAGTTGACTCGAGTCCTAGAATCAAAAGAACTCTTTACTTGATGACTGAAAACTGCAAACTATTTGATTATGATGTGCGCGCTAAAATTTGTACCTACATTATGAGACAATGTAGCACATAGACATATATATAAATTAGTATTTCTAGAATGTATTGAGTATATGGGGGTAAATGCATAAGTAAAATAATAACTGAATGGACACATAGACTTTAAGATAATGCATGCTAAGTGTAGATGACTCACCTTAAGCTTGAATAAAACAAATGTTGTAAAATCATAAACATGAGTAATGAAGCATAAGGATAAACTTTGTGATCCATAACACTTAGTTCTAAAAGCTTTACTTTTTACTCTTTCTGTTGGGCAGTTCTTCTAACTGACATAAACCATGTGAGCTATCATGGAGTCCAACGACTTACCCACATTGGGGAAAGCTATTCTACCCTTGCCATCTGAATAGAACCTTAATTTAAGTGATCACTATACTTAGCCCAGTATGGGTACTTAAACCTACGGTGGCACATAGTTCTAGGGAATGTGACCTTGGACTCATAACCAACTCAGTGCTAAATACTACTCCCATCTTATTTATCTATGCATACTTTTTCTTTGGAAATCCACCTTAAAATAGCATAAGGGCTTATAATGAAAACCAGTTATGCATCTCTTTGCTTTAATCTGTAATCAAAATAAACAAGTATGGATTCGATATCTTAGCTTAAGATCAAAAGATCAATATTTCTATAAATCTTGGTATAAAACCATCAAAGAAGCTTAAGATCATAGTCTTCTTGAAATCTCAAACTCATTCTTGGTATAAACTTATCAAATATAACTTAAGATCATGATTTTCTTGAAATCTCAACACTTAAAATTAGGTCTTAAAACCCATGCTTTAAACTCATGTCAATTCATAACAAAACTTCATGCTCAATAACAATCTTGAAATACTTCAACAACATCAAGTCATGGATAATATAAATCTTATAAATTAAAAAATAAACATTAGTAACTCTTGATTTACTCAAAGCTTTAAATCTAATGATAATAACATGCTTCAAGAATATATATACTTGGGTATGAACCCAACTTCAAAATAATTAAATAAAATCTTAAAATCATGAAATTTGGGCACAAGGGTGAAAGGATCCCCTTGTTTATAACCCTACATATCTTAATAGACTTGACTTGGTGGAGAAACCTTGACCTTGGAAGCCTTGGAGATGATATTGAAAGTTTTTCTTGAAATTATTAGACTAGGGAACTTCAATTCTTATTTTTTCTTGAAGAGAAAATGATGGAATGGAAGAACTTAGGGATGATTAGGGTTTGTTCTTGAGAGAAAATTTGGTGCCCTAACTGAAGCCTTAGGTCATGTTTTTATGTATTGGATTAAGGTAGGAAAAGACCCAATAGCCCCTCCATCATTTAAATAAAAAATGCGTAACTAGAATGTGGATTAAAGGCTCATCGCAATGAGGTCTTATCGCGTTGGCTTACTAGTTCTAACAAAAATGATCATAACTTTTTGCTCGGGTATCAGATTAAGGCAAAATTCATATTGTTGGAAAGCTAATTCAATTATCTACAATTTGATGGGTCTTGAGATGAAAAATTCCACATATATCAAAAGTTATACAAGTTCAAAGTTGACTATTGTAGAATTAAATACCAAACTTTGGACGAATCAAAGGATCTTAGCTCAACTTAGTTCTAAGTGATTCCTATGAACATTCTTCACCTCATAAGCACTTCACACGCTAGGATAAAGAATATGACACATGCATTTAAATTATAAGTCAAGAAATGGAAAAAAACACCTTCACCATGATATGATGAAGGGCTCATGGATATACCTATCATAACACGCCACTATCGCGGTGAGGTTCTAGAATCAAAATTCAAACGTGCCCCAATACTCGTCCGAAAAATACAAAACTTCCCCGAACATGCTTCTTATACCCCTGAATATGAATTAACTCAAAAACTTATATATCAGGGTCGGGAAGGTAAGTTTAAAAATCCTTGAAGTTAAGAGGCCAAAAATAGGACTAAGTCCCCAAAACTTAGTGAAATTTTCAGATTTTAAGCCTCTTATGCCTGCACTATGAGCTGAACTAAACTAGGAAAAGTACGGGGTATTACATAGTGTCACCATGGGGAATAAGTTGATGTTTGATGGTCCTTGGGCTAAGTCTTGCCTGTAAGTCAGAGGATTAAACACTTTATAAGTAAAAATTACAATGTGGTAGTATTAATTCTTACCTAATGTACGTAACTTGTTGTTTGAAAATCCTTGGGATAAGTCGTGGCCCTAAAGAAAGAGCTGTAGACTATCTCATAAGTCAAGACATAACATGGTAGTTTCAACTCTTTCCCATGGGGCATAACTTGTTGTTTGGAAGTCCTTGGGCTAAGTCTGGTCTCTAAGGTAAGAGTTATAGAACATCTCATAAATAAAAACACGATGTGGTAGTGTCATTCTTTCCCATGAACTGTAATTTGTTGTTTGAAAATCCCAAGTCTTTCCTCTGAGGCAAGATTATAAAACATCTCATTAATCAAGATAAAATGTGATAGTATCAACTCTTGCCCATAGGGAATAACTTGTCGTTTGGAAGGAACCAAAGAAAAGAAAAGAAAAAATAATAAAAGTTGCAGAAAAAGAAAAAAATGAAGAAAAATATTTTTAAAAAATCAAAGAAAATAAAGAAAATATAGCAGTTGAGAGGTGAAGAGGAAAAAGATAAAGGTTGAGAATTTTTTTTTTAAAATACAAAAGATAAATAAAGGTCGAGCAAAATTAAAAAAGAAAAAAATAGAAAAGAAAAAATAAATCAAAGGAAAATAAAAAAGAGTAAATGTTTGTTTAAAAAATAGAAGTTGAGAGGAGAAAAGAATAAAAGTAGGGGGAAAACTAAGAGAAATCAAAAAGAATAGAAGTTGAGTGGAGAAAGAAAAAAAGTAAAGGTTGACAAGAACCAAAAAGGAAAAATAAAAAAACTAAAATTAAAATTAAAATAAAATAAAAAGAGAAAACAAAAATAGAAGTTGAAAGATAAATAAGTATGAAGTTATTTAGAAATATTTGAGATATAGAGGGGCAAATAGGTATTTGTCCTGTACATAAAAAAAAGAAAGACTAGTTTTGTAAGGCTTTTCTTATAGGGGACAAAAAAATAAGATCTCTCATTATGAGAGTTATTTAAGTAGTTTATTGTCACAAACCAACCCTGGGCCTAGTTTTGCCGGGTATATCGACTCCACTGAGGACCGGTGTAATACCTCGCAAAGTTCTCTTCTAGTCTGAGCCTTAGAGCGTATCCAGCAAAGCGGAAAAATCTGAGTCTAAAAGTTTCAGAATCGTAGGTTTGACGATCGATCTGACAGACCGCCAAGTCCTTGGTGGACCATCAAGTGTCCCGTCAGACCAAGGCAGTGGATTCCTTTTTCGGTCATCATGTGACGGCCAGAGTGGTGGACCGTCAGAAAGTTGACGGACCATCAAGGGGCCCGTCAAACCGAGGCAGAATGTCCCATTCCTGGACCCCGAGTGACGGACGACTTGGTGGACCATCAGTCTCTCTGAAGGACCATCAGGTCGACCTTCACAAACCCCGATCGGAATTTTCTAGACAAATTTTAAAGGGGCATTTTGGTATTTTCCACATCCTCCCCCAGCTCTATAAATACCGGGCCTTCAACTTTATTTTTTCTCTCTTCCACCCAAAAATTAGGGTTTCCAAAATCAAAATACTCTCTTCTCCTTTCATAAAATTCAAGAGGGATCAAGAAGGATCTAGAGAAATCAAGAACTCCTTTCAAGAGCCTTCAAGAAAAGAAATTCCCAGGTATGTAGATGTTGATTCTTGGGTCCCTTTCATCCAAGAAGCTCAAGTACCCTTTTTTTTAAACTTAAGGATTTTATGCTTTGTGATATTCCATGATTTGTATGAGTTGAAGTTGATGTTACTTGTGTTGTTGAGTTTGAATTCATGATTGTTTGCAAGATTTATGGTCTTTGACCCTAGTATGTGGAATTTATGTAATGTTGTGATGAGACCTTTTGAAGTTGGTGTCTATGTGAGGTGTTCATGACATTAGGGTGTAGATATGGTTGAATAAGAGGAGTATGCACCCCATAGGTTGGATGAAAGGCTGAGGTGAAGCATAAAGGGGCATTGTCGTATGTTAAAGGGGAAACCCAAAGTTGTGGGCTAGTCCATGCACACCTAGTGTTTGATAAAATACCTTAGTGAGCGGAATGAGCCATAATAATAATATGGAATCCCCAAGTAGGTGTAGAACCAAACATGTCTAGTGGTTGTCGAAAGACCGTAGTGAGTAAGTTGAGACCAAATAGCGGTAAATCTCCCAAGTGAGTGCTCTTTGATTTATTTTAAGTTTTGATACATGCTAAGTGGTTAGCAAGAGAGTAATGACATGATAGTGTGAAGTTTTCCCCAAATCTCATGATATCTAGATATATGTCGAGACCGATATAGGTGTGAAGTACTTGATGCAAGATTTCATTGAATGGGTTATAATTTAATAGCATATCTTCATTAAGGTAGTTTGTGATGATGAATCGATATTGATGACCCCCTAAATGTTGGGAGAGATCCTTTGGTAATCACGATGATGAATAGAGGTTTATATTTCCTAAATGATAGATGCAATACCATAAGGTTTGTGAGGGGGAAAGTACGTTATGATTCTAAAATGTTTAGAGTGACCCCTTGGTAGTTGTGATGATGAGTAGACGTTTGTGAATCCTTGGAGGCTTGAGGTGATGTTCTAATGATTGTGAAATTGAATATATGGCATGATTTTTGAGTTTTTTGTGAATATGCCTGAATGATGGTAATGATGCATGAATGATTGTGATGCTTGAATGAATGATGATGCTTTACTTCTATGTTATCGAGTCCTGGGGGTATTTATACCCAAAAATAGAGTTGTTGTCTAGAGACCGTGTCAGTTTCTCGATAATTCCAACCGAGCCATGATTTTCAGAACTCAGTGAACTATAGAACATTGTATCCTCAGACAAGTGCGAAGCTTAATAAAGCTCAGTAATCTCAGTTATCTCTGTAATCTCTGTATCGCTAGTAATCTAGCCTCAGACCTGTACTCAGCTCAGTCCTAATGGAACTCAAGTGATTCAATTCCAATCTCAGAAATGATTCAAATAATCTAATCAAGCTATGTATCATTAGTCAGATACCGTGATTCGATATTATTTCTGTTAGATACGGAACCAAGTGATCTCAGCGTATTCCAGCCAGATCATTTGAGAAACATGATCGTGTAAAAAGAGTCAGCTTTATTGTTTTCATTCTAAGGGTTTAGTGAGATTCTTTCAGTTGGGAGTAGAAACTAGCACCGAGCGAGGGAAAGGATGGCGATTCCTCCCATCAGAGAGAGAGGCCGGATTCGTTAGTAGCAATCCCTGAACTACAGAACTGCGTATCCAACACAGGATATAGGAGTCCCCATCAGTAGAGGTTGTCACCGTCAGAGAGGTTGACTATTCTATTATCTCAGGTCGACTTCCTGTGAGGGTCATCCCATCAGAGAGGCTTGACCCGAAAGTGAGTATTTACCCATGGCACGGTATTGACGCCCTTCCAGCTGGGGTTACAGGTTGGACCCCACGTGTGGTAGGTCAGGGCATGTTGGTTAAGTGACTACTTACCACAGTTGCAGTTTCAGTATCAATCTTCAGAAGTCAAGACCGTGTGGTACTGTCGTCTATCTCAATAAGGAACTCAGATAGTTCCATTGATTCATAGACCATCCCCTCATATAGGCTTGGCCTCATATACAGATGCTTACTATCATATTTAAAGATCTCCCATCAGAGAGGCTTGATCTCAGTCTCAGATCATGTTGAATATTCTTATTATCATATTTAAAGATCTCCCGTTAGATAAGCTTGGTCTCTTTCTCAGAATTTGCTGAGTATTCTTGTTATCGGATTTGGATATAATCCTATTTTCTTATCATTAATAAAGCTTCCAAAGTTATCTGTTAGAAAAGTTGAATCTCTAATTCTGTCGGATAAAAGCGGTAAGCTCAGAACTCAGTCTTTGATATAAGTATACTCAGATCCTCAGTTATCAGTAGCAGATGAGTCAGTGGTTCATTATCTCAGTGATGATAGTGAGTTTAGCTCACAGTAAAGCGGTACCCAAGGTCAAGTCTCTAGAGTTGTGATGATTATGAGTATGATTTATGCATTCTTGTATGTGGGCTTGTTTTCGTGCGGTATTCTCATGATCATTTAGGTTATACATATTTTGCATGTATAAGCCCTTGCATTTATCCTTACTCCGTCTACATACTCGGTACATTTTTTGCTAACGCATTTGCGCTATGGTGTCTCATTTGACACTATAGGTTTAGAGGCACAGGACCTAGAGTATAATCAACAGATCAGTCCCAGTCAGCAGCAGTAGCAGTGAGTCCTCTTCTTTCGAGGATGAGTTTCAGTTTTCTATTATTGTAATCAAAATCTTATTTACTTTTAGTTGACGGAGTTAGTTGGGGACCTGTCCCATCAACTCCACAGTTCAGTCAGATTAGAGGCTTTTTCAGATGGATGTATTGTATAGTATTCAGTTTTATATTTTGAGTATTTATAGATGTGTTGAACCTTATGGCCAGTTTCGACATTTATTCCAGATATTATGCAGTGTACGGGTACAGATATCAGAAAAGGGTTAGCTTGTGGTCCTTCGGGGTCACAAGCACCGTGTGACATCTCGGGATGGGATCTCGGGGCGTTACAATCGGAGACCATCCCTATAGCCTATTCAACCGAGAAAAATCCAAATGATAACAAAGTGGAAGACAATAGAAAATAAAGTTAAAATGGTTAATGTAACTCAAGAATAAGCTCTAAGAGTCAACAACACCATCCAACCCAAACATGTCCACAAAATCCTCAAAACTAATTCGAATATAAAACTAGGTTAGGACATGCACCCGACCATGACAGTGACAATAACAATAATAATGTTAATGTGAACTCTTCAATTCTAAAATATGGAAAAAAATGATGGAATGACCAAGCTTTTCGAAAGAAGGAAGCTTACTACTTCACCGCAAACCTGATAGATGACCACACCACCTAACACTGCACAAATCAACAGAAAAAACACCTATGATCCTACATCATGATAGAATGTAGATTCGGAGACGGTTAGCGGGGTGAGTGCTAGCATGTTACTCAGGGAAGGGATAAAATAATGTCATTTCAAAATTAAATCCAAACTCAATGTACATGTTCACATTCATGCATATGTACACACACATACATATATATAATGTTGGGATAAGGAACAAGGTCTATCATGAGATTTAAACCATTAACCTGGACTGTGTAGCATCAAATTATCCTAAGGGAACCAAGAGCTATATGGGTTCGGCTCCCCCATCAGAAGGGTTCCAGTTCGTGTTAGACGCACAAACCAAAGAAATCAAAGGAAGGGCCATGGAATGCCTCGACCCCATCAAATCCAAAATATGTATAAGTGTTAAATATTCACACGATCATAAAGAACCTCACGTCGACAAACGTGATTTTCAGTATCAGTCCCCCTGGGACCTCCACCTTCCACGGAGAGCTACGCCAACTACCTTTAAGCCCAATTAAAATATTTACACTAAACCCCTTTCATTTAACCAGGGCACCTTCCATTAAGGCATCACCAAATAGTATCATCATACCAATATGCTTGCAAGCTTATAGAATCATGCCATTCCAATATCCATCAACCTGGGGGAATCCACAACCCCCAAGTTCCAATTTAAAAACCATATCATGGCCTCCAAGGCCTTATAAAACCATTTAAAACCAATCTATGGACACTAAGTCCTTTTTAAAATAATTTATGTTTCATTAACCTTTTAGGCAATGCAATAGTTCAAAAACAAGTTAAATTAAGCATATATCCATATTTCAAAACCAATTTCATAAAGTGGGTCGAGGTTAATATTGATTCTAATACAAAAATCCATCAATTTGGGGGAATGCCACGACCCCCTTCCATCCACCATGCCCATGCACCCCAATGGGTTTCAAAATCCATCAATAAAGCATAAACAAATGCATGTAAACCACGGGAATACCATTTAAACAATAACCATCCAAAACCTTCAATCCAATATTCAAAAACCAAACATTAGAACCATATAAATACCAAACCATTGCATGCCAAGATAAAATACAAGTTTAGAAAAGAGATACATGCCTGAAACACCAAAAAGTTTGGAGGGAAAACAATAAATTAAAGATTAGATGACCAACCCCTTTGAAACCCTAGCTTGTTCTTGATTGGGTAATTTGAGAGAGAAGAGAGTATATTTGACTTGTTAAAATAATTAGAAAGGGACCCTTAGGGTGTTTTATAGTCTTGGGTCTTAAGTTTAAAGAGAGGGAAATGACCAAAGTGCCTCTAAATGCAATAAAGTAATGCATAATCTTTAAGGGTCGGGTAACGACTCATAATGTATAGTACGATTCGTTACATGGACTCGTAACATGAGAAGAAATTTTGGGCAACCATATTGTTATGGTCACGAGTCACACCCTACGACTCTTGACCTCTACCTTATGACTCGTAATGTCTTTAGTCATAATCAAGACAAAAGGAAGGATAATCCTCACTAGTTGGACTACAACAGGAACTACACGACTCGTATATAGTGACTACGACCCATCACCTGAGTCATAGTATGGACAATAGGATCAAATAACAAGGAAAATTTTAGAGTCCAGAACTGGGGTGTTACATTACCCCCCCCCCCTTCTAGGATCATTCGTCCCCAAATGAGGAGTTAAGGCACCCATTAGTATGATTACAAGATATAATGCAACCACAAAACCATGCACAAATACTAAAAGCGACAAAACAAAAGGGAACCCATACCTCAAATACTTTTATCCAATGCGGGAAACAAGAATGGATATTTGGACTTCATATCCTCTTCGATTTCCCAAGTAGCTTCCTCTACCTTTTGATTCATCCAAAGGACTTTTACCGAAACCTCATCCTTAGTCCTCAATCTACGGACTTGCCTATCCAAAATCTCAATCGGGACTTCCTCATAAGTCAGGTAATCCGAAATACCAACATCCTCCACAGGAACAACCAAAGAAGGTTCACCGACACACTTTTTCAACATCGACACATGGAAAATAGAATGAATAGAACCCAAGCTCGTAGGAAATTCCAACTCATAGGCAACATTACCAACTCTTCTCAAAATCCAATATGGATGAACATAACATAGACTGAGCTTCCCTTTTTCCCAAACCGTATCACTCCCTTCATAGGAGAAAAAATCAAAAACACCCAATCACCTACATCAAACTCCAACTCTCTTTGACTCACAACTACATAAGACTTTTGGCGACTCTAAGCAGTCTCAAGTCTTTCTATAATCACCTTCACCTTCTCTATGGCTTGGTGAACGAATTCAGGACCAAACAATCTAGTCTCACCAAACTTAAACCATCCAATAAGGGACCTACACCTCCTACCATAAAGAGCCTCAAAATGAGCCATTTGTATACTCAAATGATAACTATTGTTATTGGCGAACTCAATGAGAGGAAAATAATCCACCCAACTACCTCCGAAATCACTTACATAAGCCCTTATAATATCCTTCAATGTTTGAATAGTCTGCTCCACTTGTTCTTCCATTTAAGGGTGGAAAAAGGTGCTAAAGTTTACCTTTATCCCCAAACCTTTCTGAAATGAATGCCAAAAGTAAGAAGAGAATTGCGGACCTTGATAAAAAATAATGGAAAAAAGAGCACTATGCAATCTAACTATCTCCTCAATAAAAAATTTGGCATAATCCTCTCCAGAGTAAGTAGTCCTCACAGGCAAGAAGTAAGCAGACTTAGTCATTCTATCCACAATGACCCATATCGAATCATAGTAATTACGAGTCCGCGGAAGACCCATAGTGAAATCCATATTGATCATCTCTAACTTCCATATGGACAACTTAATCTCATGAGACATGCCACCAGGCCTTAAGTGCTCAACCTTTACTTGTTGACAATGATACACTTAGACACAAAGTCAACCGCATCTCTCTTCATATTGTTCCATTAATAAATCTCCTTCAAATCATGATACATCTTTGCCGAACCTAGATGAACTGTATAGCTCAATTCATGCGCCTCAGTCAAAATCTTTTCCTGTAGCCCATCAACATCAGGAAGACACATCCTACCTTGATACGTCAGAATACTATCACCATCAATCTAAAAGTTCATAAACTTTTGTTGACCTACATCATACCTAATCTGCATAAATATGGGATCCAAAGCTTGTTTTTCCTTCACTTTCACACAAGAGATGATTTAACCACTTTCTGAACAATTATCCCTCCATCCTTAGAGTCCAAAAAATGAACTCCCAAGTTAGCCAGCTAGTGAATGTCCTTTACAAATCCTTTTTTCTCCTCATCCACGTGGGATAAGATCCCCAAAGACAACCTACTAAGAGCATTGGCAACCATATTAGCTTTAACTAGATGGTAGTGAAGAGTCATATCATAATCTTTTAGCAATACAAGCCATCACCTCTACCAAAGATTCAACTCTTTCTGAGTAAACACATACTATAAACTCTTATGATCAGAATAAATGTCTGCATGCACCCCATAAAAATAATGACTCCAAATCTTTAAAGCATAAACCACAACCGCCAACTCTAAAACATGAGTTGGATAATTCCATTCATGAACCTTAAGCTGACTAGAAGCATAGGCCATAACTTTACCATGTTGCATCAAAACACAACCCAGTACCACACAAGATGCAACACAATAAATAACAAACCCATCAGTACCCTCAAGTAGGGTCAAGACCAAAGAATAATTCAACTTATCCTTCAACTTCTTTGAACTACCCTCACGAGCATTTAACCACACGAACTTAACCTTTTTCTGATTCAATTTTATCAACGGGACAACGATAAAAGAAAAACTCTCTACAAATCTCCTGTAATACCTAGGCAAGCCCAAGAAGCTCTAAATATCGGTTGGAGTCGTACGTCTAGGCCACTTCTTAATCGCCTCTACATTCTACAAATCCACCTTGATCCCACTACTATAAATGACATACCCGAGAAAAGTTATAGCGTTCAACTAGAACTCACACTAAGAAAATTTTGCATACAATCACTGATCCTTAAGAGTCTTCAACACAATTCAAAGGTGATTGGAATGATCCTCCTTACTATTAGAATACACCAAAATATCATCAATGAAAACTATCGCAAATAGATCCAAAAACTATTTAAACACCCGATTCATGTGATCCATAAAAGCAGTCGTAGCATTATTCAACCCAAATGACATAACCAGGAATTCATAAAGGCCATACCGGGTATGGAAAGCATTCTTAGGAATGTAAAAACCCCTAATCTTCAACTAATGATAACCCGAACAAAAATCAATCTTAGAGAAATATCTTGCACCCTGAAGCTGGTTAAAGAGATCATCTATCCTAAGAAGAGGATACTTATTCTTCACCATAACCTTATTCAATTGCCGATAGTCTATACACATTCGAAGAGATCCATCTTTATTACGCACAAAAAGTACAAGACCACCTCATAGAGAAATACTAGGATGAATAAATCCCTTATCAAGAAAATCCTTTAATTTCTCCTTAAGATCCTTTAATTTAGTTGAAGCCATTTTATAAGAAGGAATAGACATAGGATGGGTATCTGGTAGAAGATCAATTCCAATGTCTACTTTTCTATCGGGACGAAAGCCAGGAAGATCCTTGGGAAAAACTTTACAAAACTCATTAACAAGGACAGATTGCAAATAGGGACCCTCAGAAATGGAATTTTTAACTCAAACTAGATGATAAAGACACCTTTTGGAAATCAACTTTTGGGCTCTAAGATAAGAAATAGACCTCCCTTTAGGCACTAAGGAAATCCCCTCCTATTCGATTACTGGTTCATTAGGAAATTGGATACTGACCCTTTGAGTCCTACAATCTAGAGAAACATAGTACGAATGAAGCCAATCCATCTCCAAGATCACATCAAAATCTGCCATATCAAGTTCTGCCAAATCCATTAATGTCACTCTATGAAATATAGACACCACACAACCCTTATAGATCTTCCTAGATGATGTTGGGCGTATTTACACGCCTAAGCACCATAATTTACCTATATTTCAGCTAAGTTTTGAGGATAAAATATATAATTCTTGCACTTTTAGTCCATTTTCCTTTAAGTGAGCTGACCTATGTGATTAGCATATTTTCAGGTACTAATGATGAAGATTTCAGCACTTTGTGGACCTGTGGGCAACAAAGGAAAACTTCACATAAGAGGGAAGGCAGCTTTTGGACTGAATGTGATGCATGGGAACTTTTTCCCGGGTAAACCCAGTATTTTTAAATACTTAAGGATGCAGTAGCAACTTATTAGACAAGGATGCTATTAAAAACCTTATTGCTGAATTTTTCAGCATCATTGATCATTATCATTCGAACATTATTCAGAATTCACGTTTGGAGGATTTTGTACGGGTTTTGAGAGCAGAAAATGGCTCACTTGAGCAACGGAGAAAGAAAACACGTTTCATCTCCATAGCCGAGATTTCTCTAAGTTTTGGTATGATGATGATGATGTCTACTTTGATTTCCGTTGTATTCATGAGTAGCTAAACTTATCTGTTAGGGTTATGGAAACCTTGTAGTATACTATCTATTACTATGAGTTTGTGAATTCTTGATGTGTTATGCTACTTATATCATTACTCTCTTCATTTTGATTGAGTTCTTATGGTTGCAAACATAGAGAATACGCCATTATAGCATTAACTTGTTTGAGAGAAAAGTTACATGTTTGGAAAAGAGAGTGTGACAAGGAAATAGGGTTTCCAACCTCTATTTACACGTTAATGCCTTAACCGGATTAACTTCTTGGAGAATTTGTACCATTTGTTATACACTTTAGGCTCAGGAGAGCTAAAGCGAAATAAATCCTTGATGGTTGAGAAACAATTGGATTTAGAATTAGAATACGATTCTCTATAAGTGCATGCATGTCTAAATTTCGCGTTACTCATAGTTAATAGAGAAGTAGAACTTATAAGGTGGACATAACCCTAACTTATCAATCTCTGTGATTAAATCTTACTACGCAAATCGTTCCATTGTTACTTTGATAATATTAGTTCACGCCTAAACCAAACCCCCCTTTTTCCTTGGAATTTTTGACCAACAGTCTACTAATAATTGCAACACTTAGTGACCAGAGTATTCCCTGTGGGATTCGACACCCAACCCAGTTGGGTTCTATATTTGACAACGACCGCTTACACTTTCTAACGAGAGTTGTAATTTGGGCATACCAAATTTTGGCGCCGCTGCCGGGGAATACGGTTGTCAACTAAGTTTGTGATAGTTAATAGACCCTTTGGTCAAAGATTCTCGAATATTACTTTTTATTTGTTGTTTTTGTTTTGTTCAGGTTCATTGGAGTGTATGCCAAATAAACGAAGTTCTGGTCAACCGTTATTACCTATAAATCCTGAACCACATCTTATTGGCAGAATGGATGCGCAACAAAACCTTGAACGGATGGCTGCTCAACAGGAGCAGGAAAGATTAGCTGCATTAGCAGCTGGTCAAGTGCATCAACAGAATATTGATAACCCAGGTTGGGAAACAAATCTTGATGAAGAGGACCTGGGTGATAATGAGTTATTAAATCCAAGGCGTGCTGGTGAGGTGGCAGCACCTGTGAACAGGAGAGATCGTCAAGCTAGAATGAGACCTGAACGCCGAGCTGTGCAGGCCCCTTTTGATAATGATGATGATGACTTGGACGGGGCTGGTCCCACAGGGGCTATTATTTCTCCGCCCTTGGCACCCGGAGCCAAGTTCAATATCACTAGCACCATGATCCAGCTATTGCAACTCAAAGGGTTATTTGGTGGACTTGCAGGCGATGATCCGAATATGCATCTGATCAACTTTATCTCAACATGCAAGTCGTTTGACAATCCAGGATTTGGACAGAATGCAATTCGACTGCGCTTATTTCCATTGTCTCTATCTGGAGAGGCAACTCTATGGTTGAACGGGCTGACTCCTGACTCTATTACTAATTGGAGGCAACTGAAAGACACTTTCCTAGAAAGATTCTTTCAGCCATCCAAGAGAGCACAGTTACGAGATGAGATCAGCAATTTTCGACAGCTTCCAACTGAAGCTCTCCACGAAACATGGGAGAGGTTCAAGAAGAAGCTTATGCGGTGCCCAAATCATCAAATGACCAACATCCACTTGATGGAAATATTATACAGGGCGTTGAACTCGGTGACTAAGCCAATGGTTGATAATGCTGCAGGTGGTCATTCATGGACCTTACTTTTATTGAGGCTGGTGATATGCTGGATCGTATGACAAAGCAGAGTAAAGCTTGGCATGCCAGGGATTCTGAGGTAGCAAGCTCTACTGTATCTACTGGCATGACAGCAGAACAGAGGCGAAGAGAAGAGGAATGTGACCAAGATATGGCTCACATAAAAATGCAAATGGACCTTCTTACCAAGCATTTATTATCAGGGAAGACAGAAAAGGTCAAGGCTGTTGTATCACAGGGTAGAGATGAATCCGATTCTGAGGAGAAAGCGAATTATTTAAATAATCAGGGGGGTTTCCAAGGCAATGCCCAAGGAAACCAAGGTCGGAACTATTATGAAAAATCCAGATTTAAGAATAAGAGTGACAGGAGTGGTTTGTATGTCCCTCCTGGAAATCGTGAAGCTGTTGCAACTAGTTCTGGGAAGATGTCCATGGAGGACATGATGGCCAAGCTTTTTAAAGGAGTGGAGGCAACCAACACGGGACTAGCTGAGGTAAAAAATGATTTGTCCTCAATAAATCAATTGGTTGACTCGCATTCCACTGCAATAAAACAGCTGGAACAACAAATTAGTCAACTATCAGCGGCATTCAATCAAAGAAAAGCTTGCACTTTACCTAGTAACACTGTGCAAAATCCACGGAATGATGGATCATGTATGGATATTACTACCAGGAGTGGTAAGGTGTTGGAAAATCCATCCAAAGGCAAGCAGGTGGTTGATAATACAGAAGAGAATATTATTTAAGCAGATTATGATGATTCTGTAGAAGCTGAAAATCAGAATGAGAACGTTCATGACACTACACCTAGATGTCACCATCCTGAAAAGATTGATAATCGGAAGAAAAAACAAAAGGAAGTGGTGGAAAAGACTCTTCCAAATCCACCACCACCTTTTCCTCAGAGACTGAAGAAGAAGGCTGATGACACCAGATTTAGTAAATTCATGACCATGCTGAAGCAGCTGACTATTAATGTGCCTTTGGTGGAGGAACTGGAGCAGATGCCAGGGTACGCCAAATTCATGAAGGACCTTTTGACAAAGAAAAGGGCAGCAAGTTATGAACTGGTAGATAATGTTCATCATTGCAGTGCAATTGCCACGAGATCTTTAGTACAGAAAAAGGCGGATCCTGGTGCTTTCACTATTCCTTGCACGGTTGGATCCTTGGATTTTGCTAAGGCATTGTGCGATTTGGGGGCTAGCATCAATTTGATGTCGTTATCTATTTATAAACAGTTGGGGTTGGGAGATCCTACACCAACCAATATGCGGCTCGTGATGGAAGATAGGTCGGTAAAATGACCTGTTGGTATCTTACATGATGTATTAGTAAAGGTTTTTACCTTTATTTTTCCTGCAGACTTTGTTATTTTGGATTGCGAGGTGGATTTTGAGGTGCCCATAATCTTAGGTCGACCTTTCCTCACAACAGGAAGTGTGCTTATTGATATACGAGCAAATGAGCTTTTATTTTAGATGAATGACGAAGTAGTACGTTTTGATGTAAGCAAATCAATGAAGAAGCCTAAAGATATGAATGTGTTCTCTATAGCTGATGTTCATTATGAGGATGAGAAGGAATTATCTTTAGAGAAGCAGCTTACTGTTGAGTCATTGGCTGCTGTGCTTTTGAACTTTGAGCGTGAGGATGTTGAAGAGAACGAAGAAACTATTCGTGCTTTGACAGGAATGGGGTCGTATTCATATGACCCCAAGAAGCTGGACCTTGACCTTAAGAATCGACCCTCACCACTGGCGAAGCCACCAGATATCTTGATGAAGTCTGAGTAATCGAGATAACTATGTCGTGCCGCGACAATAAATCAAGCGCTACATGGGAGGCAACCCATCATTAGGAGTTTGTTTCGTTAGGATTTTGTTTTTGATAAATAAAAGTTCAAAAAGAAGAGTCGAGCCACGACCAAAACTAAGGCGCTCGGTGGGAGGCAACCCATCCTTCTAATTATTTTTGTTATTTTTGATTAAGTGTAGGTGCAAGATATACAAATGAGGAGATTAGTCTCAAATTTTGATTTGAAAGTGAGCCATGCTAAAGGTGGTAAGTGAGGAATGATGGAGCAAAGGCTATAGGTTAGGCATTGCCTATGCCAATCTAGGCAACGAACAAGGCAATGCCTATGCAAATCTAGGCAACGAACAAGGCAATGCCTATGCCATTGCCTATGCTCACTGCCTCACATAGGCAATGGATAAGGCAAGGCCTATACCAATGTAGGCAATGCTATAGGCGTCGCCTATGCCATTGTCTATGCTCACGGCCTCACATAGGCAATGCCATAGGCGCCGCCTATGCCAATCTAGGCGATAGGTAAGGCGCTGCCTATGCCAATCTAGGCGATAGGCAAGGCGCCACCTATGCCAATCTAGGCGATAGGCAAGGCGCCGCCTATGCCTATCTAGGCATTGCTAAAGGCGCCGCCTATGCTAAGCATAGGCAAAGCATTAGGCGCCGCCTAGTTATCTTTTTTTTTGCCTCCTACCCGATTGTACATGGATCAAACCCGACCCATGGCTTAGTCTTTAAATAGATCATCAACCTTAGAACACAATTCCATTGTTTTCTCAAGATAGGCGCCGCCCAAGCTCCCTTATCCTCTCCAAGTTTTCCTCTTTTCTCATTTAATATTGCAAACTCACCTTCCCGATCCATCAACAAGTAAGTTGCTCTTTTATATTCCGTAGTTGTTGCAGTGCTACGCTTATAATGGTGAATTAGATTTTGAAGTAGTGCTTGGTGATGAGAATATGGTTGGTTTGTTATGATGCGTCTCATTGAGTGAAAGGATTCTTGTGGGTATTCTTGACTTTACTCCGACTTGTATTTGATTGGTATTCACTGTCGTATTTTTATGAAGTTGAAATTGTGAAGTTAATGCATAATCTTGAAAGTTGTAAGCTTGAATGTTTGAATGACTCGTTCATCGAAGGTATTGATCATGATTGACCACAAGTATAACATGGTTTGGTTATTTCGATGCAAAAAACTGATAAGATTGCTATGTGGTAGTCTTGTTCAAACATTGCCTTAATCCAATGAAATAAAGTCGGAAAGGATAGTCAAGATTACATGATTATTAACATTGTGCTAACGGATTAAGTGTGGGGTGGTATCATCACGATTTTCTTTTCCGACTATAGTAAAATCTTCCATGATGAAACTAACGTAACTTTATTATGATCTCAGGTAGAATGGCCCCAAAAGGACGACAAGGAAAAGAAAAAGTGTCCACCTCCGAAAAAGGTCAGAAAAGGGCAAGAAAAGATCAGGCTGAGTCCTCCTCTTTGCAAGTGCCTCGACGAACTTTCGGGATAAAGTGGGTCCTAGAGGAGGAAGGAAAGGAGTGGTACAAGAACAACAAAGTAAAAAAATATGTTCACGTGGATTTGATGCAGAAGGAGAGTCTAGCAAAGAGAGAGCCCCGCATTTTGGCTAAAATCATGGCACTAAATCTTGATTTCCTTTTCCGAGATATGGGGGAATGAAATCTTGATCTAACTCGAGAGTTTTATACCAATTGGTCCCCAAAGACTACTGGAAGTGAAGTAAAGATTCGGGGCCAAGTCTTGCAACTAAATGCGGAATTCTTCAACTCTTTTCTGGGCCTTCCATCTGTGGATCCATCACCACTCAGAGAGCTTTATCACAGACCTCCCTACAGGTCCATCATACATACACTGTGCGGATCAAGGTCAATGGCATGGTGGATTCGACACAAGGATAATGATCACCGACTTCCAGACTCAGACGTGGAGGACAACTCTGATGACGACGACTCTGATGATGATTCCGACGCAGGGGGTATAACCCTAGACATAGAAGAGGAGTCCGACTAATCAAATTTTCCTGATTTATTTCCACTGAGGACAGTGTGTCCCGTCTAAGTGTGGGGTGCGAGTATATGTCTGTTGTATTGTATTTCTTTGCCTACATTTATTCTTGTTTGTTTGAATTAGTAGTTAGTTAGTTAGTTGTAATTAGTTAGTAGATTTTAGATGTTGAATGAAATTGTTCTGATAGACGGCATGGTATATTATAACAAGAGTTTGTGCTAAATCATTACTATTGAGACGCTTAGGCTCTAAGTTGTGACTCACTGTGTGATAAATTGTTGTGGTTTAATTCATTCATCTGTTGGGTCAAGAATCTATAATGCTCCCAATGAAGTTGACCATGTGCCTTGTGTGTGTGAGGATATTGTATATTCTTTGTTGTGACTGATGCTAGAACTTTCCTGGTATGTGTGTGAAGCGAAATAAAGATTGTGAGTGCAGGAGATGATTTAGGCATTTCTTTGGCAGCCCTGAAATTGTTTACTTTCTTTTTACCTACCTTTGTACATTGTCCTAGTGAACCCCCTTTGAGCCTTTAGCTATTTTCTTTGGCAGACTCATATGTAGCCTAATCCATTTTTTTTTCAAGACCATAATTTGATCTAAACTCCTAAGCGCTTTAAAATTGTAGAATCATGTGGAAATATAAAAGGAGAATGGTGAAAGTGATGCCTCAGGGTGTATTGGTACTTGAAATTGTTGTGAAAAAGAGTGGCTATTATAGAGATGCTTGCTTAATATAAAAAAAAAAAATATATATATAAAAAAAAAATTTAGAAAAACAAAAAGATAGTTGTGTTTATGATTGAATAACAAAATGGGTGAAAAGGGGTTGGTAGATGAAAGAGAGGTAGAGTGGTTGTTAAAAGATAGTGTAAATGGCATATTGTAGTGTATTAAAGCGCTTAGGGAACATAGTCACTATTTCTGGCCAAAATAGTCCTACCTGTCCCTTAGCCTACATTACAACCTGTAAAGACCTATTTGATCCTAAACTTAGCAGTCTGATATTAGTAGAGCATTACACTAAGGGCAATCCTATGGTCATCAGTTGCAATATAAGAATTCTTTGTGAGAGCGAGAGCAAGGAGAGTCTTATACCCATGTTTCAAAAAATGCCAAACTATGAGTGATTATGGGTGATATCTTGTGTGAGCACACATGGTTGATGGTTGTTGGGTAGTTTTATATGTTTCTTTGTGGATTAACTTATGGATACGAATTAACCATCCTAATGAGTCTATGTTGGAGGTTGAGTTGTTTCTAGTAGTGATCGAGAAACCTACTCTTTGTTAATGATTGTTGTGCATGTCTTCTTGAAAATTTCGTGTTGCTATTGTAAAATTCTAGTTAGGTGTTTGCATGGATGTAATATTTTATTCGAGGACAAACAAAGCTTTAAGTGTGGGGTGGTGATGTTGGGCGTATTTACATGCCTAAGCACCATAATTTACCCATGTTTCAGCTAAGTTTTGAGGATAAAATATATAATTCTTGCACTTTTAGTCCATTTTCCTTTAAGTGAGCTGACCTATGTGATTAGCATATTTTCAGGTACTAATGATGAAGATTTCAGCACTTTGTGGACCTGTGGGCAACAAAGGAAAACTTCACATAAGAGGGAAGGCAGCTTTTGGACTGAATGTGATGCATGGGAACTTTTTCCCGGGCAAACCCAGTATTTTTAAATACTTAAGGATGCAGTAGCAACTTATTAGACAAGGATGCTATTAAAAACCTTATTGCTGAATTTTTCAGCATCATTGATCATTATCATTCGAACATTATTCAGAATTCACGTTTGGAGGATTTTGTACGGGTTTTGAGAGCAGAAAACGGCTCACTTGAGCAACGGAGAAAGAAAACACGTTTCATCTCCATAGCCGAGATTTCTCTAAGTTTTGGTATGATGCTGATGTCTACTTTGATTTCCGTTGTATTCATGAGTAGCTAAACTTATCTGTTAGGGTTATGGAAACCTTGAAGTATACTATCTATTACTATGAGTTTGTGAATTCTTGATGTGTTATGCTACTTATATCATTACTCTCTTCGTTTTGATTGAATTCTTATGGTTGCAAACATAGAGAATACGCCATTATAGCATTAACATGTTCGAGAGAAAAGTTACATGTTTGGAAAAGAGAGTGTGACAAGGAAATAGGGTTTCCAACCTCTATTTACACGTTAATGCCTTAACCGGATTAACTTCTTGGAGAATTTGTACCATTTGTTATACACTTTAGGCTCGGGAGAGCTAAAGCGAAATAAATCCTTGATGGTTGAGAAACACTTGGATTTAGAATTAGAATACGATTCTCTATAAGTGCATGCATGTCTAAATTCCGCGTTACTCATAGTTAATAGAGAAGTAGAACTTATAAGGTGGACATAACCCTAACTTATCAATCTCTGTGATTAAATCTTACTATGCAAATCGTTCCATTGTTACTTTGATAATATTAGTTCACGCATAAACCAAACCCCCCTTTTTCCTTGGAATTTTCGACCAACAGTCTACTAATAATTGCAACACTTAGTGACCAGAGTATTCCCTGTGGGATTCGACACCCAACCCAGTTGGGTTCTATATTTGACAACGACCGCTTACACTTTCTAACGAGAGTTATAATTTGGGCGTATCACTAGACACAACAGAATCACCCACTAAAGTAGACACAGAGAAGGGATTAAAAATAATTTTGGGACCAAAACCAAAATGCACAACCACATAAGGGGTCACAATAAGAAAGACTAAACCTTAAATCAAGCAATTAATACACATCACGAGAGAAAATCTATAATATACCAGTAAAAAAATAAGAGATGCCTTAGATTCCTGATCGGTGGCAAGAGTATAAAGATAATTTTGGCCAGTGCCGGTACCAGGAGTAGCACCCTTTAGTGTAGGAGACGAGGATGTCCCAACCAGAACCTTGTTAGATTCAGTAGCC
Source organism: Capsicum pubescens (assembly GCA_030864215.1). NCBI lineage: Eukaryota > Viridiplantae > Streptophyta > Magnoliopsida > Solanales > Solanaceae > Capsicum > Capsicum pubescens. The sequence goes on from CM061549.1 coordinate 174,791,453, forward strand.
ACCGTAGCTGAAGGACAGTTCCTCAGAATATGACCAGGCTGGACACATTTAAAACATAAGTTCCTCTTCTCATCATAATAACCACGGTAAAACTTACCAGAAAATTGACAAGGAGGATAGAGTGGGGCTGACTGAACTCCACTAGCCTGAAACTGGGCACCTTGTGCCTTAGGACCACAACTAATCTAAAAATGGCGATCACCAGATGACTTAAGATAAAGAGTACTAGCCAAAGAAAATGAACAAGAATTTGCCCAATCTTCTTTTTGCTCCACTATCTACCATCTTTCCCAATAGCTTGCTGACCTTTACCTTGCTCTGAATGCCTAAACTTCTTATTCTGCCTCTCCCCCATCTCTGCCTGTCTCTTCTTTTTATCCTCTACCTGCTACATATAAACCACAATCCAAGAGATATCCATATCACTGTTCAACATCACAACCTTGCACTCTAATACCAAAGCACAAGACAAACCCAAAACAAACTTCCTCATTCTAGCCCTCATACTAAACACCAACTCCAGAGTATAGCAAGACAACTGATGGAAATTCAAGGCATATTCCTTCACACTCATCTTGCCTTGTCTCAGGTTTACAAACTCTTTTGCCTTAGCTTCCCTCAACTCCTGAGGAAAGAAACGATCAAGGAAGGCACCAAAAAACGTTTCCCACATAGCCTTCTCAGCATCGTCACCCCCGACTGTTCTCACTTCTTATACCACTAATATGTAATATCTTTTAGCTGATAAGAAGTAAACTCCACACCCTCTATATTAGTAGAATGCATCACTATTAAAATCTTCTGTATCTTATAAATGAACCCTTGAAAATCCTCCTAAATCTTATAGTCTATAAAGGTTGGGGGATTCAACCTCATTAACTTCCCAACTCGATAAACCTATGAAGAACTTACAACAGCACCAATAGGACCAGCCTGATGAGATTGAGACATCATCAACTGAGTAAGCAGATGAATTAACCAATGGAACTCTTTGTTAGTGATATCTCCTTGATGTGATTGAGTATGAGTGTCACCGATCGGAGAAAGACTATAGGGGATCGGCGGGACCCCAGGTGAAGCAGCACAATTAGGAGCAGGGACCCTAGATCGAGTCTACATTCTACAGGCGGGGCGAGTCCCCTCCACATTGCCCTCAGGAGGGGTAGAGATTCTGGCAGAGTTTCCATGAGCATCAGATCTTTGAGGAGGAATGATCTAAAATGCGAGCAAACTGAGAGTAAGAGAGAATTCATGATAGTAGACTCTATATCCCAAAACAAAACACAAGAAAGGGAAACATTCTTAAATAATGTGTAGCCTCACCCTTATAAGTGTAACACTACACACCCATAAATGAACTCTACTCGACATGACTTTTTGGACACCCATATACCCAAAACCTATGCTTTGATACCAAGCTTGTCACTTGCCAACCTCGGGCCTAGTCGTGACGGATATCTCAAGTCCATCGAGGATCAGAGACCGCCCCCAAAGCCTGTTTAACCGAGCAAAATCCAAATGATAACACAAAAAAAGACAACCAAAAAATAAAGATACATAGTTAATATAACTCAAGAATAAGTTCTAAGAATTAACAACACCATCCAACCCACACATGTCCATAAAAACCTCTAAACCAATTCAAATATCCAACTATGATGGGATATGCTCCCGACCATAATAGTAACAATGACAATAATAATGTTAATATGAACTCTTCAGTTCAAAAATATGGAAGAAAACTAATGGAATGACCACATTTTTTGAAAGATGGAAGCTCACCACTTCACCGTAAACTTGATAGACGACCGAACCACCTACCACTGCACAAACCCATAGAGGAAACCTATAAAACCCTACATCATAAAAGGATGTAGCATTCGATGATGGATAGTGGGGTGAGCGCTAGCTTGTAACTAAGGGAAGGGATAAAATAATACCATTTCAAAATCAAATCCAAACTCAATTTACATATGCACATACATGAATATATACATATATATTTAATGTTAGGGATCAAAGTTTATCATGTGATTTAAAACCTTTAACCTGGACTGTGTAGCATCAAGCCGACCTAAGAGCATCCAGGGGCTATATAGGTCCGACTTTCCCCACCAAAAAGGCTCTAGTGTGTATTAGCTACAGAACCGAAGAAATCCAAGGAATGGCGAGGGAATGCCTCGACCCCAGCCAATCCAAAGTATATATAAAATGTGAACTATGCACACAATCAAAAAAAACCCCCGCCAGCATACGTGGTTTCCAGTATTGGTAACTCTTGGGACCTCCACCTTCCACGTTGAGCTACACACCCCCTTTAAGACCAATTAAAACATCTACACTTAACACTTTTATTTAATCTAGGGACCTTTTGTTAAGGTATCACCAAATGGTATCGTCATACCAATATGCTTTCAAGATTATAGAATCATGTCATTCCAATAATCCATCAACATGGGGGAATCCACGACCCCAAGTTCTAATTTAAAAATCATACCATAGCCGCCAATGACTTATAAAACCATTTAAAATCAATCTATAGCCACCAAGTCCTTTTCAAAATCATTTATGTTCTATTAAGTTTTTACGCAATGCAATTGTTTAAAACTAAGTTAACTTAAGCATACATCCATGCTTCAAAACCAATTTCGTAATGCGAGTTGAGGTTAATATTAATTCTAATACCAAAATCCATTAATTTGGGGGAATGCCACAATCCTCATCCCATACACCATGTCCATGAACCCCAATGGGTTTCAAAATCCATCAATAAAGCATAAATAAATGCATATAAACCATGGGAAAACCATTTAAACAATAACCATCCAAAACCCTCAACCCAATATTCCAAAACCAAATATTAGGACTATATAAATACCAAACCATTGTATGCCAATATAAAATACAAGTTTAGGAAAGAGATACATGCCTGGAATACCAAGGAGTTCGGAGGAAGAAACAAAAATTAAAGCTTAGATGACCAACCCCTTTGAAACCCTAGCTTGTTCTTGATTGAGGGATTTGAGAGAGAAAATAGTTTATTTGACTTGATAAAAATAAGAAACGAACCCTTATGGTGTTTTAATGGTCATGGGTTTTAAGTGTAAGGAGAGAAACATAACCAAAGTGCCCCTAAATGCAGGAAAGTAATGCACAATCATTACGAGTAAGGTAACGACTAGTAATATCTGGATACGGGTTGTTACCTGGACTCATAGCCTGTGTAGAGAGCTTGAGAAACCATACTGTTATGGTCACAAGTCACACCGTATGACTCGTGATTGGACCTTACAACTCGTAGGGTCTTTAATTTTAATCAGGACAAAAACATGGTTAATCCTCACTGGTTGGACTACGACAGGCACTACACGACTCCTATTGAGTGACTACAATTTGTCACCTGAGTCGTAGTGTGGACAGTGAGCTCAAATCAGAAGGAAAATTTTAGAGTCCAGAACTTGGGGAGTTACATTTACCCTACTATATCTAGTCAATTAATTGTTATCTTCTCATGGATTTTGACACACACGTGGACCATCTATGAGGTAAAATATTTTATTACTACTAAAACTTTTCAAGTGTAAATATTAAATTTTATTTCAATGGGGTTGATTTTTTTTGTTGCATATTTTCATTATTTATTTAATCGATAAAATTTATTTCAATGGATTTATTTTTTCCCGTTGCATAATTATCATGGATGACTCAATAAAGGTTATCTCCTTAAATATATTAGCACCAACGGGTATAGTATATGAGCGTGGAAGGAAAAAAATTAGTAATATAGTCACGATTGTGATAATTTTAATTTGAAGAAAAATATGGGTTCTCCAAATAGTCCTTCAAAATGTGAAGGTAATTTTGCCTTCAAATAAGAAAGGTCATTAGGATGTTGTCAGACGACCTAATTTGATAAGTTCTATAAATCCTTCATTTTTTTAAAAATATAAAGTAAAAACAAGAAAAATGGAGATAAAAGAGATAGTAATTCTTATTTCTCTTGAGGAATTTCTTGAGAGGTGAATAACAATGAAGGAGAACCCCTTTATTTAGAAGGAAAAACTAACTTTTCCCCCAAAGTTAGGGTTTCTAACTTTTCTAGAAATAGACATTCACTATATTTTAATACATTTATAACACTCCCCCTTGAATTTCTAATTGATGGATAATGTTCCTCATTAATACCTTACTAAAAAAATCTAGTGAAAAAATTTAGTGAAGAAAAAAGAATACATATCTCTAATAATACACATATAGGCTACCTCATTAAAAATATTACAAGGAAAATCCAGTGGGACAAAACCTCATAAGAAAAAAAGCACAACACGTATTAACTCCCTCTAATGAGAACATCCTTGAATCTTTACATCCCGATCTTGTGCAACATCTTCTAGAAAGTTGTAGTCTGAAGAGACTTGGTGAATAAATCAGCTACATTTTCACTTGAATGAATCTGTTGTACGTTAATAGCACCATTATTTTAGAGATCATGTGTATAGAAAAAGCTTTGAAAAAATGTGCTTTGATTTATCTCCTTTTATAAATCCTCTCTTAAGTTGTATTATGCATGATGTATTATCTTCATATAAAATGGCGGGTACTTTGCCACATTTCAAACCACATTTTTCTCTAATGATATATATCAAGGACCTCAACCACACATAGTTTCAACTTGTTTCATGAATAGCTATTATCTCAGCATAGTTCAATGAAGTGGATATGATAGACTGCTTTGTAGATCTCCAAGATATGGTAGTACCCCATATATAAATACATAGCCTGTTTGAGATCGATCTTTATATAGGTAAGAAAATACCCAGTATTAGCATAACCAACAAGATCAAGACTACAATTTTATAATAAAATAAACTCATATTGAAAGTCCCTTTTAGATACGTAATATGTGTTTGATCCCACTTCAATGTCTCCTAGCAGGAGCAGAAGTATACCATTCTAACAAATTAATCGAAAAGGCTATATTAGGCCTAATAGTATTTGCAAGATGCATTAGTGAACCAATTACACTAAGATATGATACTTCATAACTAATCTAATTCGACATATTCTTCATTTCATCAAATAATCTATTACTTTTTAAAACACTTCAACAGTTTCAATGATTTTCAAGTTATAAATTTATGCAACACAAGGATTGTAGATAAGTTTTCCAGAAACTTTTATATGCTTCAAACATTTTGAATCATTGAACTTTTTTCATATAAATTTTATTGAGTTAGAATATTCAATATTTCATATGTGACACCATATAGTTTCTGGACTGCAAATCAAATTAGTTTTATACTTATAAGATGCATCCTACCATGTCGCTTGAAAAATATTTCTATGTCATCATGCTTAAATAAAAATAGAATTTAGATCCTCCTAATGATCTAACCCGACCTGGGGCCTTGTCATAATGAGCATCCCAAGTCCAACCAGGATCGGGGACCACCCCCGATACCTAACCCAACCATCCAAATACATACCCTAAGTTGGATGGATTCCAAATGTGTAACAAGATAACATTTACTACGATACCAAACTCTGGGATAGGTCTATAACTATAACCAACCCAAACAAGTCCAACCATCCATTACCAACCAATAACCATAACAAAACCAATATAAAACCAAGTTCCTACCCATAGCCTAGCATAAAAGGATGGAACAATAATAAATTTAGTCCAACAGTATCAACTCCAATACAAATGCCAATACTAAGGCTGACACCAATACCAATCCCGCCCATTCCAGACCATAGTAATCACACAAGCCTCTAACTAAAAGAAAAATAATATCCGGTAGGGACATGACCCCAACCATAGTCAAAACTAATATCCATAAAATAAACCAAGTATGTGAAGAAATCCATGATATGAAATGGAGCATTCTGGAATATAGAAACTCACCACTTCAATCTAATATCTAATTCCAAATGTGATCACTAAGCTGGAGGAGTAAAAATGACCAGTTCCTGCCTCACATAGGGTACAACCACCCAAAGATGGGTTAGCGGGTGGATGCTAGCATGAACTCAGGATAAGGATAAAATAATGCCATACAATAAAACCAATTAAACCAACCATATGCACACAACTATACATACATACATACATACATATATATATGAAACCATACCGGGAAAGATAGCTAGGTTTAGCATGCCTTTAAAATCATTAACCTGGGTATCTGTAGCTTAACCATCCTAGAACCACCCACGGGCTATATGGGTCCAGTGTAACTTCCTGAACGGGCCCCGATATGTGTAGCCGCAAGAATCAGCGATACCATAAGAGTAAGGGATTCTCGAGTACCCTTCTCTCTCCATGATACATATGTATGGTATACTTAGAGAATTCCCATGTACCTCACAGTATCATATATGGTCTCTATGACCAACCCTCATGTCGACAAACATGAGTTTCCAGTATTCGTTGGAATCACACCTTCATGGTTAGCTATCACACCCTGCCATTATTGCCTAATTAAAACCATTACCATCAAAAAACCATTATTCCATTATTATTAACAAAGGCTATTAGTAGTGGTATCGTCATACCGACTATAACTTGCAAATAATGTCCTTAGCCAACCTTTTTATGTAAAGGGATTCCTATGTCTCCATAGATTACATTATTAAGTTAACTTGGGAGAATCCTGTGTACCCCACAAGTGTTCCATTATTAGGTTTGCCTGGGGGAATCCCATGTATCCCACAAGATGTTCATTACCATGTTTACTTGGGGAATTCTCTTGTACCCCACAAGGAAGTTTAATTAACCATAACCATGACCACCAAACCTTACCATTTAACCATTCTAAACCATTTATACCTTTTAGGGTTCTATTACTAGACCATACCACGCAACAGTTCCATTAAAAGTCTAATAATATAGTAAAACCATTATCATAGGCATTTTATCAAACATGTTGGGGGCATAGTGTTTTCCAAAACCAAATCATATTATCAATTAACCATTCCTATGCAACCAATTGTCCAAACCACAATTAAAGCATGTAATTACATAATTGTAACCTAGGAAAAACCATAGCCAAGTATTTAATACCAAAACCCCAACATATATTTGAAAACCTCAAAACCATAGAATAATCATGCCATGAAAACAATGTATAAAACATGCCTTTAGTTGGAACTAACAATGAGGGAGGAGTAAATGCCTTAGATTATGAAGATGAGGGAGAGAAATCACTCGTACAAGTCTTAAATTAATCCTCTAGATGAAACCCTAGCCTTTCTATACCCAAAAGCCTTAGAGAGAATTAGAGAGTGTTTCTAAGTATTTTAGATTAGAATAATAGGGTAAATAATGTCCCAATAGAGATATAAGTCATGGGGCCTTAAGTGGTAAAGTGGGAAAATATACAGATTATCCCCAACTTAACTACTTAAATTTCCTGTCAAGTGGTATAACCACCCATACAAGTCGGATTCCCCCATGGACCCAACACTGTCCACCATACGACTTACACAACCCAAGTTGTACCTAACTATACGATTAGTACCCATAAACTATATCCCTGGCAGAATAAAATCAGAGGAGGTTTGATCATTGTCTTCCATACGAGTTAGTGGTACGACTCATACCCAATTTTATGGCTCATAGTGAGCCACTTGTACTCAGATCCAACATAAATTATTAAGTCTTAGATTAAGTGAAGAAAAAACAAAACCATATGACCCATCATCAACCGTATAAATCATACCAACCAAGTTGTACCCATTCCAGAAACCAGTCTAACCCACCAACCAACACTGGTTAGCATATGACCGAGAGCATACCAACCATACCTCATCACATGACTGGTACCCACAAGTCATATGATGTCCTAAATCCAGAAATTTAGGAAATTTTCTAAGGGTCCCAAACCCAGGGTGTTTCAGTTTTCCCTAATAGGATTATTCGTCCCCTAATGACGAACAAGGTAGGTCAAACACAAGCACGATTCATTTGCATTATCAAATATCAATCCAACCTTTAACCAAATTAGAAAATTGAGATGTGATCAAGAACACATACCTTCTGCACCAATATCCATAGTAGAAAACAAATGGAAATATTTGGATTTTATGTCCGCTTTTGCTTTCCACGTAGCCTCTTCCACCTTGTGGTTTCTCCATAGAACTTTAACCGAGGCCACATCTTTGGTCCATAACCAATGAACCTACCAATCCAATATCTTAATCGGGACCTTGTCATAAGATAGAGAATCCGAGATATCCAATCCTTCCAAAGAAACCACGAAGAAGGATTACCAAGACACTTTCTCAATATAGAGACATAAAATACCGGATGAATAGAGCTCAAACTAGAAGGCAACCCCAATTTATATACCACGTTACCAACCTTCCACAAAACCACATAAGGACCAATATACCAGGGACTGAGCCTCCCCTTTTTATCAAAATGCATTACTCCTTTCATGGGAGATACCTTTAGGAATACCTTATCCCTAAGCTCGAATTCCAAGTCTTTATGCCTTACATTGGCATAGTACTTTTGACAACTTTTGGCAGCCTTAAGCCTATCTCAAATCACCTTCACCTTTTCCATAGCCTTATAAACCAAATCCGGACCAAAGATATCTGCCTCACCATGCTCAAACCATCCAATAGGAGATCTACACCTCCTACCGTAAAATGCCTTAAAAGGGGTCGTCCTAATGCTAGAATGATAGATATTGTTGTAAGAAAACTTTACCAAAGATAGATGCTCAACCCAATTGCCACCATCATTAATCACACATGTACGGAGCATGTCCTCCAGTGTATGAATTGTCCTCCATGCTTTCCCATCCATCTGCAGATGAAAAACAGTACTCAGACTAACCTTAGTACCTAACCTCTTCTAAAAAGACCACCAAAAGTGAGATGAAAACTCCGTACCACAATCAGAGATTTAGAAATGGGTACCCAATGTAGCTTTAAACTTTCATGAAGATACAACCTCGCATAGTCCTCAACCAAAATGTTAGTCCGCACCAGCAAGAAGTGAGCAGACTTTGTCATCCTATCCACGATGACCCAAATCAAATCAAATTAATTTAGAAACCGAGGAAGACCGGTAATGAAATCCATATTATTACTTCCTATTTTTATTCAGCCAACTCAATTTCCTAGTACAAACCTTCCAGCATCATGTGCTCAACTTTGACTTGTTGGAACACTATGTATTTGGCCACAAAATTAGCCACATACCTCTTCATACCATTCCACCAATGCATCCCTTTGAGATTATGATACATTTTTGACAAACTGGGATGAACAACATAGAACAATTTATGCGCCTTAGCCAAAACCCTTTGTCGCAAACCATCAACGTCAGGAACACATAACCTCCCTCGGTACCGCAAGGTACCATCACCACTGATCTCGAATACTATCACCTTTTTCCCACCTATATCATCTTTGATTTTCGTCAAGATAGGATCTACCATTTGCTTTTTGTTGATCTCTACACCAAGAGATAACTGAATTACTTCCTGTACCATTATACCACCATTATTGGAGTCTAAGAGACGAACTCCAAGATTAGCCCGGTGAATATCCTTCACCAATTCCTATTTCTCCTTATCTACATGAGATAAACTCCCCATGGACAACCTTCTAAGAGCATCATCATCCACGTTAGCTTTACCTGGGTGGTAGTGAAGAATCGTATCATAGTCCTTGAGAAGATCCAACTATCTCCTCTGCCTAAGATTTTGCTTCTTCTGAGTGAACCATACTGTAGACTCTTATGATCACTAAAGATGTCCACATGCACTCTATACAAATAATACCGCTATATTTTTAAAGCAAAAATTACCGCTAAAATATCTAAATCATGAGTAGGATAATTCTTCTTATGCACCTTTAACTTACTGAAAGCATAGGTAATAACCTTACTATGCTACATCAAAACATAAACCAGTCCTACCTGAGATACATCACAATAAACCACAAAACCCTCATTACCTTCAGGCAATGTCAAAACCGAAGACGAAGTTAGCTTATCGTTAAGCTTCTCAAAAATCCCCCTCAAGCATCTGACTAAGAACACTTTGCCTTCTTTTGAGTCAACTTAGTTAATGGAGAAGCTATCGTTGAGAAAATTTCCACGAACCACCTATCATACCCAACCGAACCCAAGAAGCTCCAAATATTGGTTGGAGTCGTGGGTCTAGGCCACCTTTTAACAACAACCACCTTTTGTAGATCCACCATGATCCCCTCACTAGAAATAATATGATCAAGAAAAGTCACAACATTCAACCAAAACTTACACTTGGAGAATTTGGCATACAACTGCTGCTCCTTCAAAGTCTACAACACCACATAGAGGTGATTGGCATAATCCACCTCACTTTTAAAATACACCAGGATGTCATCAATGAACACAATGATAAATAGATCTAGAAAATACATGAAAACCCTGTTCATCAAATCCATATGCGCCTCTGGGGCAATAGTCAAAAGAATGATATAACACAAAATTCAAAGTGTCTATACCGAGTATGAAAATCCATCTTAGGGATATCCATCTCTCCATTCTTAAGCTCATGATACCCCAATCTAAGATCAATCTTGGAAAAGAACTCGACACCTTGTAATTGATTAAACAAGTCATCTATCCTTGGGAGAGGATACTTGTTCTTAATGGTTACCTTATTCAATTGCCGATAGTCAATGCACATATGAAGAGAACCGTCCTTCTTTTGCATGAATAACACCATTGCACCCCATGGGGATACAATAGGACAGATAAAACCCTTACTTAAAAGATCCTTAAGTTGGTCCTTGAGTTCTCTCAACTCAGCCAAAGCCATTCTATAAGGAGGAATAAATATTGGACGAGTGTCCAAAACCAAATCAATCTCCCTATCTAGAGGAATATCAGGAAGATCATCCGAAAAGACCTCAGTAAACTCATTCACCACCAGAACCAACTATAAAGAATGATCTTCCAAGTTAGAATATTTAACCCAAACTAGATGATCGAGACACCTTTTGGAGATTAATCTCTAATCTCTAAGATAAGAAATAAATCTCCCCCTAGGAGTTAAGGAACTAACCTCCCACTCAATAATCGGGTCACCAGGAAACCTAAAGACAACCTTATGGGTCCGACAATCTAAGGACGCATTACATGAGTGTAACCAATCCATTCCCAGAATAACATTAAAATCCACCATATAAAGTTCAAACAAATCCACGAATGTCTGCCTTCTACAACAGATACCACACACCTCCTATAGACTCTTTTAGCAACCACAAAGTCACCTGTCGGGGTAGAAATAGAAAAAGGATCCAAAATAACCTTAGGATCAAAACCAAAATACACATATATTAATGGGGCCACATAAGAGAGAGTGGACCCCAAATCAAGCAAACAATACACATCATGAGAAAAGAGTTGTAATGTACCAGTAACGACATCAGGTGAAGCCTCAGATTTATTTCGAGTAGCAAGATCATATAACCTATTCTAACCTGCGCTGGTACCAGAAGCAGAAAAAAAAGTAGAAGCAATACCCTTTGGTGCAGGAGCAGAAGAGTCTTTGTAATCACCCTTACCAACTAGAAAGTTTCAAGTATATGGACTGGATGACAACATTTGAAACACCTGTCCCTTCCCTCGTCACAGAAACCCCTATGCAACCTACCATAGAAATGACAAGGAGGGCATGATGAAGCTGACTGAATCCCACTCACCTGAGATTGGGCACCATGTGCCCAGAAATTTCTTGCCACCCTGCTGACGCCTATCACCTGACTATTTTAGGTAAGGATCACTAGCTATAGAGAAAGAACCAGAACTGCCCCACTTAATCTTTGGACATTTACCACTATCCCGACCACTTTGCTATTGAGCACCACACTATTCAGATGACCTAAAATTCTTACCTTGTCTTTCTCCAAACTCGCCCTATTTCCTTTTTTCCTCTTCCACCTACTGTATATAAATCACTAATCTAGAAATATCTATATCCTTGATTAGCAATACTATCTTGCTTTCACGGACCAAATCCTGAGATAGTCCAGAAGTGAACTTTCTCATCCTTTCCCTCATATCATACACCAATTCCAGAGCATACCTTGATAACTGATGAAATTTTAAGACATATTACTTGATAGAAATTTTTCCTTATCTCAGATTAACAAATTCCTCTATCTTTTCTTCCCTCAACTACGGAGGAAAGAAGCTATCCAAAAAAGCATTAGAGAAAGTCTACCATAAAATTGAATACTCAACATCACCTCTCACCCTATCTTACTCATAGTATCATTGGAACACCTTATCCTTAAGATTCTAAGAAGCAAAATTCACCCCTTCCACATTTGTGGCTTGCAGCACGCTGACGATTTTCTCCATCTTATCTAAGAAACCCTGAGGGTCCTCCTCCACCTTAATACCAGTAAAAGTTAGAGGATTCATATTCATAAACTAGCCAACCCTTGTGGCCTCAGCAGATGAAACACCAGATGCATCCCACTAATCCTAAGCAACAATCAACTGAGCAATAACATGAATCGATTGACAAAATTCTGCATTAGTCATCTCACCTGAGGAGGACTAGTAGGAACCTGTGGAACTCCAAAAATATCAAGACTGGACCCCTAGATCGAGTATGGATCCCTTGTGTAGTATGTGTCTCTTCAATATTGTCTCCAGTTGGGAAAGAAGAGTTATATTACATCTTAGATTGGTGAGGCATGATTTGAAAAGCAAACAAATAAGGATTAGAGAAGATTCCAGGACTTAGACTCCAAGCTTTAAAATAGAATACTAAGAAAGTGAAATATTCCTAAATGCTTTGTAGACTCTCCCTTAAAAGTGTGGTGCGCTACACACCCTTAAAAGAGACTATACTAGACACGACTTTGTGGACTCCCAAGTGAACATGAACCTAAAGCTCTGATACCAACTTGACACGACCCGACCTGACCTAGGTCCTTATCATAGTGGGCATCCTACGTTCAACCAGGACCGGGGACCACCCTTGATACCCAACCCAACCATCCAAACGCATACCCTGAGTCGGATGGGTTCCAAAAGTGTAACAAAATAGCATTTACTATGATACCAGACTCTGGGATAGGTCTGTAACCATGGCCAACCCAAACAAGTCCAACCATACATTACCAACCAATAACCATAACAAAACTAATATAAAAACCAAGTTTGTATCCATAGACTAACATAAAATGATGGAACAATTATAAATTCAGTCCAAAAATCTCAACCTCAATACCAATGCCAATACTAAGATTGAAACCAATACCGATCCCGCCTATTCCAACCCATAGTAGTCGCATAAGCCTCTAACTAAAAGAAAAACAATATTCGGTTAGAACTTGCCCCTAATAATAGCCAAAACCAATATCCATAAAATAAACCAAGTATGTAAAGACATCTATGACATGAAATGGAGTATTACAGAGTATGAAAGCTCACCACTTCAATCCAATAGCTGATTTTGAATCTGATCACTAAGTAGGAGGAGTAGAACTATCGATTCCTGCATCACGTGGGGATACAACTACCTAAATATGGGTTAGCGGGTGAACTCTAGCATGAACTTAGGATAAAGGATAAAATAATGCCATTCAGTAAAAATAAGTAAACCAACCATATGTATAGAACCATATATATATATATATATATATATATATAAATATATGCAACTACGCCGGGAAAAAGTTTTGGGTTTATCATGCTATTAAAATCGTTAACCTGGATATTTGTAGCTTAACCATCCTAGAACCTCCCACTAGCTTTATGGGTCTAGTGTAACCCCCTTAACGGGCCTCAATACATGAATCGGAGATACCATAAGAGTAGAGGGATTCCTGAGTACCCTTCGCTCTCCATGATACATATGTACAATGTACTTAGAGAATACCCATGTACCTTATAGTATCATATATGGTCTCTATGACCAACCCTCATGTCGGCGAACATGAGTTTCCAATGTCTATCTATTGGACTCGCACCTTCACGATTAGCTATAACACCCCACCATTATTTCCTAATTAAAACCATTACCATCCAACCAAACCATTATTCTATTATTATTAACTAAGTCTATGAGTAGTGGTATCATCATACCGACTATAGCTTTTTAGCCAACCTTTTTATGTAAAGGGATTCCCATGTGCCCATAGATTACATTATCAAGTTAACTTGGGAGAATCCTGTGTACCCCATAAGTGTTCCATTATTAGGTTTTCTTGTGGGAATCCCATGTACCCCATAACATGTTCATTACCATATTTATTTAGGAGATTACCTTGTACCCCACAAGTAAGTTTAGTTAACCATAACCATGACCACCAAACCTTACCATTTAACAATTCCAAATTATTTATACTATTTAGGGTTCTATTACCAAACCATACCATGCAATAGTTCAATTAATAGTCCAATAATATAGTAAAAGCATTATCATAAGCATTTTATCAAACATGTTGGGGGCATAGTATTTTCCAATTACTGATTAACCATTCCCATGCAACCAATAGTCCAAACCACCATTAAACCATGTAATTACATAATTAAAACATGGAAAAAACCATAACCAAGCATTTAATACAAAAATCCCACATATATTTGAAAACCCCAAAACTATATAATAATCATGCCATGAAAATATTGTATAAAATATGCCTTTAGTTGGAACAAACAATGAGGGAGGTGTACATGCCTTAGATTACAAAGATGATGGAGAGAAATATCTTGTACAAGTCCAAAATTAATCCTCTAGATAAAACCCTAGCCTTCCTTTACCCAAGAGCCTTAGAGAGAATTAAAGAGTGTTTCTAAGTGTTTTAGATTAGAATAATAGGGTAAATAATGTTCTAATAGAGATATAATTTGTGGGCCTTAAGTGGTTAAGTGGGGAAATGTCCAGATTACCCCCAACTTAACTGCTTAAAATTCTCGTTAGGTGGTACGACTACCCATACTTGTCGAACCTTCCAATACGAGTAGTACCCACCACTCGTACCCTAGGACTCTCCCTTGGACATAACACTATCCATCATAAAACTTACCCAACCCAAGTCTTACCCAACCATACCATTAGTACCCCTAAACCGTATCCCTGTCAGAATAGAATTAGAGGAGGTTTGATCACTGTCTTCTATATGAGTCAGTGGTACGACTCGTACCCTATCTTATAGCTTATGGTGTGCCACTCGTACTCATATCCAACTTAAGTTACTATGTCTCAGATTAAGTAATGGAAAAACCCAAACCATACAACCCATCACCAACTATATGACTCATACCAACCAAGTAGAACCAATTTTTGAAACCAATCCAACCCACCAACCAACACTGGTTAGTGATAGTGGGTGTATTTATATGCCTAAGCACCATAATTTATCCATATTTTAGCTATGTTTAGAGAACAAAGTGCCTAGTTTCTTATGTTTTTACTCTACTTCTATGTAATTGAGCTAACCAATGTGATTAGCATGATTTAAGGTATTAATAAGGTAGATGAAGACATTATGGGACTATGGAATGCGGATGGCATATGACACAAGAGAGAGTAGCAATCTTGACCAAATGTGGCGCCTAGAAACTATGTCCAAGACTAGTTTGTCATTTATAATTAGTTCAGGGACTTAGAAGGTAATTATGAGAGAAAATATTATTAAAAGGCTTAATGCTGAATTTTTATTCATTATTGAATTATTTTGTAGTATTCTGAGAAGGTAATTGTAGCTTAGGGTGGAGAGAGAAAAATGTTTCTCTCTTATTTCACTATTCGCACACCAAGATCGTCTTCTAGTTTTTGGTATGATAAATATATTTATGATGCTTTTCGTTTTATTCATGAGTAGCTAAGTTTATTATTTAGGGTTATGGAAGACTTGTAGCATACAATCTATCACTTTGGGTTTTGAATTCATTATGCATTGATTTGTTTACATCATACTCTCTTCGCTTATCTTGAATTCTCGTGGTTGCAAACATAGAGGATATGCCTTAAAATGCAACTTATTCGAAAGAAAGGTTGATGTTCGAAAAAGAGAGTAGTGACAATAAAATAGGATTACCAACCACTATTTAATAAGTTAATGCCTTAGCAGGATTAACTACTTGGAGATTTCGTATTATTTTTGGTAAATGCTTTTGATTCGAGAGAACTAAAGTGAATTAGTCCTTGATGGTTGAGAAACACTAGGATTATGTTGTTAAATACAATACGTTTCTCTATAAACATGATGCATGTATGAATTCGTAAAGCCCATAGTTAGAATGTATTGAAAACTACAAGGTGGACATAACCCTAGCTTGCTATTTCTCTGAATTTGAATACTACTACACATATTTCATCTTGTTAAACTGAAACCATTAATTTGTGAGTTGAACCAAATCCCCCCTATTTATTTTACGGAAACAAATGATTAAAAGTCAACTAATCTGCGTACAACTTAATTAACACCATATTCCCTATGGGATTCGACCCCAACCTAGTTGAGTTATATATTTGACAACGACCGCTTACTCTCTCGTAAGAGAGGTGTAATTTGAGCGTTATCAATTAGCATATGACCAAGAGTATACCAATCGTACCCCATCATAAAACTGGTACCCATAAGTCGTATGATGTCCAGAATCTAGAAATTCAAGAAATTTTCTAAGGTCCCTAAACCCAGGGTATTTCACATAATCTTTCACAATATTGTGCCATATTGTATCAATGATATCATTGAAATTATGTCATTTGTATCAGTTTGCAATAAGACATAACTTCTTGAGATCTCATCACTTTATTATTTTCATGTACCTGAATCTCTCACAATATTTCATGAAGTGTTATGTTGTAGGCTCTTTCAGATCACATTGCCTCCTCTTTATTATTATTCGCTTCTTCTTTTTATAAGTATTATTACTTTTAGAACCAATTAATCTACCATGATTTATACATGTAGTAGATTTTGTCCTTCAGGGTCATCCAATTGGAGCATTTATAACTAAATACAAAATTAATTTTTAGGTTAGCTAATGCTCATAAAATTTGAATTTGAATGAGGATCACACTGATGATAATTCCCAATATATTTGTTAACTGTTTATTATCTCCCCCTTCCATTAGAAAAAACAAGATCCATCTTAATTTATTTTAGATAATTCATTTTTGTGCATCATTATATATCCATTAATCATATACTGCATATAAAAATTATATGAAGAAATATGTAGAGAATTTTGTTGCTAAGTTTATGGTTTATCAGCAAGTCAAGGTAGAACATCTGAGG
Source organism: Capsicum pubescens (assembly GCA_030864215.1). Taxonomy (NCBI): domain Eukaryota; kingdom Viridiplantae; phylum Streptophyta; class Magnoliopsida; order Solanales; family Solanaceae; genus Capsicum; species Capsicum pubescens. The sequence continues at coordinate 174,808,727 of CM061549.1, forward strand.
ACTGTTGGCATATCCCAAAAGATAGAATTGCCCATGTGGAAGTGGGCGATGATTAACATGGATTTCATTATGTGTCTTCTGCGGTCTTGTAATCACTATGATTCTATTTGGGTCATTATGGATGAATGATTAAGTCTGCTCATTTCTTGCCTATGAGGACTAACTACTCAGGCGAGAATTATTCTAAGTTGTTCATTTAGGAGGTAGTAAAGTTTCATGGGCGCCGGTGTCCATCATTTCAGACTGAGGTACACCATTTTCTTGTCACTTCTGGCATTTGTTTTACAAATATTTGGGTATGCAGGTGAACCTTAGTACCCTTTTCCACCCTCAAATAGATGGAAAAATGGACCATACAATTTAGACTTTGGAGGATATTCTAAGGGCCTGTGTAATTGATTTTAAAGATAGTTGGGTTGACCATTTGTCTCTTATGGAGTTCACTTACAACAATAGTGATCATTCTAGCATTCAAATGGCTCTTTTTGAGGCTTTTTATGTTAGAAGGTGTAGGTTTCTGATCTTAAACCAACTTTAAGGGGAATTAATCATAATTTATTGGTTTGATACACATAATTACTTTTGTATATAATATATCATTTTTATAATCACTACATGAAGCTTTGTTCTCATTATCAATGGTACAACTATTTATCATAGGCATTCAATACCAAAACAATATTATCAAGATGAATTATCTTGATTACACAATCTAAAAATTATGCTCGTCACTCAATTTTACTGAGAAAACAACTTTATGAATGTGAATTAGAGGTTGACAATAAATGTACATGTGATCATCTTATTGATGTATCTTTTCAACATATCACATGATAGGTGAACAGACCCTTATTTGCCTTTAATACTTTCCAAAATTTAGGGGATCCAATCCCAACATTGGTTGGTCCAACCAACTTATCATGAGAACAAGAAACATTATAAGTTCATGAAGAATTTTCTAACTCTTCAATATATGTTTAGTACTTAATATGCATATCTTTGGGATGTCGCAGTCATTTATGTTAACTTATAAACTTTTATACTAGTAAACTTCAAGCTTATCATGACATGTGATTTTTACTTGTAAACTTCTTGTTTACTATGACAAGAATTTGTATCAATAAGTAATAAACTCTTAGTTTATTATGGCATGTGATTTCATCATGCTTGGGTAACTTTTTATATTCGTGTTTCTTACCATAGTAACTTAGAGATATTCAATATTTTAATTATTCTACCTCTTCTACAGGTGGATTGTAATATCTTTACAACTAAGAATATGTTTGAATTTATATACAGTCACATTCACCCTCAGGGTATAAATCTGTATTTATACTAATTGAAATTCTCATTCCCCTGGAATAGAATATAATTGTGTCTTGGAATCTCTTTCTAGACATTGCTACTTCAGGACCAAATCTTGGCATACATATGATATGAAGAAATTTCTAAAATATCTTTTAGTTGCAATCACAACAAGTGTGTAAAAATATTAATCACTACCGATGGCCATATATTTCTTGTAAACTTTCTTTCTTAGCCTTTAAAAATACAAGATTAATATTATATTCTCCATATATAGTTTTTTTTCTTTGGGAACAAATTTAAAAGGCAACTAATTACGTTTCCTCAATCAAATAGAAATAACATAATTGGACAATTTGTAGCAAAAGTCAAATAGCATAAAGAACTCCTAACCTTTTGGTTTAGAATTTTATTTATAGTCGGTGGATTTACTATCGTGTTTTAGCTTTCAAAGTTAGAGATAATCAACTGTAATGCCTTAACTAAGAAATTAATATTGAAAAAAATTATACCTTTGGCATGTTAGTGTATGAAAAATATACGATAACCACTACAACATTTTAACCTTTTTAACACCCTTGTAAAGTGTGGTCAAAACTAGCACAAAGTGTTTCCTTTGATCAAATACTACAATTTTTGGAGGGTGGACTAAAGAGGCATAACTTTTGACTTTCGACCATGCTTTCCAAGTGTTGTATTAGTGGTTATGTTTAAGAAGATATCCCATGAGGTACAAAGGCCACACTTTGTAGTACATCTGTAACACCCTCTAAATTTTGATCATTTTATTTTGGGCCCTCCCACATTTGAAACATCGATTTTTGACTTAAATTGTATTTAGGCATGTGAATGGTGTGTCTTGGGAGAGTTTCAGAAATTTTGGATGGGGTTCGAGGTGGTTTTAGACCATGTAGGCAGTGAGCCTCTGCGATATCCTCATGTCACGAGGATAATCTCCACGGTAGGGTTTGTGTCACATAGGATAATCTCTATGTTAGGGTCCATGGCATAGAGGTTAGCCTCCGCAATAAGGTTCGTGCCATGCCCCTATACAAAATCCGTGCAGTTTTGTTTTATTTACTTGGGATGAGAGGTATTAGGGCCCTTTCACCTATGTAAGACCCTTAAGCATTATATAGCCTATTCCTTTAAATTTTAAGAGATTAATAATCCCCAATTCCATTCTCAAACTCAATACCCCAAGAGATCCTAAGTAATTTATCGTGCGTTCATCTTTTGGGTTTCAAGCTTCGAATTACTTACCGATTCTTGTGTGTATAGGGCATGTACCTCTTTTCCTATACTTATCTTTTGTTAATGTCATAAAAATTGGTTTATTATTCATGGTTTTGATGTTGGGTTATGAACTATGAGTTGAGGGTTTTGGATATAAATTGTTTGAATATTTTTCCATGATTTCTATTGATTTATTATGCATGAATTGTTGGTTTGTATACTTATTGGGGTGAATGGGAATGGTGAATGAATTTAGGGGTATAATGTATTCACCAAATAATTGGTGTTGATATGAAAATTGATAATAACTTTGACCCACTTGAATAATTAGTTTTGAAGTATAAATTATCATCTGGTTTGGCTATTCTCTTTGAAACTAGTGCATTGCATAAATGGAAAATTGGTTAAGGTTGGTTTTAAAAACCTTAGAAGGTACAATGGAATCCCCCAAGTTGATTTTATAATGGAGTCGGGGGTACAAAGGAATCTTCAAAGGGTTTGCTAAGGACATTGCTTACAAGCTATAGTCGGTATGACAATATCACTTAATGATGCCTTCATAATTAACTCCTGGAATTAGTGGTTGTGATATGTGTTAAAAATTTTAATATTAACTTAAATAAGGTTGTGTAGCTAAGCCATAAAGGTGGATGTCATTGGGGGTATGATACTAGAAACTAATATTTGTTGACATGAGGTTTGGTCTTAATAGCCGTGTGAATGAGTGACACTTGATACATATTTTTAGATAGCTAGTTGCCTTGATGGCTATAGCTTTCCCTGGGTTCTAGTTCGTGTGGCTAACACATACTGGGGCCCTTTCAGTAGGGGGAGCTGAACTCATATAGCTCGTAAGTGCCAATTTCCAACACTCAATCTACACAGTCCAGGTTAAGGCTTTTTTAAAAGTTCATGCTAAGATATGTTCCCTTCCCTGGCATATGATGTATATATATATATGTGTGTATTGTATATGATGTTGGACACTAGTTTTAATGGTTTTTGCATAATGTTTCATGGTATTATTTTATCCGTTACCCCTAAGATATATGCTAGTGCTCCAACCAGTAACCATTTTCAGATGCTATATCCCCACACGATATAGGAACTGGCCATACTCTTACTCCTTCTACATAGTGACTTGGTAGTCGGGGGACAACTCGTGAGTCAGACTAAAGTGATGAGCTTCCATCTTTTGGAAGACCCCATTTCATGCTTTGGATTTTCTTATGTATTGACTCTTTCTTTTAGATTTTCTTTTAGCTATGGTCGGGGACATGTCCCGACCAGACTATCTTTGGTTTTGTTGGAGGCTTTATTGGAAATTACTGTGAACATGGTATTTTGGTTGGCTATTGGTTGGTGGTTGGTGGATATTGATCTATCATAGATTATTTGAGCCTTCTTATCATATCTTATTTTATGTTGGAACTCATCCGTTGCTAGATATACTTGGTTCTATTGGATTAGTCTAGGGGGTGGTCTCTAATCCTCAGTATACTTGAGATGTTCGTCATGGCTAGGCCCTAGTTAGGGTCATGAAAAAGTTGGTAAAAGAGCCTAGGTTCATGGTCAATTGGGTGTCCACAAATTTGTGTCAAGTAGAGTCTCATATATGGGTGAAGCGCGCCACACTTATAAGGGAAAGGTTACGAGGAATTTAGGAATGTTTCCCTTTCTATTTGTCTTATTTTTGGGCTATAGAGTCTAAGGTATTGGATTCCTCTAACTCTTATTTATTTGCCTTTCAGATTATGCCTCTTAGACGATGTGAAGCTAATAAAAACTTATCTGTCCCCCCTGAGGACAATATGGGTAGATTCCATCCAACTTATAAGGTACAGACCCAGTCAAGGGATGATGCTTTTGATTGCACTCGTGGAGTTTCACTTGTCTCCACTGATCCTTCTCCAGCTAGTGGCACTCGTACTCATCCACTCGTGGAGATATTACTAATACTGAGTTCTACCAATCTATTCATCTGTTGACCTAGTTGGTGACATCTCAGTCGCACCAAATGGGTTCTGCTGGTATTGCTGGGATTCATATGAGGCCATTAGAATTGGCCAGTTTATGAGGTTGAGCCCTCCAACTTTCACTAGTACTAAGGTTGAGGAAGAACCTCAACGTTTTATAGATGAGATGGAAAAAATCTTCTGGGTTATCCATGCTACTGATGTAGTAGGTGTGGAATTTGCTGCCTCTCAGTTAAAGTGTAATTCCCCAAATTTTTGTCCCTTTAAAATTCATAAGCTTTGGGCTCACTTCCTTGGTCACGACTCGTGGTGACGAGTCGCAAGATGTGATTACGGGTCGTAGGACTCTACTCATAACCAAATCAAAAAATTAGTTGCAAGGTTTTACTTTGAGTACGAGTGGCTCACTATAAACTATAAGGACATGTTACGAGTTTTAGGTTCAAATCGTAGGATGTCCAGTATTCAACTCATTTGGGTTTTATGTAGCTTACGACTAGACCTTATGAGTCGTAAAATCTCATTACGAGTGCGTTGGTGGAGTTATAAAGTGGGTAGTGTATGGGGTCCTAATCACTGTCTGGGTTATGACTTATGGTCATGAGCTGTAAGGTGTGGGTATGAGTCAAGGGGTTGACTCATAACCAAAGACAGTTTTTTTCAGTTTTTAAGTAGAGGGCATTCTGGATATTTCCCCTCTTTGCAAACCTAAAACCCATGTCTTATAACTTATTTAGGGAATCATTAGCTATCATAAACATACCAAATAACCTCTCAGAACACTCCCAAATCCTTGAGGTCAAGAACACTTAGTGTTTTCATCAAGATAATAAATTGGGGCTATTAAGGGTGATTTTTCACCGTACTTTTTGGTTATTAAGGTATGTTACACTTCTCTAATTGTTATTTTATTAAAAGCACATGTTTTAAGGTATAACTTGCATGGTATTTTTATAGTTTTAAAACAAGGGTTGGAGGTTCTGAATGGTTGTGGTTGAATAATATTTTCCCATGGTTTAATTATGATTATTCATGCTTTAAATATGGTTTTGAACATGTGGGTGCATGGGTATGGTGAATGAACTTGGAATTTGTGATTTCTTAAACTCATGACACTTGAAATGATTATGACCCCAACCCTGTATTGTGAAACTGGCTTTCAACTATGTGAAATGTGGGAATTTGAATTGTGACATTATGATGTTAAATTAAACCTTATAGAACTATGTTTTTTCAATCTATGACTTTAATGAACTAAAAGAGGTTGAGGTATTCCTCCAAATTGATTTTTATAAACTAAATAGGGGCGTGGCATTTCCCCAGGTTAAACATGGTTGTTTCTACATGGAGTTAAATTTGCAAGTGAAGGGTATGACGATACCCGTGTGTGCCTTAACAGTTGGTACATTAATCATAATTGGTATTATGTGCAACTTGTTTTTAAATTGGGCTTAATGGGGGTTATATAGCGATGCCATGAAGGTGTGCGTCTTTGATGACTTGTATTGGAAACTCAGATTTGCCAACATGAGGTTTGGTCTTGTTGAACTGTGTTCATGAGTCACACTTGATATATTTTGGGATGGCTAATTGCCTAGATGTATTAGCTTTCCCTCAGATTTTCTCTGGTAAGTGTGGAAAACACACACTGGGATCCTTTCAGCAGGGGGATCTGAACCAATATAGCCCGTGGGTGCCTATTATGACGATTGAGCTACATAGTCTATGATAAAAGTCTTACTTAATGATTAAAATGGTTCCCTATCCCAGCATGCTATATATATTTATATATGTATATCTATACATGTAATTTTATATGGTTATGTACATTGGTTTTACTTGGTTTTTATTTGATGGAATTACTTTATCTTTATCCTTGAGTACATGCTAGTGTTCACCCCACTAACCATCTCCGGACGCTATATCCCCAAGTGGTGTAGGCGCCGGAGTAATTTCTACTTTTCCATCACAGGGTTAGGTAGATCAGCCTAGTTCATTGGTCTTTGATGGTGATGTGGTGAGCTTCTATTACTTTGAAAAACTTAGTGATTTTATCAATTTCTTTCCATAATTTAGAAGTAAAGAGTTCACATTAACATTATCATTGTGATTGACATTGTCAGAGTCGGGGGTTGTCCTGACGTTTTATTGGTACTCATTTGGTAGAGGATTTGTTTGGAGTACTGTGGACATGGATGGTATGATTTGGTTTGGTTGGTTTTTGTTGGTGACTATTATAATTTCCTTAATATTGAATCCTCTTATCTTGTTATATGTTCGGAGTTTATCCGACAAGGGGGTAAGGCATAGTTGGTGGTTTTGGTATTTGGGGGTGGTCTCTGGTCCTTATTGGACTTGAGATACCCGTCACGGCCACTCCCTGGTTTGGGTCATAACAAGATGGTATCACAACGCAAGGTTCATGGTCACATGGATGTCAGCAAAGCCGTGTCAAGTAGAGTCTCTTTTATGGATTTGTAGCGTGCCACGCTTATAAGGAAGAGGATACGAGATGTTTAGGTTTGTTTGCCTTTCTTGTTGTCTTATTTTGGGCAGTAAAGTCTAAGTCCTTGGATTCCTCTAATTCCCGTTTGCTTGCTTTTTAGATCATCCCAAATATCTTCACTCCCTTCATAGGTGAAATTTTCAAATAAACTAAATCAACTACCTCAAACTCATGATTCCTTCTTCTTACTTCTGTATTAGATTTCTAATGACTTTGGGCTATTTTCATCCTCTCCCGAATTAATTGAACCTTCTCCATAGCCTCAAAAACCACATCTGTCCAATCAAAGCATCCTCACCTACTTCAAACCAACCAATAGGTGATCTATATCTCTTCTCATACAAAGCTTCAAAAGGAGCCAACGGAATACTTGAGTGATAGCTATTGTTCTAAGCGAACTCAATCAAAGGTAAGTGGTCATCCAAACTACCTTTAAAATCAATAACACAATCCCTCAACATGTCCTCAAAAGTCTGAATGGTCCTCTCTACTTGACTGTCTATCTGAGGATGAAACCTGTATTGAGGTGAACTTGGGTACCAAGACCCTTCTAGAAAGCTTTCCAAAAGTAAGGAGTAAACTAAGTACCTCTATCTGAAATGATGGACAATGGAACCCCATGCAACTTCACCAACTTCTTAAGATAAATCTTGGCATAACTTTCGCTGAGTATGAAGTATGAACTGGCAATAAATGGGCTAACTTGGTCATCCTATTGACAATGACCCAAATTGAATCATGCTGCCAATGCATACGCGACAATCCCGTCACAAAATCCATATTCACCACTTCCCACTACCAAGTGAGGATGATAAACTCCTAAAGTATACCACTAGGACTTTGATGATCAACCTTAACCGGCCGACAATTGGAACACTTTGACACAAACTCTGTAATATCTTTATTCGTATCACTCCACAAATAGATTTCCCGCAAATCTTGGTATATCTTAGTAGCTCCTGGGTGGATAGAGTACTGCGTACCATATGCCACTACCAATATTCGATGTATCAAACCATCAATCCACAAAACACATAGCTTGCCTTGACATCGAAGCACACCATCTCCCCCTTGGGAGAAAAATTCCACCTTTTAATCTCTAATTACCTCATTCAATTTAACCAAACTAGGATCCTTGTCCTATTTTTCTTTCACTTCAACAATTAATAAAGATTCTGAACTATTCTAAACCCAGGTACTACCTTCGGCCGAATTAACTAACTGAATCCTAACCTATCCAGCTGATGGACCTCCCAAACTAACTCCTTCTTATCACTCTAAACATGGGAAACACTACCTATAGACAATCTGCTAAGGGCATCTGCCACTACATTGGCCTTGCCCGGATGATACTACACACTCATATTGTAGTCTTTCAACAACTCAACCCATCTCCTCTGATGAAGATTTAGTTCTTTCTGCGCGAATACATAATAAAAACTCTTGTGATCCATGAACACATCAACATGAACCCCATACAGATAATGCCTCCAAATTTTCAAGGCAAAAACAACAGCTGCCAACTCAAGATCATGGGTCAGATAATTCTTTTCATGAGGTTTAAGATATCTAGAGGCATAGGCTATGACCTTACCTCTTTTCATCAAAACACAACCCAAACTAGATCTAGAAGCATCACAATATACTACAAACCTATCGGGGCCATCTGGAAAAGTTAAGACTGGAGCAAAAGTGAGTTGAGTCTTCAACTGCAGAAAACTTTTCTTGTAGGAATCTGACCACTGGAATTTGATCATTTTTTAGGTTAACCTAGAAATAAGGGAAGCAATAGAAGAAAACCCTTTGATAAACCACCGGTAATAGTCAGCCAAACCTAAGAAACTCTTGATATCAGATGGAGAGATGGGTCTAGGATAGTTTCTCACTGTTTTGGTCTTTTGAGGATCAACACGAATGCCATCACTAGAACTAATGTGCCCGATGAAAGCTATTGATCTCAACTAAAATTCCTACTTACTGAACTTAGAGAATAACTGATGATCTCTAGGGGTCTGCAACACAACCCTCAGATGGTTTGTATGATCATTATCACTACGAGAATAGACAAGGATGTCATCAATGAAGGCTATGAAAAACCTGTCCAAGTACTTCTTAAATACCCTATTCATCAAGTCCATGAAAGCTGCAGGGGTATTTGTTAGTCTAAAAGACATAACTTGAAATTCAAAGTGACCATATCGAGTTTTGAAGGCTGTCTTTGGAATGTCACATTCTATGACTTTAAGATGATGATAGCTGGATCTGAGTTCTATCTTGAAGAAATAAGTTGCACCCTGAAGTTGGTCGAATAAGTTATCAATCCTGGGAAGAGGATAATTGTTCTGGATTGTGACTTTGTTCAACTGCTGGTAATCAATGCACATTCAGAGAGAATTGTATTTCTTGCATATGAAAAGGACAGGAGTGCCCCACGGAGAGAGACTTGGCCTTATGAAACCTTTATCTAAGAGGTCTCTAGAATTCTCTTTTAAATGTTTAAGCTCAGACGGAGACATATGATAAGGAGGGATGGATATGGGATGAGTATTAGAAAGGATATCTAGACCGAATTCTATTTCTTTATCTGGAGGTACCCTTTGCAAATCTTTGGGGAAAAGCCTCGGGGAATTCATTGACTACACGGACTGACTAAACTGTTGGAGCTATAGACTTAGTATCTTTGACTAGAACTAAATGACAGATGTACCCTTTTGACATCAACTTCCTAGACTTAAGTTAAGATATGAAACTACCCTTGGGAGACACAGAACTACCTTTTCATTCAAAAATTGCCTCATCGGGGAACTGAAACTTCACCAGACGAGTGCAACAATCTATTGATGTATAACATGAATAGAGTCAATACATTCCTAGAATAATATCAAAATCTACCATATCTAATGCTATTAGGTCCTACAGAATGGTCTTATGGAGAACAGTGATAGGACATTTTTTATAGACTCGTCTGGCAATAACCGGCTCGCCCATCAGGGTGGAAACATAGAAGGGCTTAGAAATATTTTCTAGTCCTATCCCAAAACTTACCGCAATTAATGGAGTCACATAATCGAGATGTGATCCCAGATCTAACAACATATATGCATTAAGATGAAAGACACAAAGCATACCAGTAACAACATCTGGTGAACTCTCATGCTCCTGTGAGGATGGTAAAGCATAAAACTGATTCTGGCGCTGACCGCCACTGGTACAAAATGATATACCTTGAGGAGGAATGGGGCGACTTGGCTGAGTTGGTATATTAGTAACCTGAGTCTGAGGAAGAATATCCCTACTCCCCTTCTTAGTACACATGCACTCCTTGATTCCATAGTCCAACTTGACATACCCATAACAACCCCTTTTACCTAGAAAACACTCACCCGAATAAATCCTACCACACTTTGCACATGTTGTATAACTAGGTCTTCCACTCACACTGTTCTAAGAACTGGAATTAGAAGTACTGACCCACTACTCCTATTTAGACCTGGGTACAGAGGCACTGGCTAAATATGGTGCTGGCATTGATGAATGACCCTGAAATTATGAATGGTTCCCCCTTCAAACCGTGGTTAATTATACTCAATCTGTCCAGTTCTAGCCTTCTTGTTCCTCTTCTTTTTTTCCTTCAATTTTTCTGCCTTAATCTGCTGAGCATGAGTTATCAACCTAGAAATATTCATATCTCCAATAAGCATGACAGTCCTACACTCCTTGACTACTAAATCAGACACTCCAGTAACAAACTTACTCATATAAGCTCTAGGGTCAGCTATCAACTCAGGAGAATACATAGATAACTGAGTGAACTTAAGAAAGTACTTTTTCAATTACATAGAGCCCTTCCTTGGGTTTATGAACTCCTCCAACTTAGTTTTCATCACCTCACGCAGAAATAACCTGTTAAGAAACGCATTCTGGAATACCTGCCAACTCATAAGAGCTACATTCTCACCTCTACCTACCTCCCATATAACAACCCAATCATAAGCAACATTATTTAGCCAATATGATGCCAATTATACACTTTTCTCCTCATAATATGTATAATCTGAGTGATCTTTCTTACTTCATCAATAAAGAGTTGGGGATCCTCATCCACCTTTGGCCATGAAACTCAGGTGGATTCATTCCCACGAAATCAAGAATTCTTGCTGAAGCTAAATTACCATTTGCTATACTGGGACTTACGCCTATTGTTTGCCCTAAATATTACCATTCACAGCTTGGTCCAAAGCTTGAAAGACATCCCAAAATTAAACAAAAAAATGTTCTCATTCAGAGGATCGACGTGCAGGGGTGGTTGGTCACTATTTTTGTGTGCATTGTCTCATCGAGGAGGCATATCTGTCACGTAAAAGTATGAGTTAAAGTAGATAGAGACAATGGAAAGAACAATATATCATGAAAGAATTGATGATTTTGAACTAGTCTCGTAGTCTCTTGCTGATAAATATGGCATACTTCATATCCATGATCAAGACTCTATGTAATGCGGTTTGTCTAACTCCCTACGAATCTTTAATAACCTTAGGCTCTGATACTAAGTTTGTAACACCCTGAAAGTACACCATGGACGTCACACGGTGCTCAAGACTATGAATAGTTAAAAGCTAACCCTTTAAGCCTACTTAACTTGGAACTCAAGAGAAAAGTAATCTGACATATAAAATCTGAAGATAACTTAATTAATATCTTAACTGAAAGTCTTTAACTTGGAAATCTTAAGACAAACACTTCTGAATCTAAAATAGAAAATAGTCGGTCAAGCCTCTACTTCTAACTAGAGAGCCACTGGGAAAACCCCCAACTCACCCAAACTTAACAAAAAACAAATAACTTAAACACTTTATCAATATCAAATTTTGATAAACTAGGTTCTCAAACTATGAGGACTCACCAAAAGTCAGGATATAGGTGGTGATGCCCATAGTCAATTGTTTTTATGGAATTGAGAACTAGAACTGTAACACCCCAAAACCTGGTTCCAAGACGTCACACGGTGCTCAAAACTATGAGTAGCCTTAAGCTAACCCTTTTTACCTTCTACTAAGTCTAAATATCATAAATAGGAAAATATAGACATAAAAGTCATACTAAATATGAAAATTATCTGAATATAATATTTGAAAATAATGTCTGAAACCGTAATACTGAATAATTTTAATCAAAACTAGCAGTCTGACAAGCCTCTACTACTAATATCTAGAGAGTCACTAGGACAAACCCCCAGCTTACTCAAACTGTCTAAAAATTTTGAATCGTCTAAACTGATAAGCTGAAAATATGAGTATCTAAGTCCCCAAACTATGAGGACAAACCAACTGTCGGGATGTAGATAGATATGCTCAAAATCACTCACGTTGCTGAAACTGAGTACCTGAACCTACATTATGAGATAATGTAGCACATAGACGTATATGTGGATCAGTACATTGAGGATGTACTGAGTATATGGCAGTGACTACATAAGTAAAACATTAGTAAAATATTATCTCATCATTTATATCAATTTGTAAAAGAATGCAAGCTAAATGTGAATGACTCACATAAGCCGGAATATATAAAATACTGAAATCTGTAATCATAAATAACAAATCATACTTTATGAATCTAGTGAGCCATGACATTTAGTTCTTAAAGTTGTTTTTGTGTTCTGTCTTTAAAACATACTATCTAAGTGTAGAAAGAGTCACTCTCATATCTGAAATCAGAAAGCTAAAATTTGTACCTAATATCTTTTTGTAAAGCATAATCTGAATAAAGTTGTGATCCTTTACACTTAGTTTTCTATGAGTTTTTTTGTTAGTCATTTCTATCATGTTGTAAGCTTAAAATTTTAGGGAAATACTTTAAAACTATTCTGAAAGCTTTTACTTTTAGGGATGTTCTTCTAACCAACATAAACCATGTGAGCTAACATGGAGTCCAACACTTGTTCTCCTATGGGGAAAACCTAACAATGGGGAGAGGTGTCATACTCTTGCCAAGGAGTATAACCTGAGCTAAGTGATCACATCTGTAACTGTCATCCATATAGAAATAGAAATAATATAATAATCTATACTTTCTTTGTCTACGTAGTTCTATGGAAGATAGGGCACGCTAATCCCACACTTCTCTCTCAGTGCTAAATACTACTCCCTTTAATCTGTATTCTCATTCTATTAGAAATCTACTTTAAAAACTAGCATAAGGGTTCATCATGAAACCAATTATGCATTTATCTAAGTCATTCTGTAAATAAAGCTAATCTAAATTATGTAATCTGTAATAAATATGTAAAGTGGATTCCAAATCTTATCTGATGATCAAAAGATCAAAGCTTTATGGAAAATCTATAAATAATCTGATCATAAAATGCTTAAAGCATCATCATTCTTGAAATATCAACATATAAACTTGGGCTTAATAACCCATGCATAAAGTTCCTGTCAAAACATAATAAACTTTATGCTTGATAATGAAAAAAATGATAATTCATCTCAAAATATGGAATTTACTGGAGAAACAATAGAGGAATTTGTTTTCTTGGAGAAGAGGATTTGTATCTCTAGGGTTTTTCTTTGAGAGAGAATGGATGAAAATAAGCATAAAGTGTTTAGAATAGACTTAATTCCTTGTTTATGATGAATTGGATCCTTGGGAATTGACCAAAGTGCCTTCTTTAAACTTTTAATCGGAACTGGAAAAAAATAAAATTTTTCCGATTTTGCATGCCACCGCGACGCGCCACTATCACGTTGGCTCACTGTAATTAGGACAATTGGGAATTGGAAGTTCTCCGCAACATAGAGCTATTGCGGTACTCTATTGGAATGCCATTTAGGCCATCACTGTGATGCGTCACCATCGTGGTGAGCCATTGGAAATTGATAATTGGGAAATTGGACCTCACCATGATGCGAGCTTATTGTTAAGATCTGAACTAGGGCCTGGCCGTGACAGACATCTCGAACCATGAAAGCCCGGACGTCCTACTCTATCTGATCTAGTAGTCATGCACAACATTCATATAATAAGAGAAAATGCAGAATTATAATCTAATACGGAAATATGGTCATACTCTAGATTCAGTTTAACCACATGAAATAAAATCCGAAATAAACTAAACAACTTCTGGAATAGTCAGCGAAATCACTACTACATGATCTAAAAATAACTATCTGAAAAGCGGGGCAAGGAACCAGTAGACCAAAACAAAGGAATAACATAATCTGAAATGATAGGCATTCTGGAACAAAGAAGGCTCACCACTGCATGGATCACTTCTCCCTGGATACTCTACTGATCAGCCGAACCCCTAAACTTAGCCTTCGAACCTGGGAGGTAGGGGTTAATATAATTGTACTGGTATGTAGAGAAAATCCAAAATAATAATTTATATTCAACATATATAAGAGCAATTTAAAATATTTCATAAACATATCATATAGTAAGAAATCTCATGGGCATTTCTGAAAGACTCTGTAAAATCATCTGAACTCTGTGACACTTTTTGTTTTACTTCTGCTCTAGGTGGTATACCCTAAAACTATGAAATTCCATGGGCTTTATGGAATCCACCATTGACTCGGCGGGGAAGCCCCCAACCCAAGTGTTCCGCAAGGGTTGGAGTCTCTGACTCTGCTACGCCACACGACTGTTGCCAGCGTAAAATAATATACCCAGATCGGTAAAACACAGTTTTAGGCTAAGAGTTACTTGGACTCAAATCTTCTTCGGGTAACCACCTAACCCTCTTTAATCCCAGTTTTAACTCTTTAAAACATGTATTCTCTGAAATCAAACTCTGAAAAACATACTCTGTTATGGCATACATACTTATGGTATCATCATACCATTGACTTACAAGTCATATCTCGGAGCCATTATTGGCATATTACACTCTCTATTTCCAAAACATAAATTCGAGACCACTATATCAATAAATCATTTTAAAGAACTCTTTCTTTAAAACTCATGTAAACACATATATGCAACTCTCTTTGTCAAACTTTCAATGATGCAAGGTGGCCATTTCAAAGCTCTTGATCTCATGCAAATCTTTCTCTTTTAATAAAATATAAAATCTTTCCCAAATAACTGAGTCTTACCCACTTCATACCACCCTATCGGTGATCTACATCTTCTCCAATACAAAGCTTCAAACGGAGCCATCTTAATACTGGCATGGTAACTGTTATTATAAGCGAACTCTATCAATGGCAAGTGATCTACCCAACTACCTTTGAAGTCAATCATACAAGCTCTCAACATATCTTCAAGGGTCTAAATAGTACGTTCAGCTTGATCGTCCATCTGAGGGTGAAAGCCGTACTCAGGTTCATTGGGTACCTAAACCCCTCTGAAAAGATCTCCAGAACTATGAAGAGAATTATGTACCTCAGTCAGATATGATGTATACAGGTTCTCCATGCAAATGGACTATCTCCTCGATGTATAACTTGGCATAGTCATCTCCCATATAGTTGGTTCTCACAGGCAGAAAGTGGGCTGACTTGGTCAGCCAGTCTACAATTACCCAAATAGAATCATACTAGTTTCGGGACCTTGAAAGACCCGTGATAAAGTCCATATTGACCATCTCCCACTTCCACAAGGGCAAAGCAATCTCTTAGGAGGTACCACCTGGCCTCATATGCTCTACATTCACTTGATGACAATTCCAACACTTGGCAACAAAGTTATCCACATCACGTTTCATATTCTTCCACCATTTTATGGTTTTCTGATCATGATACATCTTAGTAGATCCTGGGTGAACAACATACCTCGAAGTGTGAGCTTCATCAAGGATCCTCTTTTGTAACCCATCTATATCTGGCACACATAGTCTACCCTGATATCTTAAAATTCCATCACCATCAATTTCAAAAGACATCACCTTCTGTTGACCCACATTTTTCTTGATCTGAATCAAGATGGGATCTTCAATCTGCTTTTCTTTAACTTCATCACAAAGGGAAGACTTAGCTACCTCATGAAAAACCACTCCCCCATCTTCGGAATCCAAGAGTCGCACTCCTAGATTTGCAAGTCGGTGAATGTCCTTTACCATCTCCCTCTTCCCCTTTTCAACATGTGAAAGGCTACCCATAGATAGCCTGCTGAGGGTGTCCACTACCATATTTGCCTTTCCTGGATGGTAGTGCAATCTCATGTCATAATCCTTCAAAAACTCCAACCATCGTCTTTGCCTGAGGTTTAATTCTTTCTGTGAGAAAACATATTGTAAACTCTTGTGGTCAGTGAATATATCAACATGTACCCCATAGAGATAATGCTGCCAGATTTTAAGCGCAAACACCATATCCGCTAACTCCAAGTCATGGGTTGGGTAATTTCACTCATGCACTTTTAACTGCCTAAATGCATAAGCCACCACTTTACCATGCTGCATAAGTACGCACCTAAGTCCCACACGAGATGCATCACAGTACACAACAAAACCCTCTGTACCTTCCGAAAGAGTCAGAACAGGTGCAGTGGTCAACTTGTCTTTCAATTTCTCAAAACTATTGTCACAGTAGTCAGACCACACAAACTTCACCTTTTTCTGCGTCAACTTAGTTAGTGGTGCATCTATGGAAGAGAAAATTTCTATGAACCTTCTGTAATACTCCGCCAAACCTTCTCTATTGGAGTTGTAGGTCTGGGCTATTTTCTCACTTCCTCAAACTTTTGGGGATCAACCTTAATCCCATCACTAGACACAAATGCCCCAAGAAAGCAATAGAATTAAACCATAATTCACACATGGAAAACTTTGCATACAACCTATGATCTTTGAGAGTCTGAAGGATGATTTGGAGTTGATTGGCATGATCCTCCTCACTCTTAGAATAAATCAAAATATCATCAATAAAAACTATGACAATCAAATCCAAAAACTGATGGAACACCCTGTTCATAAGATCCATAAAGGCTGCAGGGGCGTTAGTTAACCCGAAGGACATGAATAAGAATTCATAATGATCGTATCTGGTTCAGAAAGCTATTTTGGGAATGTCTAACTCTATAACTTTCAACTAATGGTATCCCAAATGAAAGTCTCTCTTTGAAAAATATCTAGCACCTTAAAGATGGTAAAAAAGATCATTAATTCTAGGAAGAGGATATTTATTTTTAACAGTGACCTTGTTCAATTGGAAATAATCTATACACATATGGAGGGAACCATCTTTATTTCGCACAAAGAGTACAGGTGCACTCTAGGTTGAAACACTAGGACAGATAAAACCTTTGTCTAGAAGATCTGCTAGCTGTTCTTTCAACTCTTTCAGTTCTGCAGGAGCCATTCTATTTGGCAGAATAAAGATGGGACGGGTATCGGGCAATAAATCAATACCAAAATCTATCTCCCTATCAGGTGGTTTGCCTGGGAGATCACTAAGAAAAACTTCTGGGAACTCATTCACCACAGGGACAGACTGAAAAGAAAGGCTTTCGGTATTTGAATCCTTAACCCGAATAAGATATTACAAGCAACCCTTAGAAATGAGTTTACGGGCTCTTAGGTAAGATATAAAATTCCCTCTAGGTGCTAAGGAATGTCCCTCCCATTCTATTACTGGTTCATTCGGGAAGGAAAAAGTAACCTTTTGGGTTCTACAATCTAACATGGCATAACACGAATGGAGCCAGTCCATCCCTAGGATAGCATCAAAATCAACCATGTCTAAGTCTACGAGGTCTGCCACAGTATCCCTCCCACAAATAGTCACCATACAATTTCTATACACTCTCCTAGACACAGCAGAATCTTCCACCAGAGTAGAAACAGAAAAAGCTTCAGCAATCACATTGGGCTCGAACCCAAAACTAACAGCCACATAAGGTGTCACGTAACATAGGGTAGACCCGAGATCAAGTAAAATATATACATCACGTGAAAAGATTTGCAATGTACCAGTAACTACATATGGTGAGGTCTCTACCTCCTTGCGGTTGGTTAAGGCGTACAACTGATTGCGGCCGCTTCTGGCAGCTGAAGTGGCACCCTTCTGAGGTGGTGGTGGTGCAGAAGAATTAGCTTGTGACTTGGCTCCCCCAACATTACCCTTTTCTACCGGACAGTCTCTCTGAATATGGACTGGCTGGCCGGAAAAATAACACACCATAGCTCCAAACTGACATCTCCCTAGATGATTCCTCCCATATCTCTCACAGTGTGGGTATGTCCGATAGGTCTGAGCTACACTTCCTTGAGACTGCGAACCCTACATTCTCGGCCCCTGCCTAGACTGAAAATCCTGGGGGCACTGTCCGGCTGGGGGTCTGGACACTGGAGCACTGGCAGCAGACTGTGCATTACCCCAAAACTTCTTCTTCTGCCATTTGTTACCCCAATTCCCACTCTGCAGCAGACTGTGGCTCTGGTCTGCTGTCTTGGCTCTCTTTGCCTACCTGTCCTTATCTCTAGATTCAGTGATTTTATTTTCATTTCCTCAACTTGCTGCATGTGGACTGATAATCTGGCAAAATCCATGTCCCAACTCAATATTGCTCCCTAACATTCAAGAACTAAGTCATCCGAAAGGCCAGATGCAAATTTCCTCATTCGGGCTCTCATGTTACTAGTCCTCTCTAGAGCATAATGGGCTATGTGGTTGAACCTCAGAGTGTACTCTTAGACACTCATCTTTCCCTTCTTTAGATTTATAAACTCTTCAACTTTGGCCTCTCTCAGCTAGAGAGGAAAGAACCGATCGAGGAAGGCTTCCATGAACTTGGCCTAAACTGTGGACTCAGCACTCTGCCCCTTTGAATCTTCCTACTCGTTATAACATTTGGTTCTCTACATCCTTAAGCTGGTAAGCTACTAACTCAACCCCCTCTACCTCATCTACATGCATCACCTTAAAGATCTTCTCCATCTCGTCCACAAACTACTGTGGATCCTCTTCTACCTTGGTACCAGTAAACTTGGGTGGGTTCATTCTCATGAACTGGCCCATTCTTGTAGCCTTAGACATAACAGATGTAGACCCAATATCTTTCGACCGTTGAGTCTGTATGGCTACTAACTGTGCAAGTATATAAATGGACTTTCTGAATTCTTTATTAGATACCTCTCTCTCGCGAGGCTGAGTGTGGTTAGTCCCCATCCGAGGAGCTCTAGGTGCCCTAGGTGGGACTCCCAGAGTAGCATAAATCTCTGGAGTCTGAGCTCTATTTTGGGTCCTCATACCATGAGTAGGATGAACCTCATCTGTCTGTGCATTCTGATCGATAGTACGACGGGAAGGCATGATTATTTTTCTGAAACACGAGAGACCATTGATTAGGGGACAATTCAGACTCTGAAGCACGAACTAAACCACAAAGAAGAGAAATATTCCCAAATGCCTAGTAGTCTCCTGCTTATAAGTGTGGTGTGCTACACACCCATAAAAAGATTCTACCCAACGTGATTTTGCAGACACCCTGGGACCATGAACCGTGCTCTGATACCAACTTTGTCACGACCCGAAATAGGGCCTGGCCATGACGGACATCCCGAACCATGAAGGCCCAGACATACTACTCTATCTGATCTGGTAATTATGCACAACATTCATATAATAAGAGAAAATACAGAATTATAATCTAATACGGAAACATGGTCATACTCTAGATTAAGTTTAACCACATGGAATGAAATCCAAAATCAACTAAACAACTTCTTGAACTGTCTGCAAAATCTCTGCTCATGATCTAAACATAACTGTCTGAAAAGCTGGGACAAGGCCCCCAGTAGACCAAAACAAAGGAATAACATAATCTGAAATGACAGGTATTCTGGAACAAAGAAGGCTCACCACTGCATAGATCACTTCTCCCTAGATACTCTACTGATTAGCCGGACCCCTAGACTGAGCCTCCAAACCTGGGAGGTAGAGGGTCAATACAATTGTACTAGTACGTAGAGCAAATCCAAAATAATAATTTATATTCAATATATATGAGAGTAATTTAAAATCTTTCATAAACATATCATATAGTAAGAAATCTCATGGGCATTTTGGAAAGACTCTGTAAAATCATCTGAACTCTGTGACACTCTTTGTTTTACTTCTGTGCTAGGTGGTATAACCTACAACTCTAAAATTCCACAGTCTATATGGAATCCGCCATTGACTCGGCTGGGAAGCCTCCAACCTAAGTGTGCCACAAGGGTTGGAGTCTCTAACTCTACTATGCCACACGGCCGTCGCCAGTCTAAAATAATATACCCGGATCGGCAAATCAGGATTTTAGGTTAAGAGTTACTTGAACTCAAACCTTTTTCAGGTAACCATCTAACCCTCTTTAAGCCCAGTTTTAACTCTTTAAAACATGCATTCTCTGAAATCAAACTCCGAAAAACATACTCTATTATGGCATACATACTTATGGTATCGTTATATCATTGACTTGCAAGTCACATCTCTGAGCCATTATTGGCATATTACACTCTCTATTTCCAAAACATAAATTCGAGACCACCATATAAATAAATAATTTCAAAGAACTCTTTCTTTAAAACTCGTGTAAACACATATATGAAACTCTCTTTGTCAAACTTTCAATGATGCAAGGTGGCCATGTCAAAGCTCTTGATCTCATGCAAATATTTCTCTTTTAATAAAATATATTTACATCAAGAAACTCCCTCTCATAAATCTCTAAATCATGCTCAAAATACTATGGTATTTGAGTAAACTATTTTCAAGCCGTGAATCATGCATTTCAATTAATCACCATAAGATCATAAACATAATGTTATCACAAGAGAGGGATTTTCATTATTTGTTCTCTCAAACAAATCTTTAATTTCAAGTTTCATACATATACTTATATGTGCAAATCTATTTTAGGGGATAAGGCCTAAAGTCCAAAAAAACTATAGCATTAAACATATATAAAGCATAATAAAATCATGGATCTCAAAATCCCTTTAACAAATTCACGCTTGATGATTTTTAAAATCATAATTTGATGTTTTCAACAAGCCCATGTAGTTTTAGGATAAACTCCATGTACCTCAATTTAGAAATTTGATGGATGATTCTTGATGCCTACGGTTTGGGGATTCCAAATCTTCACTCAGTTTCAAAAACCCACGGTTGAATCTTGAGTTAATTGGATTTTTAGTTTGAAACCCTAGAGAGTGTTCTTGTGAATTTTTGAATAAAGTATGAATAATGTGGTCACTTGGGAGTATAATCCTGTGTTTAACCTGATAAGGGGGGTGGAAAATACCTCATATACCCTTAATGAGATAGAATAAGATATTACTGGGAGCCCGATATTATGGGCCACCATGAAGCACCACAATTACGGTGGATCACTGGAAATTAACGAATGGGATTCTTAGGATCACCGCGATGCGGAGCCATCGCATTGTCCCACTGGTTGGGAACTGGAACTTCAGCGCGACACGCCAAAATCACGCTAGGGTACTGGAATTTGACAATTGTTAAATAGACCCCCTCCGCGATGCGCCAAGCACCAAAATGACGGTGTTTTTTGACTAGGACTTAAATTAGCCATAATTTCTTGCCCGGGTATCGGATTTGGGCGAATCTTAAATCGGCGGAAACCTTATCAAATTTCCCATCTGAAGAAAAGTCAAAATTGGGAAAAAATAATTTTCTAGTCTTTAACTCTAAGAGAATGTTACCACAAGCTAACTCATGGATGATGCGGGGTGTTACACTTATTGTGGAATTTGATGAACAAGAATTTATCCTTCACCGCTATGCGGTGCTTGTCCAGATGGCGTACTACTTTACTAAAAATGCCATAACTTCTCAACCGAGGATCTAATTTGGGCGAAATTGGTTCCGATGAAAAGATTATTCAATTTCCCACACAATAGAGTGTCTAAATCTGGAAAAATTTCATATGTAACAAAGGTTATTCATTTTTGAAGCTAATCCTTGACATTTTAAGGGCGAAATTAAGCTAGGAAAAGTATGGGGTACTACAATATCTCCTTCTTGGGAACATTCATCCTCGAATATGGCTAGTTAAGCTGAAAATACTGAGGAATCTGAGGCTATAAGATATCATGCACAATTGAAATAAATTGTATGACTGAATGTCAAACGTAATGTGCTACTAAACTGATCTGAGAGTGTACAAGTTTACATAAAAATAGCTATATGTCTGAATCTGAGACTGGATAAGAACTGAATGAAGGAAGACTATTACCTTCGGTTGAATCTAAGTTCATGGAGAAGAGATGAGGATGCTTGGTACGCATGTCTGCTTCTAGTTCCTAAGTAGCACCCTCAACAGACCGGTTTCGCCACAGAACTTTTACCAAGGGAACTTATTTTTTCCTTAGTCTACGGCTCTGATGATCAAGAATCTCTATGGGAACTTCTTCATATGAAAGGCTATTCTGAATATCTGTACTTTCTAGAGGGACTATAACAGTTGAATCATCCATGCACTTCTTCAATAAGGACACATGGAATACTGGATAGACTGAGGATAAATCTACGGGTAGCTCAAGCTCATACACTACCTTTCCTTTGCGGCTCAAAATCCAAAATGGTCCTACATATCGGGGACTAAGCTTCCCCTTTTTTTCAAATCTCTTCACCCCTTTCACGGGCGAAACTTTCAAATACACAAGATCATCAATCTCGAACTAAAGATCTCTTTTTCTTACATCTGCATGAGATTTCTGATGACTCTGGGCTGCTTTCAATCTTTCTCTAATCAACCAAACTTTTTCCATGGCCTCAAACACCATGTCTGGCCTAATCAAAGCGGACTCACCCACTTCAAACGAACCAACTGGCAATCTATATCTCCGCCCATAAAGAGCTTCAAATGGATCCATCCGAATACTAGCATGGTAACTGTTATTATAAGCAAATTTGATCATTAGTAAATGATCATCCCAATTGCCTATGAAATCAAGAACACATGCCCTCAACATATCCTCTAGGGTTTGAATGGTCCTTTCTGCCTGACCATTTGTCTACGAATAAAAAGTTGAACTAAGATGAACTTGGGTACCAAGATCTCCTGAAAGGCTTTCCAAAACTGAGTACCCTATCTGAGATGATGGAAAAGGGAACTCCATGTAATCTGCCAAACTCTCTAATATAAAACTTATCAAAATCTTCATCTGTGTAGGACGTGTGAACTGGCAAGAAATATACTGACTTAGTCAATCTGTCTACTATCACCCAAATCAAATCATGTTGACGACACGAATGGGGTAATCTAGTCACAAAGTCCATATTCACCTCTTCCCACTTCAAAGTAGGGATACCAATCCCTTGTAACGTACCACCAAGCCTTTGGTGCTCTACCTTAAACTATTGACAAGTTGCATACTTAGCTACAAATTTTGCTATATCCTTCTTCATACCATTCCAATAATAGATATCCCACAAGTTGCGGTACATTTTGGTGGCTCGTGGATGAATAGAATAACGTGCACCATGTACTTTTTCCATAATCCACTACCTCAAATAATCAACACATGGGACACACAATATACTCTGGTACCTCAACACATCATCTCTCCCTTAGGAGAAAACCTCTACCTTTTAATCTTTAACTGACTCCTTCAGTTTGACTAAACTAGGATCCTCACTTTTGAAACCAGAGAAGATTCAAAACTACTCTAAAGCTAAACATTCCCTTCAGCTAAATCAACCAATCTCACACCCAATCTAGCTAATCAATGAACTTCTCAAACTAACTCTTTCTTATCATTGTCCACATGAGCAACATTGTCCATAAACAATCAGCTAAGGGCGTCCGCCACTACATTAGCCTTCCTCGAATGATTCAACATACTTTTATCATAATCCTTCAAAAATTCCAACCACCTTCTTTGCCGAAGATTCAACTATCTCTGAGTAAACACATACTGAAAGCTTTTGTGATCCGTGAACACATCAATATGCACCCCATACAAATAATGTCTCCATATTTTCAAAGCAAACACAATAACAACTAACTCAAGATCATGGGTCGGGTAATTCTTTTTATAAGGCTTCAGTTGTCTAGAGGCATAGGCTATGACCTTACCTATCTGTATCAAAACATAACCCAAACCAACTCTAGAGGCATCACAATATACAAAAAAACAACCTGTACCATCAGGTAATGCTGAAATTGGAGCTAAAGTGAGTCAAGTCTTTAACTCCTGGAAACTCTTCTGGAAGGAATCTGACCACTGAAACTTAACTTTCTTCTAGACATAGGAGACTCAATAGATGAGAAACCCTCTACAAAACATCTGTAATAGCCAGCTAAACCCAAGAAACTCCTAATGTCTAACAGACAGATTGGTCTAGGCCTATTTCTTATGGCTTCTATCTTTTAGGGATCAACTCTAATACCCTCACCGGAAATAATATGACCAAGGAAAGCTACTGAACTTAACCAAAATTCACATTTACTAAATTTGGCAAACAACTTGTGATCTCTAAGAGTTTGCAACATAATTCTAAGATGGTCTGCACTATCATCCTCACTACGAGAGTAGAAAAGAATATCATTGATAAAGACTATGACAAACATGTCTAGATACTATTTGAACACTATGTTCATCAAGTCCATAAAGGTTGCTAGGTCATTTCTTAGCCCGAAGGACATGACTAGAAACTCATGATAACCATAAGTAGTTATGAAAGCTATCTTTAGAATATCACACCCCCTTACTCTAAGCTGATGATAGCCAGATCTAAGGTCTATCTTGGAGAAATAACTTGTACCTTGAGTTTGATCAAATAAATCATCAATTCTAGGAAGGGGATATTTTTTTTTGACTCTAACCTTATTTAGATGATGATAGTCAATGCACATTCGCAAGGAACCATCTTTCTTTCGCACGAATAAGACGGGAGCGCCCCATGGAGAAACACTAGGCCTTATGAAACCTTTATCTCAAAGATCTTTGAGTTGCTCTTTTAAGTCTTTAAGCTCGGCGGAAGCCATACGATAAGGAGGAATAGAAATGGGCAAATTATTTGGGAGAAGGTCAATCCTGAATTCTATTTCCTAATCGGGAGGTACCCCTGGCAAATCTTCTGGAAAAACATCAGGAAACTCATTGACTACACTTACTGACTGAACTGTTGGAGTCTCATACTTAGTTTCCTTGACCCGAACTATATGATAGATAGACCCTTTTGAAATTAACTTTCTGGCTTTAAGATAAGATATGAAATGACTCTTGGGAGACACTGAATTACCTTTCCACTTACAGACTGGCTCATCTGGAAACTGAAACTCCATCTCTCGGGTGTGAAAATCTATGGATGCATAACAGGAATGGAGCCAATCCATACCAAGAATAAGATTAAAAAAACCATATCTAACTCTATTAAGTCTGCTAAGATGATTTTATGAAGTACAGTGATAAGACACTTTCTATAGATCCGTTTGGCAATAACTGACTCACCCACTAGTGTAGAAACCAAGAAAGGCTCAGGGATTTTTCAGGACTTATTTCAAAATTCACAGCAACTATTGGGGTCACATAAGAGAAACTTAACCCAGGGTCTAACAATACATAAACGACAAGATGAAAGACACAAAGAATACTAGTAATAACATCTGGTGAATCCTCCTGCTCATGACGTGATGGTAAAGCATAAAACTAATATTGGCACTGACCGCCACCGGTACCATATGATGCATCCTGAGGAGGGACTGGACAACCTAAAGGAGCTGGTGCAATAGTAACCTGAGTCTGGGGATGAACATCTTTGTTTCCCTGCTTAGAATACAGACACTCTTTAATTCCATGACCCAACTTACCACAACCATAACAACCCTTCTGTCCATCCAAGCACTCTCCGGGATGATTCTTACCATATTTAGCATATAGAGGATAGTTGGTCCTTTCACCCATACTATTTTGAGATTTGGTCATAGAGGACTTACCACACTACTCATGTCTAGCTCTAGGAGAGGGAGTACTAGATAAATATGGTGTTGTCATCGATGAACGATTCTAAAACTATGAACGACTTCACCCATAAGACCTATCCTGGTCATACTCAAATTGCCCTGTTCTAACCTTCTTATTTCCCCTGTCTTTTCCCTTCAATTTTTCTGCCTCAATCAAATGAGCACGAATTATCAATCTAACAAGATCCATGTCTCCAATAAGCATGGCAGTCTTATACTTCTTGACTACTAAGCTAGATACTCCAGTGACAAACTTACTCATACTTGCCCTAAGATCAACCATCGTATCAGGGGCATACTTAGACAACTGATTGAACTTAAGGCAGTACTCTTTCACTGTCATCGAGCCCTGCCTCAAGTTTACAAACTCTTTTATCTTAGCCTCTTTTATTTCACACAGAAAGAACCTGTCTAGTAATGCATTCTAAAATACTTGCCAACTCATAGAAACTGCATTCTCACCTCTACCATTTATCCACATAACTACCCAATCATACACTACATCCTTCAACCTATAGGATGCCAACTCTATAATCTCCTCCTCAAAAATATACATAATTTAGGTGACCTTTTTCATCTCATCTAAATAAAGTTGTGAGTCCTCACCTGCTTTTGACCCAAAGAACTCTGGCGGATTCATTCTCATAAAATCTCTAATTTTGGCTACTGCTAAATCACTATTTTGCTAAAGTGGGACTGCACCCTGATGGTTGCCCTAAACATTAGAAGTCACAGCTTAGGCCAATGCCTGAAAGGTAGCCTAAAAATCAGCATGGGATACATTCTCATTCAGAGGGTCAACAAGTTGGGATGGCTGGTTATTATTTCTGCAAGCGTTAGCTCGACGAGGAGGCATATTCAACTGTACGTAAGAGCACGAGTTAAAAGAAGATAGAGATACTATAAGCATGATAGATTATGAAAGAAAGAGATAATTTTCTAAGAACGTCCCATAGCCTCTTGCTCATAATTGTGCTACACTTACTCCACGTAACGTGGTTTGTCTGACTCCCTAGGACTCTTATAAAACATAGACTTTAATACCAAGTTTGTAATACCCCGAAACCTTGTCCCGAGATGTCACAAAATGCTCAAGACTATGAGTAGCCTTAAGCTAACCTTGTCTACCTTCTACTAAGTCTAAATCTCATAAATAGGAAAATATAGAGATAAAATTCATACTAAATATAGAAACTATCTGAATATAATATTCAAAAATAATGTCTAGAACCTCAATACTAAATAATCTAAATCAAAACTAGCAGTCTGACAAGCCTCTACAACTAAAATCTAGAGAGTCACTGGGACAAACCCCCAGCTGACTCGAACTATCTGAAAAAGAATACTGAATCGTCTAAACTAATAAGCTAAAAATCTGAGTATCTAAGTCCCCAAACTATGAGGACTCACCAACTGTTGGGATGTAGATGGAGATGCTCGAAATCACTCATGCTGCTGAAACTGAGCACCTGAACCTATGTTATGAGATAATGTAGCACATAAATATATATGTGGATCAGTACTTTGAGGATGTAATGAGCATATAGGGGTGAATGCCTAATTAAAGCATTATCTCAACATTTATGTCAATTTGTAAAAGAATACATGCTAAATGTAAATGACTCACATAAGCTGGAATATCTGAAATACTAAAATCTATAATCATGAATAACAAATCATACTTTATGAATCTAGTGAGCCATAACATTTAGTTCTAAAAGTTGTACTTGGGTTCTGTCTTTAAAGACATTGTCTAAGTGTAGAAAGGACTCACTCTCATATTTAAAATCTGAAAGCTGAAATCTGTAGCTAATATATTTTGTAAAGTATAATCTGAATAAAGTTGTGAGCCTTTACACATAGTTTTCTAAAAGTTTTTTCTGTTATTCATTTTTGTTATGTTGTAAGCTTAAAACATTAGGGAAATACTTTTAAATTATTTTTAAAGCTTTTACTATTAGAGAGGTTCTTTTAACAGACATAAATCATGTGAGCTAATATAGAGTCCAACGTTTTGTTCCCTTATGGGGAAAACCTCACAATGGGGAGAGGTGTCATACTCTTACCAAGGAGTATAATCTGAGCTAAGTGATCATATCTATAACTTTCATCCATATAGAAATAGGAATAATCTGATAATCTGTACTTATGTTGGCTATGTAGTTCTGTTAAAGATAGGGAACGCTAATCTCACACTTTTCTCTCGGTGCTAAATACTACTCCCTCTAATCTGTATGCTCATTCTATTAGAAATCTACTTTAAAATCAAGCATAAGGGTTCATCATGAAACCAATTATGCATTTATCTGAGTCATTCTGTAAATAAAGCTAATCTAAATTTTGTAATTTGTAATAAATTTGTAAAGTGGATTCTAAATCTTATCTGATGATCAAAGTATCAAAGCTTTATGGGAAATCTATAAATAATCTGATCATAAGATGATTAAAGCATCATCATTCTTGAAATATCAACATATAAACTTGGGCTTACTAACCCATGCATAAAGTTCCTGTCAAAACATCATAAATTTCATGCTTGATAATGAAAATAATGATAATTCATCTCAAAATCTGGAATTTATTGCAATAAGCATGAAAATTTGAAAATAAACATGAAATTCATCTTAAAAATCTTTCAAAAACTCATAATCTTGCAAATAGAAATAATGAGTATGAACCCTAATTCAAATCTTACGGATATTACTTCAAAATCACATAAATATGTAATTAAAACTTGGTTTTGGGCACAAGAATGGAAGAGGATCCTTGTTCATAAACCCCACATACCTTGGTAGATGATTAGATAAAGAATCTTGAATTATTGATTCCTATTTGAGTTCTTAAAGATGAGTTCTTGATTATCTTATCTTGGGAATCCTCAATTTGGAGCTTTCTTGGAGAAACAATGTAGGAATTTGATTTCTTGGAGAAGAAGATTTGGAGCTCTAGGATTTTTTTTTAGAGATAATGGATGAAAATAAACATAAAGTTCTTAGAATAGGCTTAATTCCTTGTTTATGAGGAATTGGGGCCTTAGGAATTGACCAAAGTGCTCTTTTTAAACTTTTAATTGAAACTGGAAAAAATAAAATTTTCTCGATTTGGCAGGCCCCCGCGATACACCACTATCATGGTGGCTCACTGGAAATAGGACAATTGGGAAATGGAAGTTCTCTGCGACGCGGAGCTATCGCGATACTTTATTGGAATGCCATCTGGGCCATCACCGTGATGCGCCACCATCGTGGTGAGCCACTAGAAATTGATAATTGGGAAATTGGACCTCATCATGATGCAAGCTTATCGCGAAGGTCTACTAGAATTTAATGAATGAGAATTTGTCCTTCACCTCGATGCGGTACTTTCCCAGATGGCGTACTGCTTTACTAAAAATGCCAGAACTTTTCAACCGAGTATCGAATTTGGGCGAAATTGATATCGATGGAAAGCTTATTCAATTTCCCACATAATAAAGGGTCTAAATCTAGAAAATTTCATATGTAACAAAGGTTATTCATTTTTGAAGCTAACCCTTGGCATTTTAGTGGCAAAATTAAGCTAGGAAAAGTATGGGATATTACAAGAACCTACATTATAAGACAATGTAGAACATAGACATATATATGGGTCAGTATTTCTAGAATGTACTAAGTATGTAGGGGTGAATGCATAAGTGAAACGATAACTTAATATACTCAAATACTTTCAAATAATGCATGCTAAGTGGAAATGATTCACCTTGATCTTGGATAAAATGAAAACTACAAAATCATAAACATGAGTAATAAAGCATAAGTATAAACTTTGTGATCCATAACACTTAGTTCTAAAAGCTTTACTTTTATTCTTTCTTAGGGAGGTTCTTCTAACCGACATAAACTATGTGAGCTATCATGGAGTCCAATGTCTTACCCACGTTGGGGGGAGCTGTTCTACCCTTGTCATCAGAATAGAACCTTAATCTTAGTGATCACTATACTTAACCCATATTGTGACTTAAACTTATGTTGTCATGTAGTTCTAGGGCATGTGACCTCAGACTCATGCCTAACTCAGTGCAAAATACTACTCCCATATTACTTATATGCCCATACTTTAGAAAATCTACCTAAAAATAGCATAAGGGTTAGTATACTAGGAACCACTTATGATTTTATTTGATTTAAATCATAAGGAAGGTAAACAAATATGGATTTCAAGCCTTGTCATTGAATCAAATATCAACCTTTCTTGTAAACTTAGTCCTTAATCATAAGCCTTAAATCTTATTCTTTCTTTCATATAATTTATAATATGCTATACTGCTTAAAACTTAATTGGAACTCTTTAATCAATGTTTTAAATAAAATTCATGGTAGTTAAATCATAATATAGAATTCTTCAAGTTAAAACATAAATAGATGATAACAAGTATGCACTTTAATACTTCGATCACATAGTAATTCTATAAACTCAAAACAAAATAATATGGGCATGAACCCTAATTGCAATTCATATAACTTAGGATTTTAAACAAGTTTTGGCAACAAGGATGGAAGAATATACTTGTTCATAAACCCCACATACCTCAATAGTTTGACTCTTGAAGATTGATTGAACTTGGAAGCTTGAACCCTTGGATTCTTGTGGAAAGGGGCTTGGATTATATGCTTAGGAAGGAGAAGGGTTTCAACTGAGTAAATTTGATAGAAAGGGGCAAATAATGCCCCTATGGATGTCCCTAATCGTGTTATGGATGACTTGGGTTGAGGAAAAAGACTAGATTTCCCCTTGATTGCTTAATCAAGAAGCTGGATGAAGAGCACCAACGCTGCATCACTTACTCACGGGGACAGAGAAACCCTCTGCCTACCTTACTCCAAGGGAGAGAGAAACACACCGTATCACTTACTTGGGGGATATATCAATGTGTTGTATCCATATCGTGGGGGATCTATGTCTTCGCTATCCAAATACATCCCAAACCCCATTTAAAAATCTCAAAACTTTTTCAATACATAACTTTAACTTTCCTAGACATGAATCAATGCAAAAACCAACATATCGGGGGTGGGAAGGTAAAAATAAAAAAAATCCAGAAAGTCTTGGGGGTCTAAAACTGACTCAGTCCTCAATAATTACTGAAAATTTTAAGCCTTGGATCCCTTAAGCATGCAACAAGGACTGAACTGAGCTTAGAATCTTATGGGGTATTACAGGGTCCTTCTTTTGAATTCATTCCCATCGTTAATGAATTCCTTGAGGTTTTTTATAATGATCTTCTTGGTATCCCTCCTAATAGGGATATTGATTTTTGGATTAATCTTGTTTTGAACACTCACCCTATATCTATCCCTCCTTATAGAATGTATCTAATTGAATTGAAAAAGCTTAATGAGCAGTTAAAAGTCCTCCTAAATATGGTTTTTATCCACCTTAGTGTGTCTCCTTGGGGTGTGCCTATTTTGTTCGTGTGTAACAAATATGGTTCCCTGCTGATGTGTATTGATTATCGTCAGTTGAATAAGGTGATGATAAATAATATGTACCCTCTTCCTCAGATTGAAGATTTGTTTGATCAGCTTAAGGGTGCTAGATGTTTCTTTAAGATTGATCTTAGGTAAGGTTATCATCAGTTAAAGATTAGGGAGGTAGATATCCCTAAGACTGTCTTCAAAACTTGGTGTGGACATTACGAGTTTTTGGTTATGTCTTTTGGGTTGACCAATGCCCCAACGACATTTATGAACTTGATGAATAGGGTTTTTTGACAATTCCTGGATCTTTTCATCATTTTATTCATAAATAATACTCTGGTGTACTCTAAGAATGAGGCAGATCATGTTGATAAACTTCACATCATGTTGTAGACCCTATAAGATCAGCAGTTTTATGCCAAATTTTCTAAATATGAGTTTTGGTTGAAAGCTAAAACTTTTTTGGGCCATGTCATCTCTGGTAAATAGATCATGGTGGATCTGCAAAAAGCAAAGGTGGTTAAGACATGGCCAAGACCCACAACTCCAATCGATATTCAGAGCTTCTTGGTTTTACATAGTTACTATAGGAGATTTATGGAGAGTTTCTCGACTATAGCTGCCCCGCTCACTAAGTTGACCTAGAAGAAGGTGAAATTCTTATGGTCTGAGACTTATAAGGGAGTTTTGAGAAGCTGGAAAATAAGTTGACCTCATCTCTAGTTGTGACCCTGCCTGAGGGTAATGATGGATTCGTGGTCTATTGCGATGTATCTCGTGTGGGACTTAGGTGTGTGTTGATGCAACATCGTAGGGTGGTGGCCTATGCATCTAGGTAGTTGAAGTTTCATGAGAAGAACTATCCAACAGATGATTTGGAGTTGTTAGCTGTGGTGTTCGCATTGAAGATCTGGTGTTACTATCTTCTTTGAAGTTCATTTGGATATCTTTTTTTATCATAAGATCCTGCAATATGTGTTCACACAGAAAGAGCTTAATCTCAGGCAAAGGAGGTGACTTTAGTTTCTGAAGGACTATGACATGATTCTCTATTACCACCCAGGTAAAGCTAACATAGTTGATGATGCTCTTAGCAAGTTATCCATGGGAAGTATAGCTCATATGGATGAGTATAAATGGGAATTAGTGAAGGATATTCACTATTTGTCTAACCTTAGGGTTCGTCTTTTAGACTTTAAGGATGGAGGTGTATTTGTACATCAGGTGGCACAGTTATCTCTTGCTACTGAGATAAAAGAGAGGAAGGTATTGGATCTCATCCTGATGAAGATTAAGGGAGATATGGGTCAGCAGAAGGTTGTAGTTTTTGCGATTGATGGTGATGGTATCTTGAGGTACCAAGGAAGATTATGTGTTCCCAATGTAGATGGATTAGATGAGGCTCATTGGTCATATTTTAGTATTTATCCTTGTTTAATAAAGATGTATCATGATCTTAAGGAGATTTATTGGTGGAATAATATGAAGCGAGATGTGGCCAGTTTTGTGGCCAAGTTCATGGTGTGTCAACATATGAAGGTTAAGCACTTGAGGCCTAGTGGGTTGTCTCAGGAGATTGAGTTTCCTATATTAAAATAGGAGATAATCAATATGGATTGTTACCGGCCTTCCTCGATCTCAGAACCAGCTTGATTCAATTTGGATCATCATGGATAAGATGACTAAGTCTACTCACTTCTTGCTAATGATGACTAATTATTCGGCTGAGAATTATGCCAAGTTATTTCATAGGGAGATTGTGAAATAGCAAGGTGATTTGATTTCTATCTTATTGGATCATGGTTCTCAGTTCTCATCTCATTATTGGCAATCATTTCAATGAGTTTGGGGAACTAAGGTGAGCCTTAGTACTGTATTTCACCAAAAAATGAATGGGCAAGTAGAAAGGATGGTTCAGGATTTAGAAGATATACTCCATACTTGTGTGATTGACTATGGCAGTAGTTGGTTCAATCATTTGTCTCTCATAGAATTTTCATATCATAATGGTTATCACTCTAGCATTGGTATGACTTATTTTCAGGCATTATATGGTAGGAGAAGTCGTTCTTCTATTAGAAGGTATGAAGTTGGTGAAAATGAGTTTTTTGGACCTGACTTAGTTTACCAAGCCATGGAGAAAGTGAAGGTGATTTTGGATAGGCTTCAGACCTTCCAAAGTCTCTAAAATTTCTATGCAGATGTGAGGTATAGGGAGTTAGAGTTTGAGGTTGATGATTAGGTGTTCTTAAAAGTATCTCTCCTGAAGGGGGTGATGCAGTTTGGTAGGAAGGGAAAGCTCAACCCTTATTATGTTGGTCTGTACTTGGTTTTAAAGAGGGTTGGTAGTGTTGTGTAGGAGTTTGAGTTTCCTTATAGTTTGAGCTCCATTCATCCGGTGCTTCATGTCTCGATATTAAGAAGGTGTGTGGGTGATCCTTCATCAGTTGTCCCTTTTGAGAGGTTGGGTATTTCAGACTCCTTGTCTTATGAGGAAGTCTTGGTCAAAATCTTAGATCCGCAAGTTCATCGGTTGCGGATGTAGGATGTGGCTTCATTAAAGGTTTTTTGAAGGAACTACAAGGATGAAGATGTCACTTGGGAAGCTGAAGAGGACATGAAGTCCAAGTATCCATTTTTTCCCTGTTTTGGAAAATCGTGTCTAAGGTATGTGTTTTTTCTTAATATCTTTATTTTCTAATTTTGTTAAAGAAAAAGGGGATTTCCTTGGCATCATTGTTTTCCTACTTGGTTAAAGGTAAGAGTGGAGGTGTAGGGAGTCCAATCGTCCTTGTGTTTCCTTAACCCATCATTCGGGGATAAATGATCCAAGTAGGGGAGAATGTAATGCCTTCGATTTTTTACCTTTGAAAATTCATGAGCTTTGAGATCATTGCCTTGGTCACAACTCGTGATGACGAATTGTGAGATGTGGTTATGGGTCGTAGGACTCTAGTCATAACGAAATCAAAAACTTACTGTCAAGGTTCTTCTCTAAGTATAAGTGGCTCACTATGATCCGTGAGGACATATTATGAGTCATAGTTCCAAATTGTAGGACGTCTAGTGTTTAATTCATTTGGGTTCTGTGTAGCTTACGACTAGACCTTATGATTCATAAGATATCATTACACGTGGGTTGGTGGAGTCGTAAGGATGGAAGTGTATGGGGTCCTAATCAATGTCTTGGTTACGACTCGTGGTCATAAGTCATAAGATGTGGGTACGATTCAAGGGGTTGACTCATAACAAAAGACCACTTTTTCCATCTTTTAAGTTGAGGGCATTCTGTACATTTCCCCTCTTTTCCAACTTAAAACCCACGTCTTATAACATCTTTAGGGCATCATTATCTATCATCAACACATCAAATAACCTCTCAGAAAACTCCCAAATACTTAAGGTTGAGAACACCTAGGGTTTTCATCATGCTAATCAATTGGGGATTTCAAGGGTAATTTCTCTCTGTACTTCTTGGTGATTAAGGCATGTTACTATTTTCTCATTGTTATTTTATTAAAAGCACGTGTTTTAAGGTATAACTTGCATGGTAATGTTATGGTTTTGAAACAAGGGTTGGGGGTTCTGAATGCTTGTGGTTGAATGATGTTTTTCCATGGTTTAATTATGATTATTCATGCTTTAAATATGGTTTTGAACATGTGGGTACATGGGTATGGTGAATGAAATTGGAAATTGTGATTTCTTAAACTTATGACACTTGAAATGGTTATGATCCCATCCCTATATTGTGAAACTGGTTTTTAGTAATGAGAAATGTGGGAATTTTAATTGTGGCATAATGATGTTGAATTGAGCCTTATGGAACTATGTTTTCGCAAACTATGGCTTTAATGAACTAAAGGAGGTTGAGGTATTCCTCCAAATTGATTTTTATGAACTAAATGGGGGTGTGGCATTCCCCCGGGTTAAATATGATTGTTTTGGAATAGAGTTAAGCTTGCAAGTAAAGGGAATGACGATACCCGTGTATGCCTTAACAGTTGGTTCATTGATCAATAATTGGGATTATGTGCAACTTATATTTAAATTGGGCTTAATGGGGGTTACGTAGCAATGTCGTGAAGGTGTGGATCTTTGATGACTTGTACTGGAAACTCGTGTTTGCCGACATAAGGTTTGGTCTTGATGAACTCTGTGCGTGAGTCACACCTGATATATCTTGGGACAACTACTTTCCTAGATGGCTTATCTTTCCCTCGGATTTTCTCTGGTACATATGGCTAACACGCACCAAGGCCATTTCAGTAGAGGGAGCTTAACTGATATAGCCCGTGGGTTCCTATTATGGCGGTTGAGCTACATAGTCTAG
This sequence comes from Capsicum pubescens, assembly GCA_030864215.1. Taxonomy (NCBI): domain Eukaryota; kingdom Viridiplantae; phylum Streptophyta; class Magnoliopsida; order Solanales; family Solanaceae; genus Capsicum; species Capsicum pubescens. Next base: position 174,844,457 of record CM061549.1, read on the forward strand.
GATAAAAGTTTTACTTAATCATTAAACTTGTTCCCTATCTCAACATGATATATATGGTTATGTACATTGGTTTGACTTGGTTTTGAATTGATGGCATTACTTTATCTTTATCCCTGAGTATATGCTAGTGTTCACCCCCACTAACCATCTACAAATGATGCATATGTAACGACCCGAGTTGAGGCCTTTGCCGCGACGGGCATCCCGAACCATCAAGGCCTAAGAGACTCCTCAACATGTAATCATAAGCATAAGTCATGAGAGATAAATGCGAAAGATATTTGAAACATAGCAATCCCATTAGTTCAAACTTAACAATCCAGGACATGACCCATAAGACAACCCAAATACATTCTAGACAAGTCTACGAAGTCTCTACTGAAATGAAAACAATAGTCTATCTAAGCTGGGACAAGGCCCCCGACTGGACCAATAAAATCATGAAAAGAAATAACACATGGGATAGATTCCTTCTGGTGTAAAGGTGGCTCACCAATCCCTAAAATTCTGGAGAACAATCTACTGGTTTGTAGGACCATGGGACTGGGCCTCAGAACCTCAAATATAGGGGGTCAATACTCAAAAGTACTGGTATGTAGAACAATAAAAAATAATGTATAATCCATGTAAAATAAATGAGAGCATCTAGGTAAGAATACATGGGCATAATTTAAAATCATTCAAAACACATTCTTACAGTCACGACTCAACTCTTTGCTTTTGATAACGCTCAACTTACCCGTCAATTAAAGTGCAAGGCAGTTATCGTCGATATATTTACCCAACTTTTGAGTCAGGGTTGAATCCACAAGGAACAATGTGAGTGGAGATCAAATTAATTTGGAATAATCGATACAAGTCAATTCAAACCAATAGTACAAAAAGATTAAAAAAACGGGGGAGATAGGTATCTAAACTAATGTTTCTTTTTGGAATTTTCTAGTATAAATTCGGGGCTATGAATAATTAGAGTTTTAAAAATTATGGACGGATATTATGATATACATTACTAAGGAAGTGACATGCCGATGCTAATAGCTAACTTCATTATTAGTAGATCAAGTGTGGGTAGGTTTGGTTATAGGTTTTGATTCTAGTATTTCAACAAAACACCAAACTTTCACCCAGTGATTCTTTCGATTACCTAACGGGTATGTTCAACAATTGGTAACCACAACCTCAATCTAGGTGTCCCTATTTCTAGGATGATACCCATGGTATATTTAAATTCACAATCACCCTTATGTCTAAGATAGTAAAAATTTAGAAAACTACACACATAATTATCTATCATTGCTTTGGCCTCCACATCCCTATTTCAAGGATGATGTGGGTTCATAAAGTTCACCCAAAACCCTTCTTTCAAAGATGGCCTTGAACTTTCTAGAGTATGGAGCTTTCACTCATCAAACCCATATGGGTATTTGGGGCTTTCATACACAAATCCTAACCAAGTTAGCATAGCAATGATAAAACCAATAAACATGAACTACCAAATAGAAGCTAATAATAACAAACCGCACACACTATTAACCACCATTCACAGATAACCCCAAGAGTGAGATATAGATATACATAAGATAAATAAGCATGCATATACCCAAAGTATCTTTTGAAATGACTTCTTAAAGATTAAGTGAATGTTACTTCAAACTTGGTACTCCCACAAATTAAAAATGGAAGTGAGCTAATCCTCCACTTAGAAAGTCTCCAATGTATTCTTCACCCAAAATTTATAAAATATTATCTTCTCCAAGTATGGAGGATATGAACTCAAGAGCTAATACTTAAAATTGGGGAAGATGGAATATGAGGAATTACTTAGGGTTTGAGTCTTTTTGCCAAACATTTGGGATCATCCATGTGCATTTCCAGATTTTCCCTTGGGCTTTCATTTTCCGCCAAACCACAATCTCTCTATTCTGGCTGTGACCATGGTTATGTGCCCTCATCTATGCACCCACAAATATCTTTCATGACCTTGGTTGCTTGGATTTTTCTTGACTGCCACGTCTGCAGTCACTGGACCGCAACCACGGTAGCTTAGGCCAATTCCTAGTCCAAGTCTTTGACTACACTTTCTTTCTTTCTTTTGGTCATTTTCATCTCCAATCCACATCTTTTGATATTATCAACTCTATACCTTAAAAGTGTGGATATTAGTGCATTTAATCACAATTACATCTCATTAATTCACTCAAAACAAGGTAATGTGAACGAATGTTTAGTGCAAATGAGTAGTAAAATCACCACTCATCAACACCCTCAACTTAAAGAATTTGTTTGTCCTCAAGAAACACTACCTCTTACCATGAGACAAAATTATTTATGCCCAAACTTCATGACTTAAATATCACAATGACTTCAACCTTAGTCACTACCACAAGTAGCTCATTGCACATGGGCTAAGCTAATTTTCACTACTCAGCTCATCATAAGATCCACTATCAAAGGATACATAAGAATTCAAAGAGCAATAAAGTAACAACAACTAATGCTCTAGAAGTGACTCACTTTTTCACCAAAACTAAGCTATACTCCATTTTTGTCATTGTTCAGGAGGTGACACAATCACGCACCTCAACTTGTTCATATGCCAACCTCACAAGAAAGAGAATTCTACAAACCAAACTACCAAATATTCAACAATGAATTTTAAGTGCAAAAACTCTCTCCCTCACAAATGAAATTTCTATGCAACATGTGTCATACATAGGATTGCCGCTATTTTCAATTGCCACTACAAAGAAAGTAAATGATTAGAGATCTCGAAGGACTTTCTAAACTTGTAACGTAGGTTCGGGTAAGGGTAGGATATCATTTGGGGAAAAATCGCTACACCCGTCCTTGAACATCTACATGACACTTTTCAATCTTTCTCTTTGACTATGGGTCACTCTTCTTTGTTTTCTCTCTTTTCATATGCCTACATTTCGCTTCCTTTGTTCACCACTTTTCCTTCATTCCTTTTTCTTGCAACTAATTCCTTTGACAGATCCTCTTTTTTTCCATTCATTTTGTTTTAATGCTAAGGTAACTAGGCATTTCACTTACAACTTAGTGGACCTAAACTTACTTCCATCAATCTTTACCACCCCTAACTTAGGATTTTAGCCTCAAATTGCATTTTCAAGTTCAAGAAGGGTATGGTTCAAAAGAGGGATAAAAAGAATGGTTCACGATTTGTAATGAGTTTGCCAACAAAAGAATCCAAAGGCTCAAAGTGGGTAACTAGGGAGTACAATCATGAATGGGTAGGATTTTTAGGCTAGAGTGGTTTCTAAAGTTACAAAGATGGCCTAAGATCACTTTTCCAATCACATACAATAAAAATTAGCTTTGAAAGACTAACCGGGAAAGTTCTGGATAACACAAGTATACAAGAGATAAATGCAAAGATATCACCACACATGGCATTCAAAAACTCCCCTAGGGGGATCAAATGTCCCTCCCGCTAGAGACAATTTAGAGTATCTATTTCTATTCACAAGTCAAAAATTGACGGAGACACAAAAAGTGAAAGATTTTCTACAAAATTGCTCATGTCCATGCCCTTGATTTTATTTTGAAAATTTTTGGATGGAGAGGGTTGTTCATTTTACATTAGCACCACACAAAATTTTCTAAACTATGGCAACAACACAAAGCCTTAGTCTCATATTTTGGCTCAAAATAGGCAAATTACCCATATGGCTACTCAGAGTTTGCCAATGGTGTATTACGTGATCCCAAATCAACAATGCTATGGGTACTCAGAACTCACCTGCATCTATGTCTCAAAACACAATCACAACGCTTTACCCTTAAGAATGTCATCACTCAATCTATTATAGGGCAAATCTAGTCATGTATCATCAAAATCAAACTACAACTAAAGTAAGAAGAAAAACTAAAATAAAACCACATGATAATCCATAAAACATGGTCACCATCAGAGTGTCCAAAAATGTTGTATCCCAAAAACAAAACAAAATCATATCCAAGGTGTCATCCCAAAACAACAACATAAAATAAAATATCCATCAACACAACATCATAACAATACAAATTCGAGAGCACCCCCAACTAAAAAGAAATGTGGTGTCCTCACTGCATGTGTAATAAAGAAAGAGTAAGAGGGGTCTCCCTGAATCTGCATCAAGAGTTACTCTCTCCCACTGACTCTGCACCATCATCATCAGCATCATCGGTAGACCAATCAGTAGGGGACTCATCCTCACTGTCCATCCTAAGTGAAAATGGTATATCATTGTGTTTGAGAACCTTAAAAATTTCCTTTACTCCCTTCCGCAACTTCTTAAAGAATTTATCTCTTTTCTTCTCTCTCTTCACCATCTTCACATATGAATCCTTGAGGTCCTGTGTGATCTTGTTATGGCTGAGTAGGCTCTCTCTAATCTGGCGATAGTGGCTCCCTGCTACTTTGGCTCCTCAGAGTATATGTCATAATCCGACCAAGTCACATATGAGTGGCAAACGGTGGATGGTTCTCCTGTTCCCTGAGGCAATCTGGATACTAGATCCTTAACCTTCCCCATCTATCCTGATATGTCATTGTGGGGGTTGGATGATAAAGGTCTACAAGAATATGTGTCCTATTAGACTAATTATTTGGAGTCCATCTTCCTTTTCTTGCTCTGACCTGGGGCACCCTCACTCCTAAATTTGAGTGGGAAGATATAGGGACTTGGGTGAACCCAAGTATCTGTAGCATACTCCTTCACTTCTACCCTCTTGCAAAGCTCAGTGATAAGGGAAGGAAAAAAAAGATGCGTACCTCCATGATTTTTAAAATACCACCACTCTGAAAGAAAAATCTCACCCATATTAAGAAGGATGCCAGATAGGATGCAATCCACCATCCGAGCTTGCAAATATGTAATAATGGTCATATAGGTGCATAGCGATACTTTGCCAAATATGTTGTTCAACCTAAGTATGGCCTCTGTTGTGAAGTCGTTCATCAAAATATCTCTGTTGGTGATGGACAATGGAACTGCTTTTCCAGGGTATAAAATGTTTTCCATCCAGTTCCTTGGCTCACATACTTTTGCCTAGAACTGCTCCACATCTGCATTCGATAGACCATGTACCTCATTAATCCCCTCTGCTCCAAAGTTGACTTGCTTTTCCCAAATTGTCATCACTGGATTTGTGAGAGAAACTATGCTGAGGTTTGCATAGAACTCATGTACCCAATGTTTATTTGCATAGCAGGGCTCCGAGGCAAAGCACATCCACCCGGAAGCATTGAGCCAGGCATGGAATGCTGGGAGCTTCTCCTCTACTTTGTCAAGGAAGATACCCCTTTCAGGGAGCAACTTGGTCCTGTGAAAATCTACATAGTAGTAGTGTGGGCATTGTGCGGTCATGAACCTGGTGTCGTCAAAATCTCCCATTTTTAGGCTTAGAACCTGTAAGCAATGCAATTCAGGTCTACATTAGTGTTATCATACCAAAAATATTCCTGATCAAGTAGATAAACTCATGTGGTAGTGTAGTACAAAGTATTGGGGGAAGAAATAGTTGTGCAAAAATTTGGGTTCCTGCAGAAATAGCCCTCAGGTATGGCGATCGCGGAGCAGTGACCGCAACCACGGTAACGCGATTGCAGTACTTGAGACCATATCCAACAGATTCTGCATTGTCTTCAAAACATAATTTTAACCCCAATTCTTTGTTTCAACTAGGCATATTTACATTATAAGCAAAGAATTTAAGCCTAGTATGTATGATTATAGCCCCAAACATGAAATAATTCAAACTGAACTTATTGGGGAATTAAATTAAACACATGATGTACACAATCATTTCAACCATTTAAAGCTTAAGTTTGGGTACTCAAGACTTCCCCATTAGTGTGTACACCAATTACAACAGCTAACCACAACAAGTATCACAAATAAGCATGCATTTAATAATGAAAACATCATAAGTTCTAAGCATATAATTATCCAAATCAAGGGAGTTGAGACAACTTACCAAGTTAGATGATGCAATTAGAATGAAATGATATTTGTTTATGCAATGTAAAGCCACAATTTTGAGAGAAATTAAGAGAGAAGCGTGGGAAGAAATGGCATTCGAATGGTCACTTAAACTAATTTGACCGCGATTGCGGTCCTAGTTCTGGGGTCACGGTCATGCGGAATCCATGATCAAGGTGGCATGGCCTACGGTAGTGGTAGCTGAGACCAAATAACCGGGTTTCTTACACTTCTTGTTCAGTCCAATTTACCAATTTCACATGTTCCTTTTTCAAATTCAATCAAAATTCCTTTTAGCACCAACATTTCATGGATTTGACATGCATAACAAAAAATATGAAATTTACTCTACGTGCATAAATCAAAAGGATATGAGCCACTTTTCATGGTGTGATGGGTTACCTCTCAGCGAGCGCTTAGTTTAACATCGTAGAATGACACCTTCAGCACTTTTTTTGTGCTTTCACTTAGAATATTTGAACCTCTGTCCCAACTTTCATTCAATATGCAATGAGCGGCAGAGGGATAGAAGATTCAGATCTTCCAAGATGGGGCTTGAAAGAGGTGATGAAATAGCAACAAAGCTTCGATCTCACCATTTTGAAGATGTAAATCTTTTACCCAACTTAACAACGTACTTTTGATTTGGCTCCTTGGGTAAAAGTAAGCACATCAATAGACCATTCCTTGAACATTGGAAGTTGAGTTCCTTCACCATTTAAGGGTGGGGTTCCATATGCTCCTTTGAATGTCACACTCCAAAATATAAGAATCGGACTCCTTCTCCCTACGATCTACTATTTGTTCAGGGGGATGGATCTTCATCACATCCTCTAAGAATAATGTTGAAAAGTGGTTTGATTGAGGACCAACCCTTACTTCCAGATTAGCCTCTTCCGAAGAATCTTCACCCCAAAATGAACTAGATTCATCATAAAAGATTTGCCATAATTCTTCTCTTAACCCTAGTACCATTTATTTTATTTTGGCTTCTCTTTTCTCATATGACTCGGTAGAATAGGAAGTCACCGAGGAGTCTTCACTATCAAGATCATCATCATATCTTGGTTTTTATTCTTGATGAACCTCTTTTTGGGAAATAGGCAAGGTAGTGATAGTTTCAAGCTTTTCTTCTTTTCTTATTTCTCCCATCTTGATACTTTTCCATCCTAATGCCTCTTGTTGCATGGCTTGTATACTCTCCCCCGTTGCATCTACCCAATCTAAAATGGTTAGTAGCCTTGTGTCAAAGCTATTGGACTTGGAATATTTCTCTTCCTTCTTATCAACACAAGACCTATCAAACTCATAAAAAGAACTAGCAACCCGATTAGCATAATAGGGAGGGGGGCATTTTGACAGTCATCCCAATGTCTTTCTCGACCACTATATAAAGAACACCTATACTCTCCATAGGATCGAGATGGTGGGTCCATCTCTCTATAAAAAGCATAGTTACAATCTCTCCTGAAGTGTGGTCCATCATAAATTTGACATGGGTCATCACGATAGGATTTCCAACTACCGACATCATACTTGTCGGAAGATATCATAGAGAAAAGTAAAATAAAATAAAAATCTACCTACAAAAGAAAATCAAAAACAAATATATACAAGCTTGAATTCAAGCAAGTAAGTTAAAATTCCAAACTATCTTAATATGCCAAATTGTTCCCCGACAACAGTGCTATTTTTTTATAACACTCAACTTACACGTCAATTGAAGTGCAAGGCGGTCGTCCTTAATATATTAACCCAACTTTAGAGTCAGAGTCGAATCCACAAGGAACAATGTGAGTGGAGATTAAATTAATTTAGAATAATAGATACAAGTTAAATTCAAACCAATAGTACAAAAATATAAAAAAAATGAAGGAGATAGGTATCTATACTAATGTTTCTTTTTGGATTTTTCTAGTATAAATTCAGGGCTATGAATAATTAGAGTTTTAAAAATTATGCATGGATAATGGGATATTCAATACTAAGGGAGTGACATACGGATGCTAATAGCTAACTTCATTATTAGTAGATCTAGTGTAGGTAGGTTTGGTTATAGGTTTTGATACTAGTCTTTCAACAAAACACCAAACTTTCACCCATTGATTCTTTCGAATACCTAAAGGTTGTGTTCAACATTTGGTAACCACAACCTTAATCTAGGCATCTCCTATTTCTAGGATGATACCCATGGTATAGTTAACATCACAATCACCCTTATTTCTAAGATAGCGAAAATTTAGCAAACTACATAAATAATTGTCTATCATTGCTTTGGCATCCACATCCCTCTTTCAAGGATGATGTGGGTTCCTAAAGTTCACCCAAAACCTTTCTTTAGAAGATGGCCTTGAACTTTCTAGAGTATGGAGCTTTCACTCATCAAACCCATGTGGGTATTTGGGGCTTTCACCCACAAATCCTAACAAAGTTAGCATAGCAATGATAAAACCCATAAACATGAACAACCAAATAGAAGCTAACAATAACAAACCACACACACTATTAACCCATATTCACACATAACCCCAAGAGGTAGATCAAGCTACAAATAAAATAAATAAACATAGATATACCCAAAATCTCCATTGAATTGAATTGTTCAAGATTAAGTGAATGTTACTTCAAACTCTGTACTCCCACAAATCAATAATGGAAGTGATCTAATCCTCCACTTAGAAAGTCTCCAATGTATTCTTCACCCAAAATTTATGCAATATTATCTTCTCCAAGTATGGAGGCTATGAACTCAAGAGCTAAAACTTAAAATTGAGGAAGATGGAATATGAGGAATAACTTAGGGTTTGCATCTTTTTGCCAAACATTTGGGATCAGCCACGTTCATTTCCAGATTTTCCCTTGGGCTGCCATTTTTTGCTAAACCACGATCGCACGATTCTGGACGAGACTGTGGCTATGCCACCGCGAATATCTTCTGCATTCGCGGTTGCTTGAATTATTCTTGACTGCCACGACTTCGGTCACTAGACCACAACCATCATAACTTAGGCAAGTTCCTGCTCCAAGTCTTCGACTGCACTTTCTTGCTCCCTTTTGGTCATTTTTAGCTCCAATCCACATCTTTTGATCTTATTAACTCTATACCTGCAAAGTGTGGATATTAGTGCATTAATCATAATTATGTCTCATTAATTCACTCAAAAAAAGGTAATGTGCATGAATGTTTAGTGAAAATGAGTGGTAAAATCACCACTCATCAGCTTTACTTCTGAGCTAGATGGTACACCCTACAATTTTATAATTCCACGGGCTATATGAAATCCTTCCTTGACTCAGCGCCCAAGCCCCCAACCCAAGTTTTCCACAAGGGTTCAAGTCTCTGCTATCTACTATGCCACAAGGTCTTCGCCAACGTACAATCCCCTATTTTAGGGCAAAATAAAACACATGTCGGCAAAACACAATTTTAGGAAATGAGTTATTTGAACTCGTGACTTCTTAGGATAACCATATAACTCTCTTTAAAACCCATATTAGACTCTTAAAATCATACTTCCTTTATATAAATAGTTCCTTTCTTATTTTATTTAGGGCACATCATAACAGGGCATCATCATGCCTAGACTTGCAAGTCCTTCATTTCATACCACATCATATCTATTAAGCATCTTATTTCAAAGCATGTTAGTTACCACCCAAAAGATTTAACATTCACATGAGAGTTCTTATTTTAAAACACATGAAAACTTATGCCAAAACACTCTTTTTTCAATACTCTAACATATAGTGGTCATCTCTTTCATCAATTGCATACAATTCTTTATCATTACACAAAAGAATTTACAAATTAATAAAAATCCTTCTCATTGGATTGTAAAGTGATGCAAATCCATAATTGATAGTGAAACATTTAAACTCAAGAATTTAACCATTCGTATAAACAACTGCAACACATTAAGACAGTGGATTTCATAACAAGAGAGGAAATTATGTAAATGATGATCTAATATATCTTATCAAACTACTAACACATGTACACATTAAAACATTTCAAATTTAGGGAACAACACCACAATTTCTACAAGATTTCATCATAAAATGGGGTTTTCAATGCATATTCTTCAATATTTTTGAAACCCATTTTGTATGCATAATTATATACCTTTAAAGATTGTTTAAAATAGTAAATTTATGCCCATAAGGTTTAGGATAGTTCCACATACCTTTGAATTGAGGAAAACATTGAGAAAGTTGACCCTTGAATCTTAATTCCCCAAACCCTAGTTAGTTTTCTCTTCTTGTGCTTAAGAAAGATGAATTGGTGATTTAGAGAGTGTTAATACATGTTTAAGGACTTTAATTTAGTCCATATTGATTTAGAAATAGATATGGGAGGATGGAAAGACCTTATTTCCCTTAAATTAATACAAAATGGAAAACTTGAGGCACTTTTCCTTTACCATATAGCGTATAGAAATTGCCAAGCTCAAGGTGGGCGACACATAGAAATCGCCTAGCCCCAATTGGGTGATGCATGCCAATCACCTAGACCCAAGTGGACGATGTATGCCTATTGCACGACTATTCCGGTGGCTGTTGGCGACGGCTATTGATAGCGCCCGAGCGTAAACACAAGTGTACGAGGTCTATCAAGTAGTAAAGTAGCTTCAAGGAAGCCCAAGTATCAATCTCTCAGGGACTTGCATTCGCCGACTATCCAATTCTAGTTTAACCAATTGAGGAGAGTAGCAAATAGATTTTTAGAATTAAAAATAAAACTAAACTATTACAGTAACGTAATGACTTAGGAAATTTTATGGATAGAAGCCCAGGGTTAAGGCTTACGAATAATTCTACTACGCTATTGAACTTCAGTCGTTAAATAACTTATCTTGGTAGTTGATTCATAGGGTTAATCGCATGATTATAGTCTCCCAACCTCTAATCGTTTACCTAACTTGGACATTACAACTACATCATTGAGCGGGGATGTAATAATCCAATTAAGTGTATTAAGCTATCATCCTACGTGTGAATCAAGTAAGGCATCTAAGTACATCCATGTCCTAGATGCTAATTTGAAATCCTTATTTTATAATAGACTATGAACCTTACCTTGCTTATTCCCGTGTTCTATTGCCCTATCCTCTCTCCCGAGATCAAAAGATTGACACTTGATTTATTATAAGGGTAGATACTCCTTAAAATAGTTAAAAAAAAGAATAAACAAATAACCAATAATGATAATCAAATCAACAAACTTAATTCAAAATAAAAGTAGTCATGATCATGGCCTTAACCCCGGAGAGAGAGTTTAACCTTTAATGGAAATATTCATCATCCAATCCCTTGGATTGATGATACAAAACCATAAATAAACTAAATTGAAGAATTATAAAACCTAAAAAGAATTTTTGGTAGACTCCTATGCTCCAAGATGTTCAAAAGTATGTAAAAACGTGACACAACAAGTATTTATAGTATAGGAGCAAGCCAAATCCGTGTTGGACAAGAAAACTATCAATTATTGAGTGAGGGAATAGGTGGGCATCACCCTGTTTATCCCCCCCCCCACTCCATCTAGGGTGTCTCCCTGGTTATATCCCCGCTCCAGGTGGGGTGGTGCCTCTCCATCACCTTTCTCCTCAGGAATTTGCTCTTCGAATTTTGGTTAAGTGTTAAGTCTTCCCTCTTGATCCTTTGTCTTGTGGCGTCTTTCCCATGAATTCAAAGCCTCATTAACATCAAAATATCATCATATTCAGATCTAAAATCCTCCTACATCATCACACCACACGAATTAAAAGGGAAACACAACACAACACCAATTACGACGAATCAAAATAAGAGCTAAGCTATGCTAGTTTGTATTGATCTTTCACATATTATTGCAGCTGTAGACTCATTCCAATTGAACTTTTATCATTCACAACAAGTTATTACACTCTTAATCATTCATAAAAACCATTAAGAATACCTTAAATATAATAGAATCCAGCAGAATCAACTAGACAAGCACCTAGATCAAGCTAGTAACGTTAGTTTTCTGGGTTGAACTCTAAATGAATCTTTTAGGTACAAATTTGTTTGGAACTCACTCTAAACATCATAAAAACATGATTAAAAACTTTGATACAAATTTATCTCATTATCAACCTATATAGAACATGAATCATCCTCAAAATAAGATTAAAGAGGCTAGAATAGTGACACTAGAATGCATAAATACACCCAACATCAGTCATGCGATGTGCGACCTTAGAATAAGGTCTACTATACAACACACACTCAATTTAAAGGTCCTAAAACACCCCCAACACCTCTCACAATGTCTAAACATGGACTACCATCGATATGGGGGTCCTACAGGTCATTTTGAATGCATTATTTGAGCATTACAACTATGGGGTGTTACATTACCCCCCTGGGATCATTCATCCCCGAATAATTACTCGAGACACAATAAGCATAATTTAAAATTCTATATGGAAAGAAAAAAGTAGTATAAGATCAATACCTTCTATATCATTATCTACAGATTCAAAGAGGGTTGGATATCTTGCACGCATGTCATTCTCCAACTCCCAAGTAGCTTCCTCAACTTTATAATTTTTCCATAATACTTTAACTGAAGCTATCTCCTTACTTCTTAACTTTCTAACTTGGTGATCCAAAATAACTATGGGTTCTTCTTCATACAATAATGAGTCCTTCACACCAATCTTCTCTACAGGAAAAACTAGTGAATCATCTCCAATACATTCTTCAAAATTGATACATAAAATAGAGGATGAATAAAAGTTAAACTTACAGGAAAATCTAACTTATAAGCAACTCCACTAATCCTTCTCGTAATTTTATAAGGGCCTATATAGCGAGGACAAAGTTTTCCTTTATTTCTTAATCTCATGACCCCTTTCATGGGGGAGACCTTTAGAAACACCCAATAACCAACCTCAAACTCTAAGTCTCTTCTTCTAACATTAGTGTAAGACTTATGGCCAATTTGAGCCGTCTTAAGTCGCTCTCTAATGACTTTCACCTTCTCCACCACCTGATGAACAAGGTCAAGTCTAAATAAGCTGGTTTTACCTACTTTATACCAACCAATCAGTGACCTACACCTTCTTCCATATAGATCCTAAAAAAGTGCTATCTGGATTCTAGAGTGGTAGCTATTGTTATAGGAAAATTCTATCAATAATAAGTGATCCACCCAACTACCCTTAATGTCAATCACGCAAGCCCTCAATATATCCTCCAAAGTATAAATGTTATTCTCTGCTTGCCAATCCGTTTGAGGATGAAATGTAGTGCTAAGATATACTTGGCTACCTAAACCCCTCTAAAAAGACTGCCAAACTGAGAAGAGAATTGCGTACCTCAATCATCTATAATAGATATTGAAGCCCCATAAAAATGAATTATTTCCTGAATGTACATCTTAGCATAATCATCTCCCAAATAATTAGTCCTCACAGGAAAAAAGTGAGATGATTTGGTCATCCTATCTACAATCACCCAAATTCAGTCGTATTGGTTTCGGGATCTCAAAAGTCCTATAATAAAGTCCATGTTGATCATTTCCTATTTCCACAAGGGCAACGCTATCTCTTGGGAAGTTCCCCTGGCCTCAAGTGCTTTACCTTAACTTGTTTCCATTTCAATCACTTAGGCATAAATTTAGCAATATCTCTCTTCATGTTAGTCCACCAATAAATTTCCTTTAGATTATGATACATTTTAGTAGAGCCAGGTTGAACAACATACTTGGAAGTGTGAGCTTTTTCAAGGATCATTTCTTGCAATCCATCTATATCTGGCACACATAACCTACCTTGATACCTCAAAATCCCATCACCTCTAATTTCAAAAGCCATTACCTTTTGTTGACCAAAATACTCCTTAATCTATATCAAAATAGGGTCTCTGGTTTGTTTTTCCTTAGCCTTAGCACATAGGGATGACTTAGCTACCTCTTGTACGAACACTTCTCTATCCTCAGAATCTAGGAGTTGAACTCCCAAATTAACAAGCCGATGAATATCCTTCACCATATTCCTCCTTCCCTCCTCCACATGAGAAAAACTGCCCATGGACAACCTACTAAGGGAATCAACCACCATATTGTCCTTACACAGATAATAATGCAGGTTCATGTCATAATCCTTCAATAACTCCAACCACCGCCTCTTCCTGAAATTTAGTTCTTTCTACGTGAAGACATACTGCAAACTTTTGTGATCAGTAAAGATATCAGCATGCACTCCATAAAGATAATAACGTCTAATTTTAAGTGCAAACACCACAGCTGCTAACTCTAAATCATGGGTTGGATAGTTCTTCTCATGTAACTTTAACTGTCTAGATGGATAAGCCACCACCTTACCACGTTGCATAAGTATACACCCAAGTCTCACTCGAGACATATTATAGTAAACCACAAATCCCTCTGCTCCCTCATGAAGTTTCAAAACCTGTGCAGTAGTCAACTTGTATTTCAGCCTCTCAAAAATATTCTCACAAGAGTAAGACCACAAGAATTTTACCTTTTTTAAGTCAATCTAGTAAGTGGAGAATCTATGGATGAAAAACTCTCTACAAATCTCCTGTAATACCCTACCAAACCCAAGAAGTTCCTGATGTCTATTGGAGTCGTGGGTCTGGGCCATTTTCTCACTGCCTCAACCTTTTGGGGGTCAACCTTAATTCCCTCACTAGAAATAATATTCCCCAGAAAAGCAATAGCGTTAATCCAAAATTCACACTTGGAAAACTTTGCATACAACTCATGATCTTTAAGAGTCTGTAGGATGATTTAGAGATGATTGGCATTCTTCTCCTCATTCTTAGAGTAAATTATGATGTCATCAATAAAGACAATGATGAATAGATCTAGAAACTGACAAAACACCCTATTTATTAGGACCATAAACACTGTCGGGGAATTAGTAAGCCCGAAGGACATGACTAGGAATTCATAGTCACTATACCAAATTCGGAATGCAATTTTGGGAATATCATCCCCCCTAACCTTCAACTGACGATACCCCGAACAAAGGTCTATCTTAGAGAAACTTTGGCACCTTGAAGTTGGTGAAAAAGATCATTGATACTAGGGAGAGGGTACTTGTTCTTAACTGTGACCTTGTTCAGCTGATGGTAATCTATACACATTCAGAGGGAACCATTTTTGTTACGCACGAAAAGTACTGGAGCACCTCAGGAAGAGATACTAGGATGGCTAAAGCCTTTATCAAGAAGGTCTTTTAACTTTTCTTTCAACTCTTTCAATTTTGTAGGAGCCATTCTGTATGGCAGAATAGAAATAGTTCAGGTGTCAGGCAATAGGTCAATGCCAAAATCTATCTCCCTAACTGGGGGTATTCTAGGGAGGTCAACAAAAAAGACTTTGGGTAACTCGTTAACTATAGGGTTTGATTAGAGAAAAGGACTTTTAGTTCCAAAATCTTTGACCTGAACAAAATAACACAAATAACCCTTTGATATGAGCTTACGGGCTCTAAGATAAGATATGAATTTCTCTCTAGGTGAAAGAGAATACCATTCCCACTATATATGTGGCTCATTTGGAAAAGAGAAGGTGACTTTTCTGGTTCTATAGTCAAATGTATCATAACATGAATAGAGCCAGTCCATTCCTAGAATATCATCAAAATCAATCATGTCCAGTTCCACTAGATCAGCCACAGTATCACGATAAAAAATAGACACCACACAATTTCTATAAACTCTCCCAGCCATAATAAAATGACCAATGGTTTGAGATAAAGAAAGGTTTTGGAATATTTTTGGGTTTAAAACCAAAACTAATTGCCACATAAGGGGTCACATAAGACAAAGTAAACCTGAGATCAAGAAATTCATACACATCACGAGAAAAGATCTATAACATACCGATAACCACATCTAGCAAAGCCTCTGAGTCCTTGCGAGTAGATAAAGCATACAACCATTCGCGACCACCTCCATTAAAAGAAATAGTGCCCTTGGGTAGTGGAGCTGTGGAATTAGCCTAGGACTTAGTACCTTTAAAATTTCCTCTAGCTGAGGGGTAGTCCCTTTTATAATGGCTTGGCTAGCCATAGGTATAACACATATGACTACCAAATTGACACTTTCCTGGACGACCCTTCCCATACTTTCCACAGTGCGAGTATGACCTGAAGTTTTGAGCTACACTCTCCTGGGACTGAGTACCCTGCATCCTCGACCCATTGTTAGGCTGGGAATTATGAAACTACTGTTCAACTTAAGGTCTGGGCGTTGGGGCACTAGCTGAAGACTGAGAATTATTCCAAAATTTCTTCTTAGACCATTTTTTATCCCAATTGCCACCTTGATGCTGACTGGCATTCTGAACTGCATACCTAGCTCTCTTAGCCTTTTTTTCCCTTACCTCAGCCTGTCTATTTTTCTCCTCTTCTACCTATTGCATATGCACTGATAACCTGGAGATATCTATGTCCTTGTTCAGTATTTCCCCTTACATTCTAACACTAAATCATTAGAGAGACCAGATGCGAATTTTCTCATACGAGCCCTCATGTTGCCCACTAACTCCAGAGCATAACAGGACAGTTGGGTGAACTTTAATGCATATTCTTTGACACTTATTTTTCCTTGTTTTAGATTAACAAATTCTTCAGCTTTTGCTTCCCTCAGTTCTTGGAGAAAGAAATGGTCCAGGAAGGCCTCTACAAACTCACCCCATACAGTAGATTTCACATCCTCACCCCTTAAATTTTCCTACTCATTGTACCACTAGTTATCTACGTCCTTCAACTGATAGGCTTCCAACTCAAACCCCCCAAACTCACTAGCATGCATGACTCTAAAAAATTTCTCCATCTTATACACAAATCCTTGGGGATCCTCCTCAACCTTGGCGTATGTAAAGGTGGGTAGGTTTAGCCTCATGAACTGGCCAATCCGAGTGAATTAAAATAAATCAGGCACAAAACTTACATCTCCAAAATGACGAGACTAAGAAGCCACAAGCTGAGAAATCATATGGATGGACTAAAAAAACTCAACATTTGAGACTTCTCTGTGAGGAGACTGGGTACGGTAAACATCGGATTGAGGGTCCCGAGGTGGACTTATTTGGAATAGAGGGACACCTGTAGTAGCAGCAAATTTTGGGGTACGGGCTCTGTAATGGGTCCACATCCCATGAGTAGGGTAAACATCATCTGCATGGGTGTTTTTATCATTGGACCTGCGGGGCGGCATAATTTGAAAAGTAGAAAACCAAGAGTTAAAGAACATTCAGAATCTATTACATAAACTAGAACATAAAGAAAAAAGATACATTTATAAATGCCTAGTAGCTTCCTCTTAATAAGTATGGCACACTATGCACCCATAAAAAGGACTCTACTCGATATAATTTCATAGATATCCTGGAACCCTGAATCGTGCTCTGATACTAAGCTTTTCATGACCCGAGCTGAGGCTCTGGCTGTGATAAACATCTTCAACCATCAAGTCCTGAGAGACCCTTCAGCATATAATCGTAAGCAGAAGTCATGAGAGATAAATGCAGAAGATAAATGAAACATAGAAATACCATTAGTTCAAACTTAATAATTCAATACATGACCTATAAGACAACCCAAATCCATTCTAGAAAAGTCTACGAAGTCTCTATTAAAATGTAAACAATAGTCTATCTAAGCCGATACAAGGTCCCCAACTGGACCAATAAAACTAGGAAAAAAATAACATATGGGATAGATGTCTTCTAGTGCAAGGGAGGCTCACCAATCTCTAAAAGTCTTAAAAACAATCTACTAGTTTGCAGGACCACAGGACTGGGCCTCAGAACTAAAATTTAGGAGGTCAATACTCAAAAGTACTGGTATGTAGAACAATCCAAAGTAATGTATAATCTATGTAAATTAGAAAAAAGAATTTAGAAAACACTTTAGCATGATATAGGTAAGAATGCATGGGAATAATTTAAAACCATTCAAAACATATTATTACAGTCATGACTCAACTCTTTGCTTTACTTCTGAGCTAGATGGTACACCCTACAATTCTGTAATTCCATAGGATATATAGAATCAATCCTTGAATCAGCGGCCAAGCCCCCAACCCAAGTTTGCCGTAAGGGCTGGAGTCTCTATTCTCTACAATTCCACAAGGTTGTTGCTAGCATACAATCCCCTATTTCAGAGCAAAATAAAACTCGTATTGGCAAAACAGAATTTCGGGCAATAAGTTATCTAAACTCGTGCCTTTATCGGGTAACCATCTAACTCTCTTTAAGCCCTATTTTAGACTCTTAAAATTGCTTTTCTTTCTTATAAACAGTTCCTTTCTTATTTTTTAGAGCACATCATAACAGGGTATCGTCATACCCAGACTTGCATGTCCTTAATTTCATACCACATTATATCTACTACCTTTCTTATTTCAAAGAATGTTAATGACCACCTAAAAGATTTAACATTCATATGAGAGTTCATATTTCAAAACACATAAAAACTTGTGCCAAAACACTCTTTTTTTAATACTCTAACATACGGTGGTCATCTATTTCATCAATTGCATACAATTCTTTATCATGACATAAAAGAATTTACAAATTAATAAAACACCCTTTCATTGGATTGTAAAATGATGTAAATCCATAATTGATAGTGAAACATTTAAGCTCAAGCTTTTAACCATGCATATAAACAACCACAACATATTAAGACAATAGATTTAATAACAAGAGAGGGAATTTCATAAATTGTGCTCTCATATAACTTCTCAAACTAATAACATATGTACACATGAAAACAATTCAAATTTAGGGAACAACACCATAATTTCTACAAGATTTCATCATAAAATGGTTCAATGCATGTTCTTCAACACTTTCAAAACCTATTTCATATGAATAATTATATACCTGTAAAACTTGTTTAAAATAGTAAATTTATGCCCATGAGGTTTAGTATAGCCCCACATACCTTTGAATTAAGGAAAACATTAAGAAAGTAGACCCTTAAAGCTTAATTCTCCAAAACCTAGTTAGTTTTCTCTTATTGTGCTTAAGAAAGATGAATTGGGGATTTAGAGAGTGCTATATGTGTTTACGGACTTTAATTTAGTCCATATCGATTTAGAAACAAATATGAGAGGATGAATAGACCTTATTGCCCTCAAATTAATACAAAATGGAGCACTTACGACTCTTTACCTTTACAATACGATGCATAGTAATTGTCCATCTCAAGATGGGCGATGATGTTAATTGCCTAGACCTAATTGGATGATGCATGTCAATCGCCTAGCCCCAAGTGGGTGATGCATGCCTATCACATAACCATTCCAGTGGCTATTGGCGATGGCCATGCGATGCATAGTCTTAGCATAGGGTCTACCTTGCGATGCATGGTCTTAGCATAAGGTCTACCTTGAGATACACACTAATTTTCAAGGTCCTAAAACACCCCTAACAACTCCCACAATGTATAAACATAGCCTACCATTTATACGGGGGCCCTACAGGTTATTTTGAATGCATTATTAAGTGTTATAACTATGAGGTGTTACAACAACCCCACGCGATGTAGGTGCCAGAGAAATTTCTACTTTTCCAGCACAAAGTTAGGTAGATCAGCCTGGTTTGTTGGTCTTTGTTGGTGAAGTGGTGAGCTTCCATTTCTTCAGAAGACTTAGTCATTTCATGAATTTCTTTCCATAATTTAAAAGTGAAGATTTCACATCAACATTATCATTGTGATTAACATTGTTAGAGTCAAGGGCATGTCCCAATATTTTATTGGTACTCATTTGGTAAAGTCCTTGTTTGGAATACTATGGTCTGGTTTGGTTTGGTTGGTTTTGGTTGTAGACTATTATAATATCTTTAAGATTGAATCCTCTTATCTTGTTATATGTTTGGAGTTCATCCAACAAGGGGTGTAAGGCATAGTCGATGGTTTGGGTATTTGGGGGTGGTCTTCGATCCTTCTTGGACTTGAGATATCTATCACGACTAGGCCTTGGTTCGGGTCATGACATTAAGGATGTAGCGTACCAATGGTTTGAAGAGTGGGAGCAGCTTAGGAGTGATGATGATATTGAGTCCACTTTGTGGGATGATTTATTTAGTGTCTTTCTAAATTTCTTCTTTCCTTTGAAGTTGAGGGAGATCAAAGGCTGAGAAGTTTGTGAATTTGAAAAAAGACAGGATAGTAGTAAAGGAATATTCCTTAAAACTCCACTAGTTATCGCGATATACTCCTGAGATAGTGTCTAGCATGAGGGCTAGAATGAGGAAATTCACTTCCAAATTATCTCGAGAATTAATTTTAGAGAGAAAGGTTGCCTTGTTGGACAAGGATATGGATATCTCTCGACTGGTGGTATATATGCAACAGGTTAAAGAGGAAAATAAGAAGTAGGTAGAGTTGGGGGAAAGGCAGAGTAAGAAGTTTCAGTATTTAAATTAGGGTGGAGGCCAGCATCAGAGTGGTGGAGATGATGGGAAGTGTTCTAAGAAGAAGTGGGGCAAATCTGGTTCCTATTCGATGGCTAGTGCACCTTATACGAATCCATCCAGAGATCATTGTTTTTAGAGTGGTGATAATTCTAAGGGACAGGGTGCCTAATGTTAGGACAATAGAGCCCAATCAACTCCATCATATCCTCCTTGTAGACTTTGTGGTTAGTTGCATTATATTTTTGTGATGAGCAGAGGAATCGATGTTTCAATTGTGGCCAGCTGGGATATATGCTAAAGGATTACCCTAGGGTAAAGGTCGCTATGGGGGCTAATAAGGTTCCAATTGTCATGTCATCAGATTCTGCTCCAAGGGGTTCCACTTCTAGTACCGACACTGGTCAGAATTGCCTATATGTTCTTACTACCTATCAGGAGTCTGAGGCATCTCCTGATGTCATCACTGGTATCTTAAAACTCTTCTCTCATGATGTGTACTATTTACTTAATATGGGGTCTAACCTTTCTTACATGACCCTATTTGTGGCTGTGGATTTGGGTTTTGGTCTTGAGTGTATTTCAGACCCCCTTTCTATTTTTACCTTAGTGCGTGACTCAGTGGTTGCTAGAAGGGCCTATAAGGGTTTTGTGGTCTCTGTTAGTGATTAGGAAACTTTGGTGGATTTGACGGAATTAGACATTCTAGATTTTGATGTCATCTTGGGATGGATTGGTTGCATTCGTGTTATGCCTTTTTAGACTGTCAGACCCATAAGGTCATTTTCAAATTCCTTAATGAGCCAATTATCTAGTGGGAAGAGAGTTCCCTAGTGCCTAAGAGAAGGTTCATAACATAGCCTAGAGCCCAAAAATTGATTTCCAAGGAGTGTCTTTATCATTTGGTCCGGGTTAAAGATTCTAACTCAAAGGATCCTTCTTTACAATCTATTGATATGGTTAGTGAATTTCCTAAGGTTTTTCTTGATGATATTTTGGGCGTCCTTCCCAATAGGGAAAATTAATTTAGGATCGATCTTTTTTTTATCACTCGTCTTATCTCTATCCCTTCTTATAGAATGGATCCAGCTAAGTTGAAAAAACTTAAGAAGTAGTTGAAAGATCTTCTTGACAAGGGTTTTATCCTCCCTAGTGTGTCTCCATAGGGTGCTCCTATTTTTTTTGTGCGTAAGAAGGATGGTTTTCTTCAAATGTGAATTCATTATCGCCAGTTGAATAAGGCAACAACTAAGACTAAGTACCCTCTTCCCAGGATTGATGACTTATTTTACCAACTTCAGGGTGCTAAGTATTTCTCTAAGATTGAACTTCAATCGGTTATCATCAGTTAAAGATTAGGGAGGAGGATATCCCTAAGACTTTCTTCCATACCCGATATGGAAGAAAGTATTAAGGATATTTGAGTTCTTGGTTATGTCTTTTGGCTTGACCAATGCCCCAGCAGCATTTATGGATCTCATGAACCAGGTATTCCATCAGTGTTTGGATTTTTTGTGATTGTGTTTATAAATTATATTTTGGTATATTTGAAGAGTGAGGTGGATCATGCAAATCACCTCTGTATTATGTTGAAGACCCTAAAAGATCAGCAATTGTATGCTAAGTTTTCAAAGTGTGAATTTTTGTTGAATGTTGTTACTTTTCTAGGTCATGTTGTTTCTAGTGAAGGGATCATGATAGATCTATAGAAAGTTGTGGTGGTTATGAAGTGACCTAGACCCACAACTCCGATTGATATTCAGAGCTTCTTAAGTTTAGATAGTTATTATAGGATATTTGTAGAGATATTTTAATCGATTACCATACCTTTGACTAAGTTGACTAAGAAGAAGGTGAAGTTATTGTGGTCCGATGCTCACAAGGGGAGTTTTTAGAAGCTAAAAGATAAATTAACTTTTTCTCTGGTTTTGAGCCTACCCGAGGGTACTGATGGCTTCATGGTTTATTGTGATGCATCCCGTGTGGGACTTGGTTGTGTGTTAATCCAGCATGACAAGGTGTTAGCATATCCTTCTAGGCAGTTAAAAGTTTATAAGAGGAATTATCTGACTCATAATTTGGAGTTGCTGGATATGGTGTTCAAATTGAAGATTTGGCGACATTATCTATATGGGGTCTATGTTGATATTTATTCATAACGTAAGAGCCTGCAAAATGTATTTACCTAAAAGGAGTTGAATCTCAGGAAAAAGAGATGACTTAAGTTGCTCAAGGACTATGACATAAGCCTCTACTATCACCCAGGTAAGGCTAACGTGATTGTTGATGCTCTTAGTAGGTTATATATGGGGAGTTTATCCCATGTAGATGAAAAGAAGCGAGACTTAGTAAAGGATATTCACTATTTAGCTAATCTTGGAGTTCATCTCTTAGATTCTAAGGATAGTGGTGTGTTTGTGCAAGTGGTGGTGAAGTCATCTCTTTGTACTGAGGTAAAGGAGAAGCAAGTGTTGAATCTTATCTTGATGAAAATCAAGGATGATGTGGGTAAGATGAAAGTGACGTCTTTTGAGTTTAGTGGTGATGGTATCTTGAGGTACCAAGGAAGGTTGTGTGTTCCCAATGTGGATGGGCTGCAAGGTAAAATTTTGGCCGAAGCTCATGAATCTCGTTATTTGGTTTGTCTTGGTTCGATGAATATGCATCATGACCTTAAGGAGATTTATTGGTGGAATACCTGAAGAGGGATGTAGCTACTTTTGTGTCTAAGTGCATGGTGTGTTAATAAGTGAAAGTGGAGAACTTGAGGCCCGATGGGTTGTATTAAGAAATTAAGTTACCTATGTGGAAGTCGAAAGTGATTAATATGGATTTTGTTACCGGTCTTCCGCGATCTCAAAACCTATTTGATTCTATTTTGGTTATCATGGGTTGGATGACTATGTCTGCTCACTTTTTCCTGTAAGGACTAATTATTCTGCTAAGGACTATCAAGGTTGTTTATTCAGGAGATCAAGAAGTTGCATGGTGCTCCAGTTTCAATTATTTCAATCATGGTACTAGTTATCATCTAATTTTTTGCGGTTGTTCCAGCGAAGTTTTGGGACTAAGGTGAACCCTAGCACCGTTTTTCACCCGCAGACGGATGGACAAGCAGAAAGGACTATTTAGACTTTGGAAGATATGCTTCAAGCTTATGTAATTGACTTTGGTGGTAGTTGGGTTGACCATTTGCCTTTTGTAGAGTTTGTGTACAATATTAGGTATCACTCAAGCATTGGTATGGCCCCGTTTGAGATGTTGTATGGTAGGAGGTGTAGATCTTTTATTGGGTGGTTTGAAGTTGGTGAAGCAAGGTTGTTTTGTCTTGTGTTAGTTCATCAAGCTATGGAGAAGGTGAAGGTTATTCAGGATAGGCTTACGACCACCCAAAGTCGCGAAAAGTCCTATGCAAACATGAGGTGAAGAGAGTTGATGTTCTATGTGGGTGATTAGGTGTTCTTAAAGGATTCTCCCATGAAAGGAGTGATGTGATTTGGAAAGAAGGGAAAGTTCAGTCCCCGTTATGTTGGCCCCAATTTGATATTAAAGAGAGTATGGAATGTTTCCTATGAACTAGAATTGCCTGCAACTTTTGGTTCTATTCACCCATTGTTTCATGTGTCTATGTTGAAGATGTGTGTGGGTGACCCTTCCTTATTGGGGCCTATTGGGAGTGTTGGTATTTCAGTTTCCCTGTTATACGGGGAGGTCCCAATGTAGATTTTAGATAGAAAAGTTCAAAGATTGAGTACTAAAGAGGTAGCTTCAGTAAAGGTCCTTTGGAGGAACTATAAGGTGGAAGAAGCCACTTGGGAAGTAGAGGAAGATGAAGACTAGGTACCCATTTTTTTCCATGTGTTGGGTGAAGGATCTTAAGGTATGAATTTTGTTTATTTCTTATTATTATCTGGGTTTGTCATTTGATTCTGGTGATATATTGTTATTCTCGTGAAAGTGTCCTAGCTCATCATTCGGGGACAAATGATCCTAAGGGGGGATAATATGACACCCTCCAAATTTGAGCATTTTATTTTTGTCCCTCTCATTTTCGAAACATCGATTTTTGACTTAAATGGTGTTTAGGCATGTGAATGGGGTGTCTCAGGGCATTTTTAGAATTTTTGGATGGAATTCGGGGTGGTTTTGGACCATGGAGGCAGTGAGCCTTCGTGATATCCCCATGTCATAGAGGATAAACTCTATTATAGGATCTGTGGCACGAAGGATAATCTCCACATTAGGGTCCGTGGAACAGAGGTTAGCCTCTACAATAAGGTCCTTGCCATGCCCCTATGTAAAATTCGTGCAATTTTGTTTTATTTTTTTGGCATAGGGGGTATTGGGGTCCTTTCACCTATGTATGGCCCGTAAGCATTATATAGCCTATTCTTTTTAGTTTTAAGGGATTAATAATTCCCAATTCCACTCCCTAACCCCCCCAAATTTATCATACGTTCATTTTTTGGGTTTCAAGCTCCAAAGTACTTTCCAATTCTCGTGTGTCTAATGCATGAACCTTTTTACCTATACTTGTATTTTATTAATGTTATGAAAATTGGCTTGTTATTCATGGTTTTGATGTTGGGTTTTGAACTATGGGTTAAGGGTTTTGGATATAAATTGTTTGAATGCTTTTCCATGGTTTCTATTGATTTATTATGCATTAATTGTTGGTTTGTACACTAATTGGGGTGCATAGGAATGGTGAATGAATTTAGGGGTATAATGGATTCTCCAAATAATTGGTTTTGGTATGGAAATTTATAATAACCTCGACCCACTTGCATAATTGGTTTTGGATATGAATTATCATTTTGTTTGGTTGTTCTATTTGAAACTAATGCATTGCATAAATGGCAAAATGGCTAAGGATGATTTTGACAACCTTGTAGGGTATAATGAAATCCTCTAAGTTTATTTTATAATGGAGTCGGGAGTACAAAGGAATCCCCAAAGGGTTGGCTAATGACATTGCTTGCAACCTATAGTCAGTATAAAGATACCACTTAATGATGCTTTAATAATTGACTCTTGAAATTGGTGGTTGAGGTATGTGTTAAATCTTTTAATATGGGCTTAAAGGGGGTTATGTAGCTAAACCGTAAAGGTGGATGTCCTTGGGAGAATGATACTGGAAACTCACGTTTGTCGATGTGAGGGTTGGTCTTGATGGCAATATGCATGAGTCACACTTTATATATATTTTGGGATGGCCAGTTGCCTTGATGGCTCTAGCTTTCCCTGGGTTTTCTCTGGTTCGTGCTGCTAACACGCATTGGGGCCCTTTCAACAGGGGGAGCTGAACCCATATAGCCCGTGGGTGCAGATTTAGGATGGTTAAGCTACATAATCCAGGTTAAGATTTTTTAAAAATGCATATTAAGCTCTGTTTCCTTTCCCGAAATGTTATATATATATGTATGTATATATGCGTGTGTGTATGTATTGCATATGATGTTTTGTACTAGTTTTAATGGTTTCTGTACCATGGCTCATGGTATTATTTATTTTTTATTCTCAAGATACATGCTAGCGCTCAAACCGCTAATCATTTTCAGACATTGTATCCCCACACGATGCAAGAACTGGTCATACTCCTACTCCTTCTGCACAGTGACTAGGTGATCAAGGGACAACTCTTGAGTTAGACTGAAGTTATGAGCTTCCATCTTTCAGACAACCTCATTTTATACTCTCTTTATTTTGGATTTGTTTTGACTATGGTCGGGGACATGTCCCAACCAGACTATCTTTGGTGGTGTTAGAGGCTTTGTTGGACATCGGTATTATGGTTGGTTATTGGTTGGTGGTTGTTGGATATTGATCTATCATAGATTATTTGAGCCTTCTTATCATATACTGTTTAATGTTGGAATTCATCTGCTGCTAGGTGTACTTAGTTCTATTAGATTAGGCTAAGGGGGTGGTCTCCGATCCTAGAAGGACTTGAGATGCCCATCACAGCCAGGACCTGGTTCAGATCGTGACAACCTTATTAGCAACACTTTAATTTCATGAAACTACACTTTCAAAATGTGGCCTTTGCTTCCTTATTGACCACGCTTATAGAGCATGGCTTTTTCTACCATCTCTACAACCATATTTACGAAGTGTAGCCTTTGTTGATGTATTCTAAAATTTATAATTAATAATCCGCCCATCTCATTTCCCTATAGCCACACTTTTGAAGTGTATCAATGTTTTCTAGGCTAAATAAATATTTATATACCACAATTTCCAGTTGAAAAATTACACCAGAGATATATAAATGATCTCAAATGCTAAATTAACTAATAAATAATTCAAATGTATAGATTTACAGTAGCCTTATAAAAATATGTCTTATACCACACATCTATAATACAATATTTTTAAAATGTGTATTAGCAATATATTTCACAAAATAAATGTATTCAAACAATACAATAGTTCAAAAACCCTCCATTCACTCATAGATCGAATTGACTTGTGGCACCATTCAAATTCGATCACCTGCATTTTACTACACATTCAAAATGAAATTAAAATTAGAAGGAAATCATGCTCAACAAATGAAAAGCACATTTCATGACAAAAAAGCAAATTTAATTAAGATAATGTGGCAAACATTTGAAGTACCAGCTTTTATGGTGCATATATTAATTCTAACAGTGCTCCAAACAAAAGTAGATTAAGAACACTAGTAACTGTTGCTCATATTTTGTATATATAGATAGATTAAGTATTTATAAATATTTGATTGTGACCTCAATTGTTATACCCATTGAGATTATTGTCGAAACTGATAAACTTCAAATTCTAGATATATGAATAGTGTACCGAGAAAACTTAAGCTTTTTGAAAAACAAGAGCTAGTGTACTAAGGAATGAGAAAAAATCTCAGTAAATAAAGAGAATGACAAAGCATAAGGAGATGAAGGGTAAAGGTCAAGATTCTTATGCAAGTTGTATTTGAAGAGCTAGTGTACCAAGGAAACTTGAGATTCTTTGGGAAAATAATGTACATTGTTTATTCTATGCAGCTGTCTTCAAGCAACCAAAATAAACCTTAGACCAAAAACAGAAGATAAAAAATTGTACACATGGAGTGGGAGAAAGTACCAGTAGATGCAACTTAACGATCCATAGATGCTACTGCTTCAACCCAATGTAAGGACAGTCAAACAAGAGACAAACAAAAAGTGTAGAAAAATAAGCACTCCCTAATTTTCAAAAAAAATGCAGGACTAATCTATCCTTCTTGTGATGATACACCTAGTCTATATTGTGTGGACTCTTAAAAATGCCTCCAAGTGCTTTTCAAATGCTCCAATGCTTGAGAATTTTAAAAGGATCTGATGCAGATGTGGGAGCACGATAACATTTCTAGAGAGTCCAAACAACATAGGGTCCACGGAGGTGAGGCTATCATTGCTATTGGAAAGAATCAGACTATATTAAACCAGAGCTGGTTAAAGCAATACGAACTATGTAAACTCAAGGACAACAACTATTTACCCCTGCTAGTTGATTTTTCTTGGTTATATTAAAAAAAAGAGCAATCCGGTGCACTGAAGCTCCCGTTATGCACAGGGTCTAAGGAAGGGCTCAACCACAAGGTTCTATTGTACTCAGTCTTATCTTGGATTAATGCTAGAGGCTGTTTCCCAGGCTTGCACCATATATATCTAAATCATTTTTTAAAATTCTAAAACTTTATCACTCAGAATATAATAATGTGAACATCAAAATACACAATTTTGGAAGTAGCGTTAGTATCTATTAACATCAAAACAGAAACCATCAATGACCAAATCCAAGGAAGTGGAAATATCAAACCCAAAACAAGAGCAATCATGGAAGTAAACTCACTAAGTGTTGGTCAGATACTCATAACCAGAGAAGCCATCAAGTAAATGAAGTTTTTCCAATCACGTGTATATTTCTAATAGACCCAGTAGTTAGTAGTTAGTACCAAAAGAGCTTGAATATGTAAGCAACTGAGTTCCTCTTCATTAGTCGGAATTCTTCATTAGTAAGATAACCTCAATTAGAATTCACTTTCTCTGCACGGCACAAGATAAGATGGTTACATATATTGACAAAAATCTAACTGATACCACTGCTTCCATTTCAGTACAAATAAGGATTATACATCAGTATAAAAAGAAGAACAAATAAAAGTTCAGAAAACTCAATAGTAATAAATTACCTACTACTAATGCACACAACTTAGGGGCCTAAAATATATAGCAAACTTCTAATTGACAACTTTGGAGAGGGAGAAGAGAACAAGCTAGGGTGAAGAGAAGCTATCAGCATATTTCCGGAACAAGAAAAACAAGTTGATTCAAACCATATAGTAGAAGAAAAATTCTAATTCACTCGTGCAACATTAATTTTTTATTCCTATCACCTAATATTTCAGTCCATTTTCACCTTTATGATTAAGATAATTCTAACCAAAAATAGATCACTAGGACTAAGTTTTATCCAAATAAAAAAAATCAAGCAATGATGTATTTGGGTGAAAATTGTCAAATAAGTACTTCTGAAGCAATTAAACTTCTGCCCAAAGTTTGCTTCTAAAGTCATACCTTTTGAAATTAATCAACACGTTGTTGAAAACTTACTTTCTATTTTTCTCGGGGAAGTGACACAGCTCTACCAGAAGCTCAATATCCTGTTTATGCATTATCTCAGAGAAATAATCAGTCATACCACTTATTGAATCCGTGACCGGCCTTCTAAACTCTGATGCCTCCTTGCTTCTAATAAATCTAGTAAGAACTATAGATTGTATCCTTAGTAGCAACTCGGTGCTGATTGAGAACTTACCTGTTTCATGAAACCAATAATTAGCTTTTAGTTTTTTCACATGCATATTCTCTTGAATATGTGCCAAGAATCATTAAATGGCCTAGAATAAGACAAATGGGAAGACACCAAAATACAAGAAACCAGGCAAGTAAATGCATACTAAGTCAAAGACTCCGACCATTATATCTATTTCATACATATTCAACATGATTAACCTAAATAATTCTATTCTTTATCTTTAGTGCACCTTAACTTTAATGTTTTGAATATTGTCATTTATCCAATTTATTTTCTAAACTCATGCAAAATTACACTACTTTCTTTTACTAAATAGCAGAAAACTAGAATATTTACTGTCTACTGGTGTCGAGTCAATGAAGTTGTCTCCCTATTTACTACCATATAGAAGTGTCATTTAAGTCAAGAAGATAAAAATAAAAATTATTCCAATCAATAATATTTACAAAATACATTATATAAAAATAAATACCTACGTATTTATTATCTAGTAAAGTTATCGCACCTAATCCGCACCCCCTCCAAATACGTATTTATTATCTAGTAAAGTTATCGCACCTAGATTCTCTGCTAATTTTGGTATATATTCTCTTACTTGGTTTACTAATCCAAAAGATCTGTATGAAAAAAAAACAGAAAGAAAAAGAAGAAAAAGATAAAGAACAAAAATTACTAAACGAAATAAATCAATTTAAGGAAAAATTAGAAATAAATAATATAGATGCTAAAGAAACAGATAATTATGATTCGGAAGATAGTGAAACATATACAGAAATATTAACAAATACGAAAAATTTAGAAATCAATGAAAAACAAGAAGGTATTAATGAAGAAAACTTAGAAAATATCAATACAGAAATAAATACTCTTGATAAAAAAGAAGACCAAAATATAATATCTAGTACATCAGAAAGAAATAAGGAAACCTACATATTATAAGAATAAGTTTAAAAGATATAATCTAAAGAATGAATATGACAAATGGACACCAAAACAAATAGTTAATAAAAATTATAACTTTTTAGACTTAGATTGCGTAATAGATACAGAAAAAACAATACAATTATGGATATGATATATGACAAAACAATTATTAGATAATAATATAAATGTAATAGATGCACTAGAATATATAGAAAGAACACTAATAGAAACAGTAAAATTATGGTTTTTAAATCTAACTGAAAATAGTAAAAGAATATTAAGAACTGACAAACTCACAGAAGGAACATCATCAACAACCACAACTAAACTAACACCTATAGAATTATTAAAAAAATATGAAGCATCTATAAAAGACGAATTTAGTAGCATGACAACAACAGAAGAAGAACAAAATGAAGAGAAAGATACAAATAGGAATTTAATGTTAAAATTAGCAATATGTAATATGTGCTACATAGATGAATATACTTGCGCATTTAAAGAATATTATTATAAAGGAGCATATAATACAGAAGAAAGTAAAGAAATAAGAAAATTATATTTTAGTAAATTACCTGAACCATTTAGTTCAAAAATAATAAAAAGTTGGGATGAAACAAAAATAGTAGATACTCTAGGAGCAAGAATAAAATTTTTACAACAATGGTATAGAAACCTATGTGAAAAATATAGGGAAGAAATAAAAATGGAAAAAAAACATTAATAAGAAATTTAGCATGTTGCAAAGATAAAATAGCACCTCAATTTGGATGTGAAGAAAAATATTATAAGAAAAGAAAAAGACACAAGAAATAGAAGAAATACAAAAAATCAAAATACAAGTATAAGAAACCAAGAAAAAGATATTATGCAAAAAATTATAAACATAAAAGACCATATAGGAAAAAGAAATCTATAAAGGAATGTACTTGTTATAATTACGGAAAATTAGGACATTTAGCTAGAGATTGTAAATTACCTAAAAAAACCAAAAAATAAACAAATATCAGAAATAAAAATAGAAAATACAGAATATATGCAGATAGATTATATAGATTACGAATTAGAAAGTGAAGACAGTATTTATGAAATTTCAGAGAATGAAACAGATAATGAAATAGGAGATAATGAAATAGATAGTGAATTAGACGAATTAAATGACTGAAGAAGATATAAAAATAATAACAAAAGAAGAATATTTAAATGACGAAGGAACAGATCAAAAATAATATTTGATAACAATGTATTTGATGAAATAAAAGGAAAAGAGTTAGACTTAAGTGTAGAAAAAATATTTAAAATACCAACAATAAAAAATATATTTACTAGGAAAAAAGAAGAATATTATGTAGTAAGCCAAAAGGAACATGTAATAGACTGTAGATATGCAAAAGGTAAAGCTAGTATACCACTAGTAACAAAAAGAATAATTAATAAAGAGATAAATGATATAAAAAGTAGAGACCCAATAAAATATGTACACCTTGGAGGTACAGAAATATTAATAAAAGCATGTTTTAGAGAAGGAATAGATACACCAATAAAATTATATTTAGCAGATGATAGAATTATAAAACCTATAGAAAAAAGTATAATAATTGTCATAAAAGGAAATTTAATATACCAAAAATTTAAATTTATAATAAGTGTGAATTATTCAGTAGCAGTAACAGATAAAAATATAGACAAATCATTAGTATTATATTAGAAAATATCAGGAATAGAATTAACCCCAGGAAGTAAAATATTTACAGCAAGATGTAAAAATTTATATGTATTAACAACAAAACATAAAATAACGGGAAAAAATAAAATTAATAAAATACAAATAGAAAGCCCTTTTGAACAATTCGTAAAAACAATTGATAATAATGATTATAGTTACAGAAATATAGACATAGAAGAAGATCTAGAAATAATAAATGATAGAATAAGTACAACAAAAAGAATAGCTTATGATAAACCGGAATCATCAAGCTCATCAAAAAGAACAAGTTATGAAACAAGTTCAACGGATAATTTAAACCAATATTACATAACAGGAAAGTTAAATGAAAAAGAATATTTAATACTCTTAAATACAGGACAATAAGAAAATTATACAGCAAAATATCTAGTAAAAAATGAGGAAATAAAAACTGACAATAATATATGCCCAGATCTACCAAGAAGTTTAATAAATACTAAAAATATAGCAGAAAAATAATAATAATAGGAATTAGAAAAATAAAAATAGAATTTGAAGTAAAAGAAGAAATGCAAAAAATAGACATAATATTAGGAATAAAATGGCTAGAACAAGTAAAACCATATAATATAGAACATACACAATAAACCATAACATATAACAGAGAGAAATTATTCTTAAGAAGAGCTTTAACATGAAATGAAAATATATGTACTAATGAAGATAGTAGTAGAAGGATATTACAGTAGATATTATACGCCTATGATAGATACAGGAGCAGAAGCTAATTTATGTAGATATAATTGTTTACCAGAAAGTAAATGGGATAAATTAAAAACACCAATAATAGTTAAAGGATTTAATAACGAAGGAAGCTTAATTACTTACAAAGCTAAGAATGTAAAAACACAAGTATGGGATAAAATATTAACAATAGAAGAAATCTATAATTATGAGCTAACATCAAAAGATATACTTTTAGGAATGTCGTTTTTAGATAAATTATACCCACATATAATAACTAGAACAGATTGGTGGTTTACAACACCATGTAAACAGAAAGTAAGAGCAAAAAGAGTTATTAATAAAATAAGAAAGAAAACTGATTGGATAAAAGGAAATGAAAAAATTACACAAAAATTAAAAAATATAAAAAATACCGAAGATACAATAGAACTGGTCGTATTTTCGATAAATAAAAAGGAAATAACTATATTTTCAATAAATAAGATAGGAATAATTAAGAAAAAATTAGAACAATTATATAGTGAAGATCCATTAAAAGGATGGGGAAAACATAAAACCACTATAAAAATTGAATTAATAGATAAAAATAGCATAATAACCCAGAAACCATTAACATATAATTTTGATGATTTAAAAGAATTTAAAATGCATATAGAAGAATTATTAGAAAAACAATATATACAAAAAAGTAATAGTAAACATAATAGCCCAGCATTTATAGTAAATAAACATAGTGAACAAAAAAGAGGAAAAAGTAGGATGATTATTGATTATTGAAATTTAAATGCAAAAACAATGACTTATAATTACCCAATACCAAATAAGATATTAAAAATAAGACAAATACAAGGATATAATTATTTTAGTAAATTTGATTGTAAATCAGGATTTTACCATCTAAAGTTAGAAGAAGAATCTAAGGAATTAACCGCATTTATGGTACCACAAGGATTTTATGAATGGAATGTACTACCATTTGGATATAAAAATGCATCAGGGAGATATCAACATTTTATGGATAGTTATTTTAAACAACTACCTAATTGTCTAGTATACATAGACGATATACTATTATATACAAAGACCTAAGAAGAACATTTAAAATTATTGGAACAATTTACGAATATAATAGAAAAATCGAGAATAAGTTTAAGTGAAAAGAAAGCAGAAATTATGAAAAATCAGATAAAATTTTTAGGAATACAAATAGATAAAAGTGGAGTAAAAATGCAACAACATATAGTACAAAAAATAATAAATTCAAAAGAGGAATTAGATACAAAAAAGAAATTACAATCATTTTTAGGATTAGTAAACCAAGTAAGAGAATATATACCAAAATTAGCAGAGAATCTAAAGCCCTTACAGAAAAAATTTAAAAAGGATGTAGAATATAATTATAACGAAGAAGATAAAAAACAAGTTCAGAAAATAAAAAAACTTTGTAAAGAATTATCAAAATTACAATTTCCAGATGAAAATAGAAAATTTATATATATAGTAGAAGCAGATGCTAGTGAATGTAGTTATGGAGGAGTACTTAAATACAGATATGAAGAAGAAAAATTAGAACACCTTTGTAGATACTACTCAGGTACGTTTAATGAAACAGAAATAAAATGGGAAATAAATAGAAAAGAATTATGCTCATTATATAAATGTTTATTAGCATTTGAGCCATATATTGTATATAACAAGTTTATTGTACGAACAGATAATACACAGGTACGTTGGTGGCTAACAAAGAAAATACAAAATTCAATTACAACAAAAGAAATTAGGAGACTAGTCTTCAATATATTAAATTTTTCATTTACAATTGAAGTAATTAGTACTAACAAAAACGTTATTGCAGATTACATATCAAGACAAAGCTACACAGACTGATATAATAGAAGACAATGCTTTAGAAAAGATACTCAAAACCCTAACTACGCTTTCAATGAAAGTGGACAGTATGGGTAATGAAATAGAAAAGCTAAAGACTAATGAAGTTAAACTGAAGTCTAAAGCTGCAAATCAGCTAACTCAGCAGTGTGCAGAGCTATGTCGATCGGAAGACATTACAATTCCAGATCTAGAAGGAGACGTTGGGACACTCCATAAAACCCATAATGTTTATCAATCTACAATTGCAGGTACAAACAGAGGAGTTAGTAGACAAAAATATCAGAATATGAATATGAATAAGATATTTGAGAAACCATTTATACCAAAAACACAAAAAGACCCCTTGTTCATACCCCCACAAATTACCACATACCGAGATAGTTTGAACCAAGATAAAAAAGTTTACAATTATACAACCCAAAAATACATAGAAAATATCTACAGAGTACAAACTTTCCTAAACCTTAACCCCAGAGCCACAGATATCAAAGAACCAAACACAAACTATATAACCCAAAAATTACAAGGTTACAACAAGCTAATTGCACTACCCAAAACCAACCCAAGCTTAATAAAAACTTGTTTTGGCTATGGATTATTAAATACCATATATACCCAAGACGGAAAAAAACTAACAACTATGGAAGAATTACATAAAATATTCACCACCTATAAAAGAATAACCAAAGGAAATCTATTTTATATAAAATGTTATACTGCACCAGCAGGGATATTATACGACGAAATAAAACCAGTTATACAAGTTGTAAAAATAGGATTAACCAGAGATATGATTATACCAGAAGATATTGTGCAGCAGCCAGAGATATCCAGAATTGAGATACCTAATTTCTACGCAAATAAACGACTCATTGGACTAGCTACAATTATTCAAGAATTAGCAAATAATTATACCAATGGAAACCCAATATGGAGCTATTATTCAAGAGATCATCAGATGATTTATTCGAATTCAAAAGAACTACGACAAGCAGAAATGGAAGATGTTAGACAATAGATAATGATATTACTTAACCCAGAAAAATAATCTACTGCAAGAGCAATTAAGAGAGGATTTATTTCAGATGGATTATTGACAAGATATTGCAAGATAATTGGACACAAATATCCAGACCATCAATGTTCGAGATTAATGGAGAAGATAATATTATCCCAGAAGTCCGCCTAGAATAAAAGAATCAAGAAGATAAGCATGCCAGATGGAAAGAAGATAAAAAAATCAACAGATACGACAAAAAGATAAAAAGAAGACGGAGCAAAAATAGAAAAAGACAAAACATTAAAGGAAGAAAGCGACATATGAAGAAAAGAAAAGGCTAACTTTAAGTATGAAATACGTGAATCATGTAAATAGGTTTACTATAGCCTTTTTGACTTTTTCTTGTTTCATTTATTAGCTTTTACAATTATTGGCTTTTTAAGACAAATGTATAGAGGAAACGTGTAAAGACATATTAGGATAACCTTTTTTCTTTTGTAACATTAGAACCATGTAAATTATTCATGCTCTCATTATAAATAGAGGCATAGAAGGCAGCAGAGAAGGCAAGCCTTCATGCGTTGAAGCACAAATACTCTCTCTTGTCCACAAAAAATATTTTGCTTAGTTATTAAAAACAGGTATATTTCAATGGAAAAATCTATGGAGGAACAAAACTTAGAAATATAAAACCTACCCGAACATGTATATTTATTTATGATTATGAATAGCTAAATTCATAATTCCCAACAATCATGGTATAATAAAATAAATTCATGTTAGTTACTTTATAGTAGAATTATTCGAAGAATAATATGTTAAGAAGTTTATTAGCAAAGTGAAAAACGAGAAAAATCCCTAAGAACTATGTCATCCTAAAGGTGAAACCAACGAGGCAAGAAGCCGTGGTGGGGAGTAACCAGAGTAGAGGCGTTGTTTAAGGAAAAAGTATCCAGATTACCATGCTAATAGTGACCGAAGAACAACGTTATTTAAGAATAATCTAGTATATAGTAATCTAAGATGACCATATTTTGTTATGTATATGATTGAAGGGAATATTTTGAAAATAGCAATTATATGATAATGAATAATTATTTGTCTGACGTAATGGTAGATAAATTTAAAATACTTATTTTGTATGTGATTAAGGATATAGGAATAATAGATATAAGGAAAATCATATTAGAAAAAAATATTCGGTAAAGATTATATAGCTAGAATAAATTACATACCACACTTACCTAATTACTCTTATAAATACCTACGTACACATCAACTATGATAAATCGCATATATCTAAAATTTTGAAAAAAAGATATGAAAAATATACAATTAGTAGAAAAACAAATGAAAACAAATTTAGACAAATACATGAAAACTAAAGATATAAAATATATAGAATTTTCTTAATGAAAATATGCAAGAATTACTTAGACTAAAACAAACAACTAGAAAATATTATGAAAAAGCATGACAGATGATATTAAAATACTTGTTTTATATATACTTAGAGATATAGAAATTATAGACATAAAGAAAATAATATGGGAAAAATTACAAGATTATGAAGAGGAAGAATTATTAAACAGTATAGAAAACTTACGCATATATTATGAACATCAATATTACTTAGATTCGGATGGATATTATTCAGAATAAATAAATGTTAGAATATATAAAAAAAATTAGAGAAAGGCAAAAATGGATATATGAAGAAGTTAATTACAGAAATCAACTTGAAATAGAAAAAAGACAACTAGAAGAAAAATTACTTAAAATAAAATTAACCTTAGAAAAAGAAGATACAGGTAATAATTTATTTAATACATACGAAAAATTATTTAATACAGATGAAAAATTACCTATTCATGAACAATAAATACTAGTTAATCAGATAAAAAACATAAACCTACGCATTGAATATAGCAAAGTTAGAATAAAATACTACACAAAAATTGCTAAAATTTCAATAGGATAAAATAATAAACTACACAAATTAATGAATACATCTTACGAAAAGAATAAATCATTAAAGAAAATAGAAACTCAACTATATAGTTTATACCTAGAATACAAAAGGTTACATGATACTAACGAGGATCCTAAAACACTAGATAATTTAATTACGATAATATCTAATCTAGAATATGAATTAATAAAACATCTTAAGTCAAGAAGATAAAAATAAAAATTATTTCAATCAATAATATTCACAAAATACATTATAAAAATAAATACCTACGTATTTATTATCTAGTAAAGTTATCGCACCTAATCCGCACCCCCTCCAAATAGTATCAAAGCTCAGTTATTTAAAAAATACAGAAGTAGCATACATGTTTAAATTTAGATTGGATTTACTTGAGATTAATTTATATTGATTAATTATGAGAAGACCATTTAAAAACAGAGAAACTTTTAGAAAAATTAAAGAATCTTTAATTAGTAATTATTCAGAATATATAAGTCTAAATAAAACAAAACAAAACCCACAAAGACTAGTCTACCTAATTACCTTAATATCTAGTATTGAAGTAAAATTAATAATCCATTTAAAATCTAGAAGAATGAGACACATACCACCTAATTATGATAAAATCAGATTTAGATATCCACCAAAATACTATAAATATGGTTTAAATGAATAAAGTACCAAAATACAAAGAATTAAAACAAATTATTTCTGAAAAACTTAAAGAATTAAAAATAAGGATAGAAAGATTAAGTTATAATATATTTGCCGGAGTTAGTAAAAACTCAATAA
This sequence comes from Capsicum pubescens, assembly GCA_030864215.1. NCBI lineage: Eukaryota > Viridiplantae > Streptophyta > Magnoliopsida > Solanales > Solanaceae > Capsicum > Capsicum pubescens. Next base: position 174,882,704 of record CM061549.1, read on the forward strand.
ATGCACAAAAAGATGAAATATCAAATTTAGAATCACAAATAGATAGTTTAGAATATATATATCAACATGAACTATTTACAATAAAATGAACAAAAAAGAATTTATAATAGATGAAAAAATATATGAAAATCACGAAGGATTAAAAATAAAAATAATATTTTCTAATCTAGGAAGAAGATATAAGAAAATAGGTAAACATTTATATTTAATGTTAGAAAAAGAAGAATTAAAATTAGAAGATAAATTGACAGCTATGGTAAGAATAGAAAGGGAAAACGAAGAAATAGATAGAAAAAAGGAAATAGAAAAAATAAAACAACAAACTACAGAAGAAATACGAAAAATAGAAAAAACTAAAAATAGTAGGATTGCTGAATTAGAAAAAGAACTACAAATGTTAAAAGATCTGTATGAAAAAAGACAAAAAGAAAAAGAAGAAAAAGATAAAGAACAAAAATTACTAAACGAAATAAATCAATTTAAGGAAAAGTTAGAAATAAATAATATAGATGTTGAAGAAACAGATAATTATGATTCGGAAGATAGTGAAACATATACAGAAATATTAACAAATACGAAAAATTTAGAAATCAATGAAAACAAGAAGGTATTAATGAAGAAAACTTAGAAAATATCAACATAGAAATAAATACTCTTGATAAAAAAGAAGACCAAAATATAATACCTAGTACATCAGAAATAAGGAAACCTACATATTATAAGAATAAGTTTAAAAGATATAATCTAAAGAATGAATATGACAAATGGACACCAAAACAAATAGTTAATAAAAATTATAACTTTTTAGACTTAGATTGCGTAATAGATACAGAAAAAACAATACAATTATGGATAGGATATATGACAAAACAATTATTAGATAATAATATAAATGTAATAGATGCACCAGAATATATAGAAAGAACACTAATAGGAACAGTAAAATTATGGTTTTTAAATCTAACTGAAAATAGTAAAAGAATATTAAGAACTGACAAACTCACAGAAGGAACATCATCAACAACCACAACTAAACTAACACCTATAGAATTATTAAAAAAATATGAAACAACTATAAAAGACAAATTTAGTAGCATGACAACAACAGAAGAAGAACAAAATGAAGAGAAAGATACAAATAGGAATTTAATGTTAAAATTAGCAATATGTAATATGTGCTACATAGATGAATATACTTACGCATTTAAAGAATATTATTATAAAGGAGCATATAATACAGAAGAAAGTAAAGAAATAAGAAAATTATATTTTAGTAAATTACCTGAACCATTTAGTTCAAAAATAATAAAAAGTTGGGATGAAACAAAAATAGTAGATACTCTAGGAGCAAGAATAAAATTTTTACAACAATGGTATAGAAACCTATGTGAAAAATATAGAGAAGAAATAAAAATGGAAAAAAACATTAATAAGAAATTTAGCATGTTGCAAAGATAAAATAACACCTCAATTTGGATGCGAAAAAAGATATTATAAGAAAAGAAAAAGACATAAGAAATACAAAAAATCAAAATATAAGTATAAGAAACCAAGAAAAAGATATTATGTAAAAAATTATAAACATAAAAGACCATATAGGAAAAAGAAATCTATAAAGGAATGTACTTGTTATAATTGCGGAAAATTAGGACATTTAGCTAGAGATTGTAAATTACCTAAAAATCCAAAAAAAAAACAAATATCAGAAATAAAAATAGAAAATACAGAATATATGCAGATAGATTATATAGATTACGAATTAGAAAGTGAAGAAAGTATATATGAAATTTAAGAGAATGAAACAGATAATGAAATAGGAGATAATGAAATAGATAGTGAATTAGACGAATTAAATGACTGAAGAAGATATAAAAATAATAATGAAATCTGTCATGCTTTTTCATAATATTTTCTAGTTGTTTGTTTTAGTCTAAGTAATTCTTGCATATTTTCATTAAGAAATTCTATATATTTTATATCTTTAGTTTCCATGTATTTGTCTAAATTTGTATTCATTTGTTTTTCTACTAATTGTATATTTTTCATATCTTTTTTCCAAAATTTTAGATATATGCGATTTATCATAGTTGATGTGTACGTAGGTATTTATAAGAGTAATTAGGTAAGTGTGGTATGTAATTTATTCTAGCTATATAATCTTTACCGAATATTTTTTCTAATATGATTTTCCTTATATCTATTATTCTTATATCCTTAATCACATACAAAATAAGTATTTTAAATTTATCTACCATTATATCAGACAAAAAATTATTCATTATCATATAATTGTTATTTTCAAAATATTCCCTTCAATCATATACATAACAAAATATGGTCATCTTAGATTACTATATACTAAATTATTCTTAAATAACATGTTCTTCGGTCACTATTAGCATGGTAATCTGGATACTTTTCCCTTAAACAACGCCTCTACTCTGGTTACTCCCCACCACGGCTTCTTGCCTCATTGGTTTCACCTTTAAGATGGCATAGTTCTTAGGGATTTTTCTTCTTTTCCACTTTGCTAATAAACTTCTTAACATATTATTCTTCGAATAATTCTACTATAAAGTAACTAACATGAATTTATTTTATTATACCATGATTGTTGGGAATTATGAATTTAGCTATTCATAATCATAAATAAATATACCTGTTCGGGTAGGTTTGATATTTCTAAGTTTTGTTCCTCCATAGATTTTTCCATTGAAATATACCTGTTTTTAATAACTAAGCAAAATATTTGTTGTGGACATCATCTATCTGAGGCTAAAAGTTGAAGATAAATTTTGGAGATAATTTCAATGGTTAATTGATGGTTCTACTGAAACTGAACATTTTCAGCATGATTAGCCTGATTAGTTTCAAAACAATGTAGTACTTTATCTACAACAAAGGAAAAAAACTTCTATTAATATAAAAGCTAACTTAGATGGGAGGGAGAAGGATGGGTTCATGCTCACTCCAACTAGAAAGGTACACTAGATTAGCCACTACTCTCTGTGTTCTTCCTAAAATAAGTCTAGCAAAACAACTTTCAGCTCATTAAATGAAGATATTTGTATGTATTGAAGAGGAAGAACGCTCTCTCTTTTTGCACATATTTTGATTCAATATTTAAAGTAAGGTATGCTTCAACACCAATGCAACTCAAAAGGGTTCTGGGAGCAAGCCACCAAATAGGAACTTCCCCCAACAAAGGTTGAGTGATTACATGGGTTAACAGGAACACCTCCCCCTTTTCCACCATACACAATATACAAGATGAACAAGATAAGGGTATGGAATGTGTAACCTAAATTTAGAACACTATTTCTAGCTCTTCCACTTGTTAAAAGTTTAATATCCCCAGCAATTCACAACAAATGAGATTAGTGTCACTTACTTACAAGGTTTTCTAGAACGTGAAGCTCTTGAATTTATTGAACTCATTTTACTTTTGAGATCCTTCTGTCATATATTTTGAGAATAAAATAAACGTAAGGGGTAGATGGCGGAGCTGAAAAACATATAGTTAATCTTTGGTCAAACTATGATTGAACAATAATCTTGAGGCCAACATTGAGAGTCTAGAAATGAATAGGTCAGCAATGAAAAACTACTACGAGTAATTTAATTTACAACTAATGAGCAACTCCATTGTGCATAAAGGCTATTTTGACTATACTGGTGAATGAATGGCAATATTTTCCCAATTTTCATGCTATAAAAATATTTCTTTATTATAGAATTTTAGGAACAGCATAATATATCTTTTACAACATTGAGACATAAGAAAATTGATAGCTTAAACATGCCATAATTAATAGGGGAAACTATTATCAAAAGGGAACTAGATGAGTTGTACTAACAAAATATATTACCTAACATAACAGATGAATGAATCTTGGAAAGGTTTGCCATTAACAAGAGATAACTTGTTATTAGGAATCTCTGTCGGATTCCTAGAATGCACGACCACAATTTTCATTCCCCTCTTCTTTGGTAGCTTCATACTTGATATTTTCCTTCGACGCCACCTTAGTCAACTTGAGTTTCCCCTTCAATTATTTCTCCACCACTATATGAGATAGAGATTCGATGAAGAAAATACAAACTTTTCTTTAATGGATGACGTTGCCACCCCCATTACAACTATAATAGAAAGCACATATGTAGATGCGCAATGAAAGAAAAATTTGTAAGAGTTCTGCAATTGGCTAAATAAAAAACTACAACTTTAAAAAATCACTAAATGAGCAAATCCATTCATGATTAATCAAAATCACGAAACCACACAACCTAATTAAAATAAAAAAACAACTAAAAAAATTAAACCTTGGGTTCAAGATCTGGATTAAGTTTGAATTTCCAGTGCATGTAGTAAGGAGATGATGGTGTATTGTTGTGGGAGAGAAGAGAGTAGTCTAGTGATAGAGAAGAGTGAGAAATAGTGGATAAAGAAGAACAAAAGCAAAGAGAGCTAAATATGGACGAAGGATTGTAAAGAGGAGAAGATACATGTGAAGCGATTTTGTCAATGTACAATGAAATCTAGGGCGAATACTCTTGCTCTTTAGAAATTGGACGGAAAATATATGGGGGAGAGCCGGGCGGGGGGGGGGGGGGGGGGATGGTAAAATTTTAGTCAAATATTTTATGAAAACTAATAGGCCATACTTAAAAAGTGTTATTCTTAGAACTATAAATAAAGTATACTTAAAAGTGTAGTTAAATATATAAATGATTGTTGCTAATTGTTTTATTATTTGGCAATACTTAAAATGTGTAGCAGATAATTTTAAAGGGTACATTTTATAAGTGTTGCCAAAATTTCAGTGGACAAATGTCGTGTACTAATAGGGTGTTTGGGAGTGCTTATAAGTTGGTCAAAACAATTTATATAAGTATTTTTTTACTTATATTGGTGTTTGACAAAATTTTAAGTTACTTAAAATAAGTTGATTTTGTTTTTTTTTTTAAGCCAAAATCAATAAGCAGCCTCACAGGTGCTTATTTTTTCACAAGTTTAAGTTGACTTACAAAATTACTATCCTATCCCTTGCAATTATATGTTATTCCAATTTTACCCTTGCCTTAATTCTCTTTTTCTACCTTCAGCACATTTCCATTTCCACGCTTTCATTTCTCTGACAAAAAACCTATGCTGCTCTTCTCAACAGCACATACTTTGTTCTAGATTTTCTCTCAAGTTGTTGCATTTCCTTCGAGATTCCGTGGTAAGTTGTCTCAATCTTTACGTCTTTTTCTTTATTTCTGATTTTTCATCTCCTTTTATTCATAGACAAATCTGTAATTTTTGGATTTTTGAAAGAAGTGTTGTTCAACTAGAGATGCAAGCCCGAGTTTACACAAATTAATCTCCAGCGATGATTTAGAAACCCCAATTGTGTGTTTAAGGATTTGATTTGAGTTGAAGATGAGTGAGTTTAATATACACCATTATTATTAAATTACATTATTGAATCATTTTTTATTATACGGGTTAATAAAACACAAATGTATATATGTTCTTAAACAACATATGTGCTAAGTGAGCAAATTTCTACTTTTAGATCGATGATCATTGTACGGTACAGTTATAGAACAATTATGATGATAGTAGTACCTAATTAAGATGCTAACATATCTTGTGATGATAATAGTACTGACAATACTAGCATATTTCTTAATAGAATAGGCAAATAATAAAGTGGGATATATCTTAATCTAAAAACTAAAGTAAGTTACAATGTTAAAAGCCAATGGAGGATTTTTTTTTTTTAATTTTGAGAGACTCTGTTTAGAGACACATGCTGCAGAAAATTTTCTTTTCTGCCAAAGAAATCATGTTTTTGGTCTGTTTGAATTTTTTATTCCCTTGTTCAGCTATCTCTGCCTTCTCTTTCTGCACTGCTATCCCTACCTTCTCTTTTGTACAAGTTTGTAATAGCATACATGACAAAACTGTTAAAGATGTGTGGCAATTGATATTTATATTCCATCTTCAGATCATTTATATTCCATCATGTCGAATGCTAATTTGGTACGGAGTAACGCTAAGTGGGACTATGATGCTCATATTGCTTTTATTGAGGTGTGTGAAAGAGAAATTAGAAAAGAAAATAGACCGAACACTCATTTGAATAAAGATGGATGGAAAAATTTGGGTGATGCGTTCTATAATAGGACGGGAAGAAAATATACTAAAACACAGTTGAAAAATAAGTGGGATAACATGAAACAGGACTGGGCTTTTTTGAACCAGTTGATGAGAGAGAATACATGTTTAGGTTGGGATGCCACAAAAAATACAATCATTGCAGATGACGATTGGTGGAACCAAAAGATTAAGGTGCGTCTCTTGCATTATTCTTTATTTCTTTGTTATTTGTCTCATTATTTAATTTACTTAACTAGTTTTTTTTTTCCAGATGGATCATCGATATAGGAGGTTTAGGAATATGGATCTTTCTCTTATACATTATCGCTATGATGCATTATTTTCGGATATTGTTGCTACGGGGGAAAGAGCACGCTCCGCCAATCAAGAACATTTTTCTGAAATTGAAGTAGAGTTGAACAAAGAAAAAATAAATGATTTTGATGATTTTGACCAAGAACACTTCGTTAATCTCAATGATGAAGGAAGTGATGAAAGTGATGATGCACATGATATGAATTCTCCTATGTTTCCCAAATCATCATTAAAAAGACAACTTTCAACTAATGATATAGGATCTAGCAGTCGAGTAAAAAAGAGTAAGACAAAATCTGCTAGAGAGGAACTACACTCTATAGTTGAGTTACTGTCAAACAAAAGTACTGCTACATCTCATGCGGTAGAGGATCCCACCATTGACAAGTGTATGGACTTTTTGGCAAGTTGTCCCGAAATTGATATCCCTTCTGAAATCTACAACTATACAGTGAATTTGTTTCTAAAGGAAGACGTTCGTCAAATATTTCTTAAGATGACTAGTGATGATGCTCGGAAGTCTTGGTTGGCATATAACTATCAGTTATACCTCCTTAAGAAGAAAGAGTGAAGGATGTATTTGGTTGATTTTAGTCTTTTGTTGTTTGATGTTTGTTATTATGGTTGTACACGTTAACGTAAAACGCTTTGGTTGTATGATTATCAACTTTTTTAAAATTAAGTTGACTTTATTTATATTGTTGTATGTGTGTGTATTTTTATACATATGTATGTTCTATTATTTTTCACTTACTAGATAAAGAGTATGTAGTGAGATATGAATTACATAGATTCATATTGCATTTATAAATTAAAATATGTTGATATATCATACTTTACTAATATGAGGATTATGGGATTCTTATACTCCATTACTCTACTGATGTGAGCGTTTTTTGCTTTTCAGTTAAATGGAGAGTTTGGATATTAGCATATCCCCTGACCTAAGTGACGTATTTGATGATGATGAAAATGAAGAATTAGAAAAATTTTGCTGAGAGCAAGACGAGGAGTGGATGACTTTGTGTCAACTAGCAGGTAAATATATTTTGACGTATTGTGAAAAGTACTTATGTAAGAAACCTTGTCATACATCAAAACGCTCCGGACATATATTTATTCAAGAGATATTACGGGGAAATGAAACACGTTGTTATAAAAATTTCCGATTGAAGAAATCCGTGTTTATTGATTTATCCAATGACTTAACCGAAAAGTATGGGCTTAAAGCCACTCCTGGAATTTCTACACACGAAATGTTAGGCATGTTTTTGATGATTTGTGCACATGAAGCGGGAAATCGAATGATACAAGAAATCTTTCAACATTCTGGAGAGATGGTTCATAGACACTTTCATAGTGTTTTAAATGCTATTTCTAAGCTTGCAAGAGATATCATTAGACCATATTTAAATTATAATGATGGTGTAGGAGCTCACAAGCCATGTAACGAGCGATATTTGCCCTTCTTTAAAGTAAGTTAGACTTTCTCCAAATATATACTATATAATACTTAATATTTAATTTCACTTGATTGTTTTTTTAAGTTAAATTTATATATGTATATACTTGTAGGATTGCATTGGGGCACTTGATAGCACACATGTTAAAGCTAGATTGCCGCAAGGACAAGAAATTCCGTATATTGATCGTAAAGGTTATCCGACTCAAAATATTCTTGCCGTTGTAGATTTCAACATGTGTTTTACATTTGCATTGGCTGGATGGGAAGGATCGGCTCATGAAAATCGTATATTTCATGAGACTCTCCGTAGACAAGAACTCAACTTTCCACATCCATTGGAAAATAAATATTATCTAGTTGATTCTGAATATTCGCACACAAAGAGATACATGGCTCCTTACAGAGGAGATAATGTGAGGTATATCCTTTCTGACTTTCGACGTGGTGCAACGCGACAATTGAGGGAGCCGAATGGACGCATTGAAAAATTTAATTATTTGCATCCTTCTTGTAGAAACATAGTAGAACGCATATTTGGTGTATGGAAAGCGAGGTGGTCTATTTTGCGCGACATACCTTACTATAACATTGACACTCAAAGGGATATCATAATTGCTACTATGGCCATTCATAATTACATTAGAAAGAAGTGCAATGTGGATAATGCATTTCAAACGGCTGAGAATGAAGGATATATTCCATCGGTTGATTTTGATGTAGGCACAACTTCAACGGCTAGCAATATAGACGGCGAAAATGTGAGTGAGGAAAGTAATGTTCATTGGGTTTGGCTTCGTGATATGATTGCTAATGATATTTGTAATGCTTAATGTTTATACTAATTGAATATTTTCACTTTTTGTATTTATGGAGAACTTAACTCTAGCCACATTACTAACTCTTTTGTATGAAACTATTTGTCTATTAATGTAATTATAATGATTAGTAAGATATATATTTTGTTTAATGATAAGCTCGACATATATATTAATATTATCTTGGAAGGTTAAACGCAACAAGTTCAGTTTAATAAGAAAATGAAAGTGTCGTAAATTGCACTTTAATGATACGAAGCAATCTTTCCAAAGAGTCTCATTTCAATCTCTTAAAAAAATATTTTTAGCACACAAATTAATAGTCATTCATGAAAATATTTTTTTTAATATATATATATATATATTAAAATATATATTAATTTTAATTTGAATCATTTTAGCAATAAAAATTAATAATAATCAACTCTATATATTATTAACAACTATAAGGGTATTTCAGTCATTTTTAAGAAAAAGTGCTTAAAAGCATTATTTACCAAACACATCAATAACTTTTTTTTCAGTTTCAGCACTTTTATCCAAACACTTAACTGCTTATTTTTAAAATAAGTTCAGCAGTTTTAAAAGCACTTTTTTCCAGCCGTTTTTTTTCAGTTTATCCAAACGGGATCTAAATTTACAACTTGAAAGTGTGGCCTTAGATATTTTAACAACAGTTTTCAAGTGTTGTCTAGAATTAGTGTGGTCGTAGGCCAAATTTGTTGTAGTGAGCTTTAGATCATTATTCAACTTCTTAATTGATTAGAGTCTCGTGTAGATAACGTGGTATAAAATATAAACTAAGAACAAGAAGTATGGAGACAGAAGAGGGAGTAATTCTTATTTCTCTTGAGGTATTTCTTGAAGGGTTTCTTAACGGGTGAATAACAATAAAGGAGAACCCCTTTATTTATAGGGAAAACTAACTTTGCCCTAAAGATAGAGTTTCTAACTTTTCTAGAAATTGACATTCACTATATATGGTATTACATTTTTAACATTCATCATAATAAAAGAATATAAAGTGTTGGTGCACTTGACCTTCAAGGTGATGTTCAGGTATGTCATATAAATATGATAAATATTTAAGGCATGACAATGTGTTTATAATGAAATTTATGAAGCATGTATTATGAATTAATCTATTCCTTAAGGGAAATGTGACTTGTGATAAGCATTGTGAACGTCGTTCCACTTTTAAAAATGAATATTACAAGATACAGTAAAAGTTATGGATAAAAACATGCTTATATATGGTTGGATAAGCGCGACAACTTAACTTTATAGGAGGTTTGAGAGAAATAAAGAAATTTGACTTTGGCATAAAGTTTATTGATCACATACTTTTAGTACGTCACAAATATTATAGCATGTGTGATCATGAACTACCAAAAGAAAAAAATAATTCTTTGTTATAAAGGTTTAGGTCATAGATATTTATACGAAAAGGTGTCCGTCTTTTTCTTTTATTTGTAGTAGACATATTTGGGCCTAGTGTTGGAATCACATAAGATAGTAAACTAAAAGTTTATAGAAAGTATATAGGTTGGCATAAACGATTGACCATTTGGTTCAAATGTGATGCAAAAATAATTGAGAATTAATGTCGTTATATATTAAAGAAAAAGAAAGTCCTTCATGAATCCTCTTGTGCGGCTTTTTTTGATGATAAATTGATCATACCAGCAAAGGTATTTTCTTACCTAAATATTTGAAACATATAAATTAGTGAATGTAGAAATGGTCACATGCCATGTAAACTTTTTTCTATTATATAATTTAGTAGATGCATCTATGCTCTGGTCATATATGGATATGATATCAACTTGCAATTTGGATTTTTCAAGGTTGTTTGCTCAAATTATTAAGTAAAGAGCATAGTTTCAACTATAAAATTATATTAATAAATGCTAATTTATATCCAAATTGGTTCATGCAGAAATTGTATGCCTCCAGTTACAACTCAATCATCGGCTATGAGAATAGAACTCTCAATTAAAATTTGATGTGAGAATTTTATTTAACAAGTTGCAACACTTTTATGCATCAAGCTAAAAAGGTTCTCATATCATAATTTGTTCAGGATTAGAAATTAAATAATTATCATCTAAAATTTTAAATGTATGGTGTATGATTCAATTGATCCACCAAGCACAAATATGTATCCTCAAATAAGGTTGAGGATAAATGTTAGATTTTCTAATATTAAGGGGAGAGATGATAAACAACTAGAAAAGAATTTATATGTAATGAACTATCATTGGTGTGATCCTCTCTCAAAAGATAATTCAAGTCAATTGTCAAACTTACTTGTTGACTTTATGTTATAATCCAACTGCAAATTCTCCAATGAGTAATTTTTGAAGGATAAAGTCTACAGCATGCCTAAAGAGTGATAGACCAATCATTCCAAAGGTTAAAATTCTTGAAGAAAGAAAAGATAAAATTGTCAAGATGATCATGATAATGACGCAAGAATACTATGAAATAATTCTTCATAAAAACTTGAGAAAGGTCCAGGTACCTAAAAGTGATAAACATGAAGAGATATCGACAAATTATGTCATATCAAAATTTGTCACAATCCAAAACTCAAATTGTGAAATGATGCCTATCACCCCCTCCTCCCTCCTCTCCCCCATAATTATTAAGTCAACATAATACACAGATAAGTTAGAAATCAAATAAATAAGAAATTTTTTTTCAAATTGAGATACATAAATCAGCTAATAAATATATACAATGGAAAACAACATCCAAAAAAATTTGGAAGTTATAAGTATGATCCTTTAAGTATAAAATTAATAAAAAGGAGTTTAAAGTATCTCAAAAATAAAGAAAGTCAAAAACAATATGTCGTGACCCAAGACTACCCCTTAGTCACAACACGATGCTCAGAGTCACAAGTAACTACCAAACTAACCCATGGCCTGGCAAATTACTAAGAATACTGAAGCAAATAATGAAATACTGAGCGGAAGTTAAACTAAAATTCATGATCATAATAAAAGAAAAAATCAATACTAGATATTAAAATTAAGATTGTCTGACATAATCAACATGCTTAAAATATAACTTTCTGTCTGAAAGCCTCTAAATCAAATGAGCTGTTGGTACAAGCCCCCAACTAACTCCAATTGTCTAAAACTAGAATAATACTATAAAGAAATGCTGATAAATAACCCTTGAATGATGAGGACTCACCAAACACTATTATTGATATGGTGCATAATCATTTAACGGGATCTGGATAGTGAACGTCAGAACCTATATTATAAGATAATATAAAATAAAATAAAGATGCAATCATTACTTTAAATCTACTGAGTATATAAGATGAGAAATAACTGATACAGGTTGAACATGATAAAATGATGCAAGACCAAGAGATAAACATGTACTGTATTATAATTTGAACAACTAAATATAATGTCACACAAGTATTTGAATCTAAACTATGAAGTGTGGATTGTGGAAGCTATCATTAACCAACATACCCTTATCTGAGATAATCGGAGTCCAACCTGTAACCCCTCTTATATGGGTGTTCAGTACCTTTCCAAGGGTATGAGCACTGACTAACGCAGATCCACTAAACTTATGTCTGAAAGGACTAAGGTATCAAACCTGGTCTGACGGGTGACCCTCTAGTATCAAACCTGGTCTGACAGGTGACCCTTTAGAACCTATGGCGATTTTGGGGACTTAGTGACTTCTACTAAAGTTTTCAACCTAACTGACGAGTGTTCCTGTATCCATTCATCCGCTCGATACTAAGTACTAATCCCAACTGAATGAAACTAATAACTAAAAATTCTAAATAATAGCAATATTCTGAAAAACTAAAAATAAATGCATCATAAGAAAGTATTCAATAATATGTAAGCTGGAAGATCTACCACTCATAAGTGTATCCATGAAATCCGAGGTCATCTGGTGTTCATGACCTACTATCTATGAAGAATACAACTAATCATGGCAATACAACAATCTGAACGTAATATGAAATTTCATTACTCATGCCCCAAATCAAGAATTTATCACTATAATGAGATTTCATAGTCATGAGTATGGAAAGATTGTAACGCCTCAAAATCTGATCCCAGGACATCACACTGTGCTCAAGGCTACAAATAGCCTCAAGCAAACCCTTTGATCTTGCTACTAAGTCTGAACCTTACTTCAAGATCATCTAATAAAAAATAATACTATGCTATACCAAAACTAAACTGAATAAACTGTTGATCATGTCTGAACAACAAATGCTGAAAGTCTATAAATAAACTCATAGTCCGACAAGCCTCTACTACTAATAAAGAACCTGAGAGCCATTAGGATAGACCCCAAACCGACTCGGACTAAATTGAAAATGATAAATCAACTACTATAAAAGCTGGAGATCTGAAGAAGTAGGCCCTAGAATCATGAGGACTCACCAATTGTGGGAGCGTAGATAAAGATGATCGAACTACTCACGCTATTGATACAGAGCACCTGAACCTACATTATAAGAAAATGTAGCACATAGACGTATACGTGGATCAGCACTTTGAAGATGTACTGAGTATATGGGGGGTGTAATACATAAGTAAACTTCATCATAATTAGAAAGTAAATGCATATGGATGTATATGACTCACATAAGCTTGAATATCTAAAATATCAAAATGCAAAATCATGTATAACAAATCACACTTGTAAATCTAGTGAGTCATAACACTTTGTCTTATAAAAGCTTTTCTATCATTCTTCTCTTTTGAAACTTAGAAGCTTTGGGACTTAGAGACTTTGGGACTCAGGGACTTTAGGCTTGGGAGTTTTTTCTAACCGACATAAACCATGTGAGATGACATGGAGTCCAACGTCTTGCCCACGTTGGGGAGAGTTGTTCTACCCTTTCCATCAGAATAGAACCTTAACTTGAGTGATCACTATCTTGTTCATTCACGTAGAAGTGGGAATAATCTTAATCCTATGGTGGCACGTAGTTCTATGGCATGAGACCTTGAAATCATACCCAACTCGGTGCTAAATACTACTCCCATCTTATGCTCAAAACTTTAGGAAATCCACCTTAAAATAGAATAAGGGTTTATAATTAAAACCGATTATGATTCTCTTCTTTAAAACTCAAACTATGTGAAAAAAATATGGATTCCTTGTGTTGGCTTAGGATCAAAAGACCAATCTTTTCTCTTAAAAGCACTTATCAAAACTTGTCAATAAAACTTGAGGTCATAATATCCTTGTAAACTCATTACTTGTACTTTAGGACTCAAAGTATAAAGCTTTGATACATAAAAATCATATTTAAACTACACGCTCAACAATTATCTTAGAAGCTTTCAACAATCTTAATCAAGATAGTGGAAAATAACACATAATATAAATCTCATGATTTCAAACATGGATATATGTAAATCTTTTGCAATTGAAGCCTTAAATAACATGATAATTTCATAAACAAAAAATAATAAGAATTGGGTATCAACCCTAATTTGCTAATCATTTAATCTTTAATAAAAATCAAGTTTTGGATCACAAGGACAAAAGATTTTTCCCCGTTCAAACCCCACATACCTTAGATGATGAACTAAATGAATAAGCTCACTTTTTGAGATACTATTTATGCTCTTGAATTAAGATCCTTGAAGCTCTTGATCTAGGGATCTTAATATGATGTCCCGAAAAAATTTTCCGTTAAGATCTCGAACGAAAATGTGTTGAATTATGTTCTTTATCGTGATTAATAATTTTTCTGTGTGGAATTTCTGGATATGTGACCCATCATCGCGTAGATCATCGACTAAGCTTTCGAACTATATATGGCTCATCCAAAACAGAAACTCGAGCGATGAGTTATGATCATTTCGATCTAACCGTGAATAGTGGTGAACAGTAAATGTGCAGGAAAAAAAAATACTGAGGCCAGGCAAATTTTAGGATCAACTTCAAACAATCATAACTCCTTGTACATAATGATTTGGGTGAGCTACTATATATCAACAGAAAGCTCTGAAAGTCCTATTTCCAATGAAATTGGTTTCATCCAATTTGTCCATTGGATCAAAATGTTATGGTCGATCTACTTCAGCCTATCAAAACAGTCCACCAAAGGATAGATTTGACATTATTTGATTTTTAAGGGTATTTTGGTCATTCCCACTCCAATCCATTCGGGTAAACCATGGATTTAAGTCCATTAATAGAATTCAATAGCTCATTTTTCTCCAAATTTTCCTAAGGCTCAAACCCCAACCCTACTACTCCAAATTTCATCCTTCTATGTCTCTTGATTGAACCGTAAAAATTTCAAATTGATTTGGGATTCGAGTTGATCATGTTAAGGGCTTCGAGAAGCACCCTTTATTTTCGTGAATAAAGTTCCGGAGTCGGAAGTTCATATTCATCTTCTATTTTTAGGTACGTGGGGCTTTGAACAAGATTATCCTTTCGATCTTGTGCCCGGTATTTTTATTGAATTATATTGACATGAGATTTTACATGTTTTACCATGAATTAGAAATATAGTTTTATATCTTATATTATTATCCATGAGCTATGGGATTATGTCATCCGATATGTGTATGATGTTGAGATGGAATTATGTCCAAAAAGTATTTGATTATGAGAGTATGATGATTTAATTTGTTAAGCCTTGATTTATACTATCATTCCACTATTTCCTTATTATGAATTTATAATTGATATTGGAAATTCTATATCCCTACTATGGGTTGATGTCTCAAGTACCTTTAAATGAGAGTTGGATGGCAAATTGAGAAATGTTGATATTGAAGTTGCAATGAGTCTTGGTATTTTTCGGATGGTTTTGATGAGTTAAATTGTTGAAAATATTATGTATTGAGTCTTCATATCCTTGTCCAAATATCGAGTCGGTTATGGTTCAATGCATTGATACCTTGTTGATGTTGAGGAAGATTAAAATATTTTGAGCTAAAATGTGTTGAGTTAGGAATCCACGAATTGATATGATTTGATAAATGAGAAAGAGATTTGATTTGGTCTTTATGATAGACCCTTGTGATGTTGTGGTGGATTTCCTAACGCATTCTGAGCTTTTCGGGGAGTAGTACTTAGAACCGAGAGGGAAATTTGGTATTTCCCCAAACCTATGTGCCACCGTAGGGTTGTTTGATGATGATATTATTGGCCAGAGAGCCTGATTGTGATTATTGCAGTTTTAACGTCGTACTCCCTGGTAAAGAGTATGACGCTTCCGCCAACGGGAGTTTCAAACGTTGGTATTCCACGTAGCTCAAGTGGGGTTGTCGGTTATAGGAAACTCCCCTGTCCATAAGAGTCATGTTTATTGAAATACCGAGTCACTCCGAGTTTTGATGTGGTAAGTCAAGTTGCCTATGATGATCTATAATGATTTATGAGGTTTTTCTCCTACATTTCCTAATTAAGATGTTATGAGTTGCATGATTCAATGTCACTCAATCCAGGTGTGTCATTATGGTCCGTATGTACGTTTTTACAAAATTTATGATATTATTTATATTTTGCATGCTCCTCCACATACTCAGTGCGTATCTTGTGTTGACCCACATATTTCTATATGGGCTACATTCTTACCATGATGTAGGTTCAGGTACTCAGCCGCAGCCTCAACAGTGATATCCGAGTGCTGCATCTACGTTTCTTCAGTGATGAGTCCTCATGGTTCGAGGACCAAGTTGCTAGTTTAGTGCTGTTGTTTTGTAATCCCTTTGGTCTGTTGAGTCAGTTGAGGGGGTTTTCCTAATGGCTCATTGATTTTTCTGTATAGAGGCTATGTCAGACTAGTGTATTGTTGGGTTGGTTTGTGTATAGACATTCCATATATGTATAGTCTAATGATATTCTGTGCCATGTGCGATGTGATATGATATGTACTTATATATATATCCTTTGCGTAGCATGTATGTTGTTGTTTTGGAGCCCAAGGGTAGTGCTTTGGCTTAGGAGGTTAGCTTGAGGCTACGTGTAGCCTTGGGCACCATGTGGCATCTTGAGATGATATTTCGGGGAGTTACACCTAAATATTGAAATAATTTGGAAAATGGATGGTGGAATTTTGAGTTTCTTGGAGATGAATGTTGAAGCCTAGTGTTTTGGATGAGAGTAATTTTGATGATACTAAGCATATAATGCTTCTAAAAGGCTTTAATCGTGTGTTTGGACGGATTGGGGGTTGGGGAAAAGTTCAAAATACCTTTCTTTTGACTCTTGAACGAAACTGGAAAAATTAACTGGGGTCCCAATTTTTGGCCTTGGCACGACGCGCCACTATCGCGCCAAGCCACTGCAAAATGCCAACTGGGAATATACTTGGTGGTGCGATGCAGAGGTATCGCACTGCCACCTTGTATGGGACCTGGAAACTCGATGCGACATGCTACTATTGCAGACCTTTACTGAAATCAGACAATTCTAAGTTTCTGAGAAACTCTGTGAGTGCATGAACTTGCATGAACTTGCATGAAGATGATTATATAGCTGAATCTGATTAGAAATAAACTGAATCAAGGAAGATTATTACCTTCGGCTAGATCTGAGTTTGTGGAGAAAAAAAGAGGTTACTTGGCTCGTACATCTGCTTCTGCTTCATAAGTAGCGCCATCATTCGACTGATTTCGCCAAAGAACTTTGACCAAGGGAACTTCTTTGTTCCTTAGTCTACGGATCTGATGATCTAAAATATCAACTGGAATCTCTTCGTATGAAAGCCTGTTCTGAATTTCTGAGTTTTCTAAAGGAATTGCAAAGGTGGAGTCACCGATACACTTCTTAAACATAGATACGTGGAATACAGGATGAACTGTTGACAAATCTGCGGGCAACTCAGTCTCATAAACAACTTTCCCAACACGACTCAAGATGCTGAAAGGGCCAACATACCGGGGACTGAGCCTCCCCTTCTTGCCAAATCTCTTCACCCCTTTCATGGGTGAAATCTTCAGATACACTAAATCACCACTTCAAACGCAAGATCTCTCCTTCTCATATCCGCATATGTTTTCTGATGACTTTGGGCTATTTTCAATCCTTCTCTAATCAACTTGACTTTCTCCATGACTTCAAATGCTGAATCAGGCCCAAGCAAAGCGGCCTCACCCACTTCAAACCAACCTATGGGTGACCTGCATCTCCTCCCATACAGAGCCTCAAACGGGGAGTTCTGAATGCTAAAATGGTAACTGTTATTATAAGCAAACTCAATCAATGACAAATGCTCATCCCAACTACCCTTTAAATCAAGAGCACACATCCTCAACATATCCTCTAGAGTTTGGATGGTCCTCTCTGCTTTCCTACCTGTCTGAGGGTAGAGAGCTGAACTAAGATGGATTTGGGTACCAAGACCCTTCTGAAAGGCTCTCCAAAACTGGGAAGTAAACTTAGTACCCCTATCCGAGATAATAGACAAAGGAACTCCATGCAATCTAACTAACTCTTGGATGTACAACTTAGCTTAGTCTTCAGTTGTATAAGACATGTGAACTGGCAAGAAATGCACTGATTTCATCAATTTGTCTACAATAACCCATATCAAATTTTAATGACAACGCAAATGGGGTAAACCTGTCACAAAAACTATATTTACCTCTTCCCACTTCCAAGTGGGGATACTAAACTGTTACAACGTACCACCAAGTCTTTGGCGCTCTACCTTAACCTGTTGTCAAGTTGCACACTTTCCTATAAACTCTGCTATTTTTTTCTTCATACCACTCCACCAATGAATTTCCCGCAAATTGTGCTACATCTTGGTAGCACCAGAATGAATAGAATAACGTAATCCATGTGTTTTTGCCATAATTCTCGGCCTCAAATCATCAACAAAAGGCACACACAATCTACTTTGGTATCTCAACACACGATCACCCCCTTGGGATAAAACCTCTACCCTTTGGTCTTAAACTGACTCCTTCAATTTGACCAAACTAGAATTCATATCTTGCTTTTCCTTCACTTCCAAAACTAGGGAAGATTCAAAACTACTCTGAACCCAAATATTACCCTCAGCTGAGTTAACCAACCTGAAACCCAATCTAGCCAAATGATGAACTTCTTGAGCTAATTCTTTCTTATCATTCGACACACGAGCAACACTACCCATAGACAATCTATTAAGGGCATCTGCCACTACATTGGCCTTGCCCGGATGATACAATGCACTCATATCGTAATCCGTCAACAACTCTAACTATCTCCTATGATGAAGATTCAACTCCCTCTGAGTAAACACATACTGCAAGATTTTGTGATTCGTGAACACAACAACATACACCCTATACAGATAATGTCTCCAGATTTTCAAAGCAAACACCACAACAGTTAATTCAAGATCATGGATTGGGTAAGTTTTTTCATGAGTCTTCAACTGTCTAGAGGCATAGGCTATGACTTTACCTCTATGCATCAATACACAACCCAAACCAACTATAGAGGTATCACAATATACCACAAACTTGTTTGTACCATTAGGTAATGCTAATACTGGGGCTGAAGTGAGTCGAGTCTTCAACTCCTGAAAACTCTTATCGCAGGAATCTGACCACTAGAACTTAACTTTATTTTAGGTCAATCTAGACATAGGAGATTTAATAGATGAGAAACCTTCAAAAAAATGGCTGTAATAGCCTGCTATACCTACGAAACTCCTAATATTTGACGGAGAGATAGGTCTAGGCCAATTTCTTACAACTTTTGTCTTTTGGGGATCAACTCTAATGCCATAAGTGGAAATAATATGATCAAGAAAGGATACTGACCTTAGTCAAAATTCACACTTGCTCAACTTGGTAAAAAATTGGTGATCTCTAAGAGTTTTCAAGATAATTTTAAGATGGTCTTCATGGCCATCCTCACTACGGGAGTACACAAGGATATCGTCTATGAATAATATGACAAACAAATCTAGGTACTACTTGAACACTCGATTCATGAGGTCCATTAAAGATGCTGGAGCATTGGTTAGACCAAAAGACATGACTAGAAACTCAAAATAACCATAACGGGTTCTAAAGGCAGTCTTCGAAATATCACATTCCCTAACTTTAAGCTGATGATAGACGGATCTAAGGTCTATCATTGAGAAATAACTTGCAGCTTTCAATTTATTGAACAAGTCATCAATTCTAGGAAGAGAATATTTGTTCTTGACTGTGACCTTATTTAGCTGATGATAGTCAATGCACATGTATAGAGAACTATCTTTCTTTTGCATGAATAGGACAGGATCGCCCCATGGAGAAATACTAGGCCTTATGACACCTTTATTAAAAAGATCTTTGAGTTGGTCCTTCAACTCCTTAAGCTCAGCAGGAGCCATACGGTATGGAGGTATAGAAATAGGCTGAGTATCGGGGAGAAGGTCATTACCAAATTCTATCCTCTATCGGGAGGTACCCCTAGGAGATCTTCTAGAAAGACATCAGGAAACTCACTTACTATAATAACAGACTGAACTATTGGAGACTCAGACTCTGTGTCTTTAACTCGAACTAGATGATAAATGCAACCTTTGGAAATCAACCTTTTGGATTTAAGGTAAGATATAAAATGACTTTTGGGAGACATTGAATTACCTGACCACTCAAAGATAGGATCATTTGGAAACTGAAACTTCACCACTCGAGTGCGGAAATCTATAGAAACATTCAGGAATGAATCCAATCCATACCCAGAATAAGATCAAAATCAACCATATCTAACTCTATTAGGTCAGCTAACATGAATTTATGAATGATGATGATAGGGCACTTTTTATAAATCTATTTTGCAAGAACTAACTCACCTACTGGAGTAGAAACCAAGAAAGGCACAGGGATCTTTTCAGAACTTATCTCAAAATTCACAGCAATTAATAAGGTAACATAAGAGAAACTAGACCTAAGGTCTACTAACACATAAACATCAAAATGAAATACACGAAGTATACCAGTCATAACATATTGGGAATCTTTCTATTCTTGGCGGGATGGTAGAGCATAGAATCGATTCTGGTGTTGTCTGCCACTGGTACTGGATGAAGAAACCTGAGGAGGAGTTGGGCGAACTACAGGGACTGGTGCACTGGTAGCCTGAGTTTGAGGATAAATATCTCTGTTTCCATGCTTAGCTTATAGACACTCTCAAATTCTATGTCCCAACTTGCCAAAACCAAAACAACCCTTCTTCTCGACCAAGCACTCACCGGGATGTGTTCTGCCACACTTAGCACATGGAGGATAAATAGGCTTACCACTCACACTATTCTGGGATCTAGACAGAGAAGACTTACCCCATTGCTCCTGCTTACCTCTGGGAGCAGGAGCACTAGCTGAAGATAGCACTGGCATAGACAAATGAATCTGAAATTGTGGACGATTCCCCCAATGGGATATAGTCTGACCATACTCAAACTGCCCTATTCTAGCCCTCTTATTTACTCTCTCTCTTTCCTTCATCGTCTCTTCCTCAATCTGCTGAGCATGCATCATCAATATAGAAAGATCCATGTCTCTATTGAGCATAGCAGTTTTACACTCCTTAACTACTAATCCAGACACACCGGTCACAAACTTATTCATGCTTGACCTAGGGTCAGCCATCTGATCAGGGGCATACTTAGACAACTGTTTGAACTTGAGGCAATACTTCTTCACTATCATGGAGCCCTGCCTTAGGTTCATGAAATCTTCTATATTAGCTTTCCTCATCTCAAGTGGGAAGAGTTTGTCCAAGAACGTATCCTGAAATATCTGCCAAGTCATGGGAGCTACATTCTCCCCTCCACTCTTCTTCCATATCACTACCCAATCATAAGCAACATCCATCAGCCTATAGGATGCAAATTCTACACTCTCCTCCTCAGTAATATGCATCACTTAGGTGATTTTCTAAACCTTATCAAGAAACAGCTGTGGGTCCTAACCTGCTTTCGACCCAAAGAATTCCGAAGGGTTCATTCTCATAAAGTCTTAAATTTTGACTGCGGCTAAATCCCTATCCTGTTGAGGTGGGATTGCAGCCTGACGATTACCTTGAACATTAGCAGTCACAGCTTGGGATAGTGCCTTAAAAGCTGCCCGAAACTTTGCATGTGACATATTCTCATCCAAAGGATCTGTCGGATGAGGCAGTTGGTTATCATTTCTACTGGCATTAGCTCTGCGAGGAGGCAATTTTGTCTTAAAAGAGCATAGGTTAATAGTAGATAGTGATTGCCATAAGCAAGATGGATTATGCCCTCTATTACCACAATTATGGGCCCTGTGCCTCCACGATCGCGGTCGCATCTTGTTCTCGATCGCAGACCATGGACCACAATCGTGGTCAAATCAATTTAAATAACCATTCAACTACCCATTCACTCATACTCCCTCATTGAATTCTCTCTCAAAGTGTACTCATTTTTGGTCATTATTTGGGCATCCAAAAGCATTATAGCGTCCATCTTGAATTATCACTTAGGTATGTACTATAAATACTCGCTTTAAATTCTTGTCTAGGCTGTAGAATGCATGAAATAGGGTAGGCCTAGAATTGTATTTTTCATTACTAAATTGTGGTTTGCTTATACTTGTGTGGTGGTTCACTGTTGTGAATGGTGTGCACACATGTGGTCAAGTCTTGAGTACCCAAATTGTGTTCGAAATTGAGAAAATAGTAAGTGCATACCAAATGCTCAATCAAATGCCCAAACGAACCCATAACTAGTTATTTTTACGTTCTCAGGGCATGATTGAGTTCTTAGGAACCTTGTTCAATATTCTTAGTGATAAATTTCTATTTTTGAACATAATTTGGCCTTGAAGTTAGAATTTTAAACTGTTGAAAAATCAGGCCCGGCTTGGCCTTATATACCACAATCGTAGTATCATGGTAATTCGATCGCGATTGTGGCACCACAATTGCGGCTCAGTGTCCCATAATCGCCATATCTGAGGCTGAATTTTATCCTGGGCCAAAAAAATCTTGCACTTCCAATTCTTGTCCAAACGACACCAAGTATCCACACCATACTCTTTATTGGACAACATAGCATAGTTTGTGTATGAAAATATTGAGGATGAATGTTGTTGTGTTGTTCTCATGTTTTTCATGTTTATATTAGGGAGACTATGATTAAGTTTATTTCATGACTCCTGAGTGTCACAATCTTTACTATAGTGATCTTCTAAGAACAAAGCTATTTCTGGAAAGGGGAATATGCTTGGAGAAAGTGAAAGAAAATCTTTCTTTATTTTATGATAGACTCATGGCCACGGGATGGAGGTGTTTTTCCCCAAATCCTTGTCGAGCAAATGAACAGTGGGTGCGAGAATTCTACATTAATCTTAGTATGGTATCTTTCTCAAACCCAGTCATCAAGATCTGAGGGGAGATGGTGAACTTTGGATCTTAAGATATAAATGTCATCTATAGGCTCCCGCACGCATACATGGATCAATTTAAGGCTAAAGGGTATGAACCGTGGAGTTGATTGGTGGAGAAGTTATGTCCGAGAATGAAGGTCCCTTAGGTGGATACCAAGAGGAAAATATTGATGAATGACTTCACTGCTGAGGCCTAGATTTGGTTGACCATCATTTGTAGTCGGGTCTCCCCTTGCACCCACATGACAGATTTTTGGCCCTGAATGGTTGCTTTCATACTAGACGACATTTCTTTGAATTTTTGTCATATTTTGGTTTCTGATATGAAGTTCTTCGAGAACTATAGTGGTACGCATATCTTATTCCACTTTTTGATTACTGAGTTGTGCAGGTGATTTGGGGTTGTAGAGTAAGCTGGAGACACTTGGGTGCGCCCGGGCACCACATTTTCCTCTTAAAATTTAGGGTGAGGGTGCACTAGGCAAAAGAAAAAAAGAGAAAGATCGACTTAGGTAAATCGACATGTGAGGAGCCAAAGTCTTGTAGGCCATCCGCATCTGGTCCGTTTGAGGATATCAATTTTGATTCAAGGGTCATTAGGGAACGTATGTCGGGATTACCTCAGGGGCAGGGAGATTGCTCCACCACCCTCCATTCATTTATGTTTTGATCTGAATATGAGAAGTATTTGGAGGACCATCAGATATAGGGAGCCACCATTTCTATGCTTGAGAAGGCGTACTCATCCTTGGCAGAGTCTCACAGAGATATCTGAGACTCGCGTGAGAAGATGAAAAAAAAAGAGAAAAAGAGGGACAAATTCTTTAGCAAGATGTAGAAGGGGTTAAAGGTCCTATGGAAGGTCCTAAAATCTCAAGATAGACTACCTTGTTCAAGAGTGGAAAGCTATGATGAGGCCCCAACTGAGTGGTCCAATTCTGATGATGCTAGAGATGATGCAGATTTTGAGGGCGAGAGTAGCTCTTGATGCGGTTTTAGGGAGCACCCTTATATCTCTTTATGCTTTAATGTTTATGCAGTGAGGACACTGCTATCTTTTTAGTTGGGGGTGACTGTATCTGTATTTATTTTATTTAGCCTATATTATTGAGATATTTTTAGATATTCTGATGTTATTTTCGATGATTTTTATTTTTTATCTAGGTTGTAATATTCGGGCACTTTGACGGTGCCCACATTTTTATGGATTAGTTGTTTGTTTCATTTTTAGCTTTTTAATTTATCTTTAGTTTGTTTATGGTGACATAGGATAAGCCTTTCCCTATGATAGATTTAGTGATGACATTCTTAAGGGAAAATCATCGTGATTGGGTTTTGAGCCAAATACAAGGGAAATCTAAGTACCTGTAGCATTTTGGATTTGGGATCGCACTTATACCTATGGTGAAGTTTGAGTAGCCCTATGGTTTTCCCGTATGGAAACCAAAATATGAGAAGTCAGCTTGGATTGATGCTATAAATAGCAAACTCTGCATGGTGCAAATGCGAATCAAACACCCCCTCCTCCCAAATATTTTTTCAAAAATAAAGGGGGATAAACGTGAGCGACCTTGAACAATACTTTACCTCTTTTTGTGACTCAAAAGTTTTGACTTGTAGAAATTCATAGATACTCTATTTTGTCTCTAGTGGGAAGGGAAATTGATCCCTCTTACAGAGTTTGAATGCCATGTGTGGTGAGCATATTAGTCAAAATCTCATGTATACTTGTACTATCTATAACTTGCGTCGTTAGTCTTTGAAGGCTAATTTTGATTATTCTTTGTTGGTGAAATGATCCTAGTCCATCTTTGTGAATATAGGAACCCACTTTAGTCTAAATATCTTATCCATGCATAGAATAGAACCCTCAGTTACCCAATTCGAGCCTTCATGCCGTACTTTGTAAACCACATTACTAGACTTAAACCATTCAAAGTTTTTCCCTCTGTTGAACCCTACCCTCCTTGAACATAAAAAAATAAAAATTAAGGCTAAATGCCTAAGTTGGGGGTTAGGCCATTGTAGTGTAAGTGGATGCCTATGATCTAAGCAATGAAAAAGTGTAAAAGAAAGGAACGATGAAAAGAAGAATGAGGCATAGATTTCAAAACAAATAAGCGAATGAAATATGCCTTCAAAAAGTTTGGTAAATCAAGGTAGCTAAATAGGCATATGTAAAGTGTAAAAATAAAAGAAGTGGTCTATGGTCAAAATTTGGATGGCATAATATGATATAGATGTTCAAGAAGGGTATAGTCACTTGGTTTGAGATCTCCAACCAAGCGTACTCATTGTAGTGAAGATTGAAAATAAGGGCAAACCTATGGTATGGTACTTGTTAGCATTGAGATTCTTTGTGTGAGAGAGAACTTCGTACTTAAATCCCTTGTTGAATTATGGATAATTTGGTGTATGTGGGATATCCTTCTTGTTAGGAGGCATGTAAGCAACTTGAGGTGGGTGATATTGTCATCTTTTAAAA
Source organism: Capsicum pubescens (assembly GCA_030864215.1). NCBI lineage: Eukaryota > Viridiplantae > Streptophyta > Magnoliopsida > Solanales > Solanaceae > Capsicum > Capsicum pubescens. The sequence continues at coordinate 174,908,304 of CM061549.1, forward strand.
AATAAGGCAAAAAGGGGTATAGTGGAGTAAAGGTCAAAAGAGAGTCACTTCTAGAATTTTAGTAATTGTTGCATTGTTGTTCCTTAAAGTCGGTTGTATCATTGAAAGTGTATTTAATGTTGAGAGGTGTCGTGAGATTAGCTTTGCCCATTTTTGAAGAGCTACTTGTGTTAGTAATCAAGTTTGAAGTCATTGTGATCATTCGGTTGTATAAATGTGCATAAATTTGCATTGTCTCATTGAGTAAGAGGTAGTGTTGTTTGAGGATGAGAAAGGGTTTAAGTTGGGGGTATTGATGAGAGGTGAATTTACCACTCATTTACATCCAAAATTGATGCACACTACTATAATTTAAAAGTATGAATAAGACAAGTTTGTCAGTTGAATGCACTAATTCCCATATTTTGTAGTCATACAGGCAATGAGAAATAAAGATATGGATTTTATCTAAAAAGAAACCAAAAGGAGAAGATAAGTACAAAATAGAAGACCCTGCATTTAATTTGAGGGTTGTGATCGTAGCCAATATACTTTGGTCAGCAATCTCGATAGCGAGGATCTGAAAGCATTCGCGATAGCCACAATCATGGACAAAATGCAGTGATTGCGTCTTAGTGGGTTTATGCCAGGGGAAATTCTGTCATTTTACCCAGCCAACCCCAAATCCCTTATAATGCTAAAACCCTTTCCCATTTGGTAGCTTACACTTTGAGAAATTCAACTTAGGATATTTGCTAACCTTACTATTTAGGGAAACTTTTGTGTTTGAGTTTTCCAATTTGAATTTGGTGAAATTGAAGTGTAAATTGAAAAATCTTCTTATTTCCAATACCATGGATGCTTTGAATGAACCTTTTGGTATATTTCTTCCTCTTTACTTCATGAGTAGCTAAATTTTCTTGTCTTGGTATCATGTTGAAGGTGCAATTATGTGTGGGTTGTGATGTTTTTGTGTAGATTCTAATTTGTTGATGATTGGTTTCACTTTTGCTTGTTTGAATTAGTTGGGGTTTTTGGGTGAAAACCCTAAATGCTAAAAATAGATTTGTGCGTGAAAACACCAAGTTCTTGAAAGCTCACAGCATCCTTGAAATAGAGATGTGAGTGATTTTTTTTGGAATCCATATCATTCTTGAATGAGGGATATGGATGACAAAGCAATAGTGGACAATAATGGATATAGTTTGCTATCTTTTTCGCTATCTTAGAAATAAGGGTAAGTAGAGAGTTAGCTTTGTCTTGGGCATCTTCCTAGAAAGAGAGATGCCTAATTAAGGTATTAGGTGGTTTTAATTGACATACTCGTGAGGTACCCGAAAGGGTCAATGAGTGTTATTCATGAGGTTTTGTTGACAAACTAGCCTCAAGGGCATTCAACCTAGCATACCATATCGTTAATGACTAGAATTTGCACCGAATCATCATGCACCCATGCATAACATTCCCTTAGGTAAACATAATCCCAAGATCCTTCTCATATTGAATTTTCAATCACAATTGTCGCCTATAGATTGTTAGTTTTGAATAGACTTTGATCAATCCACGTTCCAAACCAAACCCCATTTTAAATCATGTATTTAAATTATTTACATTATGGGTATTTTTATAGAAACTATTAACACCCATAGGATTAGAAGACTAATTCCACTCCTCAAGGATTGGACCTCAACAAAACTTGAGCTATTGATAACGATCGTCCTCTACCAAATGCAATGGTATAGGTTAGCGTGATCATAAAAATTTACCTGGATAAAATAAATACTTTAATTATATTTTAAAAACCAAAAAACTCAGGACTAAGTTTACTCGAGGAGAGAAAAAAATAGGTTTCAACAACTGCCCCCTCCCTTTGGATAGGGTGGATTGATAATGCTCAAATTGCACCTCTCAAATGAGAATGTAAGCAATCGTTGTCAATATATAACCCAACTAGGTTGGGGTAGAATACCATGGGGAATATGGTGTGAACTTAAGTCATTTGCGATTTAATCAACTGATAGTTGGATGTTTCCTGAAATGGGGGGTTTTGAGATTTAGCAAATAATTTTTGGTCACTTTAGTTTTAGTATTTGTAATCAAGGGTTTATGGAAAACCAGAATTATGTTCACTATGGGTTGTGGTACTTGACAGATGCTAATAATGATTCAAGATTCTCACGGTAGGTAGGACAACAGATTATCTTTATTGAAGTTATGCCTAAATGTCTCTAGACCTACTTAAGCATTTAATTACCAAATCCTCTCGGACTTAGGAAATTTATATTCATAGACCAGACTTTACCTCAGGTTAATCAACCTTGTTACAACATCAATTATTAAATGGAAGTTTGGTGTTTCCAAGTCACTGTCAATAATTCACTTCCTACTGTATTTGATTTCTTATCTCAAGCAAATCAAAGTAGGTACTGTCTATCATTTGCAACCACTAGATATTGATTAAAATCTAGGAATTATCAAGGAGTCCTATTACCTTTAAAATCTTAAACACTTAGCATCTTACCAAGACTTAACCCATAGATCCCATAATTCGGGTTAAAGGGGTTTAGACACTCATGATGTAATAGTCGAAACAACTAGTTGTACTTATAATTTTGAAAGATGAACTTACCACAAGATGAATAATAACTAGTGATTCTCAGATTAGATCAAAATACAAATCCCAAAATATTGATGAAAATCTCTTCAAAGTTAATTGTTTTTCAAGACAAGAAACTAGAGAGAAAAGTAACAAAATACGTGTGTCCAAATATGTTTCCCCCACTCCTTATAAAACCCTAAACTATGCTTTAAATAGTATAGCCTAAATAAGGAAACAAAATCACAGAGTTTAATAATTCCTCGAATTAGGTGACGACATTCGTGATACCTTATCAGGAGTCTGACGACTTATCACAAATGTTGTCATCTCCCTCTTCAGTTTTAGCACTTCCTGCTTAAAGCTAACTATGAATCCTGATGACTTATTAGAAGTGTGATGACATAGCAGACAATGTCTTCACTTTTCCACCTCAGCTCTCATGTTCTGCCTAAGGCGGACGGCAACTCTGATGACTTATCAACTTCTTGACGACTTATCAGGAAATATCATCACAAATTTTAGCTGAGGTCCATTCTCTATCTAAGGCTGACGGTATTTCTGATAACTTATCATAGATGATGACTTATCAGGAATGTCGTCAGCCACACTTCTCTTCTATTTGCTTCAGATTTCAACTCTTTTGCTTCCATCCTTGTTGGTTCTCTTGTATCTTAGATTCTACTGCAAAATCAAAGATAAAATAATCAAAAACAACAAAATTTGTTTAAGACCTTCCAATCATTCTCATTTAAAAGCCTAAAATGTGTTAGTGTCTGCTCACACATCAATACCCTCAACTTAAAACAATTGCTTGTCCTTAAGCAACTCAAACCTAACCAAGAGGATACAAAGTACATTCGACAGTCAATCATCCATATTATCTCAAAACATATTCACCATCTCCAAGGTCAGTCAATTCAAGAACAACTGTGTATATTATTGAAGAAAAAAAATTCAACATACAGGAATTAAGATACATTATTAATTCAGCTATAACAACCATGCAAAGACCAGTATTACACTATCCAAACAAGTTAGCAACTAGCAACATATCTGGTGTGCTCTCACAACAAAGAAATCCCCCTTTTCTCATATCATCAATCATATATGTAATTATGGGGACAATCACAACACACTCACTCTCAAAATGAAGTTCCAATCAATGTATGCCAAGTACCATAGGCTTGCCCTTATTTTCATTACCAAGGTTTTCAGACAGGTCAGCTAAAATCACTATAGGTTTTCTCTTTGGCTTGTAATGAAGGCTAGGGGATGGTATGATACTTGATGATATTTAAAGTGACTAAGCCTCCTTAACACTACACTAGCTTTTGGGGTTTCACTCATTAGCCTTTTCTACTCTTTTCTTTTCTTGATGACACTTATTAGGATGGGTGCGGTCTTTTCCATAATCACTTTTTTTTTCAACTTTTCTTTTTCTTTCTCTTTTCCACCACACCCAGCTTTTTATTCTCTTATTTTATTCTACCTTTCTGCATACTCTTTCTATATCACACCCCCTATGATATCCACCCTCAACTTAGGCCATTTGCCTAAGTCAAGGTGCATAGTATCCAAGGAGGACCAGGGCCAAAACAGGTTCATTGTGATATAAACGGGAAGGTGACAAGTGTCATAAAAATAAATAGGCTAAGAAGACTCAAAAAAGAGATCAAGGGATATTCAAAATATAGGGAAGGTCATTTAGGCTAAAAGAGGGCTAAATCTCAAAACGGCCTATGATCCTTTCCTAACCCCTACCCTTTAACCTAGGTAAGACTAACCGGGCAAGTTCTGGCTTTAGCATATAGAGGGAACTAAGTAAGATCTCACACGCATATGGCACACAAGTATATCACAAGCTACTACTCATTCAATTCATGCAGTTGTTTAGCAATGATTATTTTGTCACTAGAACTAATGCCATACAAAGATGCACAGTGGTCACACTTAGATGCAAATTACACATTTAAATCTTCATACCATTGGAGAGGTGCTCAAAAATCACAAAAACAAGTTAACTGCCTTAGTTACTTGTATTTCTCCTAGTTAGTTACAAAATTTTACAACAACAATTTACCCTTCACCCTTAACTCAAAATCACAGAAAAACTGAACTAAGGTTTAGGGTATACCTGGAGTAGATCAAGCACGGGGATCATGGGTTGCTGAACTTGCTACCGCATCCTTAGCTGCCCTATCTCCATCAAAAGTCTCCCCCTTTTCTGACACATCAGGCCCAATATTTGTTGGGGTCCTACTAGTCGAGGAACCTACAGATCTCGCTCGGAGAGCTGCCTCCCATTTCTCATTATTGACTAGAGACTCGATCCTCGCCTTCTTCATTTCCTCTTTTTCAGTATTCTTTCTCGACCTTTTCTCTACTTTTCTTTCTTTATCACTGTCAGGCCTCTCTCTCTTACCCTTGCCTTTCTTCTCACCTTTCCTCTTCTTTTTTTTCACTAGTTCCTCTGTGAGATCAAGCAATAGGATTTGTCCCTCAGACTCTTCAACAGTCGGATCTGCTGACACTATAAATTGGTGTTGTTGTAGCTTTCACACCTCTGCTTTTACCTTATCTAGGTCTGATCTGAATAGTGCAATCTCTGGAACTGACCTCTCTTTCGACTGCGCATTGAAGTGGTTCTCCAATTCATCAATCCAACCCGACAGAGCCTTGTAGGTCTTAAGTGCAGCCTTAACCCTCATGTCCACCATAACCGCAAATTGTCTGGAAAAGAGTTGTAGTTGAGCTTCACACCATTTGGGTTATTTTTTCATACTTCTAAACTTCATCGTGTTGAAGGTAAATTTTGTTGTAGGCACTGCAGCTGAAGGATTTGTCTCATTTCCAGGCATTAGATCTGCTCGTGCTGAGGATGTTGGAGGTGCAACTGCAAACTTTGGTACCTTTGCATTAGGTGCTGAGCTGGTACTTGTAACCGGTGGATTTGTTGGAACCTCTGTGCCTCTGTTAAGTGTCAGCCTCGACTGATTTTCATCATTTCGGATAGGATTGTGGGTCTTCTTGTCAAGAAGTTCTTCTTCTAACCCTACAACCTTAGGCACATTGGCTTCCCTACACAACCTCATAATTAAACAAGGGAAAGGATATGTCGTATCGGAACTTGAGACCTAAATTTTCATATATTTGGCGATGATCTCTCCAAAGTTCAATTTGAGGTTAGCCATAAAACTTGCGACTAGTATTGCTCTATCATCCTCCAGGATATTATCTCCATCTATGGGAATCAACCAGATACATACAATGCCCCACCAAAATCTTGCCTCTGGATTTAGGGAGGCCTTGAAGATCCTTTCACTCTGATTGGTCAGCCATTTAGGTTCTCCATCAGCTATGAGTGTGGCTAACCAAGACCGTTGATTTTCTCGATGCTTTAACCGAGCATAAAACGTAGGTGAAGTGGCATGAGGAGTGAAATTTGGGCCATGAAGGAATCTGTTGATTGTTGCTTCAGAAACATCCACCATTACACCTCGTACCGAAACTTTATCCAACAAAGGATGATCTGCTGATTTCTTCCCTTCTTTACACATGTTTTCTAAGCAAGCCTGATAGTTCGCATAGAATTCCCTAACTAGTGTAGGGAAAAATGAGTTTCCTCCTCTTGTAGTCCATCCCAAGTCATAGTCACGAAATTTTTTCTCCACCTCAGGATATCTTCTCAACCCTTTAGTGATGATTCTCTTCTCTTCAAAGATTGGCCTCTTAACAACTCTTCTGTTAGTTCTATGAAGCCCATCAAAGAAGATTTTCTAAGCTATAGGAATTTGCCACCTAGTGCTTTCTCGGACTTCAGGATTCTTGTATTTAACCATAGTTCCCTGAATAAAGATTCTTTATTATCCTGTTGCTCAATAGAAGGGGACTCAGATGATGGTCCCTCGGATTCAGGTTGCCCATACTCATGTTCCTCGGAATCATGATAATCTGAATCATGCCCTTCAAATTCAGCATGTTCAGACTTTTGTTACTCAGAGGCCGTCTGCTCAGAAGCTGTATGTTCAGACGTTGTTGGCTCAGTATCACTCTCTTCACTCTCCTCCACCTCAATTGGTGAGGGTGGTGAAGGATTTTTCACATTTATCTTCTTTCTTTGCTTTCTGTGCAGTGGCTCTTTTTCCTCATAATCAGATTCCTCATTGAAGAGCCTTCGGGGTACACTTCCCTTGGTCACTTTCTTTGTAGATTTTGAGTTCTTTCCTTTGGGCGCCATTATAAGACTTATTGCAAAATAAAAACCATTAGTCGATACTCAAGAGTATAAACACAAACACATCAATCATTGAAAGTCCACACCCCTTGAAAGGGTTTATTTATGCTTTAGATCACAGGTGTGACGACATGGTTGATAAGCTATCACAGTTGTGATAGCTTATCATGAATGTCGTCAGCTCTAAACAGAACCCAGAAAATTTTATCAACTTCTGACGACATGTCTGATAAGCCGTCACAAATGTGATAACTTATCATGAATGTCGTCAGCTCTAAACAGAACCCACAACTCGACTTTAACTTGATTTTTAATCCACTTTCTTCTTAAAACCCCATCGATTCTCATTTTTGAGCTGAGCTATAAGTCTCAAGCTTGCATAGCAAACCCTAGTTCCCAATTTTTACACATTGGTAGCTAAACTTGACTCAATTTTCTTAGGAACTTTGGTTCATATCAAATTATTACTTACCAAATGAAGAGAGAAGTTAGGTTTTGAGCATACCTGATAGGTGTTTTCACTTAGTTACATGAGCAAGAGGAAGTAGATGAAAGAAGAATTCTTGATTTTGATTTCAAACCCACACTCACAAGGAAGTTTTCTTTTGTTTTACTTGGAAACACTTTAGAAAAGGAAGAAAATAAACTAAGTATGGAAAGAAATAAAACTTAAAGTAAAGAATAATAGAAAATTGGGAATTTGAAAAGGTTTGCTTTCGGGCCAGGTCGGATTTCTTTACTTGGGCCCAAAATTTTCTGATAGTTGTTTTGGACTTTTCTGACAACATTTTCTGATGGCTTATCACAAGTGTGATAGCCCGTCATAAATGTCGTCAGCCTTAATAGAACTTACCTCAGAGCTGATTTTTTTTACGATGAACCTGACAGCTTATCACAATTGTGATAGCTCATTGCGGATATCGTCAGGCTCAAATAATTGGCCATATCAACTTCACCTCGACCCCAGCATACCTTATCAGTTCCTCATAATTACTATCTAAATAACTGAAAGTAACTTGCGTGAAAACATAAAACTTTTGGGTTGCCTACCAATAGCTCTTGATTTAATGTCGTGGCACGACTTGGTTATCTTGACTACTCAGACTTCGTCAAGACAACCTGCTGATACTTTTTACCATCTTCATAGAATACATCCATGATTGAGAAAACACTCATCTCCTTTTGCTGTGTCATGGATGAGTGTATTTTGAATCTTGCTTTTTTGTCATTGAGCCTGAACTTTAGCTCATTCAGCTCCATGTCCATTATTTCTCTCCCAGTTGCAAGGAATGGTCTACCCAGGATGATGTGTACTTCGAAGTCTACCTCACAGTCTAGGACTACAAAATTAGCAGGCAGTATAAAGTCGGACACCTTTACCAATACATCATGTAATATGCCCACTGGCCGCTTTACAGACCTATCCGCCATCACCAATCGCATGTCCGTCGGGGTAGGATCCCCCACACCCAGCTTCTTGTACACAGAGAGTGGCATTAGGTTTATACTGTCCCCTAGATCACATAGTGCCTTAGCAAAATTCAAAGACCCGATCGCACATAAAATAGTGAACACTCCAGGGTCGGCCTTCTTCTACACTAAGGATTGTGTAGAAATAGCACTACAATGGTGGAGATTATCCACCGATTCAAAGATTTCTACCCGTTTCTTTGTTACCAGGTTCTTCATGAATTTGGCATATCCTGGGATTTGCTCCAGTGCCTCAACCAATGGCACATTCACTTTCAATTGTTTGAGCATTGCTATGAACTTGCTAAATTTTGCATCATCAATTTTTTTCTTCAATCATTGAGGAACGGGAGGTGGTGGTCTTGGGAGAGTTTTCAACACTACCTCCTTCTCCTTCTCTTTCTTTTTTTCCAGAGCATCATCAGAACCATCCAGCTTATTAGACTTAATTGGACATTCTTCTTTGTGTTCATCCTCTGCCTCAGTCACATATTCAACCAAACTTTTGCCCATAGAAGGGCCAGGTAACATCTTACCACTCCCAGTGTTAATTACCATACATGAGCCATTATTCCACGAATTCTGGACCGTATCACTTGGTAACGTTCCACTCTTTCTCTAGTTAAATGATGCGGAGCGTTGGCTCATCTGCTGCTTCAACTATTTGATTGCAGTGGAGTGTGAGTTTACCAACTGACTAATAGATGACAGATCAGTCTTCATGGTAGTCACATCAGAGTTGGTAGCCTCCACTCCCTTTAGCAACTTAGCCATCATGTCCTCTATGGACATCTTTTTAGAACTTCTTGTAGTAGCCTCACGATTTCTAGAAGGGACATAAAGCCCTCTCCTATCATTATTGTTTCTCCAATTTCCCTACTCCCTATCTTTATAACCCGGCTTATCATAATAGTTCCGACCTTGATTCCCTTAGCTATTGCCTCGAAAAGCCTCCAGATTATTAACATAGTTCGCCTCTTTCTCTATATCAGTATCAACTCTATCTTGAGATTCCACAGCTTTCACCTTCTCAGTCTTTCCTGATAGCAAGTGCTTGGCTAGCAGATCCATTTGTATTTTTAGGTGAGCCATGTCTTGGTCATGCTCCTCATCTCTTCTGCATTGTTCTGCAGTCATACCCATAGAAACAGTGTGGCTGGCTACCACAGAGTCTCTGGTATGCCATGCCCGACTCTGCTTGGTCATTCTCTCTAGCATTTCTGAAGCCTCTGGGAATGTAAGATCAACAAACAAACCACTAGTAGCATTATCTACAATTGGTTTTGTCACAGAGTTAAGAGCCCTGTACAAAGTCTCCATCAAGTGTATGTCAGTCATCTTATGGTTCGGACACTGCGCCAACTTCTTTTTTAATCTCTCCCAAGTTTCATGCAAGGCTTCAGTCGGGAGCTGCCTAAAGTTGCTGATCTCATCCCTCAACTGTACCCTCCTGGAAGGCGGAAAGAATATTTCTAGGAAATCTCCTTTCAACTGCCTCCAGTTGGGTATAGAATTGAGTGTCGGCTTATTAAGCCACAATGTTGCCTCCCCAGACAGAAAAATGGATACAATCTCAATCGGATAGCATTCTGACCCACTCTAAAGTTATCAAAAGATTTATAGATGGTGACAAAGTTCACCAGATGCAAGTTGGGGTCATCCCCAGGAAGGACACCAAACAACCCCTTCAGATTGAGAAGTTGAATCATTGTACTCGTAATGTTGAATTTTGCCCCAGGTGCCAACGGTGGAGGAATTATTGCACCCGTTGCACCTTATCTATCCATTCCATCATCATCATCATTGAGGCCATACTTTACCATCTGTTAATCTTGCCTTCCTTAGAACGGACGATTCCTGTTAACATTACGTTGTACTGGTGTAGCTACTTTCTCTGCACGCCTTGGGTTACCAGGGTTTATCAACTCCTAGTCTCCCAAATCTTCATCCTCAGGATTTGGATACCGTACTTGTTGATCAACATTCTGCACATTCACCTGAGCTCTAGCTAAGGCCGCTAACCTGTCAGCCTCCTGTTGGTCTGCTATTCTTCCAATTCATTGCGGTTCTGGGTTAAATGGTAATAATAGTTCTCCAGAACTTCTGGTTCTTGGAATACACTAAAAAGATCCTGCAATAAACAAAAACAACAAATAAATGTAAAATTAGAAAACTTGACTAACAGTCAATTAGCGCACACAAACTTTAATTTACAACCGCATTCCCCGGCAACGGTGTTATTTTTGATAACACTCAAACTACACCTCTCAAATGAGTTTGTGTTGACTATTTTTAACTGAGAATGATTGCAAAAAATACTATTTTTGATAGTCTTTTACCATACCTCCGCGTGAGTTGATATCTAAAAAAGATGCTATTTTGTCATGTACCTATTTAAAGGGTGACAATTTTGTGATAGAAGACACAACAACCCTCTTGGTCGTTATATAGAATGGTCCACTTGGAACAACCCTCTTGGTCGTTCAGTGCTTCTCTTGGGCACGGATGATACGTTATATTGAATGGTCCATGAAACCACATAATCCTATATAGAGTGGCAACCCTTTTTATCACCTATAATGCTTCTTATATGTTACCTCAGATGAGTCTTGCTCATATTTCATATGAATAAAACTTATAGATATCCCTTGAATTGCCAGTTATTAGGTAATATTGTGCATTATCCTATGTTAGATATGAGGTAACTTATAGATATCCTTCAAATCGCAAGCCTTTGGGTAATTCAGCATACATCCAACCTTGGATAAGAGATGGCTTATAAATATTCCTCAAATTGCCAGTCTTTGGTTGATCCTACACATCATCCGACCTTGGATATGATGTGGACTATATATGTCCCATAAATTTTCAGTCTTTAGGTAATCATGCACATAATCAATCTTTGATATGGCATGGCTTATAGAGAACCCTTGGACTGTCAATTATGGTAGTCTTGCATATTATCCTGTAAGTATATTATTGTGTCTTATGGAAACCCTTAGAATTGTAAAATTTGGGGGTAACCTTGAATATTATCAGGTTAGGGTATTATTGCGACTTATAGATGACCCTTAGACTGTCGACTATTAGGTAATCTTGTCTCTTGTCCTATCTCTAGCATTGCAACTTAAAAATGACCTTATGTTTGTCAACTTTTGAATGTCTAGAATGTCATATATATTCAGATAGCGACTTATAGACATCTTTCGAACCATATGTTTCTTGAGCTCCGGTAGGGAATCCCCTTTAATCTTTGGTAATTGATACACTTGAAGCCGATTAATATATCTTAATGCCATACTACTTTTACTTTGTGTGACTTTATCGGATAGGAATACTTCAAAATAACCTTTAATGCCGGACTCCTTTGTCCTTGCATGATTAATGGATATAGAAGACTTTTGGTCAATCCTTGGAACCAAATATAATTTAGAGATGACCTTGTATTTTCGTCTCTTCAAAACTAGTAAAAGAGGGCAATAAGGTCTTCGATACATAACCTTTAGACATATCCCTTATGGTATGACCCTTTTAGGATAGCTTTCTCGGCATGACCCTCTCGACATAGCCCTCTTGGCATGGACCTTATGGCATAACCTTTCGTCATGGCCCTCTTTGAATGGACCTTATGGTATGGCCCTTTAGGCAAGGCCCTCTTAGCATGTCACTTTATCATGTCCCTCTCGACTCGATCCTTTTGGCATTACCCTCTTGGCATGATATTATGTGGTAGAAAGATAAGGATGAGGATGAATGGAAATAACCATGAAAGAACTATAGAAATCTCACCACTAACATATCATAACACTCACCTATACTATCTATAGTGGTAAAGGATGGTCATTGTTAATATCTCAACTTTCATTAAGGTCAAATCGACCAGGAATGAAATTTAGATATCTAGTCCTATGAGTGTTGAAATTTATAAAAAGATACCTGAAGTGTACCTAACATAAAACACATAATGTAAAGTGGGGGGGGGGGGGTGTTTGGAATAGAATGTTATCAATATCAATCCAAGCAACACACTAAGATAACACTTTTTATTTTAGAATTCAAATTTGGAGAGATCTTGGGATTATGACTGCCTAAGGGAAAAGTGTGCATGGGGTCATGATGGTTTTGTAAAAGACCTAATTGTTAATGACATGATAGGCTAGGTTAAGAGTTCTTGAGGCTACTTTGTCAACGATGCCTCAAGGATGTCTCTCCTTTACTCTTTTGAGTACCTAACAAGTGTATCAGTAAAAGCCACCCCGAACCTCTATTGGGCATCCCTATTTCTAGGAAGATGCCCATGTAATGACCCGAAGTTTTTCTAAGCTAAATTATGTCCCTAAAATATCAAGCGTTGGCTTCTAGAATGATTTAAACTTTTTTTTCCTGGCAGAATCCCTTATATTTCAAATTTTCATTTCGTAGATGATTGAATAAGTTTTCCGTTGACATAAGATTCATCCAAAATGGACACTCGGTGAAAGATTTATGGTTAATTTAAGTCTTAGTCGTAAAACACCATCATTCTTGTCCTTGGCACATCGCGGAGAGGGTATAAATGATGATGGTCAATTTCCAGTGGGACTCCGCAATGGTGGAGCATCACGGAGTGGGCCAAATTCCCATTCGTCAATTTCCAGTGAGCCACCGTGATAGTGGCACATCACGGTGGCCCATGAAATCGGGCTCCCAGTTATATTTTAATACCGGTATCATTAAGGGTATATTGGGTATTTTCCCTCACCCTTATCAGTCCAAACACGAGATTTCAACCCCAATTGAGCATATTACTCATACATTCACCAAAAATATTCAAGAACACTATCTAGGGTTTCATATTGATAATCCAAATAAATCAAGATTTAACCGTGGGTTTTCAAAATAAATTGAATATTTGGAATCCCCAAGACGTGGGCATCAAGAAGCATCCTTTAAATTTCTAGATAGAGGTACATGGGGTTTATCCTAAAAAAACTACATGGGCTTAAAACCATTAGAGCATGATTTTTAGATTTTTATGCATGAATTTCAAAGGGGTTTTGGAATCTATGTTCTAAATTACGTACTCCGAATGTTTTAATGTTATTATTGTTTTGACCTTGTGGTCCTATCCCCTAAATTGATTTACATGTATACGTATATATATGGAATTTGAGATTTAAGATCGTTGAGAGCATAAATTATGAACTCCCTCTCGTGTATTGAATTAAATATTATGGTTTTGTGATTTGAAAGATGTTTTTGCAATATTATAGCATTTGAGCATGATTTGAAATTGTTGATGGGGTGTTTCTTGATATAAATGTGTTCTTGTGTTTAAGAGAAAGAATTGCATGTGTATTGAGAACTTTGACATGACCACCTTATACTGTACTACTAAAATGCTTGACAAAGATGAGTTCCTTGCATGTGTTTACATGAGGTTTGAGAAAGAGTTTCTTTGAATTGAATTATTGAAATGGTGGTCCCAAAACTTGTGTTTTGAAAACAGAGATTTACAATAGACTAATAATGGCTCAGAGATGTGACTTGCAAGTCAATGGTATACCACCTAGCGTAGAGTAACACAGATTTCTCAGAGTTGAGATGATTTTTACAGAGTCTTTAAAATGCCCATGTGAATTCTTACTATATGATATACTTATGAACTGCTTTAAATTGCTCTCATATATGTTGAATAATAAATGATTATTTTGGATATGCTCTGTGTACCAATACATCTATATTGACCCCCACTCTTCCCCCACTATTCAGGTTTTGAGACTCAGTCTAGGGGCCCAGATAAGCAGTAGATAATTTAAACAGCTAATCAGATTGTGTAGTGGTGAGCCTTCTCTATTCCAGAAGGCCTGTTTTTTCAGATTATGCCAGTTATTTTAGTTTTGGTCTATAGGGGGCCTTGTCCCAGTTTCAAACAGTTGTCAGATTTTTATGTAGTAGAGATTTCACATACTGAGTTAGATGTTATTTAGATGTAGTTGATTTACAGTTTCCATACTTGTGTTGAATTCAAAGTTGACCATGTTTCTATAGTAGATTATGTTTCTGCATCTTCTTTTATTATATGAATGTTGTACATAATAACCAAATAGAGAAGGGCATTCCGGGCATTCATGGTTCGGGATGTCTGTCACGGACAGGCCCTTGTTCGGGTCATGAAAAACTTAGTATCAGAGCATGGTTCATGGTCCCAGGGTGTCTGCGAAATTGCGTTGGGTAGAGTCTTGTTTATGGGTGTGTAGCACGCCACACTTATAAGCAGGAGGTTACTAGGTGTTTAAGAATGTTTCTCTTCTTTGTGATTTAGTTCGTTCTTCAGAGTCTAATCTGTCCGCTAATCATTGACCTCTTGCTTTTCAAAAAACCAGCGATGCCTCCCCGTCGCACCAACGTTAATGATAAGGATGATGAAGTCCGTCCCACCCATGGGATGCGGACCCATAATAGAGCTCATACCCCAGAACCTGTTCCTACTCTGGGAGTACCTCCTGAACTAACCAGTCCTCCCAAAGCTTTTCGGACAGGGGTCAATAACATTCAGCCTCGTGAAGGAGAGGTTTCTAATGCTGAATTCAGACAGTCTATTCACATGATGGCATAGCTGGTAGCCCCACAGACTCAAAGGTCGGAGGATACTGGGTCTGCGTCTATTACTTCTGAAGTTACTAATGTGGGCCAGTTCATGAGAATGAACCCGCCCAAGTTCTCTAGCATTAAGGTAGAAGAGGACCCGCAGGAGTTTGTAGATGAAATAGAGAAGATTTTTAAAGTAATGCAGGTTGATCAAGTGGAGGGTGTTGATCTAACAACATACCAGCTAAAGGATGTAGCGAACCAATGGTACAACGAGTGGGAAGATGCGAAGGGCGACAGTGCTAAGCCCACAGTTTGGGACGAGTTTGTGGAAACTTTTATTGACCGATTCTTTCCTCTGGAGATGAGATAAGCTAAAGCAGAGGAGTTCATGAACCTTAAGTAAGGTAAGATGAGTGTTCAGGAGTATACTTTAAAGTTTAACCAGCTGGCCCGTTATGCTTCTGAAATGACAAGTAGTATGAGGGCCCAAATGAGGAAGTTTGCTTCTAGCCTTTCAGATAATCTGGTGCTTGAGTGTCAGGGATCTATGCTGAACAGGGATATGGACTTTGCTAGACTGTCAGTCCACATGCAGCAAGTTGAGGAGAAAAAGAAGAAGATACCCGAATCTAAGAAAAAGCACAGGCAGGAAAAGTGAGCCAGAGCGATAGACCAGAGTCATAGTCAGCAGCAGAGCGGTAATTAGGGCAGCAAATGGCAAAAGAAAAAGAATTGGGATAATGCACAATCGGCAGCTAGTGCTTTAGTGTCCAGACCCATAGCTGAGCAGCGCACCCAGAATTTTCAATCTAGTCAGGGGCCAAGGATGTAGGGTACGCAGTCATAGGGAAGTGTAGCCCAGACCTCTCAGTTCTATCCGCGTTATGGGAGATGCGGGAGAAATCATCCAGGGAGATATCAGTTTGGCGCTTTGGTGTGTTATTCATGCGGCCAGCCAGGCCATATCCAGAGAGACTGTCCGACAACAAAGAGTAATGTTGGAGAAGCTAAGTCGAAGGCGAATTCATCTGCACCACCACCTTAGAAGGGTGCCACTTCAGCCGTCGAAAATGGTCAGAACCGGTTATATGCTTTGACCAACCGCCAGGAGGCAGAGGCCTTACTAGATGTAGTCACCGGTACATTTCAACTCTTTTCTCGTGATGTTTATGTATTACTTGATCCCGGGTCTACCTTGTTTTATGTGACCCCATACGTGGCATTGGTTTTGGGGTTGAGCCTGATGTGATTGCTGAACCTTTTTTGGTTTCCACCCTAGTGGGAGATTTTGTTGTGGATAGGAGGGTGTATATAAATTGTTTTGTGTCTATTTTTAGCCGAGATACTGAGACAGATTTCATAGAACTTGATATGATTAATTTTGATCCCATCTTAGGGATGGACTGGATCCATTCGTGCTATGCCACCTTGAATTATAGGACCGGAAGAGTCATTTTTTCTTTTTCGAATGAGTCTGTGATATAATGGGAGGGACATTCTCTAGCACCTAGAGAGAAGTTCATATCTTATCTCAGGGCCCGTAAACTTATTTCCAAAGGTTGTTTGTATCATCTTATTCGGGTTAAAGATTATAGTGCTGAAAGTTTCCCTCTTCAGTCTGTCCCCGTAGTGAATAAATTCCTGAAAGTCTTTCCAAATAATCTCCCAGGAATACCACCTGATAGGGAGATAGATTTTGGTTTTGATTTATTGCCAGACACCCATCTTATTTCTATTCCGCCATATAGGATGGCTCCTGCAGAGCTTAAAGAGTTGAAAGAATAGCTAGCAGATCTTATAGATAAAGGTTTTATCCACCCCAGTGTGTCTCTCCGGGGTGCACCTATACTTCTCGTGTGAAAGAAAGATGGTTCCCTTTGTATGTGCATAGATTACCGCCAGCTGAATAAGGTTACGATTAAAAATAAATATCCCCTTCCTAGGATTGATGATCTTTTTTATCAACTTCAGGGTGCTAAATGTTTTTCAAAGATAGACCTTCATTCAGTATATCACCAGTTGAAAGTTAGAGAGTCAAATTCCCAAAATAGCTTTTCGAACCAGATACAGCCATTATGAATTCTTAGTCATGTCCTTCAGGTTGACTAACGCCCCTACAGCTTTCATGGATCTAATAAATAGGGTTTTCTGTCAGTTTCTGGATTTGTTTGTTATTGTATTCATTGATGACATTTTGGTATATTCTAAGAGCAAGGAGGACCATGCCAATCACCTCCGAATCATCCTTCAAACCCTTAAAGATCATAAGTTGTATGCACAATTTTCCAAGTGTGAATTCTTGTTGAATGCTATTGCGTTCTTGGGGTATATTGTGTCTAGTGAGGGGATTAAAATTGATCCCCAAAATATTGAGGCAGTGAGAAAATAGCCCAGACCCATGACTCCAACCGACATTCGGAGCTTCTTGGGTTTGGCGGGTTATTACAGAAGATTCGTCAAGAGTTTTTCTTCTATAGCTGCAACACTTACTAAGTTGACTCATAAAAAGGTGAAGTTTTTGTGGTCTGACTCTTGTGAGAATAGTTTTGAGAAGTTGAAAGACAAGTTGACTACTGCTCCTGTTCTAACTCTTCCGAAGGGTACAAAAGGTTTTGTTGTATACTGTGATGTGTCTCGAGTGGGACTTGGGTGTGTTTTTATACAGCATGGTAAGGTAGTGGCTTATGAATCTAGGCAGTTGAAGGTGTATGAGCAAAATTACCCTACTCATGACTTGGAGTTAGCGACTGTGGTTTTTGCACTTAAGATCTGGCAGCACTATTTGTATGGGGTACATGTTGATATATTTACTGACCACAAGAGTTTACAGTATGTTTTCTCGCAGAAAGAATTGAATCTCAGGCAGAGGCGGCGGTTGGAGCTTTTAAAAGACTATTACATAAGCCTGTACTATCATTCGAGCAAGGCGAATGTGGTAGACGATGCTCTCAACAGGTTATTTATGGGCAGTCTTTCTCATGTAGGGAAATAAAAGAGGGAGATGGTGAAGGATATTCACCGACTTGCAAATCTAGGAATGCGACTTTTGGATTTTGAGGATGGAGGAGTAGTTGTTCAAGAGATAGCATTGCCTTTATAGAAGTGGGAGATGATTAATATGGACTTCATTACAGGACTTCCGAGATCCCGAAAATAGTACGATTCTATTTGGGTGATTGTAGATAGGTTGACCAAGTCAGCTCACTTTCTACCTGTCAGGACAAATTATTTGGGAGAGGATTATGCCAAGTTGTTCATTGCAGAAATAGTTCATTTGCATGGGTAACTTGTGTCCATCATATCTGACAGAGGTACATAGTTTTCTTCACAGTTTTGGAGATCGTTTCAAAAGGGTTTTGGTACCCAAGTGAATTTGAGCACGACTGTCCACCCTCAGACAGATGGGCAAGCTGAGCGCACCATCCAGACCCTTGAGGATATGTTGAGGGCCTGCATGATTGATTTTAAAGGTAGTTGGGTAGAGAACTTGCCATTGATAGAGTTCGCATATAATAATAGTTTCCATTCCAATATTAAGATGCCACCTTTTGAGGCATTGTATGGGAGAAGATGTAGGTCCCCGATAGGATGGTATGAAGTAGGTGGGATGCATATATTTGGGCCTGATCTTGTTCATCAGGCAATAGAGGATGTGAAAGTCATTAGAAAATGACTTAAGACAGCTCAGAGTCGTCAGAATTCCTACGCCGATGTTAGGAGAAGAGATCTAGAGTTTGAGGTTGGAGACTGGGTATTTCTCAAGGTTTCTCCCATGAAGGGAGACATATGATTCGGGAAGAAAGGTAATCTGAGTCCTCGCTATATAGGACCATATCATATTGTGAGAAGGATAGGTGAAGTTGCGTATGAGTTAGAATTGCTATCTAGTTTGGGTTCGGTTCATCCGGTATTTCATATATCTATGTTGAAGAAGTGTATTGGAGATCATTATTTAGTATTGCCTGTTGAAGAAATCAAAGTGACAGACTCCTTATCCTATGAAGAAGAGCCTGTAGAGATTTTGGATCGCCAAGTTAGAAGATTGAGAAACAAAGAGATAGCCTCAGTTAAAGTGTTGTGGAGAAACCAGAAAATTGAAAAAGCAACTTGGGAATCATAAGTTGACATAAGAGCTAGATACCCAAACCTTTTTGATCCAATGGATGGTACAATCATTGCCTTATTCTTTCTATGCCTTAGTATGCTTGAAATTATACTTGTCTGTATCCCGCATCAACATTCGGGGGCGAATGTTCCCAAGGGGGTGATATTGTACCGCTCCAAAGTTTTTCTTAGCTAAATTTTGCCCCTAAAATATCAAGCATTGGCTTCTATAATGATTTATACTTTTTTTCTGGTGGAATCCCTTAGATTTCAACTTTTCATTTTGTAGATGATTGAATAAGTTTTCCGTCGACATAAGATGCGTCCAAAACGGACACTCGGTGAAGGAATTATGGTTAATTTAAGTCTTAGTCATAAAACACCATCATTCCTATCCTTGGCGCATCACGGAGAGGGTGTAAATGATGATGGTCAATTTCTAGTAGGACTGCACGATGGTGGCGCGTCGCGGAGTGGGCCAAATTCCCATTCGTCAATTTCCAGTTAGCCGCTGTGATAGTGGCGCATCATGGTGGTCCATGAAGTTATATTTTAATACCAGTCTCATTAAGGGTATATTGGGTATTTTCCCACACCCTTTTTAGTCCAAACACGAGATTTCAACCCCAATTGAGCATATTACTCATACATTCACCAAAAATATTCAAGAACACTCTCTAGGGTTTCATATTGATAATCCAAATAAATCAAGATTCAACCATGGGTTTTCAAGACAAATTAAAAATTTGGAATCCCAAGTCGTGGGCATAAAGAAGCATCCTTTAAATTTCTAGATAGAAGTACGTGGGGCTTATCCTAAAAAACTACATGGGCTTAAAACCATTAGAGCATGATTTTTAGATTTTTATGCATGAATTTCAAAGGGGTTTTGGAATTTATGTTCTAAATTACGTACTTCGAATGTTTTAATGTTACTATTGTTTTGACCTTGTGGTCTTATCCCCTAAATTGATTTACATGTATACGTATATGTATGGAATTTGAGATTTAAGATTGTTGAGAGCATAAATTATAAACTCCCTCTCGTGTATTGAATTAAATATTATGGTTTTGTGATTTGAAAGATGTTTTCGCAATATTATAGCATTTGGGAATGATTTGAAATTATTGAGAGGGTGTTTCTTGATATAAATGTGTTCTTGTGTTTAAGAGAAAGAATTGCATGTGAATTGAGAACTTTGACATGACCACCTTGTACTGTACTACTGAAATGCTTGACAAAGATGAGTTCCTTGCATGTGTTTACATGAGGTTTGAGAAAGAGTTTCTTTGAATTGAATTATTGAAATGGTGGTCCCAAAACTTGTGTTTTGAAAATAGAGATTTACAATAGACTAATAATGGCTCAGAGATGTGACTTGCAAGTCAATGGTATGACGATACCATATGTATTTATGCCATAACAGATTATGTTTTTAGAGCATGTTTTTAGAGTATGTTTTCAAAGACTGTATGTTTGATAGAGTTTTAAAAAGGGGCTTAAAGAGGGTTAGGTGGTTACTCGAAGAAGGCGCGAGATCAAGCAACTCTTAGCCTGAAACCGTATTTGCTGATACGGGTAGATTATTATTTTATACTGGCGACATCTGTGTGGCTTAGTAGATTTAGAGACTCCGACCCTTGCGGCACACTTGGTTTGGGGGCTTCGCTGCCGAGTTAATGGCAGTTTACATATAGCCCATGGAATTTTTCAGAGTTATAGGGTATACCACCTAGTGCAGAAGTAACACAAATTTCTCAGAGTTGAGATGATTTTTACAGTGTTTTTAAAATGCCCATGTGAATTCTTACTATATGATATACTTATGAACTAATTTAAATTGCTCTCATATATGTTGAATAATAAATGATTATTTTGGATATGCTCTACGTACCAATACATCTGTATTGACCCCCTCTCTCCTTCCCCTTACCTCTCAAGTTCTGAGACTCAGTCTAGGGGTCCAGATAAGCAGTAGATAATTCAGACAACTGATCAGATTGTGCAGTGGTGAGCCTCTCTATTCCAGAAGGCCTGTCTTTTTAGATTGTCACTTATTTCTGTTTTGGTCTACTGGGGGCCTTGTCCCAGTTTCAGACGGTTGTCAGATTTTTATGTAGTAGATATTTTGCAGACTGAGTCAGATATTATTTAGATGTAGTTGATTTACCATTTTCATACTTGTGTTGAATTCAGAATTGACCATGTTTTCGTAGCAGATTAGTTTCCGCATCTTCTTTTATTATATGAATGTTGTGCATGCTTACCAGATAGAGAAGGGCGTTCCGCACCTTCATATTTTGGGATGTCCATCACAGCCAGGCCCTCGTTCGGGTCGTGACAGCCCATGACATAACCTACTCTCCATCTACCCTTATTTCTAAGATGGCAATAGAAAGTAAGCTATTTTCACAATCGTCCACTATTTCTTTTGCCTTATATAGACCTCTTTCAAGGAAGCTATAGGTTCCCAAATATTCACCCATATCCTTCTTTCAAGGATGATGAAAGATTTCAAGAGTTTGGGGTTTTCACCCAACAAACCCATTTTGGATATTTGGGTTTTCACCCATAAATCCTAACTATTTAAACAAAGAAATAGTGGAATTTATAACCAACAACTAATAATTACACAAACACATCTTCACCCAAACACAATTGCACCTTAGTTCAACATAATCCCAAGACTAGAGAATTTAGCTGCTCATGAAATAGAAGACAAGAAATATACCAAAAAATTCATTCATGGCATCCATAAAAATGGAGGACAAGGAATATCTTCACTTTACACTTCAATTTCACAGACTTCAACTAGAAATTTTAAATACAAAAATGTTTCCCTAAATTCTAGGGTTCACCAATTCTTAAATTTTTCACCAATTCTCAAATTTTTTAATCTCTTTCATCCAAAGATCAATGCCTACAAAAAAAATAAAGAGTTGTGACTTATATAGAAAGTTGAATCATCTACATCAGTTGTGAAACTACTCTGGGCCAAAATTCTGCTATGCCGCGATCGTGTCAGCTTTGTCGTAATCGTAGCTACCGCGACCATGATAGGATCAAAGCGATCGTGGTAACTTATCTAGATCCATCCAGGGTCTTCAGCTGAGCACTTTTCCCCTCCTTTCAATTTCTATTTATCTCAAATCCACACCTTTCTTTTTAATCACCTATGTGTAAGAAAAAATGTGGAAATTAGTGCATTTAATCACAAACATGTCTCATTTACATATTCAAATCATAATAGCATACACAAATATTATGAGCAAATGAGTAGTAAATTCACCACTCATCACCATCCATTAGCATTTAGACCTTTTTCATATACCATTTTTGAACTTCGCATATTTATTATGACCACTGATTTGTTGGGAAATTAAGTCAGTCATCATTTTTATTTCCATATTTGATGATACCTGTAACCACTAAAAACTTGTTAGTTTTAGAAAACTTATTTATTTTCAGTTTCCTGACTATCCTGGCCCTATCCTATCGGTCTTTGGATATTTGGATTTGTTTTACTCCTTTAAACTGACGAAATATATTGAATAACTTATGTTTTTTTGGTTTTTTGTTGAATTCAGGATAACCTACATCCATAGAAAAACTGCTAGTTTTTTGGCAAAACTGATTTGTGTCAACTTCCTTGATCTTCAGCTTCTGTCATTGTTATAATTGGGTTCTTATCTTCTTCAGGTGTTTGTCATCCTTTGAATCCTATATCGACTCCCTAGGTTAGTGGGTGTAAAGAAAAATCATAGCATAAATTAATTTAAAGTAAGTACTTTTGCAAACAATTGAATTTTGAGAAATCATTTTTTAATAGGATTGGGAGGGATCTTTGTCAATTAAGTCATGTCATGTACAAGATTTAATGAACATTTTTGGATCGAGGCATTGACACATATTCCATTCTATCAATAAGATCTGGAGATCTTTTAGTATTATGGCTAATGAGCTTTGGAGATGTGTCTTTGTATTTGAAGGTCTATGAGATTGACTCTAATCTTTTGGTCCAGATTAATCTTTAGTGTCATGTCTTTGAACTCTTTGTACAATATGGTGGAAATTTTAAGGTCTTCCTCACTATTTTTGTCCCAGTTACAAATATTTCCCTCAAAAGTTTCTCTTACTATATCCTTGTTTTATTTTTCAATTGGATTGTAAGAGAATGAACTTTTTATTTTGAATTTTTTGAGATTCCTTCTCAAAAATTCTGCCCCAGTTTCCATTTTCTAGTGTAATATGTCTGAGCAATTGTGGTTCCTACGCATCCCGTTGCTCAGGAATTAGGTCAAACATAGTTACCGCAATATAAAAAGGAATAAAGATATAATTCAAAAGGGGTGACCGAAGATGACAAAAGCAGCTATGTATCCCATCCTTGTGAATCCTGGTCAACACATAGTTCAAGAGAATATAAAAAATTCGTAAGGGGTTGACTAAAGCCAAGACAGGCTGCCTACGTATCCTCTTCTAGGGAATTTAGGTCAAACATAGTTCATACAAAAATATGGGGAATTTTAAGCAATTTCGAGGCATAAAAATTATTACACAATAGAAAAAGCAATTACAAGGAAATAAGTACCCCAAAACACTAGATCAGATATAGTATCTCTTTACTGCAACAAAATTGATTACCTTGAACCACCATTGGTCATCGATCTCAGAAAAAATCAAGGATCCTCAAAATAACACCTTGCAGACTATATAAGGCCCTTGCCAATTTGGAGCGAACTTTCCCTTATATTCCTCTTTATGAGGGACTATGCATTTGAGTACCAATTATCTAACTTCGAATATATGATCTCTTACTATTTTGTTGGAAGATCGAATTATTCATTGGTGATATAATTGTCCATGGCATACAATGCTCATCCTCTTTTCATCGGCCATCATAAGTTTTTCATGGGGGGAGTGGACCCATTCTTCATTACTCAACCCAACTTCTTGGATGATTCTTAAAGATGGTATTTCAACTTCAGTTGGTATTACTACTTCTATTCCATGGACTAATAAATAAGGCATTTCCCCAGTCAAAGTTCTGAGTATCGTGCGATATTCTAGCAAGGCATAAGGAAGCATGTCATGCCATGATCTATGACTATCGACTATCTTTCTTAAGATTTTCTTGATATTTTTGTTGGCGGCTCTACTGCTCCATTTATCTGAGGGTGATATGTTGTTGAATTTTGGTGAGTGATCTTGAACTATTCACATATCTCTTTCATCAAGTGACTATTTAAGTTTTCTCCATTGTCTGTGATGATTGATTCAAGTACCCAAAATCGACAAATCAAGTTGTTCTTGAAAAAATATGTTGCTACCTTCTTGGATACAACTTTGTGTTAAGTAACTTTCACCCACTTGGTAAAATAATCGATAGACACTAAGATGAATCTACATCCATTATAAGCTAGTAGATCAATGGAGCTGACGACATCCATGCCCCAAGCTACAAATGGTCAGGGCAAGCTCATAACATTAATTTCTTGTGGGGGCACCCATATCAAATCCCCGTGTATCCGACACTTATGACATATTTGTAAAAACTTTCTACAATTATTTTCCATGGTCATCTAGAAATATCCAACTATTAGGATTTTCTTGGCTAGAGTTAACCCATTCATATGACGTTTACACATTCAGGCATAGATTTCTGTAAGTAATTTTATAGCTTCAACGGAATCTATAAACCGTAGAAATACAAAATTGGGGTCCTCCTACATAAGTCTTCCCCATTCAAAAGAAATTGTTGGCCATTTAGAAAATTATTTTCTTTTGATTGATGGTTGTACCTTTGGGGTATGCCTCGGATTCTAGATGCCTCTTGATATCAAAGTACCATGACTTTACATACACTTTTGCCTTAACTTGTGCATAATGTGCAGGTTTCTCTTTTAAACTTATTTCCTATGAATTGTTTTAACTTTGATCCGGATGTTGTATTATAGTGTATATAGTGCCTAAAGTATTGCCGAACTCATTTTGTATCCTTGGAATATGCTTGCATTCCACTTCCTTGAATCTTTTGCATAAGTCCTATACTAACTCTATGTATGGGATGATTTTAGATTTCATTACGGCCCATTTGCCTCGAACATAGTGAACCAATAAATCAGTATCTCCAATGACTAACGATTCTCGAACATTCATATCAATAGCCAATCTGAGATCGAGAATGTAAGCCTCTTATTCAGCCATATTATTAGTGCATGGAAAGCACAATTTGACTGTAACCAAATAATGTTGACCAATTTTCAATATTAAGACTGCCTCTATTCCTGAAACTTTAAAATTAACCACCCCATTAAAGAACAATCTCCAACTCAGGTATACTTCAACAATGTCATCTCCTACGAACAATACCTATTCATCTGGGAAATAATTTCGGAGTGGCTCTTATTCTTCATCAACTATATTCTCAGCTAAATGATCCATTATGGCTTGCCCTTTGTTTGTTTTTTGAGTTATGTATATAATGTCGCACTCACATAACAACATTTGCCATTTGGCCATTTTTCTTATAGGCATGGACTTTTGGAACATGTTCTTTAAAGGATCCATTATGCAAATAAGAAACACACTCATATAGAACTTTTTGTTTTAGAATTTAAATTTGGAGAGATGTTAGAATTATGTCTACCTAAGGTCAAGGTTTGTATGGGGTCATGATGGTTTTGTATAAGTCATAATTGTTGATGACATGGTAAGCTAGGTTAAGAGTCCTTGAGTCTAGTTTGTCAACAAGTCCTCAAGGATGTCACTCCTTGACTATTTCTAGTACCTAACGAGTGTTTTAATAAAAGCCACCCAAAACCTCAATTGGGCATCCCTATATATATGTTGATTCCTATGACATAACCTACTCTCCATCTACCCTTATTTCTAAGATGACAAAAAAAAAGTAATCTACATTCACAATTGTCCACTATTGCTTTGGCCCCCTATGTCTCTCTTTCAAAGAAGCTATGGGTTCTCAAAGATTCACCCACATCCCTCTTTCAAGGATGATGAGAGATTTCAAGAGTTTGGGGTTTTCATCCAACAAACCCATTTTGGTTATTTGGGGGTTTCACTCACAAATCCAACTATTTAAACCAAGCAATAGTGGAATCTATAATCAACAACTAAGAATTATACAAGCACATCTTCAACCAAATATAATTGTACCTTAGTTCAATATAATCCCAAGACTAGAGATTTTAGCTACTCATGAAATGAAAGAGAAGTAATATACCAAACAATTCATTCATGGCATCCATAAGAATGGAGGACAAGGAAAATCTTCACTTTACACTTTAATTTCACCAACTTCACCTACAAATTTTAAATACAAGAATGTTTCTCCAAATTCTAGGGTTCACCAATTTTTAAATTTTTTATCTCTTTAATCAAAAGATCAATGCCCCCAAATAAATAAAGATTTGTGCGATATATAGGAAGTGGAATCAGCTACATCAAATTACGAAAGTACCCTGGGTCAAAATTCTGCCATGCCATGATCGCGGCTACCGCAACCGAGATAGGATCAATGCAATCGCGGTGGAGAACCAATCTTTATTGGCCACGATTGCGAAACTCAGACCATGATCGTGGTAACTGAGTTCGATCCATGTATGTTCTTCAACTGGGAACTTTTTCTCTCCTTTAAATCTCTACTTATCTCAAATCCACATCTTTCTATTTTATCACCTGTGTCCATGCAAGAATGTGGAAATAAGTGCATTTAATCACAAACAAGTCTCATTTATGCATTGAAATCATAATTGTGTGCAAAAATATTAAGAGCAAATGAGTGGTAAATTCACCACTCATCAACACCCCCAACTTAGATCTTTGCATGTCTTCAAGCAACACTACCTTTTACCATGATACAATGCACATGCATGCCCAAATTATAGGACCCAATTATCACAATGACTTCAACTTGAGTACTACCACAAATATCTCTTCAAACATGGACAAAACCATTTTCACGACACCCCATAATATAAAATACAATTTTAAAAGATACAAAAGACTCTAAAGAGAAACCATGCAATAATCACTAATACTTTATAAATGACTCACCTTTTACCTCAACTACACTATACTTCTTTTTGTGTCATGTTTTGGGAGATGACAAAATCACCCACCTCAACTTGTTCAGATGCCTCCTCACAAGAAAAAAACTTACACACACCAAGTTATCGAATATTCCACAAGGAATTTAAGTGTGAAACACTCTCTCTCTATCAAGAACTCTCAATGTAACAAGTACCATTCCATAGTCTTTCCCCTATTTTCAATCGTCACTACAATTAAAATACTTGGATGGAAATAATGGAGGGTTTTTTGAGCTTGTAACATAGGTTTGGGGTAGGTTAGGATATTATTTAGGAACAAAATGTATATACCCTCCTTGAACATCTACATAACACTATTCCATCCAATTTTTGGTGATGGGCCACTATTTTTTTTTTACTTTTTACACATGTGCCTACTTTTATTTCCTTGGTCCACCCATTTTCTTTTAATTTCTTTTTCTTCCACACTTTGTGCTTATCTTTTTATTGTTGGATCCTTTCTTTGTCTTATTCATTTGTTCTCAATGCTTAAGACCATAGACACTCACTTACAACTTCGTGGCCTAAAGTTACCTCTTTCAATCATCACCACCCCATAACTTAGGCTTTTAGACTTAAGTTGCAATTTTAAGTCCAAGGAGGGTAGGGTTCAAAAGAGGAAGAAAAATTGAAAGGATCACGACATGCAATATGTTTGCCAAAGAAAGGTCTGAAGGCTAAAAAAGAGTGACTAGGGATAACATCATTGCAAGGGAGGCATTTTTAGGCTAAAGTGGACTTCCAATTGCACAAAGATGGACTAAGAGCATTTCACCAACCATGTTTGGGGCAAGTTCTAGATGGTACAAGTACACATGAGATTTGAAAAAATGAGCTCACCACACATGGCATGCAAATTCACCAAAGAGGCTCAATTTCCCCTCCCTCTAGAGATAAAAATACAGTATCTATCAGTTTTCCCAAGCCAAAACTTTTGGAGTCACAAAAAGAGAAAAAGTCTTGTTACAAGGCCACTCATATCCATGCCCTTTATTTGTGAAAAAATTTGGATGGAGCGGGTGTTTACTTTGAATTTGCACCACGCATAATTTGCTAACTATGGCACTAACCCAAGGCTTTGTCTCACTTTTTGTCTTTCATAGGGGAAAACCATATGGCTACTCAGACTTTTTCATAGGTATAAGTGCGATATCGAATTCAAAATTCCACAGGTACTCAGATTTCCCTTGTATTTATGACCTCGATACCACGGGTACTCAGACTTCTCCTGCATCTATGGGTCAAACTCAATAACGATACTTTTATCTTAAGAATGTCATCACTCAATATATCATAGGTAAAGGTGTGTCCAAACAAACAAAACAAAGGTAGTTTCACACACCCCCAACTTAGGGACCTAAAGTGCCCTTACTGCAGCATATATAAGAAGTACATGAGTTAGAAGGGACTCCCTTTAGGAGAAACTAGAATTCCCCTCGGATGTCGCGATCACGGCAGAATGTCCTGCGATTGCTGACGTCAGATCATAATTGCGGTAACAGAGGCTGAAATCCTCTATTTTTTATCTGTTTTGATTTTGTTGCACTGCTGCCATTTTCTATCTCTATTTTTCCCTTGTTTTTTGGGCATTGGGCTTGTGTTAAAATACCTACAAAATATCTAGACAATAAGAAATGAGTCAAAGATGGGTTGCATCCCACAAGCTCCTAATTTAACATCGTGGTACAACTCTCTATTTTCACTACATAGCATCTTTAAAGAGAATAAACACCACCTTGGACATCACAGGACCTTCCACATTGTAGTGCTTCACCCTTTGGCCATTTAATACAAACTTATTTTTTCATGATCTTCCAATTCAATTGCACCACTAGGGTAAACGTTAGAAATAACAAATGGCCCTGACCATTTCGAACAAAGCTTCCCCACAAAGAGTTTTAAACATGACTTGTAAAAGAGTATATTCTCGCTGATATGGAATTCACGTCTTAATATTCAAGAATCATGCCATTTCTTCATTTTCTCCTTATACAATGTGGAAATCTCATAAGCCTTGAGACAAAAATCTTCAAACTCATGAAGTCTTGTGACCCTCGCTTTGGAGGCTTCTCCATAATTTATGTTTAACCTTTTTAAAGCCCACAAGGCTTTATGTTCGAGCTCGAACATGCCTTTACAAACACTAATTGGTAGGGTGACATGCTAATTGGGGTTTTGTAGGACATTTTATAAGCCCAAAGTGCCTCATCGAGCTGCCTTGCCCAATTGGTTTGGCCTATATTCACCATCTTCTCAAGTATTGCTTTTATTTCTCAATTTGAAACTTCAACTTGGCCACTTATTTGGGGTGATATGGGGTAGAAACTTTGTTTTTAACCCCATACTTCTCAAGAAGAGACCTGAATATTCTATTACAAAAATATGAGCCTCCGACACTAATGATGGGACACGGCGTTCCAAACCTTGTAAAGATGTAATTCTTCAAAAAGAAGATAACACTTTTGCTCTCATTATTTAGAAGTTACATGGCTTCCACCCATTTAGAAACATAATTAACCACCACCAATATGTATTTATTTCCAAATATGCTCACAAACGGGCCTATAAAGTTAATTTCCCACACATCAAAGAGTTCAACTTTGAGGCTTGGTTTGAGAGGCATTTCATGCGTTCTTGAAACACCATATTGAATTTGACATTAGTGACATAATTTTACCTACTCAATAGCATCCTTATGCATGAAGGGCCAATAATACCCACATTGAAGGATTTTGGCGGCTGTTCGGATTCCCTCATGGTGTTCATCGTAAGGTGATGAGTGGCAAGCTTTAAGGATGTCACTCATATCAACATCCATAATACACCTCCTAATCATACCATCCATGCACTCCCAAAATAAAAAGGTTCCTCCCAAAATATCATTTCACATCAAATAAGAACTGCTTTTTTTATTATAGCTAATCCCCTGGCGAAGTACCCTACTTTATACATAGTTGATAATTGGCATACCACGGTACGCTTTTTCCCATAAGAGACAAGACTAACTCACTATGAAAAGCATCATTAATTTCAATTTCTCCATGCCTTTCAGGGTTACCTTCAAGATGTGAGAGATGGTCGGCCAGTTGGTTTTCACACCTCTTTTGATTCTTTACCTCAAAGTTGAATTCATGTAAGGGTAAAATCCATCTAATTAGGTGAGACTTTTCTTCCTTATTTTCCATGAGGTACTTAAGGGTGGCATAATCCATGTGCACCACTACTTTCATGCCTAACAAGTAGGCAAAAAATTTTTCAAAGCATACATAACCTCCAACATTCTTGTTCGGTAACAATGTAGTTGCGTTGAGCATCATTAAATGTCTTGATCGCATCACAGATAGGATGAAAGTGTTTCTCCTTCCATTGAATTAACACCGCACCCAATGAAATCCCACGTGCATCACACATTACTTCAAAAGGGGATGACCAATTCGGGGCTACAATGATGGAGGCCAAAATAAGCAACACCTTAATATGCTCAAAGGATTTTAAGCATGCCTCATCAAATTAGAATTTTTTTCTCCTTCTCAATGAGTTTGCACATTGGAAGAGTTATTTTAGAGAAATACTTGATAAAATCGGGCATGTCTAAGAAAACTTCATAGACCCTTTACGGAAATGGGGGTGGTAACTAGGAAATTAACTCTACCTTTCCTTGATCGACTTGTATGTCTTTCACCAATATTGTGTGGAGCAAGAAAATACCCTTCTTGACCATGAAATGGAATTTTCCCCCAATTTAGGACAAGGTTGGTTTCCATTCATCTCTCAAGCACCTTGCTTAGATGCTCAACACAGGAGTTGAATGAGTTCCCCGCCACAGAGAAATCATCCATAAATACCTCCATTGAGTCTTTGACCATATCTGCAAAGATTGATAACATTCAACATTGAACGGTTGCTGAGGCATTGTATAACCCAAAGGTCATTCGCTTGAATGCGAATGTTCCATATGATCAAGTAAAGATCATATTCTCTTGGTCCACTGAGGTAATGAAAATTTTATTTTACCCCAAATAACTATCTAAGAAGCAATACCATTCTTGCTTTGCCAACATATCCAACATTTGGTCCATAAAAGGCATTAGAAAATGGTCTTTTTCAGTCCATTAGTTCAGCTTCCGGTCGGATAGGGATAAGATCATTCGTTTCATTCTCAACTATCGTAATTCCACCTTTCTTTGGGATACATTGTACCGGACTCACCCAAGTGCTATTTGATATAGGATTGATTACTCTTGTATTAAGATATTTTATGATCTCTTACTTTACCACCTCTCGCATGGGTTGATTTATCCTCTTTTGATGTTTCACACTTCATACATGATCTTTTTCTAGCTTGAATTTTTGGGGATAAATATCGGGGTCTATCCCTATGATGTCAGCAATTGTCCATCTAATGGCTCGAATGAACCTTTTCACCACCAACTTCAAAGCTTCAACTTTAGAGGGCTCAAGGTTACTTGCAATGATGATGGGTGATGTGTCTCTGTCCCCCAAGAAAATATATTCAAGATGGGTTGGCAAAGGCTTTAATTCAATTTTTGGTGGCTCGAGAATGGATGGTTTTATGGGTGGGCTCTCACGGTTTTTAAGATCAAGGTCCAACTTTACCGAGTTTTTGGTATAGGATCCAAGTCTCATTAAATATGAAACCACCTCATCGAATTCTTCCACTTCTTACCTTTTGTAATTCGATAACACTCCTACCAAAGGATTATTCAACAAGCTCACATCAACATGATTTGTCACCTCATCATCAATGACATCAATTATCAAGATGACTTGTAAGTAAATTGGTTGCTTCATGGACTTACATACGTCGAAAGATACCGATCTGTTATTCAACTAAAACTTTATATCACTAGATTTCATATACACCAAGGCCTTCCCGATGGATAAGAATGGCCTTCCGAGAATTATAGTAACTTTAATATCCATTACATAATCTAATATCACAAAATCGGCGGGGAAGATAAACTCATCAACTTTGACTAGAATGTCATGAAGAACTCCAATTGGCTTCTTGATGGAATGGTCAGCCATAAGAAAGTTCAGCATGGTAGGCTGTGGCTTTCCTAATTTGATATTGTGGAATATGGCATATAGCATTAGGCTTACACTTTCTCCAAGGTCACACAATGCTTTCACAAACATGAACAATCCAATGGTGCATGGGATTATAACAGCATTGGGGTCGTTCTTCTTTTTTTCCAATGTGATTGGCATGATTGATCTACAATGATATGTTATTTCTATTGTTACATCTTCCACAAGCCACTTCTTGGATATCAAATTCTTCACAAATTTACCATACCCTGACATATATTGCAAAGCCTCAACTAGAGGAATATTGATGAATAGGGTACTAAATTTATCAAGGAGATTGTTGGAATTTATATTTTCTCCCTTCGATGAGTACACTTTAGGGAAAGAGGGATGAATACTGCTTGATGTCATGGAGACAATTTGGCACTCATTTATCTTTGACTTTCAAACACAATCCCGCTTGGTTTTTGCTCATCATTATTTTACCTCTTTCTCTTTCCCTTTGTTTTCTCATCCACTTCTTTTCCATCGGAGTTCTCAAGCTCCATACTATTTTTGAGACCTTTTCCATAGTAAGTGACCATAGCATTTGTTACCTTTCCACTTGGCATTTTTTATTTTGCTTCTCCATGAGATACACCGATATTTGATTTAACCTTTCCTCTAGTTATTGGATAGTGGTTGAGTAGGACTCAATCGTTTGGTGGATAATGGAGAAATCACTTTGCATTTCTTGCACCATATTTTGGTCCCCTCAATACAAATCAAGATCCAAGACAAAATTTCTTTATTGATGCACTCTTCCTTTTTGCATTATGTCATGCTTTGACTTTCATTGTTCTGACCTTGATTCCTGCCTTGACCTTGAGAGAAAAGGTGGAAACCCTTCATATATTTTGGAAATAGACTCAATTTTTCATCAACTATCTCTTCCTCTGCACTTTCACATGGCTTAGCCTCTATTGCATTTATCACATTTACGCATTCAATTGGGGCTCCCAAATATGATTCATAAGGATCTCAAGGATAGACATTACCTTGATTATGTTTGTATCTTTTTCCTTCTCTTGACCTTTTCCATCTTGGCAGTCAAACGATGAGGAGGGAGCCCCCACGGCCACCTCATTATCCTATATGTCCCATCCACTAGACAAACTTGCTACTTGATCTAACACATTTGATACAACCTCATATAATGATTTATGAGCGATCCACCGGATGCATTGTATACTATTGCTTTGTTGAGTTTGTCTAATTCCCTATAGAAGATTTAGGGAAGCATCTTCTTTTGCATCGCATGGTAAGGACATTTCAAGAGTTTCTCCTTAAATCTTCCCCAAGCTTCATACCACGGTTCTTCATGGAATTGGCGGATATTAATGATTTCATCCTATAATTGGAACATATTTGAAGGTGTGAAGTATTGACTTATGAAGGCCTGTGTAAGACTTATCCATGTGGTGATGGAACCGGTAGGCAAAGATCTTAGCCATAACACCTCCTTTTTCATTAGAGAGAATGGGAAAAGGCATAATCAAATGGACTTTTGGTATATTTTTGTAATATTAAAGAGTGCACAAACTTATACAAAGTTCTTCAAGTGCAAATTCGGGTCATCATGTGCTCATCCCCCAAAAATTCCCTTTAAATTAAGCAATTGAAGCATCACACTTATGACATAAAATACTCCATATCCCTCGATGGGGGGAAAGAAGATTGCACTTTCATTCTCGTCAGTAGCAAGATAATACAAGACATCTTGACTCATGGTTATTTGGGAAAAATATTAATTGCCTAATCAATAATAAAAAACAACAAGGAAATTAAATCAAAATCACCATAGGTATACCCAAAGTAACATTCAACACTACACTAATGAAATCTAGATTTCACTCCCCGATAATGTCGCCATTATGATAATGCTCACCTATACCATCTAAAGTGGTAGAGGACCATAGTTGTTAATAGCTGATGTGTGAGCAGACGCGAACACATTTAAGGCTTTTAACTGAGAATAATTGCAAAGACTTAAGCAACTTTTATCGTTTTTGATTATTTTACTTTGATATTGCAGTAAAAGTCATGATGCAAGGGAAATTTAAGGAAATGGAAGTAAAAGAGCTGAAAACTGATGCAAAAGAACTGGAAGTGTGGATGATGACATTCCTGATAAATCGTCAGCCCTGTGATAAGTTATCAAAAATCACGTCAGGTATTCCAGTGTTAGAAGTATTAAAGTAAAACTATGATGACATTTCTGACATGTCTTCACAACTATGATAAGGCGTCAGAGTTGCCGTCAAGTATAGGCAGAGAATCAAATTTTGAATGAAGAAGTGACGACATTTCTGATATATCGTCACGTATCTGATAAGTCGTTAAGCTTTGTCGTCAGTTAAATTAGAAGATGCCAAGAATGTTGGAGGGCCTGGCGACATTCCTGATAAGTCGTCAGGACCCTGACACGCCATCACAAATGTCGTCACCTATTTCGAAGGATTTTTTGAACATTGTGATTTTATTTCCTTATTTAGGATTAACTATAAAAAACATTGTTTAGGGTTTTTATAGGGGGTTGGTACTTGAGTTTTAAGAGATGTATTTTGATATTTTCTCTCTCGAGTTTCTTAGCTTGAAAAAGCAAATACTTTGAAGAGATTATTATCAGTATTTTGGGATTTTTCCTTTCTGATCTAATCTGCGATTCACTAGTTATTATTCATCTCTATAAGTTTATCTTTCAAATCATGAATTCAATTATGTATTTCGTTCATTACATCATGAGTGGCTAAACTCCATTAACCTGAGTTATGGGATCTTGGGTTAGGTCTTGATAAGGTGCTAAGTATTCAAGATTCAAAAGGTGGTAGGATTTCTTGATAATTCTGAGGTTTTAATTAGCGTCTGTTGGTTGCAAACAGTAGACACACCTTCTTTGATTTTCTTGAGAAAGAAATCAAATATAGTAGGAAGTGAATTATCAACAGGGACTCGAAAATACTTCATTTAATAATCAGCGTTATAACAAGGTTGGTTAACCTGAGGTAAAATCTGGGCAGTAAATAGGAATTCCCTAAGTTCGAGAGGATTAGGGAATTAAATGCTTAAGCAGGTCAAGAGACATTTAAGCATAACATCGATAAAGATAGCTTGTTATTCTACCTACCGTGAGAATCTTGAACCACTTTTAGCATTTGTCATGTACCGGAAGCCCTAGTGAACATAATTCTGGTTTTTTCATAAACTCTTGATTACAAACACTGAAACTAAAGTGACCAACAATTATTTGATGATCATCAAAAACCCCCATTTTATCCTTTCATATCATTTATTTGAATTTAACTTGCAGCTTTAGTTTCTAACTAGTTTAATCGCCACTCACATAGATCCCTGTGGATTCGACCCCGACTCCAAAGTTGGGTAAATATATTGACGATGACCGCCTTACACTAAATTGAAGTGTAAGTTGAGCGTTATCAAAAAATGGCCCCGTTGCGGGGGAGCAATTTGGCGTATTGAGTTGGTTTGAAATTTTAGCCTACTTGCTTGAATTCAAACTTGTAAATATTTGTTTTTAGTTTTCTTTTATTTCTTGTGTTAGGTAGATTTTTATTTTAGTTTACTTGTTACTATGGCATCGTGGAATGAACATGATCTTGGTGGTTGGAAATCTTATCTTGATGATCCATGTCCATATTGTGATGGACCTCACTTTTGGTAAGATTATAGATATGCTCCCTGGAGAGATATGCGTGCACCATCTCCATCCTACCGGGAGTATGATTGTTCGTTATGTGGTGGTCAAGATGGACATTGGAGTGATTACCCGAATTCCCCCTCCCCCCGGTATTCTAACCCAAATTTTAGTTCTTCTTATGATTTTGATAGGTCTTATGGTCAAGAACAGGAAGAATAAAGAACCGAAAAGAGTGTCATTGAAGCTATGCTTCAACTAATGTTGGAGTGTGTAGACACAAATAATGATATCATACGTGATATACATCAAGACATAAGGGAAAATAACGAGGAAACAAGAATGATAGAGGATATGGATATGGAGGTCAAGCATTCAAAGCACTTTTCCACATTATGTGTAGATGATATCTTGTATATGGAATCATTTAACATAATGGACGAGTGTAAAAATAAGAAACAAGAATTCGATGTTGATGATGAGCTTGATGTTAAGCAACCCTCAGTGATTTCCCAACCAACCGAACCATTTATGAATGAAGATGCCAAAGGCGAGGAAATGGTACTAGAGTCAAAACAAGAAATCAAGCACAATCCTTGTGAAGACTCTAGTCCATTTTGGGGTAAAAATACTAATAGGGATGCTACTCCAAAATTGAGAGTTAGTCCTCATTCGAACCACTTTTCAACATTATGCTTGGTGGATGTGATGAAAGTCGAATCACCCAAGCAAATGATGAATTTTGGAAAAGAGGAGAAAAATTCTTACATTTTGGAGTTTGTCCTTCCAAAAGGGTATACTACAACCCCAATCTTGAAGGACAAGAAGCTTAAAGATCGATGTCCATTTAGTGGCTGTTTAAGATTCTCACCGTTGCCAAATGAGCCCACACGAAAGTTCGATGCAAAATTGGGAAAGCAGTTCAACTCTTCGAAGTGGCGTGATAGAACATTCCTCATCATGCCCTCACATTTGCCCAACACACCCCGAAGATGTATTGATCAAAAGTTGGGTCAACATTTCAAATCCTCCAAGTGGAGATATAAATAATTAGCAACAAGGTATCTTGACGAAGTCTGAGTAGTCAAGATAACTGAGTCGTGCCACAACATTAAACCAGGCGATGCTTGGGAGACAACCCAAGGTATTTTGTTATTTGTTTTCGTATTATGTGATTGACATCAGATCTTCGCACTTGTAGTTCCACAGGTATGTCTCTAACTCTCTTGTTTTGGTTGACGCATTGGGGATAATGCATTATTATAAGTTGAGGATGGGACTACTTGTGGGTGTTGATGTCTTCTTGGGGTTTTTGTTGCCGTGCCTTTTTTTTCTGGAGTCTTGTTCCTAGTAGAGCTGGCATGTTTAGGCGTATTGTGTTTATTTGTGATATGTTGTAGTTAATTGGGGGGAAATAAGTATCTAGGACAGTTGACATATTTTTGTTGATTTTTCTTAGAATGATAAATACCTCTCCAATTGTCTATCTGGTAACTGTGTGATGAGCATCTATATGTGACTATTATGAATCTTTTTATGGCATTAGTATTAGGGACATGATAATCACCGCTAACAATTGCATAAACCAAATGGATAGTAGCTTGTGATGTACCTTTGTTCCATGTGTGTGTGAGATGCTACCTAGTTCCCGTTGTGTGTTAAATCCAAAACTTGCCCGGTTGGTCTTGCCTTGGTTGTAGGATAGCGGTTAGGAAAGGATCATAGGCCATTGTTGATATTAGTCCACTTTTATCCTAAATTACCTTCCATGTGTGAATACTATCCCTTGATCCTAATTTTGAACCTGAATGCCTATTCTTTCTATTATACCTATCACCTTCCCATTTGTATCACAATGAACCTATTTTGGCCCTGGTTCTCCTTGGACATTGTGCACTTTGACTGAGGTAAATCGCCTAAGTTGAGGGTGGATACCATAGGGGTGCATGACGTAAAATGATTATGAAGAAAGGTAGAATTAAAGAAAAGAATAAAAAGCTGGGAGCGGTGGAAAAAGAATAAGAAAAGAAAAGTTGTGAAAAAAATGATTGTAAAAAAATACCGCACCCATCCGGAGTATGTGTGATCGAGAAAGGAGATAATTAAGTAAAGGTTGATAAGTGAGACCCCAAAAATAGGGTAGTTCCAAGGAGTCTTAGTAAATTTAAATATCCTTGTGTATCATACCAGCCCCAAGCCTACGTTACCAAGCCAAAGAAAAGACCTATAGTGATCCTAACTTAACTGTCTGAAAACTTAGGCAATGAAAATAAGGGCAAGCATATGGTATTTGACATGCATTGATTGGAATTTCTTTCTGAGGGTGAGTGTCTCTTGACTGTCCCTGCATTTACATGCTTGATTTCATACATGAGTGAGGTGGGACTTCGTTGTTGTAAGGGCACATCGGTTGCATTGCTAGTTGCCTACTTGTTTGGATAATGTAATTTATGCATATGCATAGTTATTGTTGCTAAGTTGATGCCATATCTTGATTCCTTTCAGTGACATTGTTGATCTTCATGGATATACACAGCTGGGTTTAAGGAGATTGAAAATAGAGAGAGTCATGTGTTTTGAACTAAAATTAATGATCAACTGTCATAGGTATCTTATGTGTCTCTTGGTTAAGCATCGTAGTGTTGTGTTTTAGTTGCTTGAGGACAAACAATTATTTTAAGTTGAGGGTACTGATGTGTGAGCAAACGCTAACACATTTAAGGCTTTTAACTAAGAATAATTGTGAAGTCTTAAGCAACTTTTGCCATTTTTGATTATTTTACTTTGATATTGCAGTAAAAGTCATGATGCAAGGGAAATTTAAGGAAATGGAAGCAAAAGAGCTAAAAACTGATGCAAAAGAACTGGAAGTGTGGCTGACGACATTTCTGATAAGTCGTCAGCCCTGTGATAAGTTATCAGAAATCACGTCAGGTGTTGCAATAGGATTAAAGTAAAACTATGAAGACATTTCTGACATGTCGTCACAACTGTGATAAGGCGTCAGAGTTGTCGTCAAGTGTAGGCAGAGAATCAAATTTTGA
Organism: Capsicum pubescens; assembly: GCA_030864215.1. NCBI lineage: Eukaryota > Viridiplantae > Streptophyta > Magnoliopsida > Solanales > Solanaceae > Capsicum > Capsicum pubescens. The sequence goes on from CM061549.1 coordinate 174,947,165, forward strand.
ATGAAGAAGTGATGATATTTTTGATATGTCGTCACGTATCTTATAAGTCATCAAGATTTGTCGTCAGTTAAAGAAGAAGATTCCATGAATGTTGGAGGGCCTGACGACATTCCTAATAAGTCGTCAGGACCCTGACACGCCGTCACAAATGTCGTCACCTATTCTGAAGGATTTCTGAACATTGTGATTTTATTTACTTATTTAGGATTAACTATAAAAAACATTGTTTAGGGTTTTTCTAGGGGGTTGGTACTTGAATTTTAAGAGACGTATTTTGATATTTTCTCCCTAGAGTTTCTTGGCTTGAAAAAGTAAATACTTTGAAGAGATTATTATCAGTATTTTAGGATTTTTCCTTTGTGATCTAATCTGTGATTCACTAGTTATTATTCATCTCTGTAAGTTTATCTTTAAAATCATGAATTCAATTATGTTTTTCGTTCGTTACATCATGAGTGGCTAAACTCTATTAACCTGAGTTATGGGATCTAGGGTTAGGTCTTGATGAGGTGCTAAATATTCAATATTCAAAAGGTGGTAGGATTTCTTGATAATTCTGAGGTTTTAAGTAACGTCTGTTGGTTGCAAATAGTAGACATACCTGCTTTGATTTGCTTGAGAAAGAAATCAAATATAGTAGGAAGTGAATTATCAACAGGGACTCGAAAATACTTCGTTTAATAATCAATGTCGTAATAAGGTTGGTTAACCTGAGGTAAAATCAGGGCAGTAAATAGAAATTCCCTAAGTTCGAGAGGATTAAGGAATTAAACTTTTAAGTAGGTCGAGATACATTTAAGCATAACATCGATAAAGATATCTTGTTATCCTACCCACCGTGAGAATCTTGAACCACTTTTAGAATCTGTCATGTACCGAAAGCCCTAGTGAACATAATTCTGATTATTTCATAAACTCTTGATTACAAACACTGAAACTAAAGTGACCAACAATTATTTGTTGAACATCAAAAAAACCCATTTTATCTTTTTGTATCATTTGTTTGAATTTAACTTGTAGCTTTAGTTTCAAACTAGTTTAATCGCCACTCACATTGTTACCTGTGGATTCGACCCCGAATCCAAAGATGGATAAATATATTGACGATAACCGCCTTGCACTAAATTGAAGTGTAAGTTGAGCGTTATCATACTTTTATTAAGGTTGAATCCATGAGAAGCGAGATTTAGATTTTAAGTCCTACGGGTGTTGAAATAACTAAAATGATACTCGAAGTATACACAATGTAAAACACATAATGTAAAGTGGAGGGGGATTTGGTTTGAAATATAATATTATCAATATCAAGTCAAGCAACACACTAAGATAACACTTTTTGTTTTGAATTCAAATTTGGAGAGATCTTGGGATTATGTCAACCTAAGGGCAAGGTGTACATGGTGTCATAATGGTTTTGTAAAAGTCCTAATATTTGATTACATGGTAGGCTAGGTTAAGAGTCCTTGAGGATATTTTGTCAACAAGGCCTCAAGGATGTGACTCCTTGACTCTTTTGAGTACCAAACGAGTGTATCAATAAAAGTCATCCAAAACCTCAATTGGGCATCCCTATTTCTTGAAAGATGCCTATGACATAACCTACTCTCTATCTACCCTAATTTCTAACATGGAAAAAGAAAGTAAGTTATGTTCATAATTATCCATTGTTTCTTTGGCCCCCTATAGCCCTCTTTTAAGGAAACTATGAGTTCCCAAAGATTCACCCGCATCCCTATTTCAAGGATGATGAGCGCTTTCAAGATTTTGGGGTTTTCACCCAACAAACCCATTATGAGCTAGTGGCTCAATAAAGCTGATGAACTCCATGCCCTAAGCTAAAAATGGCCAGGGCAAGCTCATAACATTAAGTTTATGTGGAGGCACCTATATCAAATCCCCGTGTATCTGATACTTATGACATATTTGCACAAACTTGCTATAGTCACTTTCCATGGTCATCCAAAAATATCCGCCTCTTAGTATCTTCTTGGATAGATTAAACCCATTAATATAAGGTTCACACATTCTATCATAGATGTCTCTAAGTAATTTTGTAGCTTCATCAGAATCTATAAATATTAGAAATCCTAAATTTGGGGTCCTCCTATATAGTACTTCCCCATTTAAAAGAAATTGTTCTCCATTCGGTAGATCATTTTCTTTTGATTGATGGTTGTGCCTTCGGGGTATGCTCCAACTTCTAGATACCTCCTGATATCGAAGTACCATTGCATTATATCCGATTTTGCTTCAACTTGTGCAAAATGTGCAGGTTGCTCCTTTAAACTTAGTTCCTACGAATTGGTGTAACTTTTATTTGGATGTTGAATTATGGTGTATATAGTGGCTAAAGAATTGGCGAAATTATTTTGTATCTTTGGAATATGCTTTCATTCCACTTCCTTAAATCTTCTGCATAACTGTGTACCAATTCTACGTATAGAATGATTTTAGGGTTCGTTACGGCCTATTTTTCTCAAACTTAGTAAAAAAAATAATCAGTATCTCCAATGACTAGCAATTGTTGAACATTCATATCAATATTCAATCTTATACCGAGAATGTACGCCTCGTATTCAGCCATATTGTTGGTGCATGGAAAGCACAGTTTGGTGGTAACCAAATAATGTTGACCAATTTCTAATAGTAAGACTGCCCCAATTCCTGAACCTTTAAAATTAACTTCCCCATCAAAGAAAAATCTCCTACTCATTAATACTTGAGCAATGTGTTCTCCAACGAACATTACCTCTTCATCTAGGATATAATTTTAGAGTGGCTCTTGTTCTTCATCAACTAAATTCTATGCTAAATGATCCATTAGGACTTGCCCTTTGTTTGTTTTTTGAGTTATGCATATAATGTCGCACTCACTCAACAACATTTGCCATTTGGAAAATTTCCTTGTGGGCATGGCCTTTTGGAATATGTACTTTAAAGGATCCATTCTATAAATAAGATACATTGTATATGACATTAGGTAAAGCCTCAACTTCTGTAGGTTAGTGCACAACACGTCCTTTTCAATAGCATGCAACGAGCCTCATGTGGAGTGAACTTCTTACTCAAGTAATAAATTAATCTTTTCTTCTTTCCAGTTTAATCATGTTTCCCTAAGACACATCTAAATGCATTGTCTGAGACAATAAATACAACAACGGAGGGCTTTCTTCTCTTAGAGGAACTAGTACTTGTGGACTAGATAGATATTCTTTGACCTTGTAAAAAACTTTCTAGCATTCTTTGGTCCATTCAGTTGGCGTAACTTTCTTTAACATCTTGAGGATAGGTTCTAAAATAATCATTGACTGGGCTATGTACCTACTAATGTAATTCAATCTTCCCAAGAAACTCATGACTTCCTTATTTGTCTTCAGAGGAGGCAATTCTTAGATCACCTTCATTTTTTAAGGGTCAAGCTCAATTCCCCTTCTACTAACTATGAAACCCAACAAATTCCTAGCTTATACTACAAAAGGGAAATTGGTAGGATTCAACTTCAAATTATACTTTTACAATCGATCAAATAACTTTCCCAAATTGGCCAAGTGGTCCAAACTCTTGCGAGATTTGATGATTACATCATCCCCGTACACTTAAATCACCTTACTTATCATTTAATGAAATATGGTTGTCATGGCTCTCATATACATAGCACCAATATTCTTATGATAGAAAAGCATCACCTTATAGTGATAAACAACCTAAGGTGTGATTAAAGCCATTTTCTCTGCATCTACTTCATCCATCAGTACTTGATGATGCCTAACAAAACAACCTACGAATGACTGTATTTCATGCCTCGCAAAGTTGTCAATAAGAATATGGACATTGGGTAATAGAAAGTTATCTTTAGGACTTGCTTTGTTCAAATATCTATAATCAACACAAATCCTAATCTTTCTATCCATCTTTGGTATTGGAATAATATTGGATAGACATGTTGGATACTTCTTAACTTCAACTACATTGTCTTGGATTTTCTTAGTGACTACCTCCTTGATTCTCAGAATCGAATTTGGCTTAATTTTTGTGACTTTTGCTTCATAGGATTGAACCCTTGATCAATTGGCAACTTATACAACACGATATTTGTACTCAATCCTGATATTTCATCATAGGACCAAGCAAATATATCAATGTATTATTTAAGTAACTTGATGAGTTCTTTTTTCTGTGCTTCTATTAGATGAACACTGATTCAGGTTTCTTTGACTTTACCGCCATCACCCAGATTAATTACCTCAGTCTCCTCTAGGTTGTGCCCTTTCTGATCCTCTAACTCTTTTATTACCCTGTTAACTGGTCTAGGGCCATCGTTTCTTCATTATACTATTTTCATTCATCATTATTTTCTTTGATTTATTTATTTAGCTCTTGACATGACATGAAATTAGCAGGTTTTAAATTATTATTACTGAAATTATAAACAATATAAGTTATATTATAGAGTTCAGATAAAGAAAAAAAAATTGATGGAAATATTTTGCAACAAGAGAGGATTTCATTGAATGCTAGAAAATTATAAACGTTAGCTATGATCCGCACTAGGGCAGGTTTGAGACTTTTAGGAAACATAAAAAGTGAAAATAAGGTAAACAAAACTTAAAGGGTGGGTATCGGTCCTCATTCGGGTTACCACCAATTCTTCAAAAGATAAATTTCTGCCACATCAACCAAGGAGGCATGATTGGAGTAGAAGTCCAATTCGACAGCTTCTCCCCTAGTTCATCCTTCTTGATTTCAGTGTTTTTAGGGAAATCTTTTATAATAGCATCACATTCCTCTACCAAGTTCCCTATTCTATCCTTAAGAAAATTGTTTGTAGGCTTTACATATATAGGAAATGATTAGTAGAGCTGAGGTAACTGATGAGTGGTGAATTTACCACTCATTTACACTCAACATTTGAGCACACTACTATGATTTGAATGTAAAAGTGAGACACATTTGTGTTTAAATGTACTAATTCCCATATTCTACAGGTATACAAGTGCTGAGAAGAAACAAAGTAAACTTGAGCTAAAAAGGATAAAAAAGAAAATTGAAGTGCAAGAGCGGGATAAGCTAAAGCAGGATCAGGATCTGAACCTCAGTTATCATGATCGGGGGCTTCAGCCAACGATCGCGCCCTGTCAAGATAGTCAACCAACTAGGATTGTGATGGACTTACCATGATAGCAGTAAGCGCGATCGCGATTGAGGGAGAGTAGAAAATAGCACAAGGCCAGAAACGTCATTTTGACCAGACGACACCAAATCCTATTTAAGGCTCATAATCCATTCATTCGTGGATCATCCATTAGTCTACAACCCTACCTACTATCCTTAGTTTAGGGCTTTTGTAATTTCTTGTAGTGTGGAGATAAATTTATACTAATCTTAAGCTAAGAAGACATTAGAGTGACTTCTAAATGGAGAATCGACAAATCCCATTGAGGATTCATTGAAACTTAAAAGTGTGGGTTTTATTCTTTTTATTTTTGATGAATCAATATAATGGAGATTTTGGTTTATTTTTGTTTATTATCATTATGAGTAGCTAGTTATTCCTCTTGGTATTATGTTAGAATATGGTGTAATTGTGTGTGGGTTGTGATTCATTTGTGTATATGCTTGTTTGTTGGTGATAGGTTCTTCTATTGCTTGAATAAATTTGTTGGGATTTATGGGTGAAATCCCCAAATACCCAAATGGGTTTGATGGGTGAAAATCCCAAACTCTTGAAAGCTCAAACCATCCCTTAAAGAGGGGTTTGGGTGAACTTTTGGAACCCATATCATCCTTGAAAGAGGAATGTGGAAACTAAGGCAATAGTAGACAATTATTTGCATAGTTGGCTAATTTTCACTATCTTAGACATAAGGGTGATTATAAGGTTAACTATACCTTAGGTATCATCCTAGAAATCGGGATACCCAATTAAGGTGTTGGATGGCTTTAATTGACACACTATTTAGGTACTTGAAAGGGTTAATAGTAAGATCTTTGAGGTTTTGTTGAAGAGATAGCCTCAAGGACTTTAAACCTAGCCTCACACATCAGCAATGATTAGAATTTGCACCGAATTATCACGTACCCATGCATAACTTGCCCCTAGGATAGAGTAATCCCAAGATCCGTGCCTAATTAATTACACTCTATTTGTTCTTAGTATCGAATTAGTCCCTTAGAATCCTAAGAATTACTTTTACATGAGAAAACATTGAAAAACCCCAAACCATCTTGTAATATAGGAACTTAGCAAGCAACTTTAGTTTTAAATTTACTCAATCGCCAATCCTACTATTCCTCGTGGACTCGACCCCGACTCTTAGTTGGTTAAGTATATTGACAACGACCGTCTTGCACTTAAATTAACGTGTAAGTTGAGTGTTATGAGTAACCTCTTTGTTGATTTTAGACCTGTATTATTTGTCTCTCTTTCACCTTCTTAATTTGTCATATAACTTAAACTATATTTGAACATCTTTTATAGGATCATAATAGGCTCAACGATTCTATCCAAACTCTTTCCTAGACTATATATTGGCATAAAAATCCTTCTCAGCATGACAGTGACCAATATTTTGAAGATCGAAGGCATTGTCTTATAGGGAGTTGTGTCTTCATCAACTGTATTCATGATCTCTACCGTATAAAAATCACTCCCTCTCAGGACTTCTTCAATGAAAGGAACATAATAATTAGGGTGACTCAGATGGCTACTTTCACCATGGATGACCACTTCATTATTTTCCCATGTGAATTTCACCAATTGGTGTATTGTTGAAGAAACAACCCTTGCTGCATGAATCCAAGGCCTTCATAAGAGAAGATTTCAACTTATGGAAATATACATCACTTAAAACTCAACTAGGAATTCTAAAAGCCCTATTTAAAGATGCAACTTAACTTCCCCAATGGTGTTTCTCTCGCTCCATCGAAATCTCTTATATTGACTGTGTTCTTATGGATTTTCCCTATATCATAGCTTGACTGGGTTAAGATAGAAAAGGGGCAGATATTCAGACTAGATCCATCATCGATTAATACCCTGTTAATGGTATTATCCTGGTATTTGATAGTGATATGTAATGCCTTGTTATGCATTATTCCTTCGAAGGGTAACTCGTCTCCACTAAAGCTAATGCGATGGACTCCCACCACTCTACTTATCATGGCCACCAAATTTTGATACTTGTGCATATGGGTATATAGGCTTTTATAAGGACTTTCAACAAGGTTCGTCTATGATATTAAGAACTCATAAGAAATGTCCAAATACAAATTTAAGCAATGGTCTTCTCCAGATGTTTCACAAAAGAGTATTCGTTCAACTGCATTCTTCTCCAAAATTCTTCAGCTTATCCTTCTGTGATTGGCCTTTTTTTAGAACTCTTCTTATATGAACCATTAGCAATATCTTCTGGAGTGTAGCATCATTCTGATCTAGTCATTCTTTTTGTGGAAACATCTTCCACCATAAATCCTTCTCTTGCGGATAGGAAGGAAAAGGCTTGATGAGGTGCATTGAATGCAATAAATTTAGGATTCTTGATTACACTTAAGGTTGCCACTACCTTTTTATATTTCTTCCACTTTATCCATTTCTTTAGGGTTGACCTGCACTATATACTTGCTCACTACCCATTCATCAACTGCTTCTATCATACTGATGGCTGCCCTTCACGGTTTGAAAGTGGGTTGGTGGTAACATTCGGTGGCACTATTTGAAGCCAAATCACCTTGTGATCAATCAAATATTGAATATTATTCTTCAAATTAATACATTCCTCAGTCGTATGTCTAATACACTATGAATGATATACACAGTGCTGAGACATGGAAGAATGGACAATTGGTATTGGCGGGTTTTGGTCGGATAGATTGTATGAGACCTGCTGCCTTTAAACTTTTAAACAATTGAGTTCTAGTTTCAGCCAAAGCAGTGAAACTCCCAGTCCCCAAGTTTCAAATTCCAATTTCTCTACCAATCAACCAAATTACCCATCTCCATTGTTAAATTATCAACCCACTTACCAAGCTCAACTTTAAAATTTCCAAGCCTACAATGGAGCTGGGTAATTCTGTTGATTGGTAGAGAAATTTGACTTTAAAACTTGGAGACTGGCTTGGTTATAAAATTAGGTTGAGGATTTTATGGATTTGGGTATATAGACGATGATGGTATTTTTCGAGAATTGGACCCTAAAGATTTCTCGATTTTGGGTTTGGACTAGAGGATACGTAAGACATATCTTCCTTTTTTTAGGGACTCCTAAAAATCCTAGCTGTGCAGAGGTTTTTCTGATTTTTCTTGTCCTGATTCCTTCCTCAACTATTTCACTGATCTTGACCAAATCATTGAAGGTATCATAAACCACAGATATCATTTTAACATAAAAAACCCCTTCCAGAGCTTGGGTAAACACAACTACTATTTCTTTTTCTATTATTGGAGGTCATACTTTTGTTTCCTCTTTTCGCCAAGAATAAGCATATTCACGAAAGAATCTGTTAGAATTTTTCTTGATGCAGTTCACAGAATATCGATTAGGAACCATCTCTACATTGAAGGCAAATTTATAAAAAATCCCTGGATAAATCACTCTATTCAGGACATATTTTAAACTTTTGCAAAGCAAACCATTCTAACTCCTGTCCACTTAGGCTTTAATTGAAAAGCCTAATTATCAATACTTCATTTCTACCAGCGCCTACCATTTTTTCCAATATTCTCTCAAGTGGGCAGTAGGATTTCAAGTACCATTGAATTTTTTAAACTTAGGAACATTAAATCCTTCAATAAATTTCAAATCAGGGTAGATGTAAAGGTCATCAAAGCTAAACACCATTGTATTGGGCAAACTATGTGTTTTCTTCATCTTGGTGATCACTTCCTTTATCAATAGTAGCTCCATAGCATATTTACCTTTAGTGACATTACATTTCTTTTCCATCTCCTCACAGTGGTTAATTTATGGGTTTTGAGGGAATGTATGGTAAGATACAGGTATTATGGTGGCATGAAGGGTAGCGAGAGGCATATTTTGAGTTAGCAAAGGATTCTAGGCATTATAAGTGGATTTTTGGTATATGGGGACTAGATTTTGGGGAGAATTGACACTAGGATTAAGAGTGGGATGAGTGTTTTAGGTAGTGAAGGTGTTTGGGGAGAAATTTTAGTAATTTGGGGTGAAGTTTTGAGGATGAGAAGAATTTGAATTGTTTTTGTGGTTGGTATTGTAGGTGGGAGGAGTATGGGTTTGGCATTATGGATTGATGGGGTTGAAAGGAGGTCTAGGCTTAGATAATAGAGTATTTTATTTGGTTGATTTTCATAGTTAGGAGAGCTAAGAGGAGGGAATTGGAGTGGAAGCACATGGTTATCCAAGACGGGCGTGTTAGCGGCAATGGACAAATTAGCCATATCTTTTGCTCATTGTACTTCTTCTTAAAGATCTTTTCATTCTCCTAGTTAGTTTGGTGATTGTATCACCTTCTGTCATTATCACACCATCCCTAACAGTAATTTTTGTGAAAGCATTTTCATCGCTACTACCAATCATTTTTTTCCTATTTATTAACTAAGCAATGGTCAAGAGAGAAATTTTTATTTGTCTTAGATCTAGTGAAGTATTGATGTTCAACCATCTTTTTGTCAACACGGATCAATTTCTACTTACTTGATTACCTTATATAGTAAAAAAAACTCCAAAGGAAAATATAGTAGATCCTGTTAGTAGAAAATAATGCAAGATATCCGACATAATGTAAACACCTAAAGTTGCTTTCATCTTAGGTAAATTGATCCATGAGCGGGTATTGACTCGAAAGGAATTAATGGGCAGGACTTTGTCTGCTCATTTTACATAAGTGGATCTTTTAACAGAATGTTTTTCAAGTCTAAATATTTGGGCGTCTCCATCAACTTACTTTGGATTCATGTGACTTTTCTCGATAAAAATGGGAGATAACAATTTAGGGATAGAGGTCGGGCGTAAAGGCTCCCTACGTATCTCACAAAGTAGAAGTCAGTCCATATGTCGTTCAAATAGGCAAGGATAAAACTTTATTTAATTGCATTCTCATTAGATTTCATTACATCATGAAAGGAAAATGACAACAAAAGGACAACACTAATGACTAGATGCTAGATAGGTACAGGCATTCCCACTTCATTTTGCTTCTTCCATACCTTGATCTTCTACGAGTGTAATGGTGGAAATTTCAAGTCAACCCTTCCCTTGTATTCTACGGTGAGGCGTGTTCCATTCTTTATTTACTATAACCTTTAGTAGGGTCTTCAGTTGTATGCCCAGAACTCTTATTTTCTTGCACGATCAATTATTTTACCTTAGAAATTTCCTTGACAGTTTGATTGATCTTCCTAACCACTTTTTCGGTCTCTGCCTTTATTACCTCCTCCAATTGGATTAACTTTACTATCCTTCTTTTCATTTGAGCGGCTCTTGAATCAATGACCAATTTTCTTGAAAGAATAGGAACTCATTTAAAAAGAAAGCTAAAGAAGAATGGTTGAGGACTTTTCTGGGAAACTCATAGACATAGAATGCCTTACACGGACTTTGGAAAGTAGGTGTATATTTTTGCTTAAAGGGTTTCAAAACTTTGTTGAAGAGTAGATCCATTGACCCTTGATTCAAATGACACACATAAGAACATAGAGCATTCATGACAGTGACCAAGCGCACACGCAAGTATACGTGGTCTACCAAGTAATATAGTGGCCTTCTAGAAAGACGAATATCGATCCCACAGGGACTTGTGGCATCAACTATCCAATACTAGTTTAACAATTGAGATCAAGTAAACAAAAAGAGTGTTGAATAATTATAAACTAAAAATAAAATAAATAAAAGCCTTGGGACAATCAAATAGATTAAAGCCCAGGGTTAAAGCACTCCAAACAATCATACTATGTTATTGAACTTCATTCATTAATTCGCTTAGTTAATTCGCTTATCTTGGTTGTTGATTTGTAGGGTTAATTGCATGATTACGGTCTCCCGACCTCTACCCATTACCTAATTTGGACATTACAACTACATCGTTGAGCGGGATGCAATAATCAAATTAAGTGAAGTAAAGTTATCATCCTACGTATGAATCAAGTCATCTAAGTACATCCCTGTCCTAGACGCTAAATTAATTCTTTATTTTATAAGAGAATAAAAGCCCAAACTTTGTTTATTCCCAGTTCCATCTCCCTATTCCCTCTCCTAAGATCAAAAGGTTGAGAATATATGTAGTTTACAGGTGATCAATCCATAAAATAATTAAAACAAGAATAAACACACAACCAATAATGATAAGTAAAATTAATTGAATTTAATCCAAAACTATAGTACTCATGTTCTTGACTATAACCTCAAAAAGAGAGCGTTTAGCCGATAATATTCATAATCAAGATCCAAATAATTGAATACATGATATGAATAATTAAAAAACTAACGAAAATAATAAAAACCTAAAAAATACGTGTAGCAGCCTCCGTTTTTCTCTAAAATATGTCCTAGGTGTCAAAGAATTCTCCTAGGTGTTTCCACCAAAATTAATCCCCAAAGTTGTACACCGCTTCAACCGTTTCGTCCCATAATGCCTTTTGCCTAACAAGGATTATATATATATATATATATATATATATATATAATATGTTAATTCTAATCCTTGTAGGATTAAGGATATATGACGTGATCCAATAATTTCCCACATTCCAAGCCTAATCACGTGGGCAGCATATGTGCCAAATTCATGTATATGTGGGAATTGTCCAAGAGCGGTGGAATAGATCATGCTTTTGCGCCCTTTGCTGAATCGCGATATAGCACATGACACGGGATATTCGCCTGCACACACTGAAAATTACACTCTCAATATTTTCTAAGGCACAACAGCACACTATGGAGCCTGCGACACGGGCAAATTGTGCGCGCACACTGAAAATTGCGTCTAAATATTTGTTTAAATGTTTTAATATTATTTCTTCCATCCAAACTTTTGGTGTTATTTTTTCTTTAATTTCCATCTTGTTCAATATCCGTTTTTAACCATAATTAACTCAACAAGCATCCTACAACATCAAACGCCATGAATTAGAGTTCAACATAACAACATGTCAAAGACAACACGCTAGAAACTTAAGCAAATTACTAGCCTTGAACACTTTACGCTTAAACTTATTGTTGACTCTTGGATCATTCTCATTGAACGTTGCACACGTTAACAAGTTGTTCCACTTATAAGTACACATTTAAACCATGCGGAACTCATTTAACACACTAGAATCCACCGAAACCAATTAGACACACATCTAGATCAAGCTAGTAAAACTAGTTTTCTGGATTGAACTCTAAATGACTCAATTAAGCACAAACTTGTTTTGAAAAAACTTTGAACCATTGTAATCATGCACTTGGACACTCATATGCTCATTTATATCAATATGAACATATTAAGCACACGAATTGCTCTCAAAACAAGGCTAAATAGACTAGAATAATGACACTACAATGCATAAATACACCCAACATCACCACCCCATACTTAAAGACTTGTTCGTCATCAAACAATTCTTAATTATAAGAATCATGAGCTGAAGAGACTCCACACTTCTACTACATGTAATAAACTCAAGCTAGTACTACAATGACTACATGAAATGCAAGTTTACAACACTAAGCATGTTATACACAATTGAAAGCTCAAGAATCCTAATCCAAAACATCCTAGCCTCTAAAATTTACTCAATACATGACAAATTCATGCATATTGTTCAATATAAGACATCATACAGATCACCCACATTCATCAAACATGTGCCCTCACAACAAGAGGGTTACCTATAAATACTCAAAATAATGCAATTATCATAATGGGTATACAAATCAAGTTACGCTCACTCTCACAAAGAAATCACAAACTGAACATAATGAACCATAGGCTTGCCCTTAGTGTCATACTCCACTAATATTAGAATGTGAAATTTTTTATCAAATAAGTCTTTTTCGGGTTGTAATGTAGGCTAAAGGACGGGTAGGAACTATTTTGGCCAAGAATAGTGACTATCTTTCCTAAGCGCTTTAATACATCACAATTTTTCACATAAAATCACCTTTCAACAACCTATTCACACCTTTTCCATCTACCCATATCTTTTTGTTTTGCCCCATCTCTTTTAAGCATTTTTACAAACACATGGTGGGCGTATTGTCTATTTCTTCAAGATTCAATTTTTTTCTTGTTCACAACCATGGAAATATTTTTAACACCATTTACATCACTCTCAACCACAACACATCAAATATAAACACCAATAACTATTACCTTGGAGCATCAATTTCACCTTTTTCTTCTTTAATTTCTCAAACTCCTTACTAGATATATTTTTCACTAAAGCACTTAGGAACTTTTTGAATCCAATTATGGTCTATCAAAGAAGGGGATTAGGCTACATATGAGGCTACCAAAGAAAATAAGTTGTAGACTCAATGGGGTTTAACTAGGATTATGCACAAGGGGACGTCAAGAAAAAAGTATAAAACAAGGCTATCAAAGAAACACCTAAATCATCTTCTAAATCCACTCTTTATTTCGCTTTATACACACACCGGGCAAGTTCTAGACATCACGTGCAACATGAAATATACAAAAATTCTCACACACATGGAACATGCTCAACTCACATAGGATCATCATAGACTCTTAACCAAACAATAGCATGAATTTAAAATTAAGCCAACAAGTACAAGAGTCACAAATATGAGCCTAAGTGTTTCAAAAATAGCAATTCCCTCAATCAATGTTCTTTTACAAAACAAAACACTTGCACCATGCAATTAAAAATAGAACCAACAAGAATATCTTACAAAAAAAAATTAAATTGAGCCAAAAATTGAGAATTTTCCCACCCCACACTCAAAAATCTACTTTGTCCCCTTAGTGAATTTAAAAGTAACATATAGAAATACTCCCTAAGGCCTCTAAGCCTAGCTAGATGCATCTTTAAATATCAAGAAGGTCTGGGGGACCCCACACTTGATTTTTGCCATGCTCCTTAGCTCAGGCTTCCTGTACTCAGACTTCCCATCAACCTGTGACTCAACAAAAACAAAAACTACGTGAAGTAAAAACGAAAAAAAATCTAAAAGTAAAACATACCTTGCTTGGGTTGTCTCCCAAGAAGCGCCTAATTTAGTGTCGCGGCACGACCAAATTAACTTTTTCCTCCATCTTGAGGATATGAATTTCACCTCCAACCTAGCATCCATCTTTTTGCCTCGCTCATAGGGTGGTGGTACAAAGATTAAGGAATCGAGTAATGGATGATACATGGTAAATCACTCAGCCTTAAAGTGAGGTGTGTTTTTATGTTGCTTGTCTTGTGCAAAATTAAGACTAGGATTCTTGTTTCTCATCTTCAGACTCATCCATTATTTTAAATGATTCCACAGACAAGACATCATCTAAACATAATGTATAAAAGTGCTTTGAGTGAGGACCAACTAATACCACTTCAAAATCTACACAATCTACTACACACTCACGTTTGTTCACCTTCTCAATTTTAGTCTCAAAAGAAAGATGACAGTTGAGTGTTGCGATTCTTGTGTTTTCTCAAGAAATTGGCTAGTATCCTCCTCATATTTTTATACTCTTAGCATCTGTGGACATGTTTGTGGTGGTAATTCCTTAACCTTCTTAGTTGTCTTTTGAGCATCACCCTCAAATATGACAGAATCAAGTTTAAAACCACACATATCTACAGAGTGATATATACTATAACAAACCACCCACCAACTTGTGGGTTGCTCCATAGGTTGAAAACAAGCAGATCCTCTCTAAAAGCTCGAATTAAAATCTGGACAAAAAGCCTCATGGTGGGGTCCTCTACAATAATGACAAGAATCATCATCCCTCGAAAACCATCTATCCAAGGCTGACATCTCAAGAAGTGTGATAAAAAACCAATAAAGGAAACTAAAAAAAACTAAACAAACTAAACTATGTAAATCTTAATATGGAAAAACTAAAATAAAATAGTTGCCTATTTTCAAGTCCCCGGCAACAGCGTCAAAAACTTGACAGCGCCCACGAGTACACTCAAATGTACGTGGTCTACCAAGTAATATAGTGGCCTTCAAGAAAGCCGAATATCGATCCCACAGGGACTTGTGTCGACAACTATCCAATTCTAGTTTTACCATTGAGATCAAGAAGTCAAAAAGATTGTTGAATAATTGTAAACTAAAAATAAAATAAACAGTGCATAAAAATAAAAGTCATGGGACATTCAAATTGATTAAAGCCAAGAGTTAAAGCAATCCGAACAATCATACTATGTTATTGAACTTTGTTCGTTAATTCGCTTATCTTGGTTATTGATTCATAAGGTTAATTGAATGATTACGGTCTCCCGACCTCTAATCATTTACTTAATTTGGAAATTACAACTACATCGTTGAGCGGGAATGTAATAATCCAATTAAGTGAATTAAAGTTATCATCCTACGTAAGAATTAAGTAAGGCATCTAAGTACTTCCCTGTCCTAGATGCTAAGTTAAATTCTCTATTCTATAAAAGAATAAAAACCCGAACTTTGTTTATTCCCAGTTCTCTCTCCCTATTCCCTCTCTCGAGATCAAAATATTGAAAATATATGTATTTTTTGGGTGATTAATTCATAAAATAATTAAAAAAAAGAATAAACACACAACCAATAATGATAAGCAAAATGAAATGAATTTAATCCAAAACTGTAGTACTCATGTTCTTGGCTTTAACCCCAAACAGAGGATTTTTAGCCGATAATATTCATAATCACGATCCAAATTATTGAATACATAATATGAATAATTAAAAAATTAAAAAAAAAAATAAAAACCTAAAAAATACATGTAGCAGCCTCCGTTTTTCTCCAAAATATGTCCGAGGTGTCCAAGAATATTCCCAGGTGTTTCCACCAAAATTAATCCCCAAAGTTGTCCACCGCTTCTACCGTTTCGTCCCATAATGCCTTTTGCCTAACGAGGATTATATATATATATATATATATATATATATATATATATATATATTTATATATATATATATATTAATCCTAATCCTTGTAGGATTAAGGATATATGACGTGATCCAATAATTTCCCACATTCCAAGCCTAATCATGTGGGCAGCATATATGCCAAATTCATGTATATGGGAATTGTCCAAGAGTGGTTGAATAAATCATGCTTTCGCGCCCTTTGATTCATCACAATATAGCACGCGATGCGGGCTATTTTCCTGCACAACCTGGAAATTACAATCTCAATGTTTTCTAAGGCACAGCAGCGTGGAGCCTGCGATGCGGGCAAATTACGGGCACACACTGGAAATTGCGTTCAAATATCTGGTTAAGTGTTTTAACGTCGTTTCTTCCATCCAATCCTTTGGTGTTATTTTTCCTTTAATTTTCAGCTCATTCAACATCCGTTTTTTACCATAATTAACTCAACAAGCATCCTACAATATCAAACACCTTGGATTAGTGTTCAACATAACATGTCAAAGACAACATGCTAGAAACTTAAGCAAATAACTAGTCTCGAAGCATCCTACAATATCAAACACCATGGATTAGTGTTCAACATAACATGTCAAAGACAACATGCTAGTTCTCGAAGCATCCTATAATATCAAACACCATGGATTAGTGTTCAACATAACATGTCAAAGACAACATGCTAGAAACTTAAGCAAATAACTAGTCTCGAACATATTACGATTAAAATTATTGTTGATTCTTGGCTCATTCTCATAGAACCTTGCACACGTTAACAAGTTGTTCCACATATAAGTACACATTTAAACCATGCAAAACTCATTAACACGCTAGAATTATCGAAACCAACTAGACACACAACTAGCTCAAGCTAGTAAAACTAGTTTTCCGGATTGAACTCTAAATGACTCAATTAAGCACAAACTTGTTCGGAAAACACTTTGAACCATTGTAATCACGCACTTGGACACTCATATGCTCATTCATTTATATCAATGTGAACACATTGAGCACACGAATTGCTCTCAAAACAAGGCTAAATAGACTAGAATAATGACACTAGAATGCATAAGTACACCCAACATCAATTCATATCACATAAATAATTAGCACACAACAATGTGATAATAATCACGTGTCTTAATTGAGTGACCCTTTTGAGTCAAGAGTTGGCCTAGCGAATTGAAGGATGTATAGATATTTTAAAACATTCCATTGCCCTTAAAAAATTTCATTGTTAATAAAGATAGAACATGAAGTCCTTACGAAAGATACTGACTAGGGTACACTTTAAGGAAAAGGGAAAATACAAAACTTTAATACCCCGCAGGGAAGACATCTAAATAAAATTCATGCATAGTGACAATGGTTTGCAAATATTATATATATCCTTCAATATTAAACACATAAACGTTATTGTCTGTAATTGACTCGTGTCCAATAGAGATATGATAGGTTTTCTAATGGGCCCAATAGCCCCTCAGATATTGGATCGTCCTAGGCTCATGCCCAAAAAGAGGATTTTGATTTTGCTCTATCCTAGATTTCTAGAGTGGGCTTTGATGAGGTTCTTAAGTGGACAACTTGTATTTGGAAATACAAACAACCACCGGACGTCTAACATACCAATAACTTATCGTATTCCCAATACTTCATTGGAATTGATAAATAGGGGTCACGCTGACCGCAAAATTCCAATAAATTTAAATATTCAAATGGAGAAGTATGCTATGAAATACAACAGTTGAAATTTTGTGAAAATTTAAACACATAAGCAAACAAATAGTTTAAACATTACAAGCCCGAATAGTTAGCCAAAGAAGTTAGTTTAAATATTTGTTTAGAACCTAGTTAAATCTCCAGCAGAGTCGTCATTTCTGTTTTATCCTTTTTCAGATTTAATTTAAAAGAAAATGGTTTTGACCTTTTCAAACTATTTCAAAAAAATCAAGAAAATTTTGAGATAATTTTTTGAGAAATTTATAGAGTCGCCACATCATTTTAAAAAAAAAAACTTAAGAAAATTCTAAAGGTTCAAAAATAAAAATAAACTTTTAAAATTAGAGATAATGGGTAAGGGTTCAATTAATACTCTAAGCAGATTTTTAATGAACTTAGGAGCATCCATTTATGAATGGTTTACCAAAAAATAATTTTTTTTGACTAACCTAAAAATGACTAGTTTTGTAAAATATTAAAATTATAAATTAAAATGACATTTACTTGTTCAAATGAGGAGTATTCTACTTGAATTAAATAAAACTGCAATTTTTTATTTTTTTTTAAGAGGAAAATGATTTTTTGCTTTCATGGAAACAAAAGAAGATTATATATTTATTTTCTTATTATTATTTTATTTATTATAGAAAAGTCAATTTTATTATAAATAACACCATTGAAAAAAATGTTAAGAGTGTATCAAATTAGTAGTATCTTATCAATTATGAAAAATTAGAATTTACCAGAAATATTAGTTTCTTGAGTTTGAAGAAAACTATTTTAATCCAAATAGACTATTAGTTACATGAACAAAACAAATGTTATTTTTGAATAATACTTAATTTTCTAAAGATTTGTTTAAGGAGAAAAAACAAAGGAGACAATTTAATTCATTATTAGATAAGATAAATTACGTGAAAAAAAACTCTAGATTGAGTAAAAAAAATCATAATAAAATAAAATTACACCATCTTAAGGGATTTATCTAGATTAATTGATTAAAGTTTTAGTTAATACAAATAAATAAAGATAAATTATTATGGAAAAATTTCAGAAATAGCAACTATAGAGCCTTAATTGTAACTTTTATAGCAACAGTTTCATAATTACGAAAAATAGCAAATTGTATTTTGTATTTAAGTAAACTGTTGCTATACAAATACATATACAACAAGATTTACTGTCTTTGTTTTACTCAAATTAGTTGAGTTAAATAAGGAATAATTATCCCATCTAATTAAATTCCCATAAATTACTCTTATTAAATTAGTAGATTCCTTTTTTTCAAATCAAACTCAAATATGAAGATTATTATTTCCATGATCTTCAAAATTTAAAAATATCATTCTCTTATATCTCTAACAATTTTTTCTTGTTAGTTTTTTCAATTTTTTTTATCTTTTTTTATTTTAATTTCTTTTTCTTTTTCATTTTTTCCTTTCCACTTTATTTTCTCTCTTCTACTTCTCTTCTTTTATTATTTCCTTTTTCATTTTTTTATTTATTTTTTTCTTTTTTTGTTTTATTTTTTCCTTTTCTCATTTTTTTTCGTTTTCTTCTTCTTCTTTTTTTTTTTTAATTTTTATTTTTGCTTTTGTTTTTACACTTCTATTTCTAGTTTATATTTCTCTTTCTTTTTTTTTCTTTTTCACTTCTTTTTTTTGAATTTTTTTTTTTTTTTTTCTTTTTTTCTCTTACTCTTCTCTCTCTATTTTTTATTTTTAAAAGACAAATATCTATATCATATATACATATTAAAAAAATATACAAAAAAATAGACATACAAATCTGCATATGTATTTACGGTAAAAAACATAAATATACATCTGCATATGTATTTACAGAAATATATATCTGACTCACATGTATGTATAAATATATAGGACACAAAATATCTATAAAAAAAATGACAATTATATACATATACATATAGGTAATAAAAAAATACATGATACATATCTTAAACAGTAAAAGAAAACAAATAAGTATATACCTAATCCATATGTATATTCTTATTTTATATGAGTCATCTTTGTATTTCGCAAATACATATGAAGATAAATAGTATAGTTATGTTTGTTACTATTTAATATGAATATGATATGTATTTCCTAAATACATATGTATGTTGTGTACTGTAAATATATATTCAGATCTGTATGGCTATGTTTTTATATGCTTTTTGAATATGTGTATGTGATGTTCATAATTTTCTTTTCAAAATAAAAGTTAGATATAGAAGAGTAAGAAAACGAAAAAAAAAGAAGTGAAAAAGAAAAAAGAAAGAAAGAGAAACAGAAGTGTAAAAATAAATTAAATAAATAAATAAAATAAAATAGAAAAAAGAAGAAGAAAATGAAAATAGAAAAAGAAAAAAAGATATGCGAAAGGAAAAAAAATGAAAAAGGAAAAAAAAAAGAGAAATAGAAGAGAGAAAATAAAGTGGAAAGAAAAAAATGAAAAAGAAAAAGAAAAAGAAATCGAAATAAAAAAATAAAATGATAAAAAAATGGAAAAAAACTAACAAGTAAAAAAGGTAGAGATATAAGAGAGTGAAAGACAGTAATGATGTTTTATTTTGACATCTTGAAGATCATGGAGATAATTATCTTCAAATATGAAAAGGGAAAAAAATGAAAAAAAGAAAAAAGCAAAAAAGAAAAAAGAAAAAAAAAGAGAAATAGAAGAGAGAAAATAAAGTGGAAATAAAAAATGATAAAAAAAATAAGATGAAAAAAGGGGTAAAAGATATGACTATATTTGGGGGAGTTGAAAATTGAAATAGTGGAGTGAAAATAGGAAAATGCAAAGTAGTGAGTGTAAAACATGCACTTGCCTAGTTAATGAGTAAAATAATGCTACTCTTGCTATAAACTGTAATTTTACAAAAGTGTTGTTATTTATTGTAATTATAGTCTTAAATATGCTACTTTCTATAATTTTTTCAATTATAAACTACAAGGAATGAAAGACAAGAACTGAAGTTGGGTCCCTTCCTTGGCCCATCAATAAGCTGCCCAAAATTTGGGCTTCCAATTTTATGGACTTTGGGTCCACTTTCCTGCATGTATATCGTTTGTAAATCACAGCTCTTTTTCCTGCATTTTTCTGTATATCCAATGTATATATGGCTGTATATAAGTAATGTATACACAATTTTAATCCTCCAACACTATAATCAACTTCCTTTTCCACTTCTCCTTTTTAGGGACCTGCATATTTGTGTATATCTGTTGTATTCAAGAACTGTATCAACCTGTTTGGGGCTTTAGCGTGAAGCTAGACTCGATAGCTCGGGCCTACTAAGCTCATCTCGGAAGATGCAAGGGATACAGTCCATTCAGACTCAGGAATATTGAATTTCATACATTAAAAAGAGAGGAGAATTAGACGATAATGACTTACGACTTGATATCAAATAAATTCTTCCAACATAGGCATGGTCATTCCCATACACTAGTGCGTCAACTGAGGAGAATATATGATTAGTTTCTTTCTAACAAATTCATCTTCCACTCACATGCATACAAAAGACAAAAAATACAAATAAAATATAATACCCACTTATGTGATAATAAACAAGGACCTAATTTTGTTATTCACAAAGTCTAAATAGTGGTTATTATTCTTGTTTAGTTTTTTCTTATCACACAACATTAACAAAAGAATTCATAAAAAATATGCTTTGTCATTGCTTGAACAGTAGACTTATCATATGAGAATTCAGATCATCCCACTCTCAAAAGAAAACATGTTCAAAGAGAAACATAGATATTCTGGAAAATGACAAGTTGATAAGATCTATTCGTTTCTAAGAATTGTTGTAGATTAAACATTCATAAACTAACATCTAAGGCACAATCACCATGTATTCTCATCATTAATAAACAAGCATTCCCAACGGCTTAATATTATCAATACAACTCCGAACAATCCACTTTAGAGCTCAATCAAAATAAATAAAATATCACACAGATTCAACCAGTCCTAAACATGATGAAATTCATCCTATCAACGAAATTTACTATTTAAAAGAAGAAAAGAAAAAAAAAGATGAAATTTTTACCTTTTAAAGAGCAGCAAATTGAGACTGCAAACTTTGAACGAACGAAATTCCACCGAAACTTCAATTCCGAATTATTGGAGTTTTACTTCTCTTTTTTGACGGAATTGATCTTCCAAGTGCGTTTCTTTGAGAATTTTTATTTCTTGAGGTTGGAGGCATGCGCCTCAAAAACCTCCAAAAAAAATTTCAAAAATTCTCCCACCTCTATCCCTCACTATCTATTTATAGGGGGGAATTAAGGGAGATGTTTGGGTTTCAAATTTGAAAATAAGTGAATTTAAAATTCAAAATTTTGAAATTGTTAATTGAATGTTTTGAAATCCACAATGAGAAAAATACCATTAATGGCCTTTGTATCGAAAATCAATGTATAGGAATGGACAAAGGATGTTGCCTCTATTATTCAAAAGTTTATAATTAATTCTTTGCTCAAAATGGTGATCATGGACTGAAGCGGATGAAATTGTCTGATCTTTTAGTCATAGATGGCTATACCAAAGGGATAAAGTGGTAATATGAAGAGAGGCTAGCGTTTGTTGTTTTTCGTTGATATTTTGAGATGTTGTACGCATCGGTTTGTTATTGTCGTGTTGTTGACTGTTTTATGCATATTTTTGAAGTTGTTGTCTATTTGTTCAAGTCAGTGTACATTTTTATTTGAAGGAGATAAGGAAAAAATGGTCCTAGGTCGGGTTAGGGGTTGGGTTGGGGCGATTTGGGATTCTTTGGGCTTGGGGCGACTAATATTAAAAGGGAATGGGCTGAATTGGGTAAAAATTAAAATTTAAAGGGGTTTAGGTCATTTAAAAGATAACCCAAATTGAATGATCATTTAGTCAATTTTAATTAAATTATGGACAAATTAAAAATTAATCGGCTAATTGAATTACAATTGTGACCTAATTGATTTCAATTATGGCCAAATTCAATTAATCGACTAAACTAGATCAAAATTTGGAAAGAGTTATAAACCGATTTAATTTTGAGTTTCTTGGTTTAATAAAATCAAACAAATAATTTCCAAATAGATCATTTTTCAAAACAAATTATATTTAAATTAAGATTCACCCATCTAAACCAATTTTTGAGACGAGTCTCGATTAGAATTTTTTTTAATTAAATAATTATTTAAGTAGCAAAAATTCATATAATCTCGTATACACAAATACAGAGATGTATAATAGCTACTAAAAATGACAAATTAACCCCCAAATATTATTTTAGCAAACCGTTATTTGGATAAAATTAATACTTTAATTTTTATTTAAAATTCAAAGAAACTCAGGACTAAGCTTAGTCGTGGAGGGCAAGAATTTGGTATCAAATACCTGAACCAAGGATCCCCTTATCCTAAAATCAATGTTCCAGAGTCGATGGCACTGTCCAAATTCTCATATGAGGATATTTACTAGGAGTTTTGATCTGAGACTAATTTTATAACAACGAAAGCTCCAAAATAGGAAAATGAGCCTTAAACCCAAACGAACTGCTCGATAACCAAACCGACAATTCCGACAAGTTATTGTCAAAGCCCAAAAACCAATGGTCATGAT
This sequence comes from Capsicum pubescens, assembly GCA_030864215.1. Lineage (NCBI taxonomy): Eukaryota > Viridiplantae > Streptophyta > Magnoliopsida > Solanales > Solanaceae > Capsicum > Capsicum pubescens. The sequence continues at coordinate 174,970,548 of CM061549.1, forward strand.
GGAACTTCCCGCGGAAAGCCTTTTCAAATAAGCCTATCAGCCAAACTGATATAAATATGAGAAAACAATACCAAAACCAAGGCAAGAACCCTAGAATGGAGTCGAGCCACATAAATATACTAATAAAAGAGAAAATATAATCAAGATACAAACTAAATCCCAAAATCTGGTGTCATAGTATAAGAACTAACTAGTACAACTCGAGGTAAAAAATACATAAGATACCCAAACAGGAGCAAAACTCTATCTCTGTATACAAGTAAGACATAATCTAAAATAGGAAAAGGTAGGAATCAACTTCGGATGCATAGATCAATCGCTTCCTTGATTGGGCTCCAAGTATCACTTGAATCGACTATCCGTGCTAAACACTTGTACATAGATCTCCACTGAAAGGGTGCAACAAGGATGCGAAGGTCCACTTGTACTCAGTAGGTAGCATAGGCCGACTGAGTAAAGTAGAAAATAAAACATATAAACACAAACTATGGGCACATCACCTGCAATTAAAAAATGTCCCAAACGGTAACCCACATTGTCCCCACTAATAGTTCTAATAGATACACATAAAATAATCACATTTAGAGAAAAGAAGAACAAATATACATGTACATCAACTACAAGTATATGAAGATAAAACAGATTAATAGATATCAAGTCAAAGATAGAAATACAATCGCAACATAAGCACGATATATAAAGTACAATGAAGAAGAAGAAGAAGATGATGATGATGTGACCCGATCCTACCCCAAGCCTTATCATAATTGGCATTCCAAATCCAACCAATACCGGGGACCACCCTTGTTACCCAACCCAACGACCTATATTCATCCTTAGATGGGATGAATTTTGAACATATAACAAGATAGCGTTATTGTTCTCACTAAAACTTTGGGATTGGGTCACAACCTTGACCGACCCAACCGAGTCCAACCGTACCAAAACAACCATAAACCATAAACCAAAGGGAATACCAAAACAAAATATGAAAATTAATCCCAAAATGTAATATAATGGAACAGTAAGAAATTATATCCACTGATGCCAACCTCCCAACTTATTCTAATGCTAAGGCCAACACCAATTCCGATCCCGCCCATACAAACCCCTAGAAGTACCACAAAGCCTCTATCCAAAAGAGTAAAAAAATCAAATTGGGACATGCCCCCAACCATGGCCAAAACCAGTATCCAAACTAAAGAAATCCATAACTTGAAATGATGCCTTTTGAAAAGATGAAAGCTCACCACTTCAGTTTAACTGCAGATACCAAATCCGTCTGCTAAAGAGAAGGAGTAGAATGGTAGGTTCCTGCATAGCGTGGGTAAACAGCCACCAGTAGAAGGGGTTAACAAATGATTGCTAGCATGAATCTCAGGAAAAGGAAAAAATAATTCCAGACATAAGGATAAAATAATGCTAGACATAAAACCAAGTAAAATCATCAATAATGCATCCAACCATACATATATATAAGTGTCGGGAAAAGGACCAGGTTTAGCATGCACTTAAAACCTTTACCAAGGTTGTTTAGCTTGGTCATCCTAACTACCCACAGGCGATATCTGTAACGCCCCAAAATATCATCCCGAGACGCCATACAGTGCCCAAGGCTACACGTAGCCTCAAGCTAACCCTTTAAGCCAAAACAATACCCTTAGGTTCCAACACAATAACATACACGCTACGCTAACGATATATATATATATATAAGTACATATCATATCACATCGCACATGACACGAAATATCATTAGACTGTACATATATGGAATGTCTATACACAAACCAACCCAACAATACACTAGTCTAACATAGCCTCTATACAGCAAAATCAACGAGCCATTGGGACAAACCCCTAACTGACTCAACAGACCAAAGGGATCACAAAACAACAACACCTTGTTCCTCGAACCATAAGGACTCACCACTGAAGGAACGTAGATGCGGCACTCAGATATCACAGTCGCGGCTGCGGATGAGTACCTGAACCTACATCATGGTAAGAATGTAGCCCATATAGAAATATGTGGGTCAGCACAAGATACGTACTGAGTATGTGGGGGCGCATGCAAAATATAAATAATATCATAAATTTCATAAAAACGTACATACGGACCACAATGACACACCTGGCTTGAGTGACATTGAATCATGCAACTCATAACCTCTTAGATAGGAAATGTAGGAGAAAAACCTCATAAATCATTATAGATCATCATAGGCAACTTGACTTACCACATCAAAACTCGGAGTGACTCGGTATTTTAATAAACAAGACTCTTATGGACAGGGGAGTTTCCTATAACCGACAACCCCACGTGAGCTACGTGGAATACCAACGTTTGAAACCCCTATTGGCGGGAGCGTCATACTCTTTTCCAGGGAGTACGACCTTAAAACTGCAATAATCACAATCGGGCTCTCTGGCCAATAATATCATCATCAAACAACCCTACGGTGGCACATAGGTTTGGGGAAATATCAAATTTCCCTCTCGGTGCTAAGTACTACTCCCCGACAAGCTCAGAACACATTAGGAAATCCACCACAACATCACAAGTGTCTATCATAAAGACCAAATTAAAACTATTTCTCATTTGTCAAATCATATCAATTTGTGGATTCCTAACTCAACACATTTTAGCTCAAAACATTTTAATCTTCCTCAACATCAACAAGGTATCAATGCATTGAACCATAACCGACTCGACATTTGGACAAGGATATGAAGACTCAATACATAATATTTTCAACAATTTAACTCATCAAAACCATCCGAAAAATACCAAGACTCATTACAACTTCAATATCAATATTTTTTAATTTGTCATCCAACTCTCATTTAAAGGTACTTGAGACATCAACCCATAGTAGGGATATAGAATTTTCAATATCAATTATAAATTCATAATAAGGAAATAGTGGAATGATAGTATAAATCAAGGCTTAACAAATTAAATCATCATACTCTCATAATCAAATACTTTTTAGACATAATTCCATCTCAACATCATACATATATCGGATGACATAATCCCATAGCTCATGGACAATAATATAAGATATAAAACCATATTTCCAATTCTTGGTAAAACATGTAAACTCTCATATCAATGTAATTCAACAAAAATATCGGGCACAAGATCGAAAGGATAATCTTGTTCAAAGCCCCACATACCTAAAAATGGAAGATGAATATGAACTTCCGACTCCGGAACTTTATTCACGAAAATAAAGGGTGCTTCTCGAAGCCCTTAACATGATTAACTCGAATCCCAAATCAATTTGAAATTTCTACGGTTCAATCAAAAGACATAGAAGGATGAAATTTGGAGTAGTAGGGTTGGGGTTTGAGCCTTAGGAAATTTTGGAGAAAAATGAGCTATTGAATGCTCTTAATGGACTTAAATCCATGGTTTACCCGGATGGATTGGAGTGGGAATGACCAAAATACCCTTAAAAATCAAATAATGTCAAATCTGTCCTTTGGTGGATTGTTTTGATAGGCTGAAGTAGATCGACCATAACTTTTTGCTCCGATGGCCTAATGGGATGAAACCAATTTATTGGAAAGAGGACTTTGAGAGATTTCTGTTGATATATAGTAGCTCACCCAGATCATTATGTATAAGTAGTTATGATCGTTTGAAGTTGACCCTGAAATTCGCCTGGCCTCAGTATTTTTTTCCTGCACATTTACTGTTCACCACTATTCACGGTTAGATCGGAATGATCATAACTCATCGCTTGAGTGTCCATTTTGGATGATACACATATCATTGGAAAGCTTATCCGATTCTCTACACGATGACGGGTCGCATATCCAGAAATTCCACACAGAAAAATTATTAATCACGATAAAGAATAGAATTCAACACATTTTCGTCCGAGATCTTAACAGAATTTTTTTTTCGGGGTATCACATCATCTCCCCCTTGGAAACATTCATCCTCGAATGATTATAGGTAGGTCAAGAATACTATGAAAATGAGTATATAGAGAAAAATCATCTTGCCCAAGCATATACTCCATTCTAGATTTTTTTGGATATCGTAGAAAACACACAAGCCAAGATAAACATAGCAATAAGGATTAAATCAAAAGAGAACGATACCTTTGACATGCTCAGGATTCATAGGAAAGAGGTGGGGATATTTGGCGCGCATATTCGCTTCGGCTTCCCAAGTAGCACTCTCCATGGATTGATTTCGCCAAAGCACTTTAACCAAAGGAACTTCCTTGTTTCTTAGCCTACAAACTTGAAAGTTGAAAACCTCAACCGGAATCTCTTCATATGAAAGACTATCTTGAATACCCGAGCTTTCGGAAGGATCAATCACAACAGAATCACCAATAGACTTCTTAAGCATAGAAACATGGAAAACTGAATGGACGTTAGATAACTCCGCGGGCAATTCAACCTTATACGTTACCTTCCCAATGCGATCCACAATCTTATAGGGACCAATGTAATGGGGACTTAGTTTTCCTTTCTTCCCAAATCTCTTCACCCCTTTAATGGGTGAAACTTTCAAGTACACTAAATCACCAACATCAAATTCAAGGTCTTTCCTCCTTATATCTGCGTATGATTTTTGACGACTTTGGGCGGTTTTCAACCTTTCCCGAATTAACTTAACCTTATCCATGGCCTCGAACACCGCATCCGGTCCAGTCGCGGCAGCCTCACCAACTTCAAACCAACCAATGGGTGATCTACACCTTCTACCATACAAAGCTTCAAATGGGGCCATTCCAATAGTAGCATAAAAACTGTTATTGTAAGCAAACTCGATTAATGCTAAGTGCTCATCCCAACTACCTTTAAAATCAAGCACACAAGCCCTCAACATATCTTCTAAAGTCTAAATGGTCCACTCGGCCTGACCATCTGTTTGCGGATGGAAAGCAGAACTTAAATGAATTTGGGCACCGAGACCCTTCTGGAAAGATTTCCAAAACTGAGAGGTAAACTGAGTACCTCTATCAGAAATAATAGCCAAAGGGATTCCATGAAGTCTGACGAGTTCCCGAATATATATTCTAGCATAATCTTCAGCTGTATACGATGAATGCACAGGCAAGAAATGAGATGATTTCATCAGCCGATCTACGACAACCCAAATCAAATCATGATAGCGACGAGAAGGAGGCAAACCGACTATGAAGTCTATATTCACTTCTTCCCACTTCCAAGTAGGAATGCTAAACTCTTGCATTACGCCACTGGGCCTTTGATGCTCTAATTTAACCTGTTGACACGTGGAACACTTCGCCACAAATTCTGCTATGTTCCTCTTCATACCGTTCCACTAATAGATTTCCCACAAATGATGGTAAATCTTGGTAGCACCAGGATGGATGGAGTATCGCGTACCATGCTCTTCCAACATAATCCTCTGCTTTAAGTTATCAACATCAGGAACACATAATCTTTCTCGGAGTCTCAAAACGCCATCTCCCCCTTGAGAGAAAACCTCCATATTTTGGTCTTTAACTGACTCTTTTAACCTGACCAATGTAGGATCCTTATCTTGCTTCTCCTTCACTTCCGAAACTAAAGAGGATTTGGAATCGCTTTGCACTCCTATACTACCCTTAGCATCACCAAACAACCTAACCCCCAATCTAGCCAAACGATGCCAACTCCTTCTTACCAATATCCACATGTGCTACGCTACCTATGGACTTCTGACTGAGGGCATCTGCTACTACATTGGCCTTTCCCGGATGATATAGCACTCTCATATCTTAATCTTTCAACAGTTCTAACCATCGTCTCTGCCTAAGATTCAACTCCTTTTAGGTGAATACATACTGCAAGATCTTATGGTCCATGAAGACGTCGACATGGACACCATAGAAATAATGTCTCTAGATTTTCAAAGCAAAAACCACGACAGCTAATTCAAGGTCATGGGTAGGATAATTATTCTCATGAGGCTTTAGCTGCCTGGAAGCATAAGCTATAACCTTGCCCTTTTGCATCAATACACAACCCAAACCGACTCTGGAAGCATCGTAATACGCCACAAAACCATCAACACCGTCAGGCAAAGTCAACACAGGGGCTGAAGTGAGTCGAGTCTTCAACTCCTGAAAACTCTTCTCGAAAGATTTGGACCACAGGAACTTCACTTTCTTTTGGGTCAAACGGGTCATATGAGACACAATAGATGAAAAACCTTCAACAAAATGACGATAATAACCATCTAGAACCAAGAAACTTCGGATATCAGAAGGAGAAATAGGTCTAGTCCAACTCTTTATAGCCTCTATCTTTTGAGGATCAACTCTAATACCTTCGGAAGAAACAACATGACCCAAGAAGGCTACAGAGTTCAGCCAGAACTCACACTTACTGAACTTAGCATACAACCGATGAGTTCGAAGAGTTTCCAACACGATTCGGAGATGATCCGCATAATCACCCTCACTTCGGGAGTAAATAAGAATATCATCAAGGAATACTATTACAAATAAATCCCGATATGGCCGGAATACACTGTTCATAAGATCCATGAAAGCCGCTGGAGCATTAGTTAACCCGAAAGACATCACTAGAAATTCAAAATGACCGTAACGGGTTCGGAAGACTGTCTTGGGGATATCACATTCCCTATCCTTAAGTTGGTGATAACCGGATCTGAGGTTTATCTTCGAAAAGTAGCTCGCACCTTGCAATTGATCAAATAAATCATCAATTTGAGGAAACGGATATTTATTCTTGATAGTAACCCTATTAAGATGCCGGTAATCAATACACATCCGTAAAGGACCATCTTTATTACGCACAAACAAGACAGGTGCACCCTACGGGGACACACTAGGTCTGATAAAGCTTTTGTCTAAAAGATCTTTCAATTGCTCCTTCAACTCTTTAAGTTTCACGGGAGCCATGCGATACGGAGGAATGAAAATAGGCTGAGTATCGGGAAGAAGGTCAATCCCGAACTCTATCTCTCTATCAAGAGGTATTCCAGGGAGATCTTCCGGAAAGATATCAAGAAAATCATTAACAACATTAATTGACTGAATGGTCGGGGTTTCAGACTTAGTGTCTTTAACCCGAACCAAATGGTGAATGCAACCCTTGGAAATCAACTTCCTAGCTTTGAGATAGGATATGAAACAACCCTTAGGAATCACAGAACTCCTGGACCATTCGAGGATAGGTTCATTAGGAAACTGAAACTTGACCACACGGGCACGACAATCAATAGACACATAGCATGAGTGAAGCCAATCCATAACCAGAATGATATCAAAGTCAACCATATCTAGATCAATCAAATCAGCATACATACCCCGATGAAAGATAGAAATGGGACATTTCTTATACACCCGCTTAGCAATGACAGAATCTCCTACCGGAGTAGAAACCAAAATAGGCTCAGAAATTAATTCAGGATCCGTTTCAAAATTTACAGAAACCAGAGGTGTCACATAAGAAAAACTCGAACCGGGGTCCATCAACACATAGATATCAAAATAGAAAACACGGAGCATAACAGTGACAATATCGGGAGAGTCCTCCTGCTCCTGACGAGGTGGTATAGCATAGAAATAATTCTGGTGTTGACCGCCAGCAGTACTAGATGAAGCACCCTGAGAAGGAACTGGATAAGCTGCGGAAGGCGGGGCACTGGTAGCCTGACTCTAGGGATGGGCATCACGACTCCGCTGTCTGGTATACGGGTAGTCTCTAAGTATGTGGCCCAAGTTGCCACAACCAAAACATCCCCGCTGCCCCATATAACATTCCCCAAAATGGTCTTTACCACACTTAGCACACGAAGGAGGATGAGGCCGGTTGCTTACACTGTCCTGAGACCTTGAAGGTACCGACCTATTCCCGAGCTCCTGCCTGCCCCGATATACGGGAGCACTAGCTAAGGAAGGTGCAGGTATAAATGGACGTCTCTGAAACTGAGGGCGACTCCCTTCAGAGAATCTAGTCTGACCAGACCCCTATTGCTCCGATCTGACTCTCTTAATCCTTCTTACTCTTTCTCTTTCCTTTATCTTGTCTGACTCAATCTGTTGGGTGTGAATCATTAACCTAGGAAGATCAATCTCCCTGTTGATCATAGCAGATCTACATTCTTTCACCACAAAACTCGACACCCCAGTTAGAAACTTGCTCATACTAGTCCTCGAATCAGCCATCATATTGGGAGCATACTTCGATAGCTGATTTAAATTAAGACAATACTCCTTAACCGACATGGAGCCTTGTCTCAAATTCATAAACTCCTCTATCTTAGCTTCCCGTAACTCAAGAGGAAAGAATCTATCCAAGAAAGCATCTTGGAACAATTGCCAAGTCACCGGAGCGGTATCTTCCTCTCTACCCTTATTCCACATCTGCACCCAGTCATAGGCAACATCCTTCAACCGATAAGAAGCCAGCTCCACACTTTCTTCCTCGGTCACGTGCATAATCTGTGTAATTTTTTTAATTTCATCAACATACATCTGCAGGTCCTCACCTGCTCTCGACCCATGAAACTCTGGCGGATTCATCCGCATAAAATCATGAATTCGTGCTGCTGCCGAATTATTTTCCTGCGGAGGTAGAGCGTTGGCCTGAGTATTGGCGGTAACTACCTGGGCTAGCATCTGAAAAGCTGCTCGTACTTCAGCATGGGGTACTGTCTCATGTAACGGATCAACGGGTTGAGGTTGGTTGTTGTTTCCGTGAGCTCGACGTGGAGGCATTTTCTGTCGTAAGAACGCACGAATTAACAGAAGAAGGAAACTGTTGTAAGCATGATAGACTCTTGTAGAAAGAAAGAAATGACTTTTCCTAGAACGCCCCGCAGCCTCTTGATCATAGGTGTGGCGAGCTACACACCGATGCTCAAGATTCTATGTAACGCAGCTTGTCAAACTCCCTGGGACTCTTCACAACCTTAGGTTCTGATACCAAGTTTGTAACACCCCGAAATATCATCCCGAGATGCCACACGGTGCCCAAGGCTACACGTAGCCTCAAGCTAACCCTTTAAGCCAAAACACCACCCTTGGGTTCCAACACAACAACATACATGCTACGCTAAGGATATATATATAAGTACATATCATATCACATTGCACATGGAATGGAATATCGTTAGAATGTACATATATGGAATGTCTAAACACAAACCAACCCAACAATACACTAGTCTGACATAGCCTCTATACAGCAAAATCAACGAGCCATTGGGACAAACCCCCAACTGACTCAACAGACCAAAGGGATCACAAAACAACAACACCAAAACTAGCAACTTGGTCCTCGAACCATGAGGACTCACCACTGAAGGAACGTAGATGCGGCACTCGGATATCACTATCGCAGCTGCGGCTGAGTACCTGAACCTACATCATGGTAAGAATGTAGCCCATAGAGAAATATGTGGGTCAGCACAAGATACGTAATGAGTATGTGGGGGTGCATGCAAAATATAAATAATATCATAAATTTCGTAAAAACGTACATACGGACCATAATGACACACCTGGCTTGAGTGACATTGAATCATGCAAATCATAACATGTTAGATAGGAAATGTAGGAGAAAAACCTCATAAATCATTATAGATCATCATAGGTAACTTGACTTACCACATCAAAACTCGGAGTGACTCGGTATTTCAATAAACATGACTCATATGGACAGGGGAGTTTCCTATGACCGACAATCCCACATGAGCTACATGGAATACCAACGATTGAAACCCCCGTTGGCGGGAGCGTCATACTCTTTTCCAGTGAGTACGACCTTAAAACTGCAATAATCACAATCGGGCTCTCTGGCCAATAATATCATCATCAAACAACCCTACGGTGGCACATAGGTTTGAGGAGATACCGAATTTCCCTCTCGGTGCTAAGTACTACTCCCCGACAAGCTCAGAATGCATTAGGAAATCCACCACAACATCACAAGGGTCTATCATAAAGACCAAATTAAAACTCTTTCTCATTTGTCAAATCATATCAATTTGTGGATTCCTAACTCAACACATTTTAGCTCAAAACATTTTAATCTTCCTCAACATCAACAAGGTATCAATGCATTGAACCATAACCGACTTGACATTTGGACAAGGATATGAAGACACAATACGTAATATTTTCAACAATTTAACTCATCAAAACCATCCGAAAAATACCAAGACTCATTGCAACTTTAATATCAACATTTTTCAATTTGCCATCCAACTTTCATTTAAAGGTACTTGAGACATCAACCCATAGTAGGGATATAGAATTTTCAATATCAATTATAAATTCATAATAAGGAAATAGTGGAATGATAGTATAAATCAAGGCTTAACAAATTAAATCATCATACTCTCATAATCAAATACTTTTTGGACATAATTCCATCTTAACATCATACACATATCGGGTGACATAATCCCATAGCTCATGGACAATAATATAAGATATAAAACCATATTTCCAATTCATGGTAAAACATGTAAAATCTCATGTCAATGTAATTCAACAAAAATACCGGGCACAAAATCAAAAGGATAATCTTGTTTAAAGCCCCACATACCTAAAAATGGAAGATGAATATGAACTTCCGACTCCGGAACTTTATTCACGAAAATAAAGGGTGCTTCTCGAAGCCCTTAACATGATCAACTCGAATCCCAAATCAATTTGAAATTTCTACGGTTCAATCAAAAGACATAGAAGGATGAAATTTGGAGTAGTAGGGTTGGGGTTTGAGCCTTAGGAAATTTTGGAGAAAAATGAGCTATTGAATGCTCTTAATGGACTTAAATCCATGGTTTACCCGGATGGATTGGAGTGGGAATGACCAAAATACCCTTAAAAATCAAATAATGTCAAGTCTGTCCTTTGGTGGATTGTTTTGATAGGCTGAAGTAGATCGACCATAACCTTTTGCTTCGAAGGCCAAATTGGATGAAACCAATTTCATTGGAAAGAGGACTTTGAGAGATTTCTGTTGATATATAGTAGCTCACCCAGATCATTATGTATAAGTAGTTATGATCGTTTGAATCTGATCCTAAAATTTGCCTGGCCTCAGTATTTTTTTTCTTGCACATTTACTGTTCACCACTATTCATGGTTAGATCGGAATGATCATAACTCATCGCTCGATTGTCCGTTTTGGATGATCCACATGTCGTTGGAAAACTTATTCGATGATATACGCGATGATGGGTCGCATATCCAAAAATTCAACACAAAAAAATTATTAATCACGATAAAGAATAGAATTCAACACATTTTCGTCCGAGATCTTAACGGAAAATTTTTTCCAGGCCATCACAATATCGGTTCAGCTCCCCCTACTGAAAGGGCCCCAATGTGTGTAGCTGCACGACCAAGGAATATCCCATGGGATGACTAGTATATCTCTCCAATATAAAACATAACACTCGCACGTGGTCAGTAAGACCCCCTCATAGCGGCAAATATGAGTTTTCGATTTTGGTCCCCCCGAGACCGCTACCTTTCGCAGTATAGGTACACACCCTAATATTAATGCCCAATTAAAACCATGTCCAAACAATCCATTTACCATATATTAACCAAGGACAATATTAGGGGTATCATCATACCACTCCTTACTTGCAAGTAATATCCATAGCCAAACCATTTAGGTTAAGGTGACCTTAGGTACCCTTCCAATTACCATATTAAATCCACTTGGGAGACTTTCATGTTCTCTACAAGAATAACCATTTAGCCTTTCCATACCATTTAAACCATGCATAAATTCTTTTTTCAGTTTAAAACATGCAAGAGTTCCATTAAAAGAAGTCAATGCAATGAACATATCTTTATAATCATTTTATCAAACACCTTGGGGCATAATATAATAAAATAAATTTACAAAGACCATTAAACCATTACAATGCAATCCGATTGTCCAAATCCACCATTAATACATATAAAATCATAATTAAAACCATAAGAAACCATAACCAAGAATTCAATATAAAACCCCCAATAATAGTTGAAAAACCATAATCATGAAATAGTAAAACCATGAAATCAATCATATAAACCATGATTTTAGCTGAAATTATAATGAGGAAAGAGAATCACGCCTTATACTGAAGAATTGATGGAAATAAATCACCAAAGTAAGCCCCAAACAAATCTGTAAGATGAAACTCTATCCTTCTTTCCCCAAAGGCTCATGAGAGACTTATTAGATATTTTGGAATAGTTTCTAAGTGTTAATGAATAGAATAATAAGGAAAATAACCTCCTAAGTATATTAGAAGTCGTGGGTCCTAATTTGAGCTAACTCTATATCTAGTTGAGAGTACACAGAAACAAACTCTCCTATGGCCATACTACACGCACCAGCAAACAACGCTGTAAAACCAACTAGGATCGTAGCGTTAACATCTTTTTGGAAAGCTCTAACACCCATAATTAGAGATGCGTTCGTAACCAATCCAACAGTGGCTCCTAATATAGCAGCTCGAAGCCATTGTGCCCTTTCGGGTTAGTCAGAGTCCTCTTCAGGTACTTGTTTTTTGTTATGGTTATCATTTTCTTTAATGGCAGTAAGTTGAACATTGTTTTGGGCAGCCATGAAGTAAAAGTTAAGGAATTTTTTCAGAAAGAATGATTGATTTCTTGTCAAGGGATTCTTTGTTTTTTAAGATACAATCTTCCCTCTGATGGTTATATATAGGGCAGGATGACAAATGAATAATCAAGCTGAGCAGAAAGTGGTGCCATAAAATGATATTAGTGTGTTGAGCACAAGTCAATTTTGCATTTGCTCTTCTTTTAATTTCTGATTCTGTGCTTGCTAAAACCTTGCATTTTCTTATTAACAGATTCTAAACTTTCCAAAATGAATCTACAATTTCATATTTGCATTTGATTCACCATCTCTGGTAAAATCTACAACTGTTATGGTTATCATTTTTGAAGGGTAAGTAAGGAAATGTCAAGAATACCCTCACTTAAATTTCTTAAAAACCTATCACATGGATACGACTGACCCATATGAGTCGTACCCTCCTATACGATCGGTATCCACCACCTGTATCAAAGACTCAACCATTGTATCAAACATTATCCAGTATACGACTCATCCAACTAAGTCATAACCATAGTATACGATCCATACCCATGACCCGTATCTCTATCAAAATAAAATACCAGGAGGATCAAATACTGTCCACTATATAAGTCCTTGATACGACTCATACCAATCCCTTATGACTCACTCCTCTAAGTCATACACATTACAGTGACCAAACTATCTCACCAACTAATACTGGTCAGCATACGACAGGACCATATCACTCGTACCACAGCATACGACTCATACCTATGAGTTGTATTGAGTCCGTTGAATAGATTTCCAGGGAATTTTCTAAGGGTCAAAACCCAAGATGTTTCAGCCTCCCCCACTAGGAACATTCGTCCTCGAACGACGGACAAGGTAGGGGTAACTACACACAGAGTCATTTGCATTATCAAACATCCCTTTAACAAAGTTTGAAAACAAAGAGGCAAAGAATTTAATCATCCCTTTAACAAACTCAGAAAATAAAGATGTGTTCAAGACACATACCTTTTGCATGAATCCCAAGAGAAGAAAACAAATGCGTATACTTGGATTTCATGTCTTCTTACTTTTCCCAAGTAGCTTCTTTCACCATATGGTTCCGCCATAGAACATTAACTGAAGCCACATCCTTGGTCCACAACCGATGAATTTACCTATCTAATATCTCTACCGGGACCTCTTCATAAGACATAGAATCCAAAATATCCAATCATTCCAATGGAATAACCGAAGAAGGAACACCAAGACACTTTCTCAATATTGAAACACGAAAGACCGGATAAACCAAACTTAAGCTAAATGGAAACTCTAACTCATAAGCAACATTGCCAACTCTCCACAAAATCACATAAGGACCAATGAACCGAGGACTGAGTTTCCCCTTTTTGCCAAACCGCACCACTCCCTTCATGTAAGACACCTTAAGAAACACCCTATAACCTACCTCAAGATCCAAGTCTTTATGCCTAATATCCGTATAGTACTTTTGGTAATTTTGGGCAGCTTTAAGCATATCCCAAATCACCTTAACCTTCTCTATCGCCTGATAGACCAAATTAGGATCAAACATATATGCCTCACCAAGCTCAAACCACCCAATAGGAGATCTACACCTCCTACCATACAATGCCTCGAAAGGAGACACACCAATACTCGAATGATAACTATTGCTGTCAGCAAACATTACCAAAGGAAGATGCTCATCCCAATTGCCACCATAGTCAATCATTCAAGCTTGATGCATATCTTCCAATGTCTTAATAGTTCTCTCCATTTGCCCATCTGACTATGGATGAAAAACAGTACCCATACTAACCTTAGTCCCCAACCCTTTCTGGAAAGACCACCAGAAATGAGACGTAAACTACGTACCACGATCAGATATAATCAAAACAGGTAACCCGTGCAGCTTCACAATCTCTTAAAGATACAACCGCGCATAATCCTCTACCGAAAAGGTAGTCCACACTAGAAAGAAATGCACAAACTTGGTCATCCTATCCACGATAAACCAAATTGAATCATACTGATTCCGAGACCGAAAAGACTGATAACAAAGTCCATATTGATCACTTCCCACTTCCATACAGGCAAATTAATTTCTTGATACAATCCTCCTGGCCTTATGTGCTCAACCTTAACCTGTTGAGACACTATGCACTTGGCTACAAAATCAGCCATATACCTCTTTATGCCATTCCACTAATAGATCTTCTTAAGATCATTATACATCTTAGTCGACCCAGGATGAACAACATAGTGCGACTCATGCACCTCAGCCAGACCCTTTGCCGTAGTTCGTCAACATCAGGAACACACAACCTCCCTTGGTACCATAAAGTGCCATCACCACTGATCTTAAACACGACTAACTTTTGCCTACCAACATCACTCTTGATTTTTATCAAGACAGGGTCCAACATTTGCATCTCTTTAATCTCAGCACCAAAAGATGATCAAACCACTTCTTGCACCATCACACCACCATACTTAGAGTCTAAGAGATGAACTCAAAGATTAGCCAAGTGGTGAATATCCTTCACCAATTCCTTCTTTCCTTCCTCCCCATGAGCTAAACTTCACATGGATAACCTGCTAAGAGCATCAACAACTACATTAGCTTTACCTGGGTGGTAGTAAAGACTCATATCATAATCCTTGAAAATCTTAAGCCACCTCCTCTACCTGAGATTAAACTCTTTCTGAGCGAACGCCTATGGAAAACTCTAGTGATCAGATAAGATATTCACGTGAACACCATAAGAATAATGCCACCATATTTTTAAAGGAAACACAACCACCAACAACTCTAAACCACGAGTAGGATAATTCCTCTCATATACCTTTAATTTCCTTGAAGCATAGGCAATCACCTTCCCATGCTGCATCAAAACACAACCAAGCCCTACTTGAGATGCATCACAATAAACCACAAACCCACCATTGCCTTCTGGCAAGTTCAGGATTGGAGCCAAAGTCAACTTATCCTTCAACTTCTCAAAACTCCCTTCACAAGAATCCAACCAAGAAAACTTAACCTTCTTCTGAGTCAACTTAGTCAAAGGAGTAGCTATCAAAGAAAAGATTTCCACAAACCGCCTATAATATCAGGAAAAACCCAAAAAACTTTGGATATCGAATTGAGTCGTGGGCCTAGGAAACCTTTTCACCACAACAACCTTCTGCGGATCCACCATTATCCCTTTACTAGAAATAACATGACACAAGAAAGTCAAAGCATTCAACCAGAACTCATACTTAGATAACATGGCATGCAATTTTTGTTCCTTTAGGGTTTGCAATAATACATGAAGGTGATTAGCCTTATCTACCTCACTCTTTGAATAAACCAGAATGTCATCAATAAATACAATGATGAAAAGATCCAAATACTGCCTGAACACTCTATTCATCAAGTCCATAAATATTATCGGTGTATTAGTCAACCCAAATGACATCACCAAGAGCTCAACGTCGTCTTAAGGATATCCATCTCTTTAATCTTTAGCTGATGGTAGACAGACTAAAGATTTATCTTAGAAAAGAACTTGGCACCCTATAACTGGTCAAACAAGTCATCTATCTGAGAAAGAGGATACTTTTTCTTGACTGTCACCGTATTCTACAACTTGTAGTCATTGCACATCCGAAGGAAACCATCCTTCTTACGCAAAAACAACACTGGTGCACCCCACGGAGAAAGACTAGGATGAATAAATCACTTATCCAGAAGATCCTTAAGTTTCTCCTTGAGTTCCCTCAACTCAATCAAATCCATCCTATACGATGAGATATTGGATGAGTGTCCGAAAGCAAATCAATACAAAACTCTATTTCGCTATCCGGAGGAACACAAGGAAGATCATCCAAAAAGACTTCTGGAAACTCATTAACCACAGGGACCAAAGACAAAGAAGGACCTTCTGAGTTAGAATCTTTAACCCGGACCAAGTGATAAAGACAACCCTTAGGGGTCATTTGGTTTAAAGACAAGTTATACCGGGATTAGTTATGTTGGGATTAGTTATGTTGGGATAAGTTATCCTGGGATTATATTTTAGTGGTTGTTTGATTTTGGTACTAAAAAATAATATGTAGTGCATAGTTTGTAAAAATATATTGCTTGTTTAAAAAAATACCCCTCACTTTAGTTAACTTAATTATTTTTATGTTTGTATTTCTATGATTTTTCTATGTGTTCAGTTATGTGCCAATATATAAGATTCATACGTATTTGTCTAAATAATACTGGTTATATAAGTTGTACATTACACTTCAATAATATGTATTATGTTATCCTAATGTTGATATTTGTGGTTCCATAGACTTATTGTAGTATCTATTACATGTCACCGAACAAAATGTCATCAAGCAAGAGTAGAATGTGGAAATAGTATGTACTAATGTTGGAGATGAGAAAGTGAGAAAGTGAAGTAGCAAGCAGAAGCGGCATAAATACCTAGCTGCAAATTTATTTAAGAAATGGGCTTAACACCTAAAGTCCATTAGTTACCTAAAATTAACGGTAAAAATGAAATTTCAATGAAAAATTATACAAAATATTTAAAATTATCTACTAATAATGTATATAACTATAAAAATTGTGTCTAGAATTTGTCGATTTGGTTCATTTTTTTCTTTAGTTTTCAAAATAAAATTAAACCAAATCAAATATTTTTTTAAAAAGAATTTATAATCAAATGAAACCAAACAAAAAAATATGGATTACTTAATCTATCTGGTTCAATTTTTGGTTTGGATTGGTGTTTACCAAAACCATGTACATCCCTAAGTAGAGTAGTATGAAAAGCAAAAATGAAGATAACTTGAGAAGAACGAGTAGAGTACATTGCTTGTTTGATCCTTATGGTCACTTCATAGTTTCCAGACTCATGTGCTAGTGTGTGTGTGTGTGTATATATATATATACATATATATATGAGAAAGTGAAAATCAAAGGGTTTGGGGGGAGTTTTGTCATTTTATAATTTTATCCAAGGATAAATTAGGGTGGGATAGCTTATACCATTAAATTTGTGGGATAACTTATCCCGGTACTATTATTAGTCCCGGGATAAGTTATCCCAAGTATTGCAAATGAATGATGTATTAAAAAGTTTATCCCGGGATTATTTGCCATAGAACCTCACACCTAAAGACCCCATATAGATTAACTCAGACATCTAAGATAAAAAATAAATCGTCCCCTAGGAGCTAAAGAACAACCCTCCTATTCTATAACCGGTTCACCGGGGAACTTAAAGATAACCCTATGGGTCCAACAATCCACAGACGCATAATAAGAATGCAACCAATCCATGCCTAGGATTACATCAAAATCTACCATAACCAACTCAAACAGATCCACCAAGGTCTTCTTTCCACCAACAACTACCACACACCCACTATAAACTTTCTTAGCAATAACCAAGTCACCTACCAGGGTAGAAATCGAAAAATGATCTGAGATAACTTTTGAATTGAAACCAAAAGACACAACCATATATGGAGTCACATAAGAAAGAGTAGATAATAGATCAAGTAAACAATATACGTCATGAGAGAAAAGTTGTAACGTACTAGTAATGACATCAGGTGATGCCTCAAGTTCCTGTCGGGAAGCCAAAACATACAACCTGTTCCAACCTACACAAGAATCAGGAAAAGTAACAGAAGCAAATTCCACACTACTAGGTGTAGGAGCAGAAGATAAAGCCACAGAAATTTTATTTGCCCCCGTAGCAACCTTATTGACAAAATAATCCCTGAGCAGATGGCCTACCTGGCCACACTTGAAGCACTTGCCCCTTCTTTTCTCGCAATTACCCCGATAAGGACAACCACATATTGGACAAAGAGGACATAAAATAACTGACTAAGCTCTGCTAGCCTAAGATTGGGCAACCTGTGCCCGAGAATTGTCACTACCCTGATGACGCCTGTCTCCCAACTGTTATGGGTAAGAAACACTAGCATAGAAGGAGCCCAAACTCCCTCACTTCTTTTTCTTCCACATTCCACCATATCTACCACCTTGAGACTGAGCACCTCCCTAATTAGAAAACCTCCTTCGCTTTTCCTGCCTATCCCCAAACTCTACCTATTTCCTCATCTCGTCCTCAAACTGCAGCATATGAACAGTCAACCTCAAGATGTCCATATCTTTAATCAGCAAGGTAGTCTTTCTCTCTAAAATCAAATCTCTATTCAACACAGAAGTGAACTTCCTCATTCTCGACCTCATATCAGCCACAAAGTTAGGGGCATACCTTGATAACTAATGGAACTTCAAAGCATATTGCTTTACAAATATCCTCCTCTGTCTGAGGGTCACAAACTCCTCTATCTTTGCTTTCTTCAACTCTTGAGGAAAGAACCAATCCAAAAAGGCATTAGAAAAAGCCTCCCATAACCCTTTTTTTTTTCTATATCGCCTATATCCTTATCCCACTCCCCATACCACTGATAAGGAACATCCTTGAGCTGATAAGCTGCAAAGTTAACCACCTCTACATTGGTAGCCTAAATAACCCAAAAGATCTTCTCTATCTCATCCAAGAAGCCTTGTGGATCTTCTCCACCTTCACCCCAATAAAAGTTAGAGGACCCATCTTCATAAATTAACTTACCCTTGTGGCCTCAGCAGATAAAGCACCAGTCGTACCCCTCCCACACTGAGCAGTAACTAATTGAGCAATGGCATGAATAGATTGACAAAATTCTGCGTTCGTCATATTTCTCTGAGGTACCTGAGGAGAACTAGCCAGAATAGAAGGAACTCCAGCACTATCAAGAATACGACCATGAGATCAAAAATGTAATCTAGACATAGGACGTACCCCTTCAACATTATCCCCAGATATGATGGAAGAATTTCCTTGTGTTCCAAATCTAGGAGGCATGATCTAAAAGACAAACTAACAAGGATTAGAGGAAATTCTAGGATTGAGAACTCAAGATTGAAGATAGAATACCAAGAAAGTATAACATTCCTAAATGTCTTACGACCTCCCTCTTATGAGTGTGGTATGCTTCACACCCCTAAAAGAGACTGGGCTTAGCATGCATTTGAAACCTTTATCTAGGCTTTGTACCGTCCTACCTACCCACGGGTGATATGGGTTCAGCTCCCCCTACTGAAAGGGCCACAATGCGTATAGCCGCACGACCAGGGAATATCCCAAGGGCTGACTAGTACATCCCTTTAATATAAAACGTGACAAATACACGGGGTTTTCAAGACCCCTCATATCGATAAATATGAGTTTCCAATTATGGTCCCCCCGGGACCCTTACCTTTCATGGCTTAGCTACACACCCCGCTATTAATGCCTAATTAAAACCATGTCCAGACAATCCATTTACAATTTATTAACCTAGGCCAATATTAGTGGTATCCTTATACCACCCCTTACTTGCAAGTAATATCCATAGCTAAACCATTTAGGTGAAGGGGACCTTAGGTACCCTTCCAATTACCAAATTAAATTCACTTGGGAGACTTCCATGTTCTCCACAAGCATAACCATTTAGACTTTAGCCTTTTTAAACAATTTAAACCATGCATAAATCCTTTGTCCAGTTTAAAACATGGAAGAGTTCCATTAAAAAAAGTAAATGCAATGAACATATCTTTATAAGCATTTTATCAAACACCTTGGGGGCATAATATAACCAAAACTAATTCCAAAGATTATTAAACTATAACGAAGCAATCCAATTGTCCAAAACCACCATTAATGCATATAAAAGCATAATTAAAACCATAGAAAACCATAACTAAGCATTCAATATCATAACCCAAATAATAGTTAAAAACCCATAATCATGAAATAGTAAAACCATGAAATCAATCATATAAACCATGATTTTAGTTATAATTACAATAAGGGAAGAGAATCATGCCTTATACCAAAGAATTGATGCAAACAAATCACCAAAGAAAGCCCCACAGTAATCCATAAGATGAAAGCTTAGTCTTCTTGGCCCAAAGTCTCTTGAGTGAATTATGAGATGTTTTGAAATAGTTTTGATGCTTCAATGAATAGAATAATTGTGTAAATAAACTTCTAAGTATATTAGAAGTTGTGGGATCCTAATTAGGATAAGTAGGGAAATGTCCTGAATACCCTCACTTAAATCTCTTAAAAACCCATCATAGGGATACGACTCACCCATACGAATCGTACCCTCCGATACGATCGGTATCCACTATTTGTATCCTAGCCTCAACCCTTGGATCAAACACTGTCTAATATATGACTCATCCAACCAAGTTGTAACCACAGTATACGATCTGTACCCATAACCCATATCCCTGATAGAATAAAATGGAGGATCAAACACCTTCCACCATATGAGTCTTTAACATGAATCATACCAATCCCTTCCAACTCATACCTCTAATTTGTACACATTCAAGTGATCAAACCATCCCACTAACTAACACTAGTCAGCATACGACAGACCATACCACTCGTACCTCAATATATGACTCGTACCCATAAGTCGTATTGAGTTCGAAGAACTAATTTCCAGGGAATTTTCTAAGGGTTAAAACCCAGGATGTTTCATGATGTGATGTATGAGGTTGTCGTGCAACCTTCGTATGATAACCCTTCAAGCCATTTTCCATATTTTTTCTTATTTTCACCATTAAAACTTCTATATCCCTTCCCCAAGTCATTCATGACTTGATGGAACTGTTAGTTCATTTGATTTTCAATGTTATTTCCTTATTTTGAAGTTTCCATTGGTTCCAAATGGCCACTAGGTAAAAAATTCAGCCAAACAACCTCAAATCCAAATTTTGACTATTCCAAAAGCTCCGAAATATTGTATTTAGGATAGGTGGACTTTCAATTCAGGTCCCGAGATGTTCGGGCTCATTTCAACATATTGGTTAAAAAGTTAAGAAATTGGAAATTGGGTGTAGGACCCATATTTTGTCAAACCAACCTTGGATGAAAATTTTGTCTGCTTCATTAAGTCTGAAATATCGAATTTTATATGGTTCTATAGTTCATTTTCATATAGGGGATTCTGGATGAATCCTAAAGTGTTGGTGGAGACTTGAAATATTCTAAGTCTCAACTGTGATCTAGGGCACTTGTGATCATGGACCTTGGAACGCAATCATGATTTGGAAGCACCAGCAAGTTCCATAATAGTGACACTTCAAGTCGCAAATGTGACTCCCTAACTAGTAGACCAGAACCGTAATTACAGCGGTAAATGTTATGATCGTGACTTCTGAGTCTGAGTCCTTATGTCACGATAGAGACTGTTGAGTCATGATATCAACTCCCGAGAACCTGTTATGGATATAAATACCCTATTTTTACCAAATTTTTCCCATTCTTCAGTTATCTTCTTGAGAGCTAAATCCTAACTAGAGAGACAACTATGGATTGAAGATTATGGGCGATTTGGGAAGTTTGATTAACACTTATTTCTTGATTCTCCTTTAGATTTGAGGTAAGATGCCTCAAGATTCATGGTAGAAATTTCCATTCTTGACCAAAAATTTCATTTCCTTAGGGGCTTGATTTTAACCCCAAATTAGCTCGAAATTCATCCATTTTTTAGAGTAATAATTCCTTGAGCATGTGGGAACGTAGGGTTGATTTCAAAAATATGATTTTTTGTAAATAGGATCCACATGGGATTTTTAGGTATTTTTTAACCCAAAGCACACTAGTGTAATATAGGTATAATTATTCTCTTATTGATGTGTAGAATGTGATTTGATAGCTTTCATCTTGTAGAAGCTTTTTGAAAGGGAAAAGCAATAATTTAGTGGATCTTGTGAAATTTCTTCTGTGTCTAGGTAGGCTAGGATTAACCCCTTGATAGATTGAGGTACTTCATTGTATGTTTATGATATTGTGTTAGATTTGGGATAGGTTTTAGGTGTTGATGTGATCAATTGAAATACTTGGGATTAGTTGGATCATTTAGGCTATATTGACTATCATTTTGGGCATGATTAGCTTAGTTATTCCTATCCTAGGAGAAATTGACTTTATAGGCTCTTGTTAGGATGAAAATACCTTCATTACATAATTAATGATAAGATTTCCTTGGTCATTTAAGTTTTGGATGAAACTTGCATAATTTTCTCATCTTAGGTGAAATTGACTTTGTTGCTCAATATTAGGCGGAATTTCTATCCTAGGAATAGTTGTTGATTGTTTAACATCTAATGGTGGATTAGATACCTTAACCTAGTCTGAGATAGATATTGCTTGATAAATAATCTCTAGGATTTACAAGTGGGCACTTTGACCCAACTTAGGACAATACCTGTGGTAGTTATTTAAGATCCTTTGATACGCTTGTGTACATCTAGAAAAATGATTATTTCAGTGTTATTTAGATCCCTTTATACTTTTTGGTTATGATGAATGACGTTGGAAGTAATGCTTAAACTATTATTCTATATATATGGATTATTGGTTAAGCTTATGATGAGCCATTGAATATGCTATTGTTTGGCTATTGATTGGGCTACCGAATATACTATTGAATGATTTCTTGAGTATGGTATTGGCTAAGTCATAAATTAAGTTATTAATTATGCTATGAATGAACTATTGATTATGCCATGAATTGGATATTGATCAAGCTATTGATAAGTTATTGATTACGCTAATGATAAGCTCTTTATTATGCTAATAATGAGCCATTAAGTTGGCTATTGATGAGTTATTGCCTATAATTTTGATAATGTATATGGATTATGTTAATGTTCATGCTTATTTACTATATTGGAAATCATGCTATTCATTATGCTAGAACTCATGATTTTGATTATGATTATTGATCATGTTAGTATACTACGTAACGGTTATGCTATTAAATACTTTAATGATTATGATATTGGCCATATTGATGATATATATCTAGCATAATCAGAGGATGATTATGATGATATATATACCCGACAAGGCTTAAGGATGATATGATGATACATATACTAATAAGGCCAGAGGATGATTATGATGATATATATACCCTGCAAGGATGGAGCATTATTATGACGATATACCCAACAAGGTTGGAGGATGATTATGATGATACATATGACCAACAATACCTAAAGATTATTACAATTATATTTATGAGGATAAATGTTGAATATCCAAACTGGTTCGAGTCTGGCTATACGTATTATACTATGATGATATACTTATTATGATATATTGACATTGGGGTGTGAGATTGACAATATATCTAAGTTGGAAATGAGGAAATAGTTATAATATAGCATGATATGAATAGACCCTACTAATATAATGATTAGTTGATAATTATTGGTAGTTGATAAAAATTAGCTAGTTGACACATATTGGTTAATTGGTAAATAATGATTAGTTGATAAGTGATGATTAGCCGATATATGAAAATTAGTTAATAAGTGATGTTTAGTTGATAAAGGATGATTTATTGATACATGAGGATTAGTTGTTACATGATGGTTAGTTGATAAGAATTTATTAATTGGAAAATGATGATTATGGACACTCGATGGTTATAGTGTGGCATGACTTTGACGAATTCCAATTGTTATAAGAGTTGATAAATAATTATGGTGGGTTATTCAACTCTTTTTGTACCTTCCAAGTTTATGGGGGCTTGCGATAGGCTAATTACTTTTCTGCACCAATTGGCATATGAGAGACAATTTTGTAGTTATGATTGCATGTGTTGATGCTTTATGTTCTGTTATGATGATATTTTGGGTATCTCTTTATTTATGTATAGTGATGTTTGAGATATTTCAGGTTCGTTTCCTTACTTTGACTTAATTATGTTTTCTTGTTTCTATTATTCTTATATCATGATTTAGCTCAGTCGGTCAATGATGCCTACTGCGTACCCATTGTTTTGGTACTCCTAATGCACGTTTATATCTTTTTGGTGCAGATCCGAGCACTAGTTACCACCCTTGATCGACGTTCGTACTGTGTTGATATTCAAAGATATGGTGAGCTTGGAGTTGGAGCCACCTATTTCCTTCTATCTTTCTATGTTTAATCTTTTGTTATAGATAGATGTATTAACTATTCTAGATACTTGGGTTGTATTTTTATTTCTAGGTGCTCTAATACTGGATTTTTCAAGTCGTGGGATGTTATATTGTAGTGACTACCTTTAAACTATATATATATTGTCTTGCTTATTTATTGTGTTGGATTTTCCTATTAGGCCCTTGTTGCGACTCAAACACACACGCAAGTGCACGTGATCGTACAAGTAATATAGTGATTTAGACAATCAAATATCTTTCCCACGAGGACTAAGCAACTAGAAATTTAACCAACTTTTAGTTTCAAACAATGAGTACTAGGTGTTGTATAGTATCAAGATGATTTTTAAATTGAGGATAAAAATATAAATTAATAAACAAGAAATAAAATTTTATGATTAGAGCAAAGCAAGCAACAATTGTAAACAGTTATGATAAGAATTCCAGGGTTGAGGCTTCTCGAACAATCATACAAATCTCTATTCTTATAGTAGTCTAATTGGTTAACGGGTTGTTGGTTCGCAAAGTTTAGGCAACGATCTTGGTCTCCCAAACTAAAATCTTTTATATATTGAATATTGCAGCTACAACTCTCGTAGAGATACAACAATTCTTCTAGATTCATAAAGTTATCTTCTTGCAATTGAATTAAACAAGGCTTCTAGGTATATCCCTATCCTAGATGCTAATTCAAACTAATTATTTTATAAAAGAGTAAGAACCTTGCTCCTTAATTTCCTTGTTCTAATCTATGATTCTCCTCCTGAATTCACATAGAAATATAAGTTTATTCTAATGGCGGCCAAGCATTAAAATAGTAAGCTCAAGAAATTAAGAACAACCCAGATGATAATCCAAAAAGAAACTACTATGAAAAATATCAAAGGGTAATCATGTTCTTGACCTTAACCCCAGAACAAGGGTATTTAGCCACTCATGTTTGAATTAAATATTAAAAATAAGTAATTAATCATACCCAAAATTAGTTTTGAGGTAAAAAAGTTCAAAAGAAATAATAAGAACCCTCAAAAGAAGAATTCTATGTTTTTCTGCTGTTGCTATGCTTGCCAAAAGTCTCTGGAATTGTGCTCACGTGTTCTTTTTATACTTGGGGAAATTTCACTAGGTCTGAAGCCATGACGCGATGCATCACTAATCACATTTCCACAACCAATGCCACACTGGAATTCATCTTTAAAAATCAGACTAAGTCAAGTTTTTTACCACACAACCCAACGCGTTGACATCGCGTCGTGTCACTAGAATTTGCTCCTCAAAATTTGGCTAAGTGTCAAAACTTTAAGTGCCAACGCGACGCGTTGACATCGCGTCGATGCACTGGAAGTTGCAGGAGAAGAATTTTCTTAGGCACAAAACTTATGCATTGACGCGATGCGTTGACATTGCGTCGATGCACTGGAAATTGTTCTTTAAATTTTGGCTAAGGAACACATATTGCCAGTCGATGCGACGCGTTGAGATAGTGTCGTGTCACTGGAATTTTTATCCAGTTCTTTTTTTTCTTTTTGTCAACCCTCAGTTCTTTTCTTTTCTCCTTACTCTCGTGCATCTCCATATGTTTTTGACTTTGATCCACACGGTTTTTTGCATCTTCATGATGTTTATCCAATTTTCTTCCAAATCCATGGGAAATTATCCTATATCTCTAATCACATCGGTTAGCCACGAAACATAATTTTACTCACAATTCAATATAATTGGTATAATTATCATTCTGAAAACAAGTCTAAATATGGGTAAATAGCGGTGTTTTGACATATAAATACGCCCAAGATCACGACCCCATACTTAAAACCTTATTCGTCCTCGAACAACTTCAAGCAGAACCATCATCAAACATCACAACCTAAGAGTCATGCTATGTTGGGCACATGAACACTTTATTCACACTTCATTATCCCAACAGCGACATTCAATTCATGGGCAAACTTAATAAAAGCACGCAATCAGGAAATTACATAAGTAATCCGAACTTTCATCCGCATGCACCCTCACAAAAAGAAAGTTTTCCCCATATCAATCACAATTTAACAATCTTAATCTAGAAGGGAATATCAACATTAAATCACTCACTCTCAACAAAGAATTGATACAAAATAGGTGATGAACCATAGGCTTGCCCTTAGCGTATTAGTCCACTAATAGTCGGATGTTGAAATGTAGGATTAAATAGATCTTTTTATGGTTGTAATGAAGGCTAAGGGACGGGTAGGGACTATTTGGGAAATAGTGACTTTAATACATAACCACCTTCAATCAAAATCACATTTCGTCAACCCAACTTTTCATTTCCTTATCTTTACACTTCCATTGTTTCACCCCAATCTTTCTAAGCATATTCACACACTACAGTAGGAGTATTTTTCTTTTTACATCATAATTCAAATTTCAGCTTTTCTTAAAATCCCAATTCTCGTTACGCACCCCTATAGTAGCTACCCTCAACCGAAGTAATTTTCCTTAGTTGAGGTGCACATTGTCCTTAACGGACCTGGGCCAAAACAGGTTCATTGTAACGCAATAACCGGGTAACAATAACTAAAATTTTCATCACATATTATTTTCTAACTCCTAACCGTTACAATTAAATGCATAAATTACTTCTCTAGAGCTTCACTTTCACCTTTTTTCTTTCTTTGTACTTCACATTCCCCCATATTCCATTATTTTTATTAAAGATCTTAGGAACTATGGATCAAATTAAGGTCTATCAAAGAAAGGATTCGGCTATATATGAGGCTAACAAAGAAATCAGGCTATAGGCTCAACGAGGCTTAACTAAGGTCATGCATAAGGGTAGGCAAATAAAGTCTTTACAGCTCGGTTAACAAAGAAATGCCTAAATCACTTCCTACACCTAACACCCTTTATTTCACTTTGTAAATACACCGGACAAGTTCTAGTCATTCCTATACATGTAGAATATAAAAAAAATACTCACCCACTCAGTGCATGCTTAGAATCAAGTCGAATTCTTGCGGTTTCCGATATTGTACTTTATAAAATTCAACATTAAGCCAATTAAACAAATCTACACTTTTTGGGACTTACATTTAAAAACATCTCATTTTGTTTCAACACAATTTCCTTTATAATCAAATTACAATATTTTGCCCAACACACCGCATTTTTCAAAGGTAGCGATCAGGTTCCTAGTATTTTCTTAGCTTCTAAAGACGTACTCCCCTTAAGAAGATTGTCATCCATCTAGAATAGGGGAAGGAAACTAGCTATGATGTTGCATAACAAAAATTGCCAAAAAGGGCACACATAATACTCATTATCTGAAAATTTACCTTAAAGGGTGAAAATAAAATACTGTAAATAAAGCAAATACATTTAAACTAAATTACCAAATAGGGCAATCATCTTGCCAAAAAGGGAAATATTATCAACTTACAACCCAGCAAACATAAAAACATAAATAAAAATTGTTTATCCAACACAACCAAAAACCAACATTGTTCAGATATAAAAAATAAAAAAGATGAAGATGAAAAAGATTAACGACCAACCACCCCATACTTAAACAGAGCACCGTCCCAGTGCTAACTATAAGCATAAGGTAGGATGGCGTCGTACTCCTTGCTCAGTCAAATGTCACCATGGCCATCACATCATCAGCATCAACATTATTATCATCACTAAAATCATCACCTGAGTCACCATCATCAAACTACTCTTCTTCCTCGAACTCATCATCAGAATAAGCCATGTGCCTATCCTTATCTATGGAGACTTCATCATCAACGGGCTCATCAAAGTCAGGTCTAATGCGCAGCAAAGTCCGAGCATAAGGTCCTAGTGGGTAGTCAAGCTCCACCGCACAAATCTCCTATTGGGTGGATGGACGCGTCCCAGTCCTCAATTGCAGCATAGTTAGCCCATACATACGGGCTGTGATCTCATCAATGTGAGAATTATGATCGAGCATAGTCAAATTCACACCATGAGGAGCTGGTCCTTTGGTGCAAGAAATATCAAATAGCCTGTCACCAACATGCGGCAAATAATATGCCTCCTCCTCTGGCACACCTTGTTGACTCAAAAATCTAGTAAGCCGCCCACCAAACCCATATCTCCAACCCCCAAGAATCGGGCCTTCCTCATCGCCGAAAAAATAATATCACCCACATTCACATCCATATCATCACGCATCAAAGCATAAATAAGACATAACCTATCACGGGTCACCTCCGTCATATGTGTCCCATGAATAAAATAGGCATAAATGATTCTGGCCCATAAATGTGACTCCCTATTCAAGTGAGCAAATGGAAGTGAAACATGCATACCTCCCTCTTTGTGGTGAATCCACAATGCCGTAGATCGAGTGTCATACAGGAGATGACAGATATGCTGAAAAGGTGGATCAATGATCATTGTCTTCAATGGCTCTGGATCCATATATGGTGCACCTAAAAGCTCATTAACAATGTTTGTAGTGAAAGTTATCACCTGACCACATACCTCAACCTCAGAATCTTTCGGGTTCCAGTTTGCATAAAATTCCCGCACCAGGCTCAAGTTCCATACACCCAGCTACTCAAAGAGAAAACTCATGAGTTGGGCCTCATCTTTCTCACCATAGAGGGATATTCATTCATCAAACTCGTCGTATTGATAAATTGATCGGCTGAATATTTATACTCTTTGTGCTGGGAGCACCACTTTCGTCCTGCTGCAACCACAGCCTTAGTTCCAAACCTTTTTTGGCCCCTAGGAACATGTGGGGATGCAGGTACCTAGTCAGCTTCACGGCTCCCCTTCTGCCTGGGCTCAGATGGTCCAGCTGCATTTTTCCCTTTGCTTCTTTGTTGGTGGCTTCTCGACATTGTACCTATTAAACATCACAACCCACAATCATATAAAACAAGCACCTTAAAATCTAGCCACCACTAAGTATGAAATTTACCCCACACTTAGTTGCTAGTACAGTTTTGTATAAAAATGCACTAGGCTACTCAGACTTTCCCTTTTTATTTTACAAGTCCACGCATCAGTTATTCAACATAAACACATAAAGACATTTCAAAGTTGGAATAATTCACAATCTCAGCTCAAGGACTAATGAATGGATAATTTTTTTCACATAAACACCTCCATTTATGACAACATGGCCTTTCTTCACCACACTAACTTCAGTCCCTCAAAGCAACCACTAAGGTATTGTGACATAGGTATTCACCCCACACTTAGTTTCCATCATATATTGAATATCATCATTCTAATATTCTTAAAATTTTCCCATGATTCAGAAAATCAACTTATTTATTTGGAAACTAAGTTAAATTGAAAGTGCAATTCATCAATTCAATAAGCACATAAACAAACCAACCTCTCCACAACTTAAAGTCATTCAAGCAAATACACCACAAGAACTAAGAGTAGTAAAAAAATTTCAATAACTCACCATTCAAGATTAACAAAATGAGTTCAAATAAAACTCTCAACCAACACAATTGTTGTCACTAATTCACCTAAACATTCCATTTATCATCTCAAGTCCACAAATCATATCAAGTCCATGTCCTTCATCACTAACTATTTAGCATCCTAATCATTATTTACCATATAAAGAAACTTTGAGTAAATAAAGGGTACAAGACTTACCTTTGACTTGATGAAGAGAAAATGAAGGATGAAATATGCACCACAAAAATAAAAATTGATTTTCAAATTGAGGGAATTTAGGGGCAGCATCGGCGCTAGGGTTAGGGTGAAATATGGAATGAGTTAAGGTCATATATAGAGAGAGCACCCAGAATTTAACGATCAATGCGATGCATCACATATTGCATTAGAGAATTGATGCGACGTGTCTTGTCCGCATCACTTCTCTGGAAGTAGAATAAAAAAAATAGTCTATTTGTTGCTTGCATGCCAGCCGTGCAGCGCGAGGCTTACTGCGTTGATAGGACTGACGCAATGCATCAGAATCGCATCGATTCACTAGAAATAGCATTAGAAAATCTTTCTAAGTGTGGAATTTATGCACTTCAATGCGACGCGCCAAGATAGCGTCGATTCACTAGAAATTGCAACTAAAAAATTTTCTAAGGATAAATTTCCCATATTTTAATTCATCTTTTCTTACCCCTTACCTTTTTCTTACCATATATTACCTATTTACTTACTCAAAGACCCATGTTCATCATCTTCCAATCTTTTCTTTCTCCACCAAGGTTCTCGTTCCTGCACATCAATCAAAAACAACAAAATCATGTAAGTAAAAGTGGGTTGCCTCCCACCAAGCGCCTTATTTTTGGTCGTGCCACGACTTATCTTTTTGTATTTCTCTTTTTGTTCTTCAACTACTAAAAATTAAACTACCTATTACATTTGTGGGTTGCCTCCCACATAGCACCTTATTTTACATCATGGCATGACTTAGCTCAGTTCTACCCTCAACAAAGGTGATGGACTCCTTGTGCTTAGCTGGATAATCAACCCAATAATATTTTACACGTTATCCATTCACCAGGAACTTCTCCATATTTTATTTATTCCACAACTCTACAGATCTATGAGGTGTCATTTGCACCACCTCAAAAGGTCCAGACTATTTCGATTGCAATTTACCTTGGAATAACTTAAGCCTTGAATTGAACAACAAAACAAGTTGTCCAGGTTCAAATACTCTCTATTGAATTTGTTTATCAAGCCACCTCTTGGTCTTCTCCTTGTATAGTTTGGCATTTTCATAGGCGTGAAGCCTAAACTCATCAAGCTTATTCAGCTGCAGTAACCGTTTCTCCCCCACGGTAGTCATCTCAAGATTCAGCTTTTTCACAGCCCAATATGCTTGATGTTCCAGCTCCATAGGCAAATGGCATGCTTTACCATAAACCAAGCAATATGGGGATGTCCCAATGGGCATCTTGTACGCTGAATAGTAAGCCCAAAGTGCATCATCTAACTTCTTAGCACAATCTTTTCTCTACCATTCACAGTCTTCTAAAGTATATTCTTAATCTTTTGGTTGGACACCTCAACTTTTCCACTAGTTTGGGGATGGTACGCAGTAGCAACCTTGTGCCTAATACCATATTTAGCAAGAAGATTTTTGAACCAAGTATTGATAAAATGCGTACCTCTATCACTAATTATCGTTCTAGGTGTACCAAATCTGGAAAATATGTTTTTCTTCACAAATTTCATCACCAACCTTGCATCATTAGTTGGACTAGCCACAGCTTCCACCTATTTAGAGACATAGTCAACCGCTACAAGAATGTACAGATTGCCTTTTGAAGGTGGAAATGGTCCCATGAAATCGATCCCCCAAACATCAAAGACTTTGACTTCTAAAATACTGTTGAGGGGCATCTCATGACGCCTAGATATAGTACCCAACCTTTGACATTGATCACAATTTTTCACAAAAGCAAATGCGTCCCTAAACAATGTAGGCCAAAAAAAACTAATTGCAATACTTTTCTAGCAGTCCTCTCACCCCTATGGTGTCCACCATAAGGAGATGAGGGGCAATCTTTAAGCACCTTTGAAAATTTAGCCTCTGGGATACACCTACGAATGACTCTGTCCTGACCCTGCTTAAAGAGATACGGTTCATCCCAAATATAGGCACGTAAATCATGGAGCAATTTTTTCCTTTGTTATGTGGAGGCATCAGGAGGGTACACCTCACAAGCTATCAAATTTATAATATCAGCATACCATGGGAACTCAACTGCATCTAAAGACAATAAATTTTTATTAGGAAACTCTTCCTTAATACTAAGAGAGTCATCAACAATATGGTTTCGACTTTCCAGCCGTGACAAGTGGTCAGCAACTTGATTTTCAGCTCCCTTTCGATCTCGAACCTCAAGATCAAATTCTTGTAGTAGCAGAATCTACCTAATCATTCTAGGTTTTACATCCTTCTTATTTACAAGATACTCAATAGCAATATGGTCAGTATGAAAAATGACCTTAGTGCCAACTAAGTAAGATCTAAACTTGTTGAATGCATACACCACTGCCAACATCTCTTTTTCTGTAACTGTATAATTAACTTGAGCATCATTCAACACTTTGCTAGCATAGTAGATCGAACAAAATACCTCATCCTTTCTCTGACCTAAAATCTCTCCCACAACAATATCACTAGGGTCACATATCAGCTCAAATGGTAACTCCCAATCTGGTGTAATCAGAATAGGTGCTTCGATCAACTTCTTCTTTAGTTTTTCAAAAGCTTCTTGGAAATCATCCCCAAACTCAAACTTTGCCTCTTTCTCCAATAATTTTCACATAGGGCTTTCAATCTTTGAGAAATATTGAATGAACCGCCAATAGAAACCCGAATATCCCAAAAAGCATCTCACTCCTTTGACTGTAACTGGATGTGGAAAATTTTCAATCACTTCAACCTTCACCTTATCTACTTTGAGTCCTTTACATGAAATTTTATGGCCTAGGATAATTCCTTCCTTAACTATAAAGTGGGACTTTTCCCATTTTAGCACCAAGTTTGTCTCTTCGTATCGAGATAGAACTCTGTAACGATTCTACAAGCATTTTTCAAAATAATTACCGTACATAGATAAATCATTCATGAATACCTTCATAAAGTCTTCAACCATGTTGGAAAATATCGGCATCATACATCTCTGAAATGTAGCAGGTCATTGCATAGGTCAAAAGGCATGCGTCTGAACGCGTATGTTCCATATAGACATGTGAAAGTGGTCTTCTCCTGGTCTTCTAGTGCTATGATTATCTGATTGTGGCCAGAGTACCCATCTAGAAAACAATAATACTCTTGTACCACCAATCTATCCAGCATTTGGTCAATGAAAGAAATCGGATTGTGATCCTTACGAGTAGCTTCATTCAATATCTGATAGTCAATATAGATTCTCCAACCGGTCACCATGCGTGTGGGGATCAACTCATTATCATCATTAGTTAACATGGTCATCCCTCTTTTTTTTGGTACACAGTGCACTGGACTCACCTATTTGCTATCATAAATTGAGTAGGCAACACCACTATCTAACCACTTGATCACTTCTTTTCTGACCACCTTCTTCATCACAGGATTCAACCTTCTTTATTGCTGCACTCTTGTTCTGTAACTCTCTTCCATGTAGATGTTATGCATGCAAAATGCTGGATTGATTCCTGTATTATCAGATATTTTCCAACTAATCGCCTTTTTTCCTCCTCTTTAGGATTGCTATAGATTTCCTTACCCATACATCTGTTAATTCTGCAGACAAAATAATAGGCAAACTATCTTGTTCACTAAGAAAAATATATTGTAAATGATGAGAGAGAACCTTAAGCTCCAAGTTAAGATTTTATTCAACTGAGGCCTTGGGTGATGGACCGATTGGCCTCTTTAATGGGTCGAAAGGCACTTTGTTTGTCTCAATCACTGCCAAATTCATAACCTGGACCAATTCTAATGCTTCTATATCTCTATAAAGATCATGACCCATCAAAGCTCTCTCTAATGGATCATCAGACAACAACAACTACCAATCCAAAACAAGGTCAATAATCGATATAGGTGACAACTCTTCATATATAGCTGGCAGTTTCAGTGCCTTGTACACATCAAAGACTTCTACTTTTGCATTTTCATTTTCCTGACTGCTACATCGATTAGTGACTGTCCCGTTTCTAAGAAGGGTCTTCCTAAAATAAATGGAACCACAGGATTAGCCTCAAAGTCAAGAATTACAAAATCCATCGTAAAGATTAAAGATCCTACTTGCACCAACACATCTTCAATAATACCATCCGACCTAACAAGTGATCGATCTGCCAACTGTAAAATAATATAGTGGGTTTGGGACTCACAAGACCCATCTTTCGGTACCATGATGTGGGCATAAGATTTATGATAGCTCCCAAGTCACATAATCCACGTACACAAATGGTCTGTCTAATGGTAATCTGCAAGGTGAAACTACCTGGATCCCTAAGTTTGGTGGGCAATTTGTTTTGAATCTTGGACGTACACTCTTGAGTAAGTGCAACTATAGCATATTCGGTCAATCGATTCTTATTCGCAACTATGTCCTTCAAGTATTTTACATATTTTGGCACACTCTGTAAAATGTCAACAAGAGGAAGATTCACTTGAACCTGCTTCGAATGATCTAAGAACTTCTTGTAACTCACTTCCTCTTGATGCTTCTTTGCCCTTTAAGGAAAAGGTAAGGGAAGAGTCTTCTTATCCACATGAATTTCTTCACTTGCCACTTTTTTCTTGATTTCTTTCTCTGCATTGTCTTTAGCACCCTTATCATTAATTGTGGGACTAACCTGCTCCTGAACTATCTTTTTAGTTTGCAGCCCACTCCTTGTTGTAACCACATTTACCTACTTGGGATTTATCTCTGTATAGCTAGGTAATTCTCCTTGAGGTATTGTATGTAGTGTTCCTGTAATTTGGCCCAGTTGCAACTTTAGAATTGTCATAAGCAATTGTTGACTCTTCAACTCAGCTGCAAACTGTGCCTGTTGAGTCTTAATTTCTATTGCAAATTGCATTTGTTGAGTCATAAACTTCTTCATTAATTCCTCCATATTGCTAGTTTGAGAAGTAGTTTGATTGTTCTGAGCCATCTATTGATTTGGTTGCACTTGTCCCTTACAATAATTTGCATTTTGTGCCTGATTTCCACCCCATGAGAAATTGGGATGGTTCCTCCAGTTAGGATTATACGTGTTACCAAAATTTTACTGTCCCTGATGATTTGCATTTCCCACATAGTTGACAAAATATGGATTAACAGAACATGCATCTACTGTGTGCTCACCATTTTCGCAAACCTCACATCAAGAATTCACCTGTTGGACTGCATTCGTTGTGGCTCCTAGTTTTGTAACACCCAACTTTATGTTATTAAGCTGAGTAATCATATGATTTTGCATGGCTGCAATCTATGCCTGTAATGCAGTGAATTGATCTACCTCCAATACCCCTGCAACCTTTTAAGAAGTACTCCTCGATTCCTCATGCCAGTCAGGGTTCCCTTGTAAAATTCAATTCAGCAGTGTGTACAATTCTTCATACGTCTTCTCAAGAGCATGTACACCTGCTGCTGAATCCAAGAGAATCTTCATGTTTGTCTCTAATCCTTCTATGAAAGTATGCACAAGAACATCATTGGATTGATGATGGTGAGGCTAATTTCTGAGCATACCATTAAATCTCTCCCAATCTTGGTAGAGATTCTCTCTGTCTTTCTGTTTAAAACTCAAGATTTCACTCCTCAAGCATGCCGTCTTACTAGATGGAAAGAATTGAATAAGAAAATTCCAAGCTAGATCTTCCCATGTAGTGATGGAGAGTGGTGGTTTAGCATGTAACCACCTTTTTGCTTCCCCCATTAGAGAGAAGGGAAAGAGTGTAAACCTGACATAATCAGGATTTACCCCTTCAGGAATATATGTATCGCTTATTTCCAAAAAGGTCTGTATATGCTGCTGCGGATCTTCGTGTGAGAGGCCATGAAATTGCCCCACTGAATTCAGCAATTGCACCATATTCTGCTTCAATTCCAATCGACCTCATGGTTCGGCCTTTAGAATACTGCTCGTCACATGGTTTGTGAGTGAGATTGCGACCTCATGAACAGGTCTACCAGCTTGTTGAATAGGAATAACTGGAATAACAGGAATGACAGAAGGTGGAACATTCCCGGCATTTGGATCAACCGGTTCATTTCGTTGTTCATCCATTCTTCGCCTTTGTTGAAAGATTTTCTCTGGTTCTGGAAAAGGCTCTACCAGTTCTTTATCTCTCGTCAGTCCTATATTCAGCTAAACCTACAAAAATTCAGCCGCTAAGATCAAGTTGTTAACACCTAAACTTGATATCAAAAACAAAAAATATAGCAATTTACTAATTATATTAGTCCTCGGCAACGGAGCCAAAAACTTGTTGCGACTCAAACGCACACGCAAGTGCATGTGATCTTACAAGCAATATAGTGATTTAGACAATTAGATATCGTTCCCACGAGGACTAAGCAACTATAAATTTCACCAACTTTTAGTTTCAGATAATAAGTATTAGGTGTTGTATAGTATCAAGATGATTTTGAAATTGATAATAAAAATGTAAATTAATAAACAAGAAATAAAATTTTATGACTAGAGCAAAGCAAGCAACGGTAGTAAACAGTTATGATAAGAATTCCAGGATTGAGGCTTCTCGAACAATCATACAAATATCTATTCTTATACTAGTCTAATTGGTTATAGGGTTATTGGTTCGCAAGGTTTAGGCAACGATCTTGGTCTCCCAACCTAAAATCTTTTGTCTATTGAATATTGCAGCTACAACTCACGTAGAGATACAACAATTCTTCTATATTCATAAAGTTATCTTCTTGCAATTGAATCAAACAAGGCTTCTGGGTATATCCCTATCCTAGATGCTAATTCAAACCCCTTATTTTATAAAAGAGTAAGAACCTTGCTCCTTAATTTCCTTGTTCTAATCTATGATTCTCCACCCGGATTCACATAGAAATATAAATTTATTCTAATGGCGGCCAAGCATTAAAATTGTAAGCTCAAGAAATTAAGAACAACCTAGATGATAATCCAAAAAGAAACTATATGAAGAATATCAAAGAATAATCATGTTCTTGACCTCAACCCAGAACAAGGGTATTTAGCCACTCATGTTTGAATTAAACATCAAAAACAAGTAATTAATCATACCCAAAATTAGTCTTGAGGTAAAGAAGTTCAAAAGATATAATAAGAACCCTCGAAAGAAGAATTCTATGCTTTTTCGCCGCTGCTATGCTTGCCAAAAGTCTCTAGAATTATGCTCACGTGTTCTTTTTATACTTGGGGAAATTTCACCATGTCTGAAGCCATGACGCGACGCATCGCTAATCACATTTACACATCCAACATGTCGCATCAACATTGCATTGCCCCAATGAAATTCATCTTTAAAAATCAAACTAAGTCAAGTTCTTTACCACACGACGCGATGCGTTAACATCGCGTCGTGTCACTGGAATTTTCTCCTCAAAATTTTGCTAAGTGTCAAAACTTTAAGCATCGACGCGACGCGTTGACATCGTGTCGATGCACTAGAAGTTGCAGAAGAAGAATTTTTTAAGGCACAGAACTTATGCATTGACACGATGTGTTGACATCACATCGATGCACTGGAAATTGTTCTTCAAATTTTGGCTAAGGCACACATATTGCTAGTCGACGCGACACATTGAGATAGCATCGCGTCACTAGAATTTTTCTTTAATTTCTTTCTTTCTTTTCGTCAATCCTTAGCTCTTTTCTTTTCTCCATACCCTCGTGCATCTCCATATGATTTTGACTTTGATCCACATGGTTTTTTGCATCTTCATGATATGTATCTAATTTTCTTCCAAATCCATGGGAAATTTACCCTGTATCTCTAATCACATCGGTTAGCCACGAAACTCAATTTAGCTCACAATTCAATATAATTAGCACAATTTTTATTCTCAAAATAAGTCCAAATATGGGTAAATAGCGGTATTTGTACATATAAATACGCCCAAGATTATCCCTTTTGGGGTATTTCCACCAAATTAACCCATTGTGATTAACTTCGAGTTACAGTTTGTCTTACCTACTGGTAGGATATAGTTGGTGCCATCATGACTCAAAGATCGGACATTCCGTATACACCTATAGATCTAAAGAATCCCAACATAGGACCAATGGGGGGTTCATCAATCAGTATACAACCAATATCCAATATCAATATCCATAACTCATCTCCAGCCATACATCAGTAGAGGGTTTTTAAAGATTTCACATTTTCTGTCAGAAAAGTCAATGTTTCTAGTATTTCTAGTATTTCCACAATGGTATCAATGTTTCATGAATGAATATGATATAAGGATGTAATGCTCACAGCCAATGAAAATAAGAATGTCAAGTATCCAACCAATATACCAACCATGTGAGCCAAAAATCCACATAGATCAACCAACCATCCATGATCTAATATAATAAAAAAACTATCAAGTGAAACATGCAAAAAAATTTAATTGATACCACATAATTCCAAAAATCGAGGTTTTTCCAACTAAAAGGAGAGTAACCAAACATAAATATATCAATACTAAGCAAACAACATCATATAACACCCCACACAATCATATATAGCAAATAATGCCTCAAAAACCTTCAAATATTATCCACGTAGGCCTCCACACCGACACATATATGACGTGCCATGGTTTCATTACACTTTCTATGCTTAAAATGGTTAAAATATGCACTTGGTTCATTTGTAGGATATGAAGTGTGTTTTTCATATGTTGCAAGTGAATTAGGTTGGAAGTAGAGTGGAGAAAAAAGAATAAAACAGATCTTAAGATAGTCAAAGTGGTGACTGCACCATGAGTTCTTTAGTCACCTAATGACTCGTGACCAAAGTTGTGACGTCAACAGTAAGTGATGTTGATTTCAGGAGTAAAAGTGAAGGTTGACGATAACCCATTAGGATTGACAATGAGTCGTGGTGTGAGTCATTCTGAGAATATGAGAAAGTCATGAGAATAACCAAGTTGAGGTTCTAGTGGAATGGTTAAAGACCACAAGTCGGTATGACTGATAACAACTCGTAGTGAGGAATCATTCTAGCAACAATCCCAAAAGTACTGAAAGCTGAACATTCACTAGAGTATCAACGACTTGCAACAAATTACTCATTAGGTCTGATAACGAGTTGTTACTATTGAGTTTGAAAGAGAGTAATGATACAAGTTAACGAGTTGTTGATAGTCTTGAAAGACTTTCTTAGCAATAACTGAGTCACCTACCAGGGTAGAAACAGAAAAAGGATCTGAGATAAATATCGGATTGAAACCAAAAGACAGCCACATATGGAGTCAAGAAAGAAAGAGTAGACACCGGATCAATCAAAAAATATATGTCACAAGAGAAAAGCTATAACGTACCAGTAACGACATCAGGTGATGCTTCAGGTTCTTGTCGGGAAGCCAAAGCATACAACCTGTTACAACCAACACAAGAATCAGGAGAAGTAATAGAAGAAGATGCCACACCACTAGGTGTAGGAGCACAAGATGAAGCCACAAAAATCTTATTTACCCCCATAGCAACCGTATTGACAAAATAATCCCTAAGTCGATGTCCTACCTGCATACACTTGAAGCACTTACCCCTTCTTTCCTCGCAATAACCCCAATGAGGATGACCACATAATCGACAAGGAGGACACAAAAAAATTGACTAAGCTCTGCTCTCCTGATATTGGGCAACCTGTGCCCGAGAATTGTCATCACCCTGATAACGCCTATCTACCAACTATTGTGGGTAAGAAGCAATGGAAGAGAAGGAACCCAAACTCCCCTACTTTTTTTCTTCCACTTTCCACCATCTCTACCACCTTGAGACTAAGCACCTCCCTAATCAGAAAACCTCATCCATTTTCCCTGCCTATCCCCAAACTCTATCTGTTTCCTCTTCTTGTCCTCAATCTGTTGCATATGAATAGTCAACATCAAGATGTCCATATCTTTAATTAGCAAGGCTGTCTTGCTCTCTAAAATCAAATCTCTATTCAACCCAGAAGTGAATTTCCACATTCTCGACCTCATATCAGCCACAAAGTCAGCAGCATAACTTGATAGCTAATGGAACTTCAAAGTATATTCTTTTACAAACATCCTCCTATGTCTGAGGTTCACAAACTCCTCCATCTTTGCTTTCCTTAACTCTTGATGAAAGAACCGATCCAAAAAGGCATTAGAAAAAACCTCCCACAACCCTTCCTTTTCTATACCACCTATATCCCTATCCCACTCCTCATACCAGTGATTAGAAAAATCTTTGAGCTGATAAGCTACAAAGTTAACCCCCTCTACATTGGTAGCCTACATAACCCAAAAGATCTTCTCTATCTCATCCAAGAAGCCTTATGGATCCTCCTCTACCTTTACCCCAGTAAAAGTTGGAGGACCCATCTTCATAAATTGACCAACCCTTGTGGCCTCAGTAGATAAAGCACTAGTCGCACCCTGCCCACCCTGAGCAGCAACCAATTGGGCAATGGCATGAATAGGTTGACAAAATTCTGCGTTCATCACATTACTTTGAGGGACCTGAGGAAAACTAGCCAAAATAGAAGGAACTCCAGCACCATCAGGAATAGGACCATGAGATCAAAAATTTAATCCATACATAGGACGTACCCCTTCAACATTATCCCTAGATACGACGAAAGAATTTCCTTGTGTTCCAAATCTAGGAGACATATCTAAAAAACAAACTAACAAGGATTATAGGAGATTCTAGGATTGAGAACTCAAGATTAAATATAGAATACCAAGAAAGTGAAACACTCCTAAATGTCTAGCAACCTTCCTCTTATGAGTGTGGTGTGCTTCACACCCCTAAAAGAGACTATACTTGATGCGGCTTTCTGGATTTCCCAATTGACCATGAAACTAAAGCTCTGATACCAATTTGACCCGACCCGACCCTAGGGCTTGTCATAATGGGTATCTCAATTCTAACCAGAACTGGGGACCGCCACCTGTTACCTAACCCAAACACCTATATCCAGCCTTAGAAAGCTGAATTTCAAACATGTAACAAGATAGTGTTAATGTTCTTATTAAGATCTGGGATAGGGTCACAACCATGACCAACCCAACCAAGTCTAATCGTACTCAACCAAACCATAGACCATAAACCATAGGGAATACCAAAACATAATATAAAAATGAATCCCAAAATGTAATATTATGGAACAGTGAGAAATTATGTCTGATGATGCCAGCCTCCCCACTTATTCTAATGCTAAGGCTGATACCAATACTGATCCCACTCATACCTACCCAGAAGTACCACAAAGCCTCTATCCAACAGTGTAAGCAAATCTAGTTGGGACATGCCCCCAACCATGGCCAAAACCAATATCTAAAATAAAGAAAAGTGTCTAAAGAAATCCGTAATATGAAATGATGCCTTCTGAAAAGATAGAAGCTCACTACTTTAGTCTAACTGTTGATACCAAATTTACATGGTAAATAGAAGGAGTAGAATGGTCAGTTCCTACATCGCATAGGTATATAACCACCAGTAGATAGGATTACTGAATGACCACTAGCATAAATCTCAAGATAAGGATAAAATAATATCTGTCATAAAAATAAGTAAAATAATCCATAATGCATACAACCATACATATATATAAGTGTCGGAAAAAAGGATTGGGCTTATCATGCACTTAAAACCTTTACCTGGGCTGTGTAGCTTAGATGTCCTAACCACCCACGAACGATATGGGTTCAACTCCCCCTACTGAAAGGGCCCAGTGCGTGTAGCCACACAACCAGGGAATATCCCATGGGATGACTAGTACATCCCTCCAATATAAAACGTGACACTCACACGTGGTTTTTAAAACCCCTCATATCGATAAATATGAGTTTCCAGTGTTGGTCCCCCCCGAGACCGCTACCTCCAACAACTTAGCTACACACCCCGATATTAATGCCCAATTAAAACCATGTCCAGAAAATCCATTTACAATTTATTAACCTAGGCCAATATTAATGGTATCCTCATACCGCCCTTTACTTGCAAGTAATATCCATACCTAAACCATTTAGGTTAAAGGAACCTTAGGTGCCCTTCCAATTATCATATTAAATACACTTGGGAGACTTCCATATTCTCCACAAACATAACCATTTAGACTTTAGCCTTTCTAAATCATTTAAACCATGAATAAATCCTTTGTCTAGTTTAAAACATGCAAGAGTTCCATTAAAAAAAGTAAATGCAATGAACATATGTTTATAAATATTTTATCAAACACCTTGAGGGCATAATATAACAAAAACTAATTCCAAAGATCATTAAACTATAACGAAGCAATCCAATTGTCTAAAACCACCATTAATGTATATAAAAGCATAATTTAAACCATAGGAAACCATAACAAAGCATTCAATATCATAACCACAAATAATAGTTGAAAACGCATAATCATGAAATAGTAAAACCATGAAATCAATCATAGGAACCATGCTTTTAGTTGTAATTACAATGAGGCAAGAGAATCATGCCTTATACCAAAGAATTGATGTAAAGAAAACACGAAAGCAAGCCCCAAAGCAATCCATAAGATGAAAGTCTAGCCTTTTTGCCCCAAAGGCTCTTGAGTGAATTATGAGATGTTTTGGAATAGCTTATATGCGTTAATGAATAGAATAATTATGTCTAACCTCCTAAGTATATTAGAAGTCATGGGTCCTAATTAGGGTATGTAGGGAAATATCCATAATACCCTCACTTAAATCTCTTTAAAACCCATCATAGGGATATGATTGACCCATACGAATCGTACCCTCTGATACGATTGGTATACACCACTCATATCCAAGCCTCAACCCTTGGATAAAAAACTGTCTAATATATGACTCATCCAACCAAGTTATAACCACAGTATACGATTTGTACCCATAACCCGTATCCCTAGCAGAATAAAATACCAGGAGAATCAAATACCTTCCACCATACGAGTCCTTGATATGACTTGTACTAATCCATTATAACTCATACCTCTAATTCTTACTCATTCAAGTGATCAAACCATCCCACCAACTAACACTGGTCAGCATACGACAGGACCATACCACTCGTAACTCAGTATCTGACTCATACCCATGAGTCGTATTGAGTCCAGAGAACCAATTTCCAGGGAATTTTATAAGGGTCAAAACCCAGGATGTTGCATGATGTGATACACGATGTTGTCGCATAACCTTCGTATGATAACCCTTCAAGCCATTTTCCATATTTTTTCTTATTTTCATCATTAAAGCTTCTATATCCCTTCCCCAAGTCATTAATAACTTGCAGGAACTTTCAGTTCATTTGATTTTCAATGTTATTTCCTTCTTTTGAAGTTTCCATTG
Source organism: Capsicum pubescens (assembly GCA_030864215.1). Lineage (NCBI taxonomy): Eukaryota > Viridiplantae > Streptophyta > Magnoliopsida > Solanales > Solanaceae > Capsicum > Capsicum pubescens. The sequence goes on from CM061549.1 coordinate 175,014,117, forward strand.
GTTCCAAATGGCCACCTGGTAAAAATTTCAGCTAAACAACCTCAAATCCAAATTTTAATTGTTCCAACAGCCCCTAAATATTATATTTAAGATAGGTGGACTTTTGATTCAGGTCCCGAGATGTTCGGGCTCATTTCAACCTATTGGTCAAAAAGTTAAGAAATTGGAAATTGGGTGTGGGACCCATATTTTGTCAGACAACCTTGGATGAAAATTTTGACTACTTCATTAAGTCTAAAATATCAAATTTTATATGGTTCCATAGTTCGTTTGCATATAAGGAATTCTAGTTGAATCCCAAAGTATTAGTGGAGACTTGAAAAGTTCAAAGTCTCAACTGTGATATAGTGCACCCATGATCATGGACCTTGGAACGTGATCATGATCTGGAAGGACAAGCAAGTGCCACTATAGTGACACTTCAAGTGGCGAATGCGACTCCCTTACTAGTCGACCAGAACCACGATTGCAGAGGTAAATGTTATGATCATGACTTCTGAATGTGAGTCCTTATGTCGTGATAGAGAGTGTTGAGTCATGATAGTGACTCCCGAGAACCTGATATGGATTTAAATACCCTATTTTTTCCAAATTTTTCCCATTCTTCAGTTATCTTCTTGAGAGCTAAATCCTAATTATTGAGATAACTATGGATTGAAGATTATGGGTAATTTTGAAAGCTTGATTAACACTTATTTCTCGATTCTCCTTCAGATTTGAGGTAAGATGCCTCAAGATTCATGGTAGAAATTTCCATTCTTGACCAAAAATTTCATTTCCTTAGGGGATTGATTTTAGCCCCAAATTAGCTCGAAATTCATCCATTTTTAGGGTAATGATTCCTTGAGCATGTGGGAACGTTGGGTTGGTTTTAAAAATATGATTTTTTGTAAATAGGACCCACATGAGATTTTTAGTTGATTTTTGGACCCAATGCATAATAGTACAATATGGGTATCATTATTCTCATATTGATGTGTAGAATTTGATTTGATAGCTTGCATCTTGTAAAAGATTTTTGAAAGGGAAAAGCAATAATATAGTGGATCTTGTGAGCTTTCTTCGATGTCCAGGTACTCTAGGATTAACCCCTTTTTAGATTGAGCTACTTCATAGTATGTTTATGATATTGTGTTAGATTTTGGATGGGTTTTAGGTGTTGATGTGATCAATTGAAATACTTGGGATTAGTTGGATTATTTAGGCTATATTGACTATCTCTTTAGGCATGATTAGCTTAGTTATTCCTATCCTAGGAGAAATTGACTTTCTAGGCTCTTGTTAGGATGAAAATACCTTCGTTACTCAATTAATGAAAAGTTTCCTTGGTTATTTAAATTTTGGAAGAAACTTGCATAATTGCCTCATCTTAGGTAAAATTGACTTAGTTGCTCAATATTAGGAGGAATTGTTATCCTAGGTATAGTTATTGATTATTTAACAACTAATGTTGCATTAGATACCTTAAACTAGTCCAGGATAGATATTGCTTGATAAATACTCTGGGATTTACAAATGGGAACTTTGACCCAACTTAGGATAATACTTGTGATAGTTATGTAAGATCCTTTGATACGCTTGTGTACATCTAGGAAAATAATTATTTTGGTGTTATTTAGATACCTTGGTACTTGTTGGTTATGATGAATGACGTTGGAAGTAATGCCTAAACTATTATGCTATATATATGGATTATTGGTTAAGCTTATGATGAGCCATTGAATACGCTATTGTTTGGCTATTGATTGGGCTACCGAATATACTATAGAATGATTCCTTGAGTATGGTATCGTCTAAGTCATAAATTAAGTTATTGATTATGCTATGAATGAACTATTGATTATGCTACAGATTGGCTATTGATAAAACTATTTATAAGTTGTTGATTACGCTAATGATTATATCTCTATTATGCTAATGATGAGCCATTAATTAGGCTATTGATGAGTTATTGCCTAAGCTTTTGATAATGTATATGGATTATGTTAATGGTCATGCTTATTTACTATATTGGCAATCATGCTATTCATTATGCTAGAACTCACAATTTCAATTATGATTATTGATTGTGTTAGTATACTACGTAACAGTTATGTTGGTAAGACAATTGTTGACACTTCTGTGCTCGTTATTGATGATATAAGGAAATATAGTATTGATCTTGATGAGACACCTGAAGTGGTGATAGATAAATCGACAGGTGGTTGTAAAAGTATTGAGAAGAATAAAATAAAGAGGAAGGTAGCTGAGTTGTGTTGATGACCACTCCATGACCCCCCCCATTTTCCCCAAAGAAATAAGAGAAACAAAAGTATCATAAGTTTAAGTCAATGTTGAAAAAACTATTTATTAACATTCCTCTCGCAGAAGCTTTGGAGTAGATGCTTGGCTATGCGAAAGTTTTGAAGGACTTAGTCACTAAGAAGTAGACGATGAGCTATGAGCCCACGGATAATGTGCACCATTATAGTGTTGTGGTTGCCCGATAGTTGATAGAGAAAATAGACCTTAGAGTTTTTACTATTTCATATACTATTGGGTCCTTCAACTTCTCTCGAGCATTAGGTGATTTGGGAGATAGCATCAATTTCATGCCATTGGTGGTTATAGGTAGTTGGGTTTGGGGCACCCAAACCTACATCCATGAGGCTATTGATAGCTGACCGGACTGTTAAGAACCTAGTTGGTATTTTGTGTGATGTATTGGTAAAGGTTGGATCCTTCATATTTTTTGGCTTACTTTGTAATCTTGGACTATGAGGTGGACTGTGAAGTCCCCATTATCTTGGGAAGGACTTTCCTAGCTGTGAGCAAGGCCTTGGTTAAAATGAATATAAGGGCAGATAAAGTTAAGAATCAATGATGAATAAGTTAACTTTAATGTTTTTTAATCTATGCTATAGTCGAAGAATATGAGAGCGGTGTTCGTGATTGAGACTATTGATGATGATAAAGTGAATATGCCTATTAAAGAAAGACTTGGGGTGGAGGAATTAGCAGTAATCATCATGAATTTTGATAGCGATGGAAATGATAAGTATGTCATGACCCTACTCCATGCATGGCCATAAAGGGTATCTCAAGCCCATCATGGACTAGAGACCACCCCATTGCCTAACCTTATGAGCACAAAAATAATAATAATGAAAAATCCAATTAAATAGTAAAAAGGTGATGAAGGGATAACTCAAAGAATACTAAGAGTCAAACAATAATAACCAACCCACATTTGTCCATGAAAGCCTAAAAACATGAATAACATCTAAGTTGGGACATACCTCTGACTATGACCCAAAAGAATCCAAAGGTACTAAGTCAATAAAGAAAGAATAATGAAATGATAAGGCCTTCTGAATGATGGAGGCTCACAACATTACAACAACCCAATAGACGTGCTCAACCACCTAATGTTGCATATGAGCAACAGAAAAGTATTTGGATCGTACATCATGAAACTATGTATTATCCTAGGACAGTCAATGGGATAAACACTAGCATGTAACTCAAGGAAAGTGATAAAATAATGTTATGTCCAAAATCAGTCAAACCACATGCACACATTCATACATACACAGATATAAGATGTTGGGATAGGGTAAGGGTCATGAAATAAGAGTTTTAAAACCATTGACCTGGATAGTGTAGCTTGATCCATCCTAAAGAAACCCATGGGCTATATAAGTTTAGTCCCCCCTAATGAAAAGGTCCTAGTGCATGTTAGCCGTACAAATCGAGGAAAACCCAAGGGATAACTAAAGCCCCCATGGTCAATAGTCATCCCCAAATAAGTATATCAAGTGTGTGTCAAGTACATAGTCATATAGACCACTAATGCCAGCAAACGTGATTTCTAGTATTTATCCCCCCTGGGCTTACACCTTCAAGATGATCTACACAATCCCCTTTAATCCCAAATTAAAATAATTTACATATAAACCAGACCAATAACCTAGGAATCATTCATAAAGGCATTTACCACTTAGTATCATCATACCAATACACTTGCAAGCTAAATTAAACATACCAAACCAATCCACATAGCCACATTGACTACAAAGTTACATTAATTTCCAAGCCATGGCCATCATGGCCATCCAAATCCCTTTTTTATATTATTTTTTATGAATGAAATTTATTGAGTTCAAAAGCAAGTTAAACCATGTAATTTTCCATAATTAAAATCAACTTTACAAAGTGTGTTGAGGTTCATGAAAATCCAAGCCAAAATTCATTGAATTGTGGGAAAACCATGTACCTCATTCAAAATATTTAAATAATGTACCAATTTAGTCCCAAAAACTTTAATCTAACGCATGAATAATCAATTCATAACATGGAACAAGTAAGTCAATCAGTAACAACCAAAACCCCTCAATCCAATTTTAAAACCCACAATTTAAATCACATAAAATCCATTCAATTAATTCCACAATATAAAATTCAAATTTAGGGAAGAGAAACGTGCCTGAATCGAACAAGAAATTGAAGTCAATTTGAAGTTTTGAGCTCGGATGATGAATTCACTATGAAACCCTTGAATGTTTTTGAGTTTTGAGTTTTAAGAGAGAATGGACAATTTTGATCTTTAAAAACTGAAGAAAAGAGGCTTATTTTATGTTTAAAGGGAATAAAAGGGGTAAAAATATCAAAAACTCCTCACCCTAAGTGAAAAAAAACAAAACTAGATGAAATTAATACACTAACGTGGCACGCTATTATCATGGAGGTTATCCTCTGTGCTACATCGATATAACAGAGGGTAATCTCCGTGACACGGTAATATCATGGACCCTCACTTCCTCAAGGTCCTAAATGACCCCTAACCCCTTTTAAAAATTCAAAAACTTTCCTAAATTACCCTTTAAACATCCCTAAACACAACTCAAGTCAAAAATTAACATTACGTATGCGAAAGAGTCAAAATAAAATGATCAAAGTTTTATGGGGTATCATATTATCACCCCTTAGGACCATTCTTCCCTGAATAATGAGTTAAGACACTTTTATCTCAAGAACAGAAAGAATACACCAGAATCAATTGACAAGCTCTGAAAGTGACAATAGGAAAATGAAATCATACCTTAGGCACTTTCATCTAACCCGGGGATCAAGAATGGGTACTTGGATTCATATCTTCCTCAGCTTCCTATATAGCCTCTTCTACCTTTTGGTTTCTCCAAAGAACCTTCACTGAATTAGCATCCTTGGTCCTCAATCTATGAACCTGCCTGTCTAATATCTCAACTAGGACTTTCTCATAAGATATGAAATTCATAACGCCAACATCCTCAATAAGATCTATCAAGGAAGGATCACCCACACTCTTTTTCAACATGGACACATGAAACATGAGATAAATAGAACCCAAGATCGATGGAAAATCCAAATCATAAGCAACATTCCCAGTTCTACTCAAAATCCAATATAGACTAACATTATGGGGACTGATCTTCCCCTTCTTCCCAAACCTCATGACTCCTTTCGTAAAAGATCTTCAAGAATACCAAATCATTTACATTAAATTATGTGACTCCCCAGGTGTTGTCCACTACAAAATTTTGAGTTTTGAACTTATTGTCCTAATTACAACTCACCATGCGAGTCGTAACGTGTCATTTAGGGTCGTAGGATCCTAATCGTAGGGTGTCTAGTAAAGGTAGCCTAAGTTACTATCCTAATTACAAGTGGATCCTAATGAGTCGTAAAGACTCTAAATGAGCTATATGGTCCCATCCGTAGCCAAACCAGTGTATGCCCTAAGTGTTTCTGTCTTGACAACAACTTGGACCCTAGGGTTGTAGGGTCACCTGATGTGCCTTATGGTATGAATCATAAGGTCACCAGAGAATGGTACTTCAGCTACTGCCTCGACTAGGACTCATGGCTATGAGTTGTAACTTGTTCTTATGAGTCATAAAGTGACTTGTAGTAATTGGCAAATATTTTTGAACTTTTAATTAAGGACAACTTTGGACATTTTTCCTTTTCTCCAAATCATGACCTACGACTTAAAACCCTTTAGGGTGTCATTATCATTCCAAAACAAATTGAAATAAATTCTGAATCACTCTCAATTCTCCAAGTTCATGATACTTAGGGTTTCAAAGAAGTTTATAAATTAGAGCTAACAAGAGCAAATTCTCTCCATAACTCTTGATATTTTAGGCATGTTACTCTTCCCCAGCTATAACTTAATGAAAACATGTGTTTTAAATAGTCCTCCATGTTGTTTTAGTATTGGTTTTGGAACATGGTTTGATGGTTTTGAATGATTGTTGTTTATGTGATGTTTCATGTTTACATATGCATTATTTATGTTTTAAATGGTGGTTTTGAAATCAATTTGATACATGGGTATGGTGAATAAACTAGGGGATTGTGATTTCCCTAAATTTTGTGAATATTGACAATTGAATTGGTAATAACCCCCAACCAATTTTGTGGAAGTGGTTTTCAGTATGAGTAAAATTGCATAGAACTAATTCCAGAGCAATTGGATGATGTAAAGAGGCTATTGAAACATGGCGGTTTGTATTAATTAACAAAGGGAGTTATTCTCCTGAGTTAATGAAATTCAAATGGCATGTTGATATTACCTTTCAAGTGTAGTTGGTATGACGATACCAATAATGTGTGCCTAATGTGTATTACGGTTCAATGAATGGGAATGTGTGATAAATGTTTTAATGGGACTTAAAAGAGGTTTGTGTAGTTGGACTGTGAAAGTGGTGATCTCGAGGAATCAAAATTAAAATTGCAAATGCTGGCGCATGGGCCCAAGTGACCTGGGGTTCAAGTCCCCTTGCTTATGACCAGGTAGTTTGAGTCCACCTTATTATATGTGTCGGAGGTTTGAGTCCCCCATATTACATTACATGATCGGGTTCTTAAGTTACCTTAGTATATGGTTGGTAGGTTCGAGTCCCCAATGCATATGTATAAGATTGTTCTCCAATTCGTACAGCTACATGCCCTGGGACCCGACTAGGGGGTAAAATCTGGGGACCATATAGCCCATGGGTACTATTATATAATCATTAAGCTAAACAAATCAAGGCAAACATTTTAAAGTGCATTCTAAGCCTTGTTCCCTATCCCAAAATTTTATATAAGTACATATATATGTACACATGTATATGAACATGTACATTGAGTTGAACTAGTTTTTTGAATTACCACTACTTTATCCTTATCCCTAAGTTACAAACTAGTTCTCAACCCACTAACCATCTCCGAAAACTGTATTCCCATGCGATATAGGGTCCAAAGAAAAATCCTTCTTTTTCTGCATAGTGCTAGGTGGATCAGCTCAGTTCATCGGTCATTTGTTGTGAAGTAGTGAACTTTCATTTTTCAGAATACTTGATCATTTCATCAGTTTCCTTTCATAAACTAGAATTAAAAAGTGCACATTAACAGTGTCATTTTCATTGTCAGGGTCGGGGGCATGTCCTGACTTAAATTATTTCGAATTTATAGAGGCCTTGTGGATGTTACTGTGGATTGGGTATTAATATTGACATGCTTAGACTTCTTTGAGTTTTTTACTCTTTTTATGTTATTATATGTTTGGATTTCAGACACTGCTAGAAGTGTTATATCCTATTTGTCCAGGCAAAAGAGGGTGGTCTTCGGTCCTTGGTGGACTTGAGATACTCGTCACATCCACTCCTGGTATAGGTCATGACCCAACTCTCTCCTCCTTACATCTATATAGGAATTTAGGTGACTTTGGGGGGTTTTAAGTTTTTCTCTAATTAATTTCACCATTTCTATAGCTTGGCAAAAAAGTCTAGACCAAAAAAACTAGTCTCACCAACTTCAAACCACCCAATAGGAGACCTATACCTCCTTCTATAAAGAGCCTAAAATGAATCCATTTGAATGCTTGAGTGATAACTATTAATTTATGCGAACTCAATAAGAGGCAAATGTTCAACCCAACTTCCCTTAAAATCAATCATATACGCCCATAGTATATCCTCCAAAGTCTAATAGTATGTTCTGCTTGCCCATCCCTTTGAGTGTGAAAAGTAGTGCTAAGGTTAACCTATGTACCCAAACCTTTCTGAAATAAATGCCAAAAGTGATAAGAAAGTTGCACACCTCGGTATGAAATGATGGACATTGGCACACCATACAATTTAACAATATTCTAAATGAACAACTTCACATAATCCTCTCTTGAGTAGTTTGTCCTCACAGGTAAGAAGTGAGCGTACTTGATCATCCTACCCACAATGACCCAAATAGAATCATACTGATTACAAGACCTCAGAAGACCCGTAATGAAATCCATATTGATCATCTCCCACTTCCACATAGTAAACTCTATCTCTTGAGACATGCCACTAGGCCTCAAGTGTTCAACCTTAACATAATGAAAAACCATACACTAAGCAACAAAATTTGACACATCCCTCTTCATATTTTTCTACCAATAGATTTCCTTCAAGTCATGATACATCTTATTTTAACCCAGATGAACTATATACCTGTACTTATGAGCCTCAGTGATGATCTTTCCCATAACCCATCAATATCAGGAACACAAAACTTACCTTGGTACTTTAGAATACCATCTCCCCCAATCTCAACAACCATAACTTTTTGCTGACCCACCTCATCCTTAACATGCATAAGTAGACTGGATAGCTCGGGCCTTTCAGTCTACTTAGCGTTAAGCTAGACTGGATAGCTCAGGCCTGTTAGGCCTATCTCAAAATATACAAGGGATGGAGTCCATTTGGAATCGAGATTATCAAATTTCATGCATAAAAAAATAAGATGAGAATTAGACAATTATGACATAAGACTTGGTATCAAAAAAATTCTTCCAGCATAGCATTGTCATCCCCGCACACTAATGCGTAAACAGAGGAGAATATATGCTTCATTTCTTTCTAACAAATTCATCTTCCATCACATCCATATAAAAGATAAAAAGTAAAAAAAAAAATTAATACCCACTTATGTGACAATAAACAAAGACAAAATTTTGCTATCCACTAAGTTCCAACAATGGCTATTAGTATTGTTTAGTATTTTCAAATCACATAGCATTAACAAAAGAATACATAAAAAATCATGTTTTGTCATTTCTTGAACACTACACATATAATATGAGAATTTGGATCATCCCACTGTCAAAATAAAACAAGTTCAAAAGAAAACTTTGATATTCTGATAAATTAAAAGTTGATAAAATTTACTATTTTTTTCGATAGAATTTACTGTTTTAAAGTAGAAAAGGGAAAAAATATGACGCTTTTACCTTTTAATGAGTAGAAAGTTGGGACTATATGCTTTGAACGAATGAAATTCCACCGAAATTTCAATTTTGAATTATCGGAGTTTTACTCTCTTTAATTCGTTAGAATTGATTTTTCAAGTGCGTTTCTTTGAGAATTTTGGTTGTGTGAGCTTAGAAGAATGCACTTTCAAAACGTTCAATTTTTTTTCAAATATTCTCCCCTCACTTTTATCCCTCACTATCTATTTATAGGAGGAACTTGGAGGAAAAGTTGGGGTTTCGAATTTGGAAAAAGTGGATTTCTAATCCAAAATTTTGAAATTATTTATTGAAATTTTTGAAATCCACAATGAGACAAACACCGTTAATGATCTTTGTACTCGAAAATGAATGGATATGGGTGAAAAAGGGACGTTTTCTCTATTATTCAAGAGTTGAGAATAAATTCTTTGCTAAAAATGGTGACCATGGACTGAAGATGATGAAAGCTCCTAACTTTTTAGCCATAGATGGTTGTACAAAAGGGGTAAACTAGTAATATAAGGGGAGGCTAGGGTTTATGATTTTTCGTTGATATTCCTGAGCCATTGTATGCTTCGGTTTTTTGTCGTTGTATTATCGACTATTTCATACGTATTATTGAAATTTTTCTCAATATGTTCAAGTAGGTGTACGCTATTGTTTGTAGAAGGTGAGGGAAAGGAATATGGTCCTAGGCCGGGTCAGGCATTGACCTGGGGTGGTTTGGGATTGTTGTGGGCATAGGGTGACCAATTTTGAAAGGGAATGGCCTGGTATGGGTAGAATTAAAATTTAATGGGTTTTAGGTCATTGAAAAGATGACCCAAATAGAATGGTCATTTGGTCAATTTTTATTTAAATTTAGTCCAAAATTGATAAATCAACCAATTGAATTGCAATTGTTGCCTAATTGATTTCAATTATCGCCAAGTTTGATGAATCGACTAAATTGTATCAAAATTTGAAATGAATTAAAAATTGGTTTAATTTTGAGTTTCTTGATTTAATAAAATCAAAACAATATTTTTCAACTAGATCATTTTGAGAACAAATTATACTTAAATCAAGATTCACCCATCTAAATCAATTTTTGAGACTAGTCTCGATTAGAAATTTAATTTATTTTAATAAAATAATTATTTAAGAAGCAAAATTTATATGATCTCGTATATACAAATACAAAGATGTATAATTGCTACTTCAAATAAAAAATAAACCCCTAAAACATTATTTTAGTAAATGATGAATGGTGAATTTACCATTCATTTACACCCAAAATTTGTGCACACTACTATGTTGTTAGTTGAATGCACTTATTTCCAAATTTTGCAGGCATACAGGTGATGAGAAAAAAAGATGTCGATTTTAGCTAAAAAGAAACCAAAAGAAGAAGAAAAGTGCAAGTTGGAAGACCCTTCACGTAATCAGGCGCAGTTACCATGATCGCGGTCTTAGAGCCGCAATTGCATCTAGTCCACTTTGGTCAGCAACCTCAATTGCGAGGATCTGAATGCATTCGTGGTAGCCGTGATCGCGGATATGCCGCAACGATCGCGACTTGGTGGGTTTATACCCAGGGGCAATTTTTTCATTTTACACAGCCGACCCAAAATTCCTTATAATGCTAAAACCCTTTCCCATTTGGTAGCTTACACTTTATGAAATTCAACTTGGGATAATTGGTAGCCCTACTAATTAGGGAAACTTTTGTGTTTGAATTTTCTAGTTTGAGTTTGGTGAAATTGAAGTGTAAATTGAATAATTTTCTTACTTTCCATTACCATGGATGCTTTAAATGAACCTTATGGTATATTTATTTCTCTTTACTTCATGAGTAGCTAAATTTTCTTGTCTTGAGATTATGTTGAACTATGGTGCAATTATGTTTGGGTTGTGATGTATTTGTGTAGATTCTAGTTTTTTTATGATGGGTTTGAATATTACTTGTTTGAATTAGTTGGGGTTTGTGGGTGAAAACCCCAAATTCCTAAAATGAATTTGTGGATGAAAACCTTAAGTTCTTAAAAGCTCACATTATCTTTGAAAGAGAGATGTGGTTGAACTTTTGGAACCCATATCATCCTTGAAATGGGGATATAGGTGACAAAGTAATAGTGGGCTATAATGGATATAATTTGCTATCTTTTAGTTATCTTAGAAATAAGGGTAAGTAGAGAGTTAGCTATGTCTTGGGCATCTTCCTATAAATAAGGATGCCCAATTGAGGTATTAGGTGGTTTTAATTAACATACTCGTGAGGTGCCCGAAAGGGTCAATGAGTGATATTATGAGGTTTTGTTGACAAACTAGCCTCAAGGACCTTCAACCTAGCCTATCATATCTTTAATGACTAGAATTTGCACCAAATAATCATTCACTCATGCATAACTTGTCGTTAGGTAGACCTAGTTCCAAGATAATTTTCATATTGAATTATCAATCATAATTGTTGCCTATTGATTGTTAGCTTTAATAGACTTTGATCAATCCACGTTCCAAACCAACCCCCCATTTTAAATCATGTATTTTACTTTAATTACATTACGGGAGTATGATCATGATTAGACAGATAAAACAGAGAGTATGATCGTTATGTGCCACCTCATGACCGGGCAAATAGGAAATAAAACAAACCCCGTTGACCCCAACAAATACAAAACCAAAGATGTCATGGCAAGAATTTTGATGAAAGTGGAGGGAACAGACAAGATGGTCCATGAATTGAAACACCATTTTTTGCAAATCAATCAAATGGATGTGTCCCACTCCGCTTCAATTAAAAAATTAGAAATGTAAATAGGAAAAATTTCCACCCAACTCGATGCTAGACAAAAGGGGGGCCTTCCTAGTGACACCATTATGAATTTTAAAAATAATACTCAATTGCTGGCTATTATCAATAAGAATGTTAAAATACTCAGTGATCTTGATGTGGATGTTGAAAAAGAAACCAATGTGAACAAAATAATTTAAAGAAAAAGTTTGTGAATTATTCAAATAAGGGAGCTTCAAAGTCTCAAGAGGGGAACAAAAAAAAAATTGGTGTTAAATGAAGAAGTGGATAATGAAGAAGGAGGATCAAAGGTAGTTGAGAATGATAAAGTGCAAAGTGACCCGATTCCTACCATAAAGGTTCCCTCTCTATTCCCCCAAAGGCTAAAAAAGAAGGACGACAATGTTAAATTCAAATTATTTCCTGCTAAGCTTAGCTACCTCTCTATTAATATACCATTACTTGAGTTAATCTAAGAGATTTCAGGGTATGCTAGCTTATGAAGAAATTGATGTCAAAAAAGAATATTGTTAAGAGTGACACCATTAAAGTTACACATGGGTGTAGCGTTATCATAGCCAGTGCGCTAGCGGAAAAGAAAGAGGATCCTGGGACCTTTACAATTCCATGCACCATTAGGAAACATATGTTTGAAAAAGCTTTGTGTGAACTTGGTGCAAGTATAATTATCATACCCTATGTAATATATTGAAGGCTTAGCTAAGGCACCCCTACTCTAATAACGATGAGGCTTTTAATGACGGATCGGTCTATCAAGAGACCAGTTGGGGACTTTTTTGATGTGTTAGTAAGGTGGATAGATTCATCCTTCTGGTGGATTTTATGGTGCTTGATTTTGAAATTGACCAAGAAGTATCTATTATACTTGGTCGAACTTTTCTTTCTACCGAAAGATCTATCGTTGATTTGGAGTTGGGTGAAATGATATTTCGGGTCCATGATGGTGAAGTGTCCTTTAGGGTATGCAAAACAAAGAAACAACCTTTGGAATATCAAGTGGTATCGGTTATAGGTGTTGAGGATGCGGAGGTGAGTGATGGGTCCCTTGAGGATCCAACTTGAAAAGATGAAGGACGTCGTGTCGCGACGATAACTAAGGCGCTATGTGGGAGGCAACCCGTAAATGCCACAAAAGTGGTTTGTATTCTTTTTTTTTTATTTAGTAGAGTAGATTTTTACTGTGTTGTTGATTAATCCATGCATTTGTGGAACTTTGGAGTGTTTGGAATGATATTAAATAGGGGAAAGTGTGTCAAAATGGGGTAATAAGGTGAAAAGGGGAAACAAAGGTGCAGAAATGCTCTCTGTTGCCGCGATCGCAGGCCTCGTGCCTCCTAAATTATCGGTACATCTTGTTCGTGATCGTGGACCTTGGATTGCAATTGCAGTCAAATTAGTTTAAATGACCATCCGACTGACCATTTGTCCACACTCCCTCTCTGAATTCACTCTCAAAGGGTACTTGTTTTTTGTCATCATTTGGGCTTCCAAAAGGATTGTAGCATCCATCTTGCATCATCACTCCGGTATGTGCTTTAAATTCTTTATTTAATTATTTGTATAGGTCATAGAATGCATGAAATAAAGTAGGCCTAGAATTGTATTTTTCATTGCTAAATTATGATTTGTTTATACTTGTATGGTGGTTCAGTGTTATGAATTGTGTGCACATATGAGGGCAAGTTTTGAGTACCCAAATTGTGTTTGAAATTGAGAAAAAAGTAATGTACACACAAAGTTCTAGATCAAATGACCAAATGAACCCATAACTAGTTGTTTTCACATTCTCAGGGCATGATTGATTAGGAACCTTGGTCAATGTTCATAGAGATAAATTTCTATTTTGGAAAATAATTTGGCCCAGAAATTGGAATTTTATGAAATCTGGCCCAATCTGGCCTCAGATACTGCAATTGTGGTATTGCAGTTGTTTGATCGCTATTGCGGTACCGCAATCACAGCTCAATGTCCTACAATCGCCATATCTGAGACTGAATTTCAGTCTGGGGAAAAAAAATCCCGCACTTCCAATTCTTGTCCAAAAACCACCAAATAGCCACCCCCATGAGCTTTATTTTACAATATAGCATTGTTTGTGTATGAAAATGGTTAGGATGAATGTTGTTGTATTGTTCTCATGTTTTTCAAGTTTATATCATGGGAGACTACAATCAAGTTTGTTTCATGGCCCCTGAGTGCCATAATCTTTACTATGGTGATCTGCTAAGAACAAAACTGCTTCTAGAAAGGGGAATATGCTTGGAGAAGGCCACGAGATAGAGGTGTTTTGCATTGGATATTTGTCGAAAAAATTAGCAGTCGGTACGGGAATTTTACGTTAATCTTAGCATGGTATGTTTCTCAGACCAAGTCATCAGAATCTGAGGAAAGATTGTAAACTTTTGAATTGAAGAGATAAATGTCATCTATGGGCTCCCAAACATAAATATGGATAAATATGAGGCTAAAGGGTGTGATCTAGGTAGTTGATTGGTGGAGAAGTTATGTTCGGGAAAGGAGGTCCTACCATGAGGAACATATTGATAAATGACTTCATTGCTGAGGTCCAGATTTGGTTGACCATAATTTGTAGTCGGGTCTCCCTTGTACCCACGTGACAATAATTCTAAATTTATGGGTCCAAATGGTTGCTTGCATACTAGATGACATTCCTTTGAATGTTGGCCGGATTTTGGTCTTTGATATGAAGTTTTTCAAGAACTAGGACTGTACGTATCTCTTATTCCCCTTTTTTATTATTGAGTTATCCAGGAAAGCCAAGGTTGTGGAGTACTCTTGAGACACTTGGGTGCACCTTGGCACCACATTTATCCTTTCACACTTCAGGGTGAGTTCACTGAGCAAAAGAAAGAAGAGAAAGATCTACTTTGATAAGTCAACATTTGAGGAGCCAGAGTCTTGTAGGCCATCCGTAGCTGTTCCTTTTGAGGAGATCTATGTTGATTTAAGGGCTACTAGGGATCTTGTGTTGGGATTGCCTCAGGGGTCGTGAGAGCCCTCCACCACCCGCTATTTATATGTGTCCTGATCTAAATATGAGAAGTATTTGAAGGACAAGCATATGTAGGAAGCCACCATTGCTAGGCTTGATAGGGTCTACTCATCCTTGGAATAGTCCTACAAAGAGCTCTGGGACTCACATGATAAGATGATGAAAAGGGAGAAAAAAGGGGACAAGTTCTCTAGCAAGATATGGAAAAGGGTAAAAGGCCTATAGAAGGTCCTCATACCCCGAGACAAACTACCTTCTTCTAGAGTGGAAAGAAATGATGAGGCCCCAACTAAGTGGTCTGATTTTAATGATGTTGGAGATAATGTAGATTCTGAGGGTGAGATTAGCTCTTGATGCGGTTACGGGGAGCACCCTTATATCTATTTATGCTTTATAGTGTATGTAGTGAGGACACTATAAGCTTTTTAGTTGGGGGTGACTGTCTTTATATTCATTTGATTTGGCCTGTATTATTGAGATATTTCTGGATATTCTAATGTTATTTTGGATGATTCTTATTTTTTTATTTAGGTTGTAATATTCGGGCACTTTGATGGTGCCCACATTTTCATGGATTAGTTGTTTGTTTCATTTTTAGATTTTTACTTTATCTTTATTTTGTTTATGGTGACATCAGATAAGCCTTTCCTTATGATAGATTGAGTGACGACATTCTTAAGGGAAAATCATCGTTATTGGGTTTTGAACCAAATGAAAGGGAAATATAAGTACATGTATCATTTTGGATTTGGAATAAAACTTATACCTATGGTGAAGTCTGATTACCCATATGGTTTTCCCGTATAAAATCCTAAATATAAGATGTCGTCTTGGTTTGGCACCATAAATAACAAACTTTGTGTGTTGCAAATGAGACCCCTTAAAGAGTTTGCATGCCATGTGCGGTTTTCATATTTGTCCAAATCTCATGCATACTTGTACCATTTAGAACTTGCGTCATTAGTCTTTCAAGGCTAATTTTGACTATGCTTGGTTGGTAAAATGATCCTAGGCCATATTTGTGAACATAGGAACCCACTTTAGCCTAAATACCTTGCCCATGCATAGAATAGAACCCTTAGATACCTAATTCGAGTGCTAAAGCCTTTCTTTGGCAACCACATTACTGGCCTTGAACCATTCAAAATTTTTCGCTCTCTTGAACCCTACCTTCTTGAACATAAAAAATACAAATTGAGGTTAAATGCCTAAGATGGGGGTTGTAATTTTGGAAGAGATGACCTTAGGCCATGACAGTGCAATGAATGCCTATGATCTAAGCAATGAAAAAATGTAAAAGAAAGGAATAATGAAAAGAAAAATGAGGCATAGATTGCAAAAGAAATAAAAGAACAAAAGATGCCTTCAAAAAGTTTGGTAAATCAAGGTAGCTAAATAGGCATGTGTAAAGTGTGAAAACAAAAGAAGTGGCCTTGGTCAAAATTTGGATGGAATAATATGATGTAGATGTTGAAGGAGAGTATGGACACTTTGTTCCTAAAAGATATCCCACCCTTCCCCAAACCTACGTTACAAACTCAAAAAGCCCTTCGAGATCTCCAGCCTAGCGTACTCATTGTAGTGGAGATTGAAAATAAGGGCAAGTCTATGTTATGTCACTTGTTAGCATCGAGAGTCTTTGTGTGAGAGAGAACTTCACACTTAAATCCCTTGTTGCATTTTAGATAATTTTTAGTGTGTAGGATATCCTTCTTTTGAGAAGTCATGTAAAGAGGTGGGTGACATTGTCTTCTTTCGAAAAATGAGGCAAAAAAGGGTATAGTGGAGTTGAGTCCAAAAGAGAGTCAATTATAGAGTTTTAGGGATTGTTGCATTGTTGTTCCTTAAAGTTTGTAGCATCTTTGAAAGTGCATTTCATGTTGAGGGGTATTGTGAGATTATTTTTTCCCATGTTTAAAGAGCTACGTGTGTTAATAATCAAGTTTTAAGTTATTATGATCATTGGGTTTCATAAATGGGCTTAAATATGCATTGTCTTGTTGAGTATGAGGTAGTGTTTCTTGATGATGAGCAAAGGTTTAAGTTGGGGGTGTTGATGATTGATGAATTTACCACTCATTTACATCCAAAACTCATACACACTACTATGATTTAAAGGTATGAATGAGACAAGCTTGTTAGTTGAATGCACTAATTTCCACATTTTGAAGGCATATAGGTGATGAGAAAGAAATATATGGATTTTAGATGAAAAGGAACTAAAAAGAGAAGAAAAATGCGAGATGGAAGATCCTGCATATAATCAGACTCAGTTACCTCGATTGCGGTCTAAGGGCCGTGATTGCGGCCAGTCTCTTTGGTCAGCAATCGTGATCACAAGTATCTTAAGGAATTCACTATAGCCATAATCGCAGACAAGATGAAGCGATCGCGGCTTGGCGGGTTTATTCCTAGGGGCAATTCTATCATTTTACCCAACTGACCCTAAATTCCTTATAATGCTAAAAACCTTTCCTATTTGGTAGCTTACACTTTAAGAAATTCAACTTGGGATAATTGGTAACACTACTAAATAGGGAATCTTTTATGTTTGAATTTTCCAATTTGAATTTGGTGAAATTAAAGAATCTTCTTACTTTTCATTACTATGGATGCTTTGAATGAACCTTATGGTATATTTATTCCTCTTTACTTCATGAGTAGCTAAATTTTCTTATCTTGGGATTATGTTGAACTAAGGTGAAATTATGTGTGGGTTGAGATGTATTTGTGTAGATTCTAGTTCATTAATGATGGGTTTCACTATTGCTTGTTTTAATTAGTTGGGGTATGTGGGTGAAAACCCCAAATTCCCAAAATAGATTTGTGGGTGAAAAACACAAGTTCTTGAAAGCTCACATTATCCTTGAAAGAGAAATGCAGGTGAATATTTTGGAATCCATATCATTCTTGAATGAGGGATATGGGTGACAAAGCAATAGTGGACAATAATGAATGTATTTTTCTATATTTTTGCTATCTTGGAACTAAGGGTAAGTAGAGAGTTAGCTATGTCTTGGGAATCTTCCTAGAAAGAAAGATGCCTAATTGAGGTATTAGGTGGCTTGAATCACACTCGTGATGTACCCGAAAGGGTCAATGAGTGATATTTGTGAGGTTTTGTTAACAAACTAGCCTCAAGGACATTCAACCTAGCCTACCATATCATTAATGACTAGAATTTGCACCAAATCATCATGCACCCATGCATAACTTTCCCTTAGGTATACATAATCCCAAGATACTTCTCATGTTGAATTTTCAATCACAATTGTTGCCTATTGATTGTTAGCTTGAATAGACTTTGATCAATACACATTCCAAACCAACCACCCATTTTAAATCATGTATTTTACATTATTTAAATTATGGACATCTTTTAGTATTGTGGCTAAGGAGATTTGGAGATGAGCCTTTGTATTTGAAGGTTCATGAGGTTGACTTTGATCTTTCATTGCTGATGAATCTTTAGTGTCCTGTCTTTGAACTCTTTAGTACAATATGGTGGAAATTTTGAGGTCTTCCTCACTATTTTTGCCCCAATTACAGATATTTCCTTCTAAATTTTCTCTTACTATATCCTTGTATGATTTTTCATTTGGATTGTGAGAGGATGAACTTTTATTTTAAATTTTTTGAGAATTCTTCCCCAGTTTCCATTTTCTAGGGTAATATGACCAAGCCATTGTGGTGCCTACGTATCCCGGTGACCAAAACCAAAAAAAGCCACTACGTATCCCATCCTTGGGAATCCTGGTCAACACATAGTTCAAGAGAATATAAATAAAATTTCCTAAGGGGTTTACCAAAGCCAAGACAGGTTGCCTATGTATCCTCTTCTTGGGAATATAGGTCAACATAGTTGTCACGACCCGAGCCGGGGCCCTACCCGTGATGAGCATCCCAAACCATGGAGGCCCGGGCGCCCTTCTATTTCTAGTTATCATGCACTATAATGAATAGTAAAGAAAAGAATGCAGAAATGAAATAATCGTAATCATGGCCATACTCTGAATTCAATTTAACAATACTGGAAGGAAATCCATCAACGTCTAAACAATTTCAGTCAGCGAAATCTCTAGTACATACGAAAACCAATAAAACTGTCTGAAATATGGGACAAGGCCCCCAGTGGACCAATACCATAATGAAATAACAAACTCTAAGAATGGCCTTCTAAGGTAAGGGAGGCTCACAAACTGCACTCTTCTGACTATCAACTCTACGGTTTAGTAGGACCTCTAGACTGATCCTCAGACCCAGAAAGATAGAGGGTCAATACAATTGTACTGGTACATAGAGAAATCCAAAATAATACATTTATATATAAAATAGGTGATAGAAAGTCATGAAAACATCATGCATGATATTGTTTAAAAGTCATGGAAAATTCTTTGGGGTTCATAAATACTTCTTATCAATGCAGTTCTGATCTTTGAATTACTTCTGAGTTAGGTGGTCCACCCTACAATTCTATGACCCTGCGAGCTATATGGATTCCTACCTTAACTCGGAGGCCAAGCCCCCAACCCAATTTTGCTGCAAGAGTTGGAGTTTCTGATTCTGATATGCGACAGGGAACTAGGCCAGCGTATAATCCCTCTAGGGGACATAATAATCCCATAACGGCAAAACACGATTTCGGGAAATGAGTCTTTTGTACTCGTGCCTTCTTGGGTTAACTACCTAACATCTCTTTATGCCCATTTTTATCCTTTTTCTGAACATGTGTCATTCTAAGTTCAAAATCTAAAAATCTGAAAGAAAATCCGTATTATGTTCTGTTCTGTGCTACTATGGTATTATTTGAATTGGTATCGTCATACCAAGACTTGCAAGTCATGTTTTTGAGCCATAAAAATCATTTCATAGTTTTCTCTTTCAAAACATAAAGCTTAGACCACCATATTTCAACAATTCAAGAAGATTCATTCATTGTTACACTTATCAAACTATGTAAAATCATTACTTTCGATCATTTCAGCAAACATGTGGTGGCCATGTATTTTTGGAAAATCATGCAATCTTTCATTATATATTCAAAATTTATCAACATACAAAACCCCTCTCATCAATTTAAAGATCAAGCTTACATCATTCAACAATAGTCATGAACATATAAAATCATGCTTATAAATAACATTCTAAAAATCAATAGGTATCACAACATGAGAGGGAGCGTAAATAGTTATGCTCTCAATTCAATTATCAAATTTAACCACATACATATATATATATATAAGATTTTAAATCAATTTGGGAGAAAAATTCCTAAAGACCAAAACCATAATGTCACTAAAGAATTCATAACGCAAATTTTAATGTAAATTCCAAAACCCCTTTAAGATTTTAAAATCTCACAATGCTAAATGTTGTTGAAACAATTTCTTATGCCCAAGTAGTTTTAGGAAAACCCCAAATACCTTATATACCTTATGAGGAAGAGTAGAATCCGAATCACACCTTAGGTCTAGTAATTTTTTACTAGCAATGATGAACTCCTGCTCTTAGATGAAGGGACTATGGTTTTTATTTGACAGATTCTAAGTAGTTTCTGATGATATGAGCCATCAATACTTAATAATTTCGTGTTATGGCAGAAATAGGATGAGGAAAAAGACTAATATGTCCTTTCCAAAGCCGGTTATTATTTAAAACGATGGAAACTGTGCACCGATGCGCCAACCGACGCGATACATCGATATCGCGTTGGTTCACTGCTTCATCGACGTGGCACATCAAATTTGTGTAGATTCACTATTTCAAACATCCAAACATACTTCTAACATTGTCCAAAAAATCTGAAACTTCCCCGATACATCCCTTTCACTCCTCCAAACATGAAGCAACTTAAAAATTAACTCTCCAAGATCAGGAAGGTCAAAAATAAAATAATCAAAGGCTAGGGGTTCAAAATGTGACTAAGTCTTTTTGACACGTGGAAAATTTTTCATAAGATTGACCCTTCCAAGTATACCATGATGTGATACCAATTCGAGAAAACTATGGGGCATCACATTATCCCCCCTTGGGATCATTCGTCCCCGAATAATGGCTTAGAGTACACAAGCACGATTTCTAACATACCAAAGAAGAAGAAAGAGTATAGAAAGAGAGTAAATGAGTGATACCTTTTATGTCATTACTCATTATCTCAAAGAGGCCTAGGTACCTACTTCTCATATCATCTTCTGACTCCCAAGTAGCTTCCTCTGCTTTTTGATTCTTCCACAAAATCTTGACCGAAGTTATTTCTTTACTCCTTAAATTTTGAAATTGGAGATCCAAGATTGCAATAGGCTCTTCTTCATATGACAAAGAATCTGTCACTTTGATCTCCTCTACAGTCAACACTAGGGAATGATCTCCAATACACTTCTTCAACAAGGACACATGGAATACGGGATAGACGGAAGACAGATTTGTAGGTAACTCTAACTCATAAGCAACCTCACCTATTCTTCTCACAATCTGATATGGTCTTATAAAGAGAGGACTTAGCTTTAATTTCTTCCCGAATCAGATGACTCCCTTCATAGGGGAGACTTTTAGAAATACCCAATCACCAACCTCAAATTCCAGCTCCCTTCTTCTAACATCGGCGTAGTATTTTTGGCTACTCTGGGCTATCTTGAGTCATTCTCTTATGATTTTCACCTTCTCTATTGCCTGATGAGCAATATCAAGACCAAACAACCACATTTCTCCTACTTCATACCACCCAATCGGTGATCTACATCTCCTCCCATAAAGTGCCTTAAAAGAGGCCATCTTAATGCGGGCATAGCAGCTATTATTGTAGGTAAACTCTATTAATGGCAAATGATCTACCCAACTACCTTTGAAGTCAATTACATAATCCCTCAACATGTCCTCAAAGGTCTAAATGGTGCGCTCAGCTTACCCATCCATTTGAGGGCGAAACACAGTACTCAGGTTTACTTGGGTACCTAAACCTCTCTAAAACGATCTCCAAAACTGTGAAGAAAATTGTATAACTCGATCGGATATAATGGATACCGGTGACCTATGCAAATGAACTATTTCCTCAATGTGCATCTTGGTGTAATCATCTCCCCAATAGTTATTCCTCACAGCCAAGAAGTGTGTTGATTTGGTCAATCAATCCACAATTACCCAAATGGATTCATACTAGTTTTGCACATCGGAAGTCCTGTGATGAAATCCATATTGATCATCTCCCATTTACACAAAGGCAAAGCTATCTCTTGGGAAGTACCACCTAGTCTCAAATGTTCCACTTTAACTTGTTGGCAATTCAAACACTTGGAAACAAAATCAGCTACATCACGCTTCATATTATTCCACTAATATATAGTTTTAAGATCATGGTACATTTTAGTAGAGCCTGGATGAACAACATACCTCAAAGTATGAGCCTCATCAAGGATTTTTTTCCATAATACATTCATATCTTGCACACACGACCTTCCTTGATATCTCAAAATCCCATCACCGCTAATTTCAAAAGACATCACTTTCTGTTGACCCACATCTTTCTTGATTTGCATCAAAATGGGGTCCTTTGTCTGCTTCTCCTTTACTTCATAACATAAGGAGGATTTTTCTATCTCATGCACAACTACTCCTACATCTTCGGAATCCATAAGTCGCACCCCTAGATTTGCAAGTCATTGAATATCTTTCACTATCTCTCTTTTTCCTTCCTCAACGTGAGAAAGATTGCCCATAGATAATCTGCTGACGGCGTCGGCCACCACATTCGCCTTGCCCGTATAATAGTGCAGGCTCATGTCATAATCCTTCAAAAGTTCCAACCTACGCCTCTGCCTGAGATTTAATTCTTTCTATGAGAAAAGATACTGCAAACTTTTGTGGTCAGTGAAAATATCAACATGTACCCCGCACAGATAATGCCGCTATATTTTTAGTGCGAACACCACAGTCGCTAACCCCAAGTCATGGGTGGGGTAGTTTCGCTCATGAACCTTCAACTGCCTAGATGCATAAGCTACCACCTTACCATGCTACATAAGTACACACCCAAGTCCTACTCGGGATGCATCACAATATACAACGAAACCCTCTGTACCTTTTGGAAGAGTCAAAATAGGTGCAGTAGTCAACTTGTCTTTCAAATTCTCAAAACTATTTTGTCAGGAGTCAGACCATAAAAACTTCACCTTTTTCTGTGTCGATCTGGTAAGTGGAGCAGCTATGGAAGAAAAACTCTCTACGCATCTTCTGTATACCCCGCCAAACCCAAGAAACTCCGAATATCAGTTGGAGTGGTGGGTCTAGGCCATTTTCTCACTACCTCAATATTTTGGGGATCAACTTTAATTCCCTCACTAGACATAAAATGCCCCAAGAAAGCAATAGCATTAATCCAGAATTCACACTTGGAAAATTCTGCATACAATTTATGATCTTTGAGGGTCTGAAGAATAATTCGGAGGTAATTAGCACGATCCTCCTCACTCTTAGAATAAATCAAGATGTCATCAATGAAGACAATGACAAACAAATCTAGCAACTGGAAGAACACCCTATTCATTAGGTCCATGAAGGCTGTAGGAGAATTAGTCAATCCGAAGGACATGACTAAGAATTCATAATGACTGTATCGAGTTCGGAAAGCTATTTTGGGAATGTCAGCCTCCCTAACCTTCAACTGATGATACCCTGAATGAAGGTCTATCTTTGAAAAACAACTAGCACCCAGAAGTTGGTCAAAGAGATCATCAATTCTAGGAAGGGGATATTTATTTTTGATATTGACCTTATTTAACTGACGATAGTTTATACACATATAAAGGGAACTATCTTTCTTACGTACAAGGGTAAAGGTGCACCCCAGGGGAAACACTCAAATGGATAAAACCTTTATCAAGGAGATCTGCTAGTTGACCTTTTAACTCTTCAATTTAACAGGAGCCATCTTATACGGCGAAATAAAAATAGGACAAGTGTCCGGTAATAAATCAATACCAAAATCTATCTCCCTATTAGGTGGTATCCCTGGGAGATCATCGGGAAAGACTTCTGGAAATTCATTAACCACAGAGACTAACTGAAGAGAAGGACTTTCGATTTTAGAATCTTTTACTCGGATTAGATGATACAAACAACCTTTTGAAATAAGCTTACGGGCTCTAAGGTAAGATATGAATTTCCCTCTAGGTGATAAAGAATGACCCTTCCATTCAATCACTGGTTCATTCAGGAAAAAGAAAGTAACCTTTCGGGTTCTACAATCTAGTGTGGCATAACACGAGTAGAGCCAGTCCATTCCTAAGATAGCATCAAAATCAACCATATCAAGCTCTATGAGTCTACCACAGTATCACGACTACAAACAGATACAACATAATTTTTATATACCCTCTTAGCCACAACAAAGCCACCTACAAAAGTAGAAATAGAGAAAGGTTCTGCAATAACTTTGAGATCAAACCCAAAACCGACTTCCACATATGGGGCCACATAAGACAAGGTAGATCTGGGATCAAGAAACATATATGCATCTCAAGAGAAGATTTATAACATACGCGTGACTATATCTGGTGAGGCCTCTGCCTCCTGGCGATTGGACAAGGCATACAACCGGTTGCGACTGCTTTCGGTAGCTGAAGTAGCACCTTGGGGGTGGTGGTGGCACTGAGGAGTTTTCCTGGGACTTAGCACCATCAAAGTTCCTTCTAGTGGAAGGAAAATCTCACTAGAAATGACCCGCCTGACCACAAGTATAGCATACTATCCTGCCCAGCTGACACTTTCCTGGGTGATACTTACCGCAGGTCTCACATTACAGAAAAGTCCTATACGGTTGGTCCATACTACCCTAGGACTGGGTACCCTGTGCTCCAGATGAATGATTAGTCTAAAAATTTTGAGATCGTCGGTCAACTAGAGGACTGGGCGCTGGAGCACTAGTTGCAGACTGAGCATTGCCCCAAAGCTTTTTTTTCTGCCACCTGTTACCCCAATTTCCACTCTGCGGCTGACTGTGGTTCTGGTCTGCTGGTCGGGCCCTCATGGCCTGCCTATCCTTCTCCCTTGCCCCAGCAACCCTTTTTTTCTGCTCTATCCTTCTTCCTTACCTCAGTAACCCTCTTTTTCTGCTCCTCAACCTATTGCATATGAATAGACAATCTAGAGAAGTCCATATCCCTATTTAACATTGCCCCCTTACACTCCAACACCAAGTTATCTGAAAGGCCAGATGTAAACTTTCTCATATGGGCCATCATGTTTCCTGCCAATTTCGGAGCATAATGAGATAGTTAGTTGAATTTCAGTTTGTACTCTTTGACGCTTATCTTTTCTTGTTCCAGGTTCATGAAATCTTCATCCTTGGACTCTCTCAACTCCTAAGGAAAGAATCAGTCCAGGAAGGCTTCCACAAATTTGCCCCACACAGAAGTCTCAGTACTATCTCCCCTCGAATCTTCTCACTCAAGGTACGACTAATTTGCTACCTCTTTTAGTTAATAAGCAGCTAGTTCAACCCCTTCTACTTCATCCATATGCTTTAATCGAAAAATTTTCTCTATCTCGTCCGTGAACTCCATTAGATATTCCTCAACCTTTGTACCAGTAAACTTAGGAGAGTTCAGCCTCATGAACTGAACCACCCGAGTAGCCTCAACGGTAACAAATGTAGACCCAATATTTTTTGACCATCGAGCCTGTGAAACCATCAACTGTGCAATCATATGCATCGATTGCCTAAAATCAGTATTTTATATCTCTCTCTAGGGAGGTTGGGTATGATTAGTCCCAGACCGGGGAGCCCTAGGTGCTCTGGAGAGACTGGTCTGAATTGGAGGTACTCCCAAAGCAATAAAAAAATCAGGAAAGTAAGCCCGATTACGTGTCCTCATCCCGTGAGTAGGACGAACATCTTCTGTCTGGGCATTCTGATTATTAAAGTGGCGTGGAGGCATGATAGCTTTTATGAAATATGTAAGACCATTGATTAGGGAACATTTAGACTCTACAGCACGAACTAAATCACAAAAAAAAGGAAATATTCCTAAATGCCTAGTAGCCTCCTGTCTATAAGTGTGGCGCGCTACAAATCCATAAATAATACTGTACCCAATGCAGTTTTGCAGACATCCTAGGACCATGAACCGTACTCTGATACCAAATTTGTCATGACCCGAGCCAAGGCCCTAGCCGTGACGATCATCCCAAACCATAGAGGCCTGGGCGCCCTTCTATTTTTGGTAATCAGGCACAATACTTAATAGTAAAGAAAAGAATTAATAAATGAAATAAAAAGAATCATGGGCATACTCTGAATTCAATTTAACAATACTGGAAAGAAATCCATCAACATCTACACAACGTCTATTTCATTCTGTGAAATCTCTAGTACATACGAAAACTAATAAAACTGTTTGAAATCTTGGACAAGGCTCCCAGTGGACCAATACCATAATGAAATAACAATACTCTAAGAATGGCCTTTCAAGGTAAGGGAGGCTTACCAATTGCACTCTTATGACTATCAACTCTACGATTTAGCAGGACCTCTAGACTGAGCCTCAGACCCTAAAAGATAGAGGGTCAATACAATTGTACTGGAATGCAGAGAAAACCAAAATAATACATTTATATATAAAATATGTGAGATCAAGTCATGAAACATCATGTATGATATAGTTTAAAACTCATGGGAAATTCTTTGAGGTTCATAAAAACTTCTAATCAATGCAGTTCTGATCTTTGTATTACTTTTGATTTAGGTGGTCCACCCTACAATTCTTCGACCCCACGGGCTATATGGAGTCCTCCCTTAACTCGGAGGCCAAGCCCCCAACCCAAGTTTTCTGCAAGAGTTAGAGTTTCTGATTCTGATATACCACAGGGCACTAAGCCTGCGTATAATCCCTCTAGGGGACATAATAATCCTGTATCGGCAAAACACGGTTTCGGGCAATGAGTCTGCTGGACTCGTGCCTTTTTCGGGTAACCACCTAACATCTTTTTATGCCCATTTTTAGCCTTTTCAGAACATGTGTCATTCTAAGTTCAAAATCTAAAAATCCGGAAAAAAAATCCACATTCTGTTATGTTTTGTGCTACTATGGCATTATTTGAATTGGTATCGTCATATCAAGACTTGAAAGCCATGTTTTTGATCCATAAAAATCATATCACATTTTTCTCTTTGAAAACATAAAGTTTAGACCACCATATTTCAATAATTCAAGAAGATTCATTCTTCGATACCCTTATCAAACTATGTAAAATCATTCCTTTCGATCATTTCAGCAAACATGTGGTGGTCATGTATTTTTGGCAAACCATGCAATCTTTCATTATATATTCAACATTTATCAACATACAAAACCCTTCTCATCAATTTAAAGATCAAGCTTACATCATTCAACAATAGTCATGAACATATAAAATCATGCTTCTAAATAACATTCTAAGAATCAAGAGGTATCACAACATGAGAGGGAGAATAAATAGTTATGCTTTCAATTCAATTATCAAATTTAACCACATACATATTGTAACGCCTTGATTTTCTGAACCAAAATGTTACACAGTGCTCATAACCCCGAGGACCATAAGCTAACCCATGACTGATATCTGTACCTGTAAACTACATAATATCTCATAAAATATGTGGAAACATGAACTGTAAGGATATAAGGTTCAATACTGATACATATCTGAAAAACATGGTATAACAATACCAACAAGGAACATAAATACTGAAGTCTGAACATCTAATCTGACATTTAGTCTGAAAGCCTCTAACTGAACTGAATAAGGAGTTGAAGGAACATGTCTCCAACTAACTCCATGAACTGAAAAACTAATCTGAAATACTGTAATAAAGTAATAATAATATTGTCCTCGAATGAAGAGGAGCACTGACTGCTGAAATCTACAATGCTACTGCTGCTCTAAAACTCATGCCTTTGTACCTATGGCATCAAATAAAACACCATAGCGCGAATGCGTCAGTACGACTAAATGTACTGAGTATACAAGTGAGGTAGGCTAAATACAAAGGGTTTTATATGCATGAACAATGCTGACTGATATGAACGTGAGAATACATACATACGTAACTGCAACTAAACTCGTGGTGATACTAACTACTGAGTCTAAATACTGACAACATGAGCTTACTGATGCGGAGATACTGAATGACTGAGTTTACTAATATTGATATACTGAATGACTGAGTTTACTGATATTGATATGTAATTCACTAATAAGTGAGGAACTGATACTGTATTACTGAATACTGGGAAACTGATACTATATTACTGATAAAGGAATGATTGTTTCTGATTGTTTTGATTATGAAAAACTGATTTGATTGACCATATATAACAGTCCTGAAACTAAGCTCGTGATAACATGACTACTGAGTATGAATACTGATGACATGTATTTACTGATAACATATTATGAATGATAACTGAATTATGATAACTGATATATCTGATAACATGAGTTCTGATAACTGATAGCATGAATAATTGTATCTGACAATCCTGATATCCTAAAGAGCTATCTGAGTTCTTTTACTGAGACTGATACTGAAACTGTGGGAAGTAGTTATCTAACCGACATGCCCCAAATATGCTATAATAGCTAAGCTGGGGTCCTATCTCTGCCCTGATTAGAAGGGTGTCAATACCGCGCCACTGGTAAGGATAAGCTGTGAGTGACCTGGATCTGGCAGGTACTCAATGAGAACGGTGGAAACCCTAAACTAACAGGTTAAACCACCTCATCAACCCTAATCTGACAGGTTAAGATGTCTTAACCTATGCTGGCCACATAGTTCTGGAATGCAAGGACTACTTCTAAGAATCACACCCTCTACTAGCAGGTGAGTTCCCATCCTTGGGTTCGCTCGGTGCTGAATCCTACTCCCAACTGAATGACACTAAACTGATTATACTGAACTGATTTCCTAGTACGTACTAGAATTAACTGAACTATTACTGATTGTTCTATTTAGCTGAACTGAACATGGACTGAGTTTATTGAGTTTCGATGACTAGCGGATCACTACTGAATTCTGTTAACTAACTAAATGCTACTGAGTTTTGTTAGCTGACTGAGTTTGTTGATGTCTGAACTGAATACTGAACTAAATTATATTGATACTGAGATTTACTGAATTCCATAGATTGATGGAATATTACTGAGATTACGTAGATTACTGAGTATTGAGTAAAACTGAACTGATACTGCCTTTACATGAGTTTTCCTGAGTCATGAGACTGACTGAAGTCTACGAAACATGGCTTGACTGAGAGTATCGTGAAAACATGACATGTCTCTAGTCACACAGCTATATTTTTTGGGTACGAATACCCTCAGGACTCGATAGGAGGAAACTGATAAATATGACATGACTTGATCACAAGATTTGAGTCCACAATTCACAATATCATAAGCAGGGGATAGTATACTTCATGTATTTATTCAACATTTCAAACATGATAGGAAAAGCATGGATATATTTTGTGTACATAATTTATATCTCCATTATCATACATGCGTTACACCACAAAAATAACAACACATAATTTGCATGGAAATTCATATTGGAGTGTATGGCTAACATGAACTTGTTATATAGATATCATGAAATCATGTAAATATAAAGTTCTAACATACTAGGCATTTTATCAAACACCTTGCATGTATTCTTTAAGGCATAGGTGGATTTCATACTTGCATTCTATCAATCCATCTAAAGATCATGTTTTTGAACTAACAACATAACAACTTTCATGAGATATACAGTCACGATACTATTATATAGCAAAACAAACAAGCATCAACATGGGTATGATCATATCACCACAACCAACCAAGATTTTGTATTTTAAAGATTGATTCTTGAACTCCACGAACGAAAGGAATCCGTGGATGAACACTACGCATACCTTGGAAGGGAGGTTCTTGATGATTGATGGAGGAATTTTCCTTGAAATTTGATCTTCAAGCTTGATTGTGCAACCCTAGTTGTTTTTATCCTATGGTGCTCTTAGATAATGAACTTTGAGATTTTAATAGGGTTGTAATGTGTTTAAAAGCTATAAATTTAGTGAGGTTAATTTTAGGGACATGTAAGGAGTGTTAAAAGACTTAACTACCCTCAAAATAACTCAAAAACTAAGTGTTTTCGTGGCTGAAATCATACATAGGCGCCGCATATGATATCGCCTATGCTTTACATAAGCGCCGCATATGATATCGCCTATGCTTTACATAGGCGCCGCATATGATATCGCCTATGCTTTCCAGTGGCCATGTGTGATTGGTTAGGCGACGCATTCTACTTTGAAAGGCCATAACTCCTTGGTCGGGTGTCGGATTTTGATGAAATTGATATCGTTGGAAAGCTAATTCGATTTTCTACAATTCGGTGGGTATAAATCTGCCAAAATTTAACATATAAATAACGTTATTCTTGTTCAAAGATGACCCTTGAAAAATCAAACACTAAGACTTGATGGATTCAAAAACTCTTAGCTTGCATCACTCTAAGAGACTCATATAAGCATGCTTAAGACATCACAAGCTATCCTATCGCTAGGATATTCATTGTAAGTCATGCACTTAAATACTACTCATAGGATTGGAGGTTTCATACGTAGGAAAACTTATTCACTTCCTAGCTTAGAAACATGTGGGGTATTACAATATCTCCCCCTTAGGAATATTCGTCCTCGAATGGAACTGACTGAGAGGGGAAAAGACCAACTGAACATGAATTAAACATGAATAAATAAAACATGGCCTCATGACTAATGTGACTGATGAACTGAATATATCATACTGAACATGCATATCTGATGCATGTATAACTGATTTATGAATGTAAGACTTAGTGTTCTGGTGAGCTGAGTTTCTCAAATAGGAATGCTTATCTGATACTTAACTAATAAAGTGGATCCATGCATATCTGATGCATGATTATATGACTGACATGATACATGAATGCATGACTGAAAGTACTGATGAGCAGATCACGCATATCTGATGCGTGAATTCATGACTAAACTTACTCATGAACATGCAATGGTAAAGGTACCAAGTTTGAACTGAAAACTGAGCATGGAACTGAATACCAAGTTTGGTACTAAAATATGAACATGAGAACGAGTAAGTTTAAGGAAAACTATTACCTTGAACTGAAAATACCAATAAGTTTGAGATTAATTACTCTATATGCCTGATCGGAAGCATAAGAACATAACTAAGTCTGGGACGTGGTAGATATACTGAATATCATGATCTGAACTGAATCTTGAAAACATGGCATACGACTGAAGTTGGAGTTTGAGGGTTAACTTATGAGCACCCCTTCTCCAAACTGGATTCATCAAAAAAAAAAGAGCAGCATGTTTATGTCATGAAAGTTTGGGGGTATGATGTATCTCCCCCTTGGGACACTATGTCCCTCAAAGAATACTGACTTGGATGAGATACTGAGGGGAATTGAGGCGATGCACAAGACACCTAGGAACTGAGTCATGACTGAATAGCTAAGATTTGAAACTGATACATGATACATGAACTGAACTGAACAAGAGTGCATATATATACTAACTTATCTGATTAACTGAATAACTGATAGCTGAATACTGGATCTGCAAAGCTAAATTGTACTTTGTCTGAATAACTGGGCTGAGATTTTTGAGTTTTATGCATAGGAGATAAGGACTAACGAAGTAGAATGAGGTATCTGAGCATGGATTCATGAAGTCTATATTATTTTTGAATATGAGACCAAGCGTACGACGTGGATCTGAGGTATTCTATAAACTGGGGTACAGAAACACTGATAACTGAGTACTGACAAACTAAATGCTATAGTCAAGCATGTCTGGAACTGAACTGAGTTTCAAATCTGCTTACTGAACTAAAGATGACATTATAACTAAGCCTATAGCTAGTACAGAAGTACTGAATTCTGAGGCTAAGTAACTGGTAACTGAAGCCATGGTTCTGTAGGACCATCTAAGTCTTTTACTGAATATTGATTTCTGAACTATCATTGTAACTGAGTTTTAGACTGATACTGAAGTACTGAATTCAAGGACTGAACACTGATCACTGAGTGCTGGATACTGAAATTATAATTGAGTTGGCAAATGAGTTTTTGATGGCTACATACTGGGGACTGACATAAGTCAAGGATCTAAATGTACACTTACACTTTGTACTTTCCTAACTTCTAAATACAACCCCTTTCTAGACGTTTACTTACATATTTATCATGACATTCAAGCCTATCTTCACAACTACACCCTCGTGCAAAGTAAGCATGCAACAATCTTCTTTTATCTAAACAACTGCTCATCACTACACTGTTCCATAAGGAGAGCTAACTGGAGGAGTAAATCAGGAGGACCTGAAACATGAATAGATACAAACTAAACTTGACACATGACTGAAACTTGAGGAATAAAATATCAATAGTTTGGATTTACCAATAAGGTATGAACTGAGGATATACATGACATAGTCTAAATGTATCTGATCTGTAGGGGCATAGCATGAGTCATGGAAGCTAAGTATACTGGAAAGCATGATATGCGTACATGAGTCATGAGCTGCATGACCTGATTCTATAGTTTCTGTACTCGTGGGACATAATTCGTAATACTGAGGGAGCTGGAACTAAACCCCTTATATGGGGAACTAAAGGCGCACATAATCCCATGGAAAGTGTGTGAAAGTAGATTGTGCTTATGGAACATGATTTGTACTTCGGAGTAAATTGGGACCCCTTATACTGGGAACGAAAATCATACATGATTTATGGGAAAAAGAAATGCATGAGTCTGGTTCGTGACCATAGAGTTGACATGCAACTCCTGAGTGGATTTTTTTTTTATAGCTGAGGTGGAAAACTCTACACTGAGATGAGGATGGGTCAAGAATTATCTTCCCTTACTTCTTTCTATACATACTGTCTCTACTACTGGAGTCTGAGGGACTGACTTGGTCACTTGATCTATTATCACATACCTACATTCTGTTCAACACCTGCTTGTCTTACTAAACATATCATCTGATTCTGTTTCCTCATATACTGCTAATATCACATTCACACCATCATGCTTAATTTCAAGTCAATAAACTTAAATTCTTGCTCGTCTGCTAGCACTGTTCAAACCTACTAATTCAAGTTGGTACAACTATACCTATGAATGCATAATCTAATCAGACTAGATAATACTATCCCAACTCATCTACTGCTAAACTCTTGGGTCCATGCTTAAAATTCTAGGTCTATACTGTCATAGGATTCTGAGAAGGGATCTAACGGCATATAAAAAATTGGATTTGAGTTTACAAAGGAGTTCTCATGATCATAAATAAAATCTGTACAACTTTGGAACATGACTGAACTGAGGGGATATTGTCTGAGCATGTGGCAAATCCCATAACTATCTCCAGGGACTGCATGAGAAAGCCCTATCTTTAGGACTTGAGTTTCACTATTTCGGTTACCTTGAAAGTAAGGTAAGGTTGACATGAGGGGAGCCTGATGTGAATCTATATGGGTTTCTTAGAGAAACTTGCCATAGCACGATCTTGAGATATGAAAGAAGGGAAACTGATCCTAAAACATCTCATAACCTCTTGCACATAAGTGTGGTGCACAACACGCCCATGTACAAGACTCTACTTGATGCAGCTTTCAGACTTCCTAGGACACTGTTGAACCTTAGGCTCTGATACCAAGTTTGTAACGCCCTGATTTTCTGAACTGAAATGCTACACGGTGCTCATGACCTCAAAGGACCACAAGCTAACCCATGACTGATATTTGTATCTGTAAACTGCATAATATCTCATAAAATATGCGAAAACTGATCTGTAAGGCCATAAGGTTCAATACTAATACATATATGAAAAATATGGTATAACAATACCAAAAAGAAACATTAATACTGAAGTCTAAACATCTAATCTGACATCTAGTTCGAAAACCTCTAACTGAACTGAATAAGGATTTGAAGGAACACTTCTCCAACTAACTCCACGAACTGAAAAACTAATCTGAAATACTGTAATAAAGTAATAATAATATTGTCCTTGAATGAAGAGGAGCACTGACTGCTGAAATCTACAATGCTACTGCTGCTCTAAAACTCGTGCCTCTGTACCTATAGCGTCAAATAAAATACCATAGCGTGAATGCGTCAGTATGACTGAATGTACTGAGTATACGAGTGAGGTAGTCTAAATGCAAAGGGTTTATATGCATGAACAATGCTGACTGATATGAACGTGAGAATACATACATACATACATACATAACTGCAACTAAACTCGTGGTGATACTGACTACTGAGTCTGAATACTGACAACATGAGCTTACTGATGCGGAGATACTGAATGACTGAGTTTACTGATATTGATATACTGAATAACTGAGTTTACTGATATTGATGTGTAATTCACTAATAAGTGAGGAACTGATACTGTATTACTAAAAACTGGGAGACTGATACTATATTACTGATGAAGGAATGATTGTTTCTGATAGTTCTGATAATGAAAAACTGATTTGATTGATTGTATATAACAGTCCTAAAACTGAGCTCGTGATAACATGACTACTGAGTATGAATACTGATGACATGTATTTACTAATAACATATCATGAATGATAACTGAATTCTGATAACTGATATATCTAATAACATGAGTTCTGATAACTGATAGCATGAATGACTATATCTGACAGTCCTGATATCTTGAAGAGCTATCTGAGTTCTTTTATTGAGACTGATACTGAAACTGTGGGAAGTAGTTATCTAACCGACATGCCCCAAATACGCTATAATAGCTAAGCTGGGATCCAATCTCTGCCCTGATTAGAAGGGTGTCAATACCGCGCCACTGGTAAGGACATACTGTGAGTGACCCTCATCTGGCAGGTACTCAAAGAGAATGGTGGGAACCCTAAACTGACAGGTTAAACCACCTCATCAACCCTAATCTGACAGGTTAAGATGGCTCAACCTATGCTGGCTACATAGTTCTGGAACGCAAGGACGGCTTCTAAGAATTACACCCTCTACTGGCAGGTGAGTTCCCATCCTTGGGTTCGCTCGGTACTGAATCCTACTCCCAACTGAATGACACTTAACTGATTATACTGAACTGATTTTCTAGTTTGTACTAGAATTAACTGAACTATTATTGATTGTTCTATTTAACTGAACTGAACATGGACTGAGTTTATTGTGTTTCGATGACTAGCGAAACACTATTGAATTTTGTTAACTAACTAAATGCTACTGAGTTCTGTTAGCTGACTGAGTTTACTGGTGTCTGAAATGAATACTGAACTAAATTGTACTGATACTGAGATTTACCAAATTCCATAGACTGACGGAATATTACTGAGATTAGTTAGATTACTGAGTACTGAGTAAAACTGAACTGATACTGCCTTTACATGAGTTTTCCTTAGTCATGAGACTGACTGAAGTCTACTGAACATAGCTTGACTAAGAGTATCGTGAAAACATGACATGGCTCTAGGCACACAGCTATATTTTTCGGGTAAGAATACCCCCAGGACTCGATAGGAGGAAACTGACACACATGACATGACTTGATCACAAGATATGAGTTCACAATTCCCAATATCATAAGCAGGGGATAGTATACTTCATGTATTTATTAAACATTTCAAACATGATAGGAAAAGCATGGATATATTTTATGTACATAATTTATATCTCCATTATCATACATGTATTATACCACAACAATAACAACACATAATTTGCATGGAAATTCATATTGGAGTGTATGGCTAACATAAACTTGTTAGTTAGATATCATGAAATCATGTAAATATGAAGTTCTAACATACTAGGCATTTTATCGAACACCTTGCATGTATTCTTTAAGGCATAGGTGGATTTCATACTTGCATTCTATCAATCAATCTAAAGATCATGTTTTTGAACTAACAACATAACTTTCATGAGATATACAGTCACGATGCTATTATATAGCAACACAAGCAAGCATCAACATGGGTATGATCATATCACCATAACCAACCAAGCTTTTATATTTTAAAGATTGATTCTTGAACTCCACGAACGAAAGGAATCCGTGGATGAACAGTACGCATACCTTGAAAGGGAGGTTCTTGATGATTGACGGAGGAATTTTCCTTGAAATTTGATCTTCAAGCTTGATTGTGCAACCCTAGTTGTTTTTCTCCTATGGTGCTCTTGGATAATGAACTTTGAGATGTTAATAGGGTTGTAATGTGTTTCGAAGCTATAAATTTCATGAGTTTAAGTTTAGGGACATGTAAGGAGTTTTAAAAGACTTAAGTACCCTCAAAATAACTCAAAAACTAAGTATTTTCGTGACTGAAATCATACATAGGTACCGCATATGATATCGCCTATTCTTTCCAGTGGACATGTGCGATTGGTTAGGCAACGTATTCTACTTTGAAAGGCCATAACTCCTTGCTCGGGTGTTGGATTTTGATGAAATTGGTATCGTTGGAAAGCTAATTCGATTCTCTACACTTTCTATACACTACACACATAGAGGAATACAATGGAGGGGGATTTTTGGATTCATCACTTCAATTCTACTCACATACACTGGAATGGAGTAGACAACAATACAACACACAACACACACATGGATTGAGAAACAGGTGAGATTAGAAGGCAATAAACAGAGAAAATTAGGGGAAAAAAAAGAAAAGAAAAGAGATCATAGTTAGGGAAGCTCAGATTTCCAGCAAAATATAATAAATATACAGGGCAGAGTGAGAAGGTATATGGTTACCACTTGTATCCCTGACTTGTGGTTGTTGAGCAGCAAAGAATTCTTTTATTTTCCTTATTTCTTTTATCTCATCTTCTAAGGTAGACAAACGATCATTCAAGGATTTGTTTTCCTAATTCAAGTATTTATTTTCCTCTTGAGTAGAACGTAGCATGGACTATAATTCAACCTTGGAGGAAGTTCCACCTTTTAAGTCTTTCGCCTTTACTCATGGCTACGATTTTGAGGTCCAAAACACTTTTCAACAATCTCTATGCTAGATAAAGATGGCTCTACATTCACCATTTCTTCCATTTGAGCCTGCAAAATATAGAAAGAAATATGTTCGATCATTATTCCATATAATTTCAAGTAATTAATATACATATTAAATTTATCAAACGCACATGTTTTTGAATTGCTTCAGGTTCAACAAGTTTGTTATCTTTCTTTCGATTCTCATAGAAAATAGTCCCCACATCTGGTGGATTCCACTCACATACACTGGAATGGAGTAGACAACAATACAACACACAACACACACATGGATTGAGAAACATGTGAGATTAGAAGGCAAAAATCAGAGAAAATTAGGGGAAAAAGAAGAAAAGAAAAGAGATCATAGTTAGGGAAGCTCAGATTTCCAGCGAAATATAATAAATATACAGGGGAGAGTGAGAAGGTATATGGTTACCACTTGTATCCCTGACTTGTGGTTGTTGAGCAGCAAAGAATTCTTTTATTTTCCTTATTTCTTTTATCTCATCTTCTAAGGTAGACAAACGATCATTCAAGGATTTGTTTTCCTTATTCAAGTATTTATTTTCCTCTTGAGTAGAATGTAGCATGGACAATAATTCAACCTTGGAGGAAGTTCCACCTTTTAAGTCTTTCGCCTTTACCCATGGCTACGATTTTGAGGTCCAAAACACTTTTCAACAATCTCTATGCTAGATAAAGATGGCTCTGCATTCACCATTTCTTCCATTTGAGCCTGCAAAATATAGAAAGAAATATGTTCGATCATTATTCCATATAATTTCAAGTAATTAATATACATATTAAATTTATCAAACGCACATGTTTTTGAATTGCTTCAGGTTCAACAAGTTTGTTATCTTTCTTTCGATTCTCATAGAAAATAGTCCCCACATCTGGTGGATTCCACTCACATACACTGGAATGGAGTAGACAACAATACAACACACAACACACACATGGATTGAGAAACAGGTGAGATTAAAAGGCAAAAAATAGAGAAAATTAGGGGAAAAAGAAGAAAAGAAAAGAGATCATAGTTAGGGAAGCTCAGATTTCCAGCGAAATATAATAAATATACAGGGCAGAGTGAGAAGGTATATGGTTACCACTTGTATCCCTGACTTATGGTTGTTGAGCAGCAAAGAATTCTTTTATTTTCCTTATTTCTTTTATCTCATCTTCTAAGGTAGACAAACGATCATTCAAGGATTTGTTTTCCTTATTCAAGTATTTATTTTCCTCTTGAGTAGAACGTAGCATGGACAATAATTCAACCTTGGAGGAAGTTCCACCTTTTAAGTCTTTCGCCTTTACTCATGGCTACGATTTTGAGGTCCAAAACACTTTTCAACA
Source organism: Capsicum pubescens (assembly GCA_030864215.1). Taxonomy (NCBI): domain Eukaryota; kingdom Viridiplantae; phylum Streptophyta; class Magnoliopsida; order Solanales; family Solanaceae; genus Capsicum; species Capsicum pubescens. The sequence continues at coordinate 175,052,625 of CM061549.1, forward strand.
ATCTCTATGCTAGATAAAGATGGCTCTGCATTCACCATTTCTTCCATTTGAGCCTGCAAAATATAGAAAGAAATATGTTCGATCATTATTCCATATAATTTCAAGTAATTAATATACATATTAAATTTATCAAACGCACATGTTTTTGAATTGCTTCAGGTTCAACAAGTTTGTTATCTTTCTTTCGATTCTCATAGAAAATAGTCCCCACATCTGGTGGATTCCACTCACATACACTGGAATGGAGTAGACAACAATACAACACACAACACATACATGGATTGAGAAACAGGTGAGATTAGAAGGCAAAAAATAGAGAAAACTAGGGGAAAAAGAAAAAAAGAAAAGAGATCATAGTTAGGGAAGCTCAGATTTCCAGCTAAATATAATAAATATACAGGGGAGAGTGAGAAGGTATATGGTTACCACTTGTATCCCTGACTTGTGGTTGTTGAGCAGCAAAGAATTCTTTTAGTTTCCTTATTTCTTTTATCTCATCTTCTAAGGTAGACAAACGATCATTCAAGGATTTGTTTTCCTTATTCAAGTATTTATTTTCCTCTTGAGTAGAACGTAGCATGGACAATAATTCAACCTTGGAGGAAGTTCCACCTTTTAAGTCTTTCGCCTTTACTCATGGCTATGATTTTGAGGTCCAAAACACTTTTCAACAATCTCTATGCTAGATAAAGATGGCTCTGCATTCACCATTTCTTCCATTTGAGCCTGCAAAATATAGAAAGAAATATGTTCGATCATTATTCCATATAATTTCAAGTAATTAATATACATATTAAATTTATCAAACGCACATGTTTTTGAATTGCTTCAGGTTCAACAAGTTTGTTATCTTTCTTTCGATTCTCATAGAAAATAGTCCCCACATCTGGTGGATTGCCATCTCCCCCCCCCTTTACATCAAAGACAAACATGTCAAATAACACCTCATAAATATTCTTTTAGGAAAATAAATTTATGATAATACCTTTTCAAAAATAAAATCTCGAATAGGCTTGCCACCCATGTGATGAAGCATCGTCAACTTAGCTCGGTTCGCTGCATTCCTTTGGCTTCTCTCCTATATTTGTAAAACAATAAGCTAACTTTTAATAATCCAAATAAAAATTCTTAAACAAAAGGGAGTTGCATAAATCCCCACAAGGAAATCTATCCCGAAACCAGGGAGTTGCAACAAATAAAAGTATTTGCATACCTGAAAAGCTTCAGAAGAAAAATGTTTTTTTACCAACCACTCCCATTCTTTTTTGTCTATTCCATATGGCTTATTCTTCAGAGCTTGTTGAAGTGACTTATTCTTCACATATTTTCCATACAAGTATCCTCTCCATTTGTTCCATAACTCATTCATCCATCTCAAAATATGCTCACGATGATCACTCAATTCAACACCATCAAATTTATCCTACAATAATCAAAATATGGGATAAGTTAATGCATTGAAAATTTTATCAAACCTTTTTAACAAAAAAGGACCAGAATATGAACAATATGATGAGCTCAGATTTTATAAGAATAAGTAGATCTTTTATAGTAAAAAAAAATCTGAATCAGATCTAGATACGTTAATTACCTCAACAGCTGCCCAGATGTGATTCAATTTTTCTTGTCTAATATCACTCCATGATGATACTCCCAACGGACATATTACGATCACGAATAATTTTTTCCAAATGCCTCAAAAATAGTCTGCCATTTTTTTCAACCGTTCGATTATTGTAAAAGGTTAATTTCAGCTTTTCTCTGATTTCAAGTGAAGGAACTTTTTTGCACTTATTGCTTCCTCAAACTCTTTTCATCTTTCCACGATTAGATGAACCTACAATTGTACAATTTGGTAAAAACTACAACAATCAAATTTACTTCAATAAATTAATAACATATGAATTCAAAATATACCCTTTTCAATATTTTGAGAGTGTTGCATGACTTGATCAACGGATGAAGGCAATGGAATATTAGCTTGCATATCCTCTTTCTCAAGAACCAAGGGATATTTATCCATTCTTCAAATTACTTGACTAGAATGCATGGTAGAACTTGAACTTGTGATTTTAGATGGAGTTCGCACAACGCATTGAGGGTGCTCTTGCTAAAAGATTCCACTTTTTTTCAGAAATCCCTAAAAAGGAGCTCAAAGATCTAGGTCTTTGCTCTAGTCCATTTCCTATAGCACCTGGAACCAAAAAATATATCATAAAAGTTCATCAAATACATATATTAAAGCTTTAAAACTTCAGAGATAGCCACTACCGAAGAAGTTGATTTGATGAAATCAATGCAACTGTTTGACATTTATATTGAACAATTGATTCTCCGGTAAGACTAAGGGTATCCCGGTGCACTAAAGCTACCTCTATGCACAGTGTCTGGGGAAGGGACCCACCACAAGGGTGTATCGTACGCAGCCTTACCTTGCATTTCTGCTAGAGGCTGTTTCCAAGGCTTGAACCCATGACCTCCTTGTAACATGATAGCAACTTTACCAGTTACTCTAAGGCTCCCCTTCATTCTCTGGTAAGTCTATTATTTATTAATAATAATAGTGTTAATGATTCTCATGTGTAGTGTATGAAAAAAACATAAACTTTTGGAAAAATAAGAGCTAGTGTACCAAGGAATGAGAAAGAAATCTCAGTAAATAATGAGAATGGCATAAAGCATGAGGATAAGGGTTATTACTATTCTACATTATGGATCATATTTGCACGTCCTATGATCATTAGGCTTGACCATGAACTTATCATGACCAGTGACAAGACAATTGATGCCAGAGGACATCAAGTGCATATTTGTAATGGTGCTGTGCTGGTTTGATGTTACAGTACATACACAATGTGATCATTCATATTCTTCGTATCCATGATATAAAAGCTGGTAATGGTGGCTTAATCAAAGACTCAATCAATTATTATGGTTATCGATCAAGAAGTGATGGTGATGGTATTTCTATCTTTGGATCAACAAACATTTGGATTGATCATGTTTCCATGTCTAATTGTGATGATGGACTCATTGATGTTGTGCAGGTTTCAACTACTATTACCATTACCAACTGCCATTTCACCCACCATAATGACGTAAAATTACCTCCAAAATTGGATTAATGCCTAAATTCGATATACTGATTACATTTTCTACTGGAGAATGCCAACAACCAGAATGTTTTAATATCTGGAATGTGTTTTTGTTTAGGTTATGTTTTTGGAGCAAGTGGAAGCTACTCACAGGACTCAATTCTACAAATAACTCTTGCTTTTAATCACTTTGGACAAGGGTTGATCCAGAGGATGCCAAGAGTGAGATGGGGATTTGTTCATGCTGTCAACAATGACTATACTCATTGGAAAATGTATGCCATTGGTGGAAGTTAACAACCTACCATCCTCATCCAGAGCAATCGTTTCATCCCCCCGCCTAACCGTAATAGATTTTGCTAATTCAAATCAATGCAGGGACAAGGGACAAACAAAATGTGCAGACAATCTAACCCACATAACGCACTATATCCCATCAGAAATACATTAGTACATAACTATAAGAGGTGAAGCTAGAATCCTGCGCATAAGAACCATATCTTGGGTAGAGTTGCATTCTCCTCCCACAGAAACATGCTGTCCAGAGAAGGTCGAGTAACTGGAATAGGTCACAAGTTGAGGTGGATTTTCCAGAATCTAATCCAGTACATATACTCAGATCACCCAAAGTTACATGGATTAAAAAAAAAGCAGAATCAATGTAACTTTAAGACACTATAATTGTTTCTACAATTGTGAAAACAGTCACACTAAAAGATTCCTGTGGGGAATGGATCAGATCATCCAAATAAAATCATGATGGAAAAATCATCCACGATCACTAAATCAATTTAGGAACCCTTACACAATCTATATGGGAGATGTTCGTATATGTGACAACCTCCTACAATGCCAAACATGTAACGATTTCAAGGTTTTCCCAAGATCACTAAAAGTCAATTTAAGAACCCTTACACAATCCACATGGGGATGTTTGTATATGTAACATCCTCTCACACTGCCAAATATATAATGATTTCTTTTTTTTACGCTGGTAACATTCAAACATATAATGATTTTTAGTTTTTCCCAAGATCACTAAATCTATTTAGGAAACCCTAACACAATCCATATGGGAATGTTCATTCACGTAACATCCTCCCACACTGCCAAACATGAAATGATTCAAACGTTTACCTGTTTACCTTAAATTTTGAGAAGCCTAAATAGTCAGTAGAGCAAAGATAGTAGACTCAACAAAGAAAATCCAAGGAAGAGGCAATATAATCAAAGGAAGAGTCAAAATTTTCAAGAGACGAACTCCAGATGAATTCAAAATTTACCTTTTTCAATATTTTGAGTGTGTTGCATGACTTGATCAACAGATGGAGGCAATAAAATATTGGCTTGCATATTCTCTTTCTTAAGAATCAAGGAATCTTTATCAATTCTTCTCATTTGTTGACTAAAAGGCATGGTAGAACTTGAACTTGTGATTTTAGATGGAGTTCGCACATATTGGTTAGCACAGAGGGTGCTCTTATTTAAAGATTCCACCTTTTTTTCAAAAATCCCTTAAGAGGAGCTCAAAGATCTAGGTCTTTGCTCTAGTCCCTTGCCTATAACACCTAAAAGCAAAAAACATATCATTAAAGTTCATCAAATACATAGTATTTTTTGAAAAACACAACATATTTGAACAAATACTTACTTGTTTCAAATTCTTGAGTGTATTTCTTACCAATGGTTTCCATTCCTTGACTACCAGACATGGTGGAGTATTTAAGCCCTTGTCCTCGACCTATCCCTATAGAACCTAGACAAACAAATTAAATCATATTCGATACTTTAGCATTTAAATTCATATAAATATATGGCACATAACTTTACCACATGCGTGATCATTGAAGACAACTTTAGTTCACAACCTAGAATATCAATAGCAACCAGATTTTAATCGGTATATAAAATATCTTACCTGTTTCAACCTCTTGGAGGTATTGCTTGATAACATTACTAGATTGAGGAAATAAAATCTTAGTTAACATATTATCTTTCTTAGCTAAAGATCTAAGCCCTCGTCCTCGTCCTCGTCCTTTTCCTATGACACCAAGCGCGACAAATGTATACATAGTACTCTTTCCAGTTGATCCGACCTGATTTTCAATCTTCAATCGTTTCATCTTGATCCTGTAAAAAAACAAAAGTGAAAAAAAAGAATATGAAAAAAAATATGGGACGATATAGTAATACAGGAAATCATCATGCATGTCATAAGAATGTCAAACAATATATTTATTATTTTAGAACCAAACACATTACCTCATTAGTTCTTTTTTGTTTTTTTTGTGATGGACTTCCTAACCTTACAATATCATCATCCATTTCAATATCGTCATCCACTTTTTCCAATGTCTCATAGGAATCACGAGGTTGAGTCTTCCTCACTACTTGCCAATCTTTGTTGGAATTATCATTGACATAAAAAACTTGAGATGCTTGATCCGCTAAAACAAATAGCTCATTTGTTTTCAAAAATCTACCCGGATTGACGCTCACGAAGTCATACTCATCTTTTTACTCCCTTTATTTCATCATACACATCAAACCAATTACATCAAAATAAGATCACTCTTCTATCCGGTACAAATTGCAATTCAATAACCTCTGTTAAAACTGCATAGTAATCAATGTGATCACCAGGAGTACCATTATCGCAAACTACAACAACACCATAATTCTGAGTTCTTAACTTTTTATCATAATCTTCTACATGAAATCTATATCCATTAACAATATAACCATTTCAATATGTTGAATATTTGGTAGGACCGCGTGAAAGTTAAAGCAGATCTTTCATGATCCGACTATCATCTCCTTTATGCAATTGTGCGACCTATGAATAAGATTGCACTAATACTTTAGAATGAGTAATATAATATTATAATATTAAATTTGATGGTTATGTATTACTTACCCTATCTTTAAACCATTTAATAAATTGTTGGTTCCATTCAACATCAGACAAGTGTCGAATAGCATCCTTATGAATTTGTGCAAATTCTCTACAAAATGAAAGTGAATCATTAATTTCATATAGAAAGGAAATTACCCTATAGGAAATAATAAAAATGAGACTACATCAGTTCTTCCCATACTTGAGATACATTAAGACTTCATCACAATTCTTCAATAAGTATATATGTGCTTGTTCCAATTCATCTGCCTCAATCTCACATGGATCTTTAGCTCCCAAAGTTTTTCAAGGTTGATAAAATATAGATAAACCTCTATCAGATCCTTTTAAACCCCCATCATAATTTCTTTCAGGCCGATTGAATTTTGTGTCAATTCTATGTAAATACCTTGAACACAAGGTCATACACTCATTTGCAATGTAGCCCTCTGCAATAGAACCTTCAGGGCATGCCCTACTACCAATGAGAGATTTCAAAAAATACAACCATCGTTCCATAGGATACATCCACCTATAATGAATAGGTCCGGTAATTTTAGCTTCAATAGCTAAATACAGAGGCAAGTGCACCATGACATCAAAAAAATGAAGGAGGAAAGACCTTTTCTAACTTGTAAAGTGTTACGGGAATTTACACTTCAATATGTTCCAAATCTTCAGTTCTCAACTCCTTGGATCCAAGCGCACTAAAAAAATGAGATAACTCAATAAGTGGTTCACACATTTCTTTGGATAACATACCACGAAGTACAAGAGGGAGTAGATGTTGTAGAAGAATATGACAATCATGACTTTTCAACCCAGATATCTTGTGATCTTTTAAGTTCACACATTGAGAAATATTAGATGAAAAAACATTAGACACTTTCAGATTCTTTAAGAAAAGAAAAAAATTGTGCTTATCTTCAGGAGGCAATTTATAGCCTGCAGTTGGAACTTCAACTTTCTCCCCCTTTTGGATGAGGTGCAATTCCGGTCTAATGTTTATCTCTTGCAAGTCTAATCGAGTGTTAATTGTATCCTTGGTCTTTTCTTTGACATTCATAAATGTCCCCATAAAAGCCTCACATATATTTTTTTAATATGCATAACATCCGAATTATGTCGCAATAAGAGATACTCCCAATATGGAAGTTTAAAAAAGATACTTTTCTTGTTCCGGTTATCCTTTCGAACTTTATATGATATCTTCTTCCTTTTATTTAGATCTCTTAATAATTGTTGCCATTCAAGATCTTGTACTTGATTAAGTATCTCTGTACCAGAACGATTTTTTGGTGGTGGCCTTTTCTCTGCCATACCATCAAAGAACTGCTTCTCATATCTCCATTTGTGACTACGAGGAAGGTAACACTAATGACCCATAAAACATTGCTTCTTACTATTAGCCAATTGAATTGAGCAAGTTCTTTGTTGAAACAAGGATATGCCAATTTTCCTTTGGTACTCCATCCAGATAAACTTCCATATGCTGGAAAGTCATTGATGGTCCATAACAAAGATTCATGCAACAAAAAATTTTGTTTAGTTGATGCGTCATAGGTCTCAACACCTATTTCCCATAACTCATTCAATTCCTCTATCAAAGGCTGAAAATATATATCAATTTCATCTCCTGGACCATTTAGACCAGGAATAAGCATAAACAAAATAAAATTTTCTTGTTTCATACATAACCAAGTGGTAAATTATAAGGAATAAGAACCACAAGCCAAATGCTATGTGAGGTTTTTGAATTTTGAAATGGCTAAAATCCATCACTAGCAAGTCCAAGTCTAACATTACGTAACTCAGCAGCAAATGAAGGATAATGTTCATCAAGTGACTTTCATGCCATTGAATCAGCTGGGTGCCTCATTATCCCATTATCAACTCTTTTATCCTTATGTCATGTCATTAGAGTAGATGTCTTTGAAGACATAAACAACCTCTGAGGTCTAGGCTTTAAGGGAAAATAGCATAAACTCTTTGTTGCTATCTTTTTGCCTTTTTTTGTTCCTTGTTTCTCCGCTATAGGTATCTATTTTCCATATAGACGCACCACAAACTTTGCAAGAATCGATTGAGCTATCTTCCTTCCAGTATAACATGCAATCATTAGTGCAAGCATCTATCTTATTGTAAGAAAGTCTGAATTCTCAAATTATTTTCTTCGCCTCATAATATGAGTTTGACAAATCAGCACCATCAGGCAACAACTCCTCTTTCAACATTTTCAATATCATTGTAAATGATTTATTACTCCAATGGCCCATACTTTTGATGTGAATCAATTTAATCAAAGTGGGAAGCTTTGACGCTTTTGAATTTTGATACAGTGGTTGCTCAAAATCGTTCAATAATTTGTAAAATTGTTCTGCTACATCATTTGGCTCCTCCTCAACACAATTAGTATGTGTAGGTCAACCATCATGATTAGGATACAAATCTCTCAATAATTCTTCTACTTCATCTCCATTCTCACATTCTTCTACTTCATCATCATATCCATCTTCAGATTCGGATTCAGATAACGATTCACCCAAGCGTTCTTTATGATGAAACCAGAAAGTATAATTTTTGAACTATTCCATGTACTTTAAATGTGTCTTAATTGTTGTATGAGTTCCTAAAGTAGTATTGCAACATTTGTTACATGGACATCGTATTTCATGTTCTTCTCCTGTTTTTCAAAAAGCATAATTCAAAAACTTTTTGACCCCATTTTTGTAGATTTCACTATGCCGGTCATTAATAAGTTGCATCCATTGCTTACTAGGTGCCATAACCTTATAAAATACATAAAAGATTAGATTGAGAAAAATTAAATGATAAAAAATTATATGCAAGGACGATGCTTATCAAAATCGTCACTAGTAACCTACTTGATAAAATTATCATTAAGGACCTCAGTAGAAGAATTAGCTTACAACTAATACAACAACAATAACATACCCAGTATATTCCCAACAGGTGAGGTCTTGGGAGGGTAAGTGTACGCAGTTCATACCACTACCTCAAAAGTGAGATAGAGAGGTTGTTTTCGATAGACCCCCATCTTAAAATAAAGCAATCTAAGATAAGATAAGGAATAGTAATATAACAAGATACAATAGAAATTAACAAATTCAATAAAACCAAAAGCAAGATACTCTAACTACCACACCAAAACATACAATAGCCTAAACTCCTACTAACCTTCTACCCTAATTTGCCTTTTGCACACCTTCCTATCCAGGACCATGTCCTCGGTAAGCTGAAGCTACACCATGTCATGTCTAATCACCTCCCTCCAATACTTCTTCGGTCTACCTCTACCTCGCTTGAAACCGTCCCTAGCCAACCTCTCACACCTCCATACTAGGGCATATATAAGTTGTACACTAAAAGAAAGAACCTTCCCAGAAATTTAACTCATGTTAGCCCGTTCTATATATGCAAGGGTCGAGGAGATGTTGTAACCATTAAATTTTGCACTGCCAGATAGTACAGCAAGAATCTTTCTAGAACTCGTGGGTTATGCCAGGAGAGTTGGTGGAAAAATATCAACTTTTATTTAAGCTGGAATTTAGGAGGAAAAGGAGAAGTAAAGCATGGAACATGGCTCCTCTAGCATTCATGTGCCCTATTCTAAGAAAGTAAAGCTCCCTTAAGGCTGTATCTATTCTACTTCAATAAGAAAAAAAAACTACAATCAGAGAAAGAAAATGGGCAAGGGAAAGTAAATAACCAGTACGTGGCAGACTCAAAGGATCGAGAAGGAAAAGCAAAAATCACCAGTTTTGTGAACTGCAGTCAGAGAACCCACACTCACTGATCTGCACACATATACCCCTCCATCAAGATATTCACACGCACAATACACACAATGAAAACACACATACTCCCCAGATTAAAATTCTGATCACCAGAGGCCTCTCTCGCAATTTATATACGCACAACACACCCTCATACAATAATACACAGACCACCCTCACTGATCTGCACACACACACCACTCCATTAAGATATTGACACACATAGTACAAGCAACAAAAACACATATACTCTTCAGATTTTCCTTCAATGCAATACACTCATATACACTACACACACAGAGGAATACAGGGAAGGCGGATTTAAAAAAAATAGACAAATCAAAAAAGACGTGAAGAGGCAAATGAGTGTAAGTTTGTACGTAACCTTTCTCATTAAGATATGACACATCATGATTTCGGCCATCGTACTCATGGTTGTATGAGCAAATAATAATAAATATTATGTCACCTTCGAATCTGGATAAAAAATAGAGCGGTTATCTTTTAAAGAACCAATTGGGAGAGATGAAACACCTTTAGTAAACCACAGCCAACACCTTAATATTTATAATATGCCTGCTATCTTATCTTCCATATTCTCTCAATCACTGTTTGTGGTTCACTCTATGTCAAAGACTATCTTCCAAATAAAATGTACAATGAGTTCGATTTTTTTTACCCTTTAGATAGAATGTGTCTTGATCGAGGGACAAAGGAGGCACCATGTTTTGCTCTTAGCCAGCAAACAATCAACTACTTTAAGAAAACATCGGGCCATTTTCTTTGGGTATATATGTACTTCGGCACAAAACTCACCACTTCTATCTAGAAAAACAAGCTTAAAAGGTACTCATGTTTTTAGTTCATGAAAAATCATTAATCCGACAGACATACCTAAACAAATAGCGTGCCATCAAAACATTCTTTAATTTCTATATCCAAAATCCTTTGTTTTCCCCCAACAAAGCTCCCATCATGGCAGCAAAAGAAATATACTGGTATAAATTATGATTATTCTATCCAATTATCAAGATACCATCACTAGCAATGTATATAGATCTACCTATATTATTACACTGCACAAAGGGAAATTTGATTTAATACAGTAAATTTTTCAGATAATTGCACTTAAGCATTATATTTCATTACAAAAATACAAACTTACAAAAGAGAGGTATTGTATGTTCATTAACAACTGCACTTGCCGAGCGTTAATATAAATTCCAGTTATTTATGTTGTTTAAAGTCTATAATGATATATTATTATTGCGTAATCCAACAAGAATTCTTCAAAGCATGCAAATTGAACTTTCTCTTAATTGATAAACGTGTTTAATTTATGCACACATTGATTAATCATCAGACAACCTATACTACAGTGTCAAGGAGTAGATTAGCCTTCTTAAGGTTAATTATATTCTAATATAGAACATGAAATATAGTCGACCAAAATCAATTGAATGTAAAACAGAAGTAGCATATGAAGATCGAATGAAACTAAATATTGAATACTGAGTCTTAAGTTTTGAAGAAGATTCGCATGAAAATGAAAAAAATGCGGGGAAAGGGAGAAAGATAAGTCATTACCATTATCCTAAGAACCTAAAGGGATCTTCCTTTCCTGTAGAAAAAGTTCCAAACAAAAAGCTGATACTCCCATCAATTGGAAAATGTGAAGCAGGATAAAGAAGAATATACATAAAAGTAGACAGTTGGAAAACAGTTATTAAATTCCATCTACTCAAAGGTTGGGTAAGAGAATCAAGCTGAACCACTGAGGAATCATCAATTAGTTTAACATAAATACTCTTTATAGTTGAACTAAGCTCTCATGTTATGCCATTTTATGTGACGTATTCTTGTCATTACCAGACTACGGATAAGGTGAACCTATTCATAAGAGAGAGACTGAGAAGCAGATGAAATGGAAGAGTTAAAATGGTGGTATGCCTAGTGTCTTTCATTTAATAATCTTTATACATTAAAATTCAATTCCTAATCTTTAGTTATGGGTACAAATTATTCTTTGCACCAAATTTTTGCAAAAAGAACTTCCTCTATTTCTTCCTCGGCTAAGTTATTTTGCAAGGTGTCCTTATTAACTCCACATCTTTTAGCCTTTTTGATTGGTAAAATAATTCATGACAACTATATCCTCCTTAAACTAAACTTGTCTAACTGGGTCATTAGGTCATAACTAAACTAAACTTATTTGTAGTAGGAAATTAGACAGCAGGCTCTGTGTGTTTTGATTCGTCAATATAGCAGGTTAATTCGATTTATAGAAGTGAAAAAATGTCTTTTATACAAACATTAGGAAAAGACAATCAGGATTTAGAATTATACTCATGTTTCTTTTTTTTGACAAAATTATACACTTGTTCCTCATATTCAGTTAGTAGGAAATGTGATTACCGCTATACAGGTTAATCCAACAAACTGCAATTATATGCTAAATCTCTATTTCCAAGGAGAAGCAGCAATAAAGAAGAACGAGGGATCCAAGAAAATAGATCCCGAGCAATGGAAATTTGCAAATGAGGATTTTCTTAGAGGTCAGCCACATCTTTTGAAGAATATCTATACACAGAAACCTATTCACAGTCATTCTGCACAGAATACTCATAGTCAAAAAGACATGGGTATAAGGAAGATATTGAAAAGTTGAAGTGTGAGAACAAATTGCTTCATTTAGAACTACACAGACATAAATAGAATTATAAAGGACTTGAAATGCAAATGTAGGTTCTTACCAAACGTGTCCAACAAGTGAAAGACCAAAAAAATAATGTGCTCTCTCCTACTCTAAGCTGGACTCCTTATGGAAAACACCATATATTTTGTGGTAGGATTTAAGTCCTACGACCTCATGATAACATCAGGCACAGCGGGGGAATGGTATGACTGGACAGAGAGGAGCAAAAACTCCATCACAAGAATGACCTTTAATTTCAAAGCTATGGAATGGGTATCATCAATCCTGCAAGAAGCATCCAAGACTAAGGGGAGCACAATCAGAAGGTGGAGGAAAAAAAATGCTTTTTCAGAGATATACCGTGCAAAGAATTTTAACAGTTTTGGGAAATACATTAGTCTGATAAATGTTAGAGGAAGAAGAAGGCTCGTCATCATTATCCCTGAGCTAACTTTCAACTCAGGCTGGACAGAAATCACAAAGAAGATTAGAAGATTCATTAAATGTCAGCAACGTGTGGGGAACTTAGAGACAAATAGACTGGTGGACGATAATATTCCCTATGCGAATATGTTAAAGAGCTTTAAATGTGCTAACAAGGGGAGGAATAACATGCCAGTAGGGGATATAATAAAAAGGAGTGGTAGAATCTGCATTAATGAGGGTGCTTACAATCTTCATAAAAAAAATCAAACACTGCAACTATCACCCAAGGTAAATCCACTTCCTATCCTTTAATGGTATGTTAACTGCACAACTTAGTAGACTAAAAATTACTAGGATGTCGAGATAGTGTTTCAAGTTCAAATTCTAATCACTACATTTTTATTTTTCGAAAACCCTTTAGTGAAAATCCTACATAATGTCATTGCTCATTCTCCAAATATCTTACCAGATTCTCACATCATCTTAGCTTAATACTGAAGGTTGAACAACTCTTCCCATTTCAATTGAAGCTCATCTCAGTCCTAACTTCTAACCAAAGATTACTCTACACAAAAATATCCCTCATAATCACTAGAGGTATTCACAATTTCATCTAAATAGTCAAACCATATGATAGTCTTCCCTCATTGCCAGATTGTACAACTCTTAAAAACTTTTGAGACTCAAGCTAAACCTAATTGTAACTACTAATCTGAAGCATAGCTTGCTCCAAGTAGTACAATAACAAAAGTCCACCGTACTTAGATCAGATCGTAAATTAAGATATCACAAATGGCAACATGACAAATCTAAGGCTCTGTCACACCCCGCCCCACTTTGAGACTACCCCACCCTTCCCCGCGTAGAAAACCAACCTCACTCCACGCCTGCTACACCCCATTGCTATTCCTAGAATCTAGACGACAAAGAGACGATAACTGACCAACCATAAATCGACAAATTTCATACTGAATTACTGAGTTGTACAAATTAAAAAAATAATAGATTTGGATAGCAATAAAACTAATTTAGAACAATTTTGGAAGAAAAGAGCAACCCGTTGAATTGAACATAAATCATACCTTGAATTCACGATTAGGGCAAATTATTAGATGCAATAACCCACGAAATTGAAGAAGCAATTGAAAAATTTGCCCTCTGAGAACATCTCCTCTGAGATTTATCTTTTGCTATGTGTGTGAACTAAAAGTAAGAAAGAAACAAGACAAAATTTAGGTTACTTCAATGCCACTATGAAAACACAATCAAGAAGAGCTTTATAGTGCAACCCCACTGTGAAAAATTGAATATTTTGAAAAGGGTGTGAACCAAAAGTAAAAGACAAGAAGCCCAATTTAGGTTTGCCTCACTGCAAAATTTGAGCGTGTACTATTTGATTTACGACTAGCCAACGTCGATGATGTGCACTGGTCGTATGGCTGCTGTAGAGAAGCTTGAATGATGAGTAGCTTTGTTACCTTAATTAATTATTCAGAATGAATTAATTAAAAGCTAAGTAAAAAACATTGGCGCCTATTAATTATTTTAGTAAACTAAAATAAATTATTAAAATTTTAGTATTTTATTTTGGTGTTAGCTTTTTCCGCTCAAAGCTCCTAATTAAAATTTGGGACTAGTTAAAAAAATATTAGGGACCGGATTTTGTACCTTCGCAATAAAATATAATATTAAGGACCGAAATTTAATCTCGTCCTAATAAGTATACTTTTAACAACCAAATTATTGACTCATACCTGAATGTTGGTCTTAAATAGCCCTTTTTCTTGTAGTGTTATCCAAACAGGAGAAAAACTGTCTCTGTATACAAGTAAGACATAGTCTAAAATAGGAAAAGGTAGGAGTCAACTCCAGATGCATGGATCAATTGCTACCTCAAATGGGCTCCAAGTATCTCCTGAATCGACTATTCATGCAATGCACTCGTACATGGATCTGCACCAAAAGGGTGCAGCAGGGATGAGTACGGTCCACTTGTACTCAGTAGGTATCATAGGCTGACTGAGTAAAGTAGAAAATAAAACATATAAACACAAACTATGTGCACATCACCTGCAATCAGAAAATGTCCCAAACAGTAACCCACACTGTCTCCACTAACAGTTCTAATATATACACATAAAATAATCACATTTAGAGGGAAAAAAAAAGAATAAATATACACGTACATCAAATACAAGTATATGAAGATGGAACAGATTAATAGACATCAAGTCAAAGATAGAAATACAATCACAACATAAGCACAATATATAAAGTGCAATGAAGAAAAATAAGATGATGATGATGATGATGTGATGCACAAGGTTGTCGCACAACCTCTGTATAGTAACCATTCAAGTCATTTTCCATATTTTTGGCTATTTTCACCATTAAAGCTTCTATATCGCTTCCCCAAGTCATTTATGACTTGCTGGAACTAACAGTTCAGTTACCAGAAAATTTGTTGTATTTTTAAAGTTATTTCCTTATTTTGAAGTCTTCGTTAGTTCCAAATGGCCAACTGGGTAAAAATTTTAGCCAAACAAACTTGAATGCAAATTTTGACTGTTCTAGTAGCTCCTAAATATTGAATTTTGGATAGGTGGACTCTTAGTTCAGGTCCTGAGATGCTCAGGCTCATTTTGGCCTATTGGTTGGAAAGATAAGAAATTTGAAATTGGGTGTGTGACCCATATTTTTTTGAAACAACCTCGTATTAAAATTTTGACTGCTTCATTGAGTCTTAAACGTCGAATTTGGTAAGTTTCCATAGTTCATTTGCATATAGGGTATTCTGGATGTATTCTGAAGGGTTGGTGAAGACTTGGAACATTCCAAGCCTCAACTGTGATCTGGTGCACCCGTGATCATGGACCTTGGAACGCGATCACGATATGAAAACACCAGCAAGTGTTGCGATAATGAAACTTCAAGTCTTGAACGCTACTCTTTTACTAGTGGGACAGAACCTCAATTACAGAGGTAAATATTTCGGTCGCGACTTCTGAGTCTGAGTCCTTATGTCGTGATAGATACTATCGAGTCGCGATAGCGGCTCTCGAGAACCTGATATGGGTATAAATACCCCAATTTGCCTGATTTTTCCCATTCTTCAATCTTCGTGATGGCTAAATCCTAATTAGTGAGATAACTATGAATTGAAGCTTGTGGGTGATTAGGGAAGCTTGATTAACTCTTATTTCTTGATTCTGCTTCGGATTTGAGGTAAGATTCCTCAAGATTCATGGTAAAAATTTCTATTTCTTGACTAAAAATTTTAATACCTTTGAGGCTTGATTTTAGCCCCAAATTATCTCAAATTTTATCTATTTTTAGGGTAATGATTCCTGGAGCATGTGCAAATATTGGGTTGGTTTCAAAAATATGATTTTCCATAAATACAACCCACATGGGATTTTTAGGTAATTTTTGGACCAAAATAACAATAGTGCAATATGGGTATCATTATTCTTATATTGATGTGTAGAATGTGATTTGATAGCTTGGCATCTTGCAGAAGCTTTTTGAAAAGGAAAAAACAATGATTTAGCGGATTTGTGAGTTTTTTCCGGCATCCATATAGGCTAGGTTTTACCCATTGTTTGATTGAGCTACTTCATAGTATATTTTATGATAATTTGTTAGATTTGGGATGAGTTTTAAGTGTTGATGTGATAAATTGAAATACTTGGGATTAGTTGGATCATTTAGGCTATTTTGACTATCATTTTAGGCATGATTAGCTTAGTTATTCCTATCCTAGGTGAAATTAACCTTGTAGGATCTTGTTAGGATAAAAATACCCTAGTTACTCAATTAATGAGAAGATTTCCTCGATCACTTGAGTTTAGGATGAAACTTGCCCAAATTGCCTCATCTTAGGTGAAATTGACCTTAGTTGCTCAATATTAGGAGGAATAGCTATCCTAGGGTTAGTGGTGGCTTTTTTAACATCTAATGGTAGATTAGATACCTTAACCTAGTCTGGGATAGATATTGCTTGATAAATAATTTCTAGAATTTACATGTGGGCACTTCGACCCAACTTAGGACAAGACTTGTGATAGTTATTGAAGATCTTTTGATACTCTTGTGTACATCTAGGAATATGATTCTTTTAGTATTACTTAGATTCCTTGGTACTTGTTGGTTATGATGAATGATGTTGGAAGTAATGCTTAAACTATTATGCTATATATATGGATTTTTGGATAAGCTTATGATGAGCTATTGAATACACTATTGTTTGGCTATTGATTGGGCTACCGAATATACTATTGAATAAGTCCTTGAGTATGATATCGGATAAGTCATAAATTAAGTTATTGATTATACTATGAATTAACTATAGATCATTCCACGGATTATATATTGATCAAGCTAATGATAAGTTATCAATTACGCTAATAATAAGCTCTCTATTATGCTCATGATGAGCCATTAATTAGGTTATTGATAAGTTATTGTATATGATTTTGATAATGAATATGGATTATGTTAATGGTCATGCTTATCTACTATATTGGAAATCATGCTACTCATTATGCTAGAACTCACAATTTCAATTATAACTATTGATCATGTTAATATACTACGTAGCTGTTATTTTATTAAATACTCTAATAATTATGCTATTGGTCATATTAGTGATGATATTGATTATTTATACCTGATATGAATCTAGAGAATTGCTATGATATTGATGATATTAATGATGACATTATGATGATATATATCCGGAAAAATTGAAGGATGATTATGATGATATATATACTCGGCAAGGCTTAAAGATGATATGATGATGCATATACCCGACAAGGTCGGCGGATGATTATGTTGATATATATACTCGAAAAATTCAGAGAATTATTATGACGATATACCCAACAAGTTCAGAGAATGATTATGATGATACATGATATTGGTTGTATTTTTGCACTTAGTGTTGATATCTTAGCTTATTTTGCCTTATTTTGAGTACAATTCGTATGCTTTTTGTGTTGATGTTGATATAAATAAGCATCTAAGTGTCCAAGTATGTGATTACATTGTTTAAAGGAGTTTTTAAATAATGGATTATTTAGAGTTTACATGAGAAAACTAGTTTTACTAGCTTGAGCTAGGTGTGGTTCTAGTCTACTGTGATGGATTCTAATCTGTTGAATAAGTTCCTAATGGATTTAATGTGTAAATACATGTGTAAAAACTTGATTATAATGTTCAAAGTGCAAGTGAATTAAGCAAGAGTCAAAACATGAATTAAATGATCAATGTGGGCAAGCCTAGTCTTAGCTAGTGTTTTTAGTTCATCGTTGAGAATGTTGTATTGCTTTGAGCTCTAATATTTGGTGTTTGATCATGTAGGATGCTTGGTGAGTTTATTTTTAGGACATATGAAGTATAAACAAGCTTCAAACTGAGCGAAAACAACACCACAAGTCAAGGGATGAAAGGAGGAACACATAGAAGAATATAGGCATCAAATTTGCAATTCCAGCGAGCCTACGCATTTAGGCCATGACGCTGACCTCCCTCAATGCGATAAACAACTCCCCCAACTGCTTTAGACACTTTACTAATCAAGCCATCACTTGTCTTAGTCCATGGGTATCTACCAAAGCGAAGCGCCACTCGTCCCACACACGACTAGTTCCTCAACTATAAATAGAACACTTTTTAACACATTATACTTACTTTTGGACGTCTTAGAACTGGAGAGAAGGCTAATACACAAGTTTTTATAGGGTTTATATTCTTTAAATTTAGATTTTTAATAGATTTAATCATGTATTCAAGTATTTGAATTACGATTATGTCGATTAGTGACTAAACGCCCCCTTTCCGGGGTTAAGGCCAAGAACATGTTTCCTATCATTATGAATTGAAGTTGTTAAGATTTCTTATCATATTTGGTTGTTTATTTATCCTTTTTTTAAACTATTTTAAGGATTTTACACCCTTAGAATACATATATTGTCGACCTTTTGATCTTGGGAGGGGGAATAGGAAGATAGAACGTGAGGATGAATAAAGTAAGGTTCGTATTTATTTATGAAATAAGGAATGTAAATTATAATCTAGGACAGGGATGTACCTAGAATCCTTGCTTGGTTCAAATGTAAGATGATATCTTTAAGCACTTAATTGGATTATTACATCCCCGCTCAATGATGTAGTTGTAATGTCTAAGTTAGGTAAACGATTAGAGGTAGGGAGACCATGATCATGCGATAAACCCTATGAACCAACAACCAAGATAAGAAATATAATGAATGAAGTTCAATAGAATAGTTTGACTGTTCGTAGTGCCTAAATCCTGAACTTTCCTCCATTAATTGTCTCAAGTCTTTACTTTACACACTCTTTACTTTACTTTTAGAATATAACTTTCAAAACTCTTTTAGTTACGTTGAACCATTCTAATCTCAATAGTTGAACTAGAATTCAATAGTTTCTTAACACTAGTCCCTATGGGATCGATACATGGCTTGTAAAAGATCTACTTTACTACTTGTGAGGCCAGTACACTTGCGTGTGCCCTTAGGCGCAACAAGTTTTTTAGTGCACAATGCATATGTCCGACAAGATCAAAAGATGATTATGATGATATTTATGAGGATATTATTGAATATCCATATTGGTTCAAGTTTGTCTATACGTATTATACTATGATGATATACTTATTATGATATGTTGACATTGGGGTATGCGATTGACAATCTAGCTAAGTTGGAAATGAGGAAATAGTTATAATGTATCATGATATGATTAGATCTTAGTGATAAAATGATTAGTTGATAATTATTGGTAGTTGATAAATACTAGCTAGTTGACACATGTTGGTTAATTAATAAATAATAATTAGTTGATAAGTGATGATTAGCCGATATATAATGATTAGTTAATAAGTAATATTTAGTCAATAAAGGATGATTTATTGATATATGAGGATTAGTTGTTACATGATGGTTAGTTGATAAGAATTGATTATTTTGAAAATGATGATTATGGACACTCGATGGTTATAATGTGGCATAACTTTGATGAATTTTAATTATTATGATAGTTGATAAATGATTGTGTTGGGTTATTCTATCCTTTTTGTACCATTTAGGTTTATCGGGAATTGTGATGGGTTATTTACTTTTCTACACCAATTAGCAAATGAGAGACAATTTTGAAGTTATGATTGCATGTATTGATACTTTATGTTATGTTATGTTATGTTATAATGATATTTCGGTTATCTATTTATTTATGTATAGTGATGTTGGAGATATTTTAGGTTCGTTTCCTTACCTTGACTTAGTTATGTTATCTTGCTTTTTTCATTCTTATATACTTATTGAGCTCAGTCGATCGATGATGCCTACTGAGGACCCATTGTTTTGGTACTCATAATGCACTTTTGTACCTTTTTGGTGCAGATCCGACACTAGTTGTTGCCCTTGATCGATGTTCGTGTTATGTTGATATCCGAAGATATGGTAAGCGCATGAAGTTGGAGCCACCTATTTCTTTATATCTTTCTATGTTTAGTCTTTTGTTTGTAGATAGATGTATTGACTATTCTAGATACTTGGGTTGTATTTTTATTACTAGGTGCTCTTATACTGCCATTGCCAGGTCATGGGATGGTATTTTGTAGTGACCACCTTTAAACTATATCTATGTCCTTGCTTATTTATTTTGTTGGATTTCCTATTAGGCCCTTTTAGGGGCAGTTCCACCAAATTAACCCATTGTGATTAACTTTGAGTTATGGTTTGGCTTACCTACTAATGGGATAGAGTATATGCCATCATGACTCATAGATCGGGTCATGACACTGCGTATACACCTATGGATCTAAAGAATCTTGACGTAGGTCCAAATGGTGGTTCATCAACTTGTATACAACTAATATCCAATATCAATATCCATAACTCCTCTCTGGCACACACATCGGTAGAGGGTTTTTAAAGATGTCACATTTTCTATCAGAAAAGCCAATGTTTTCAGTATTTCCAGTATTTCCATGGTGGTATCAATGTTTCATGAATGAATATGATATAAGGATGTAATGCTCGCAGCCAACCAAAATGAGAATGTCAAGTATCCAACCAATATACGAACCATGTGAGCCAAAAATCTACACAGATCAACCAACCATCCATGATCTAATATAATCAAAAAATTATTAAATGAAACATGCTAGAAAATATCATTGATAACACATAATTACAAAAATCTAGGATTTT
This sequence comes from Capsicum pubescens, assembly GCA_030864215.1. Taxonomy (NCBI): domain Eukaryota; kingdom Viridiplantae; phylum Streptophyta; class Magnoliopsida; order Solanales; family Solanaceae; genus Capsicum; species Capsicum pubescens. The sequence continues at coordinate 175,073,774 of CM061549.1, forward strand.
TCTAACTAAAAGGAGTGTAACCAAACATACATATATCAATACCAAGCCAACAACATCGTATAAGACCCCACACGATCACACATAGCAAATAATGTCATAAAAACCATCAAATACTATCAACATAGGCCTCCACACTGACACTTAAATAATGTGCCAAGGTTTCATCACACCTTCGATGCTTAAAATGGTAAAAATATGTACTTGGGTCATTTTGTAGGATATGATATGTATTTTATGTATGTTGTAAGTGAATTAGGTTGGAAGTGGAGTGGTTCAGAAAAGGATGAAAAAAATCTGAAAATAGTCAAAGTGGTGACTGGACCATGAGTTGTTTAGTCACCTAACGACTCGTGACCCAAGTCGGGACGTTAATAGTAAGTGATGCGATTTCAGGAGTAAAAGTGAAGGTTGACCATGAATCATTAGGAATGAAAATGATTCGTGGTGTGAGTCATTCTGAGCATATCAGAGAAAGTCATGAGATTACTAAGTTGAGGTTCCAGTGGAAAGAGTAAATACCACAAGTCGGTATGACTGACAATGACTCATAGTAGGAATCGTTATGGAAACATACCCAAAAGTACTGAAAGCTTAAGATTCACTGGAGTGTCAACGACTTGCAATAAATGACTCATTAAGTCTGATAATGAGTTGTTACCACAGTTTGAAAGAGGGCAACGACAGAAGCTAATGAGTTATCGACAGTCTTGATGACTTATTACCAGAGGTGTGACGACTGCTGGCTTAGTATTCCTATTTTGTTTTGGTTAGGTTTTATTTGTTATTTTGAGAGACTATAAATACCCTTGAGGTACTCTTGTACTAGGTTACACACTTTATACTCTTACAAACATATATTGATTTTAAGATTGACTTTTGATCTTGAAATCCTCTTATTCTTGGTTTTGGGGTTTATTATTCAATTCAAGACTTTGGATTTTCTTCATAATTATTATGAGATTATTTTCATGCTTTCACTTATGAATTCTATGGAGTTTCTTACTACCATGAGCAAATAATTTCTTTAGCTAGGGTTGTGGGACCCCTGGTGGTTAATGAAGTAGGGGAAGTGTGAGATTCGTTTAGATCATTATTGTTACATGTATTGTGATCTTCTTCATATTAATTACTTACTTAGCTATTGTAGAGGCTAAAGACTTGCTTATATTCACGATCATCCTCATAATGGAGTTCGAGATAGGGGAAAGAAGATTACAACAGTAATTCGAGGATATCAACCCTTGTCTAATAACTTGAGACCCACAAGATGAAGGTTAAACTGGGATCAAAGGCAAGGCTTAGTAAGGAGACACCCTGAGACTCACAAGGTTAAGGGTGAAATTTACCAATGAGTCCACAAGACAATTTGTGATACCTATCTTGTCAGATTGTACATGTATAGAATTGAGATAGTCGGATTGAGCACAAGAAACCTACGAAGTTAGAAAATAGCGGGAACACTAGTGTACTATTCGTTTTAGGTTGTCTAAAACCAAAAACATCCAATTCTTGTTACTTTTTACTGATTACTGCAAATCCCCCTTTTACTTTTCTGCACTACTAAACTATTTTAGAAAATTTGAAAGATATTTTTGGTTTATTCTCTATGGGTTTGACCCTAACCTTGTTGGTGTAATACCCCGATCGTTTCTTAAGCCTAAATCCATCTTTTGAGTGGATATGTATGACTTCTAAAGTGATTGATGTTTAAACCATGTTTTATTTCTCTAATTTCTACTTTTTGTCATGTAGATCATTGAATAAGATTTCCATCGATACCAATTTCATCAAAATCCGACATCGGATGAGTCAGTTATGGCCGTTTTACTCAACGGTATCAGATCGCCCAGGTTTGACGATCGACTTGGTGGACCGTCAAGTGCCCCGTCAAGCCAAGGCAGTGACTCCTTTTTCAGGCCATCGTGCAACGTCCAAGTTGGTGCTTCATCAAAAAAGTTGACGGACCGTCAAGGTGTCCGTCAGGTCGAGACAGAATGTCTCATTTCTGGCCCTCAAGTGACAAACGACTTGGTGGACTATCAGTTTCCTGATGGACCATCACTTCGACCGTCACATTGAGGCAGAACGTTCCAGTTTTGGAACTCGAGTGACGGACGATCTGGTGGACCATCAGGAGACTTGACGGACCGTCACAGGTCCCGATCCGCAAATTTCAGCTTGTTCAAAAAAGGGCATTTTGGTCATTTCCTCCCCATGTGGTCTTATATATATATATCAAAGTGGAGAAGAGCCACTCATTTCCATCTCCTTTCTATTCCAATCTTCCAAGAATCTCCTAGAAACTAGGGTTTCTACAAGATCCAAAATCCAAATCCTCTTCCAAGAAATTCAGAGAATTTTCCATGAATTTCTCCAAGTTGTTCAAGAACTAAGTTTCCCAAGTCAAAGGCATCAAGAATCTTGGCCTAAAAGTGTGAGAAGAGTTCCAAACAAGTTTCCACTTCTTCAAATCAAAATCCAAGGTATGTGGGGTTTGAACAAGAACACTCCTTTCGTTCTTGTGCCTAAAGATTTACTTTCTATTATTGATTTACATGATTTTGCAAATGGGTTTACACCCAAATTTCTTTATGTATGATTTATGAGACTTGAGTTGAATAAGCTTGATATTTATGGTTATTTCACCATCATGCTTCTTCAATTAAGTATTTATTCCATGAGATGTATATTGTCATTATATATTGATGATTTCTAAGTGATTTATGATAAGTGTCAAGATTTGTGTTTTTCTATGAGAAATTTGACTATTGAATATATATATATATATATATATATATATATATATATATATAAATATCGATATTTGAATTGAAAGTCAAGAATGAGTTTGATGATGTTTCCTTGAAGCTTTGGCATTTGAAATGATGTGATAAGCAAATGTACTTGATGTTGAGAAACATTGTTTGAATTTGAGTCGAGTTAGGAATCCACAGTCGTATATGATTTACCGATGAGATATACTATTGTATTGGTCATCATGATAGACCCATGAGTTGATATTGATTGAGGTGAATTTCCTAACGCGTTCTGAGCTGAGTTTGGGAGGAGTATTTAGCACCGAGCGGGAAATTTGGTATTTCCCCAGAACTACATGCCACCATAGGATTGATGTTGATAGTTGTGGGCCAAAGTCCAAGTATGAGATTGTGATGATGAGATTGAGGTTATACTCCCTGGCAAGAGTATGACACCCCTGCCAATGTGGGGTTTTCTCCTTAGGAGGGCAAAATGTTGGACTCTATGCGGCTCACATGGTGTAGTTATGTCGGTTATAAGAAACTCCCACGTCCATAATGATCTAAGTACCATGAGTTACCGAGTCACTCTAAATCATGAATCAAAGAGTTTGAGTTGAGTTAAATGATTTATGAGATTTATAAAGCATATGTTATTACTAATGACTTACGAAAATGATCTTTTAAATAATTCAAGCGAAGAGAGTTATTATTGTCAGCATGTATGATTTTTTTATACATTTATGATATTATTTAAAATGTTGCATCCACTCCACATACTCAGTACATTCCCAAGTATTGACTCCCATACTCTTTTGTACTATATATTTCCTCATGATATAGGTCCAGGTGCTCAGTCTCAGCAGCGACAGTGATCTTTGAGTACCTTCATCTACATTTCTGCGGTTGGTGAATCCTCATGGTTCGAGGACCTGTGTCTCCAATTTTGTCTGGTTAATAGATGGTTGTTTACTTTCAGTTTAGTACGAGTCAGTTGGGGATATGTCCCAATGGCCCCTAAGTCTTATGTAGTAGAGGCTTTGTCAGACTAGTGTACCAGCGTGTACAGAGATTTCAGTATTTTGTTTGTGCTGGGAAGTATTACTTCATGTTTCAGTATGTTCATGACATGGTTATTCCTCTTTATCTTAACATGATTTGCGCAATAATGAGTTCTGAAAGTGATGACAAGCTTAGAGGGTTAACTTGAGGCCACGTGTGGCCTTGAGTACCATGTGACATCTCGGGAAAGGTTCTTGGGGCGTTACAGTTGGGTTACTATATTTTACTTTGACAGCATTGTACTTCGTGAAGGTGTAGTTTTGGTCAACATCAAATTTTATTACCATTGCTGGTGAATACGATTGCAGAATTATTGATTGAAGTTTTTAAAGTTTTCTAGTTTTAATTTTCTATTCTTCTTGGGGCATACTCCAATGTAACCCTAGCATGAGAAGTCAAGGCAATCGCTTACTCCCAATTAATCTTGAACTGGAAAGAATCCCGCAACAAAATCATAGGATGTTAGAACACAAATGAGAAGGTAATCTTGAAGAGGTATAACCCAAATCGCATGTCTCCTCCTCCATCTAGTGAGATTCAGGAAATTATAGACCAGACTACTGATAGATTACTAGCAAAAGACAATGCGGTCAGAGATGCGGAGGCCCATCGTTTAGCTCAAGAGGTATAGCAGGAAAGGCAGAGACATGGAGAAGATCGTCGAGCAGAACCCAACAAAAATCAAGATAGAGTTAGAAGGAGTAGAGATCAAGTACTTATCAATCCGAATGAGGACTTGGGATACATTTAGCCTACCGAGATAGGAGGTATCATTCCTCCTACATTGCCACCAAATATAAAGTTTTATATGACTAGTGCCATGATCCATCTATTGAATATGAAAGCTGTGTTTTTGGGCTTGCCCACTAATAATGCAAATATGTACCTTATTAATTTTATTGGGATTTGCTCGTCATACACTATACTGGGGGTAGAACAGAAAGCTCTTAGACTTAGGTTATTCCCTTTCTCTCTAACTAGTGAAGCTATATTATGGTTAGGGGAACTCTTTAAGGGTCGATTACTACTTTAAATGATTTGTAGAGGTAGGTTTTAGATCATTGTTTTCCCCTATCTAAAATTCTATAATATAAGGATGAGATATATCACTTTAGGAAGTTTCACTCTTAAACAATGTATGAGGCATGGTTTTGGTTCAAAAAGAAGTTTATAATGGTGTCAAATAATAAAATTATGGGAAGCAACTTGGTTGAAATATTCTATCGAGCCCTTCAAACTAGTTTGAAATCTATGGAAGACACTATTACAGGTGGAGGATTCATGCGCCTGCGTTGGGAGGAAGAACTTGAGATATAAGATTATAACTCTCACACCAACCGAGGGTGGCATACTTAGGAGGCTGAGAGAGGTGCTGAAACTTATGCTATTTCCACTTCCAGCGAGCACTAATTTATTGAAGACACAGTGGTGTAAGAGGTTGCTCAGCTAGGGATGGAGGTTGGATTATTAATGAAGAATTTCTCAACATTGAATTCTAACAAGGTGATTGTAGTGGGCTCATAGAGTAAGGCCTCCAGATTTTATGATTCTTATTTGGAAGAAGGGGAAAAATATCTATATAGAGAGTTGGTGGGTTTTCGAGCCAAAGGTCAAGGGAACCAAGGTTGGAACTACTATGGGGATAGGTACAGATATTGAAGCTGAGAAAGGGATGACAACTAGAGATCTAAGGATGATTACAAAGAGAAAGATGGTGCATATGTTCCACCAGGAAGTCATGATAGTGAATCAAGGATGGAGGATATGTTGTCTAATCTAGTAAAGGGTTAGGAAAGTCAGGAAACTTGTCATAAGAAAATTAAGGAAGACATCTCAGATTTGACCCATAAAGTCGAATCACATGCCCCTGCGATCAAACAGTTGGAGCAATAATTTGGCCAAATGTTGGCAACTTTGAATCAGTGGCAGTAAGGCACCCTTCTAAGCAATATATTTTAGAATCGTAAGAACGATGGTAACTATCTTGCCATCACCACTTTAATTGGTAGTATAATTGTTGACCCTTCTGTGATTGCGATTGATGAGCCAAGGAAAGATAGTATTGATATCGATGAGACACCTGAAGTAGAGATAGAGAAATCAATAAGATATGGTAAAAGTGTTAAGAATAATAAAGGAAATGGAAAGATAGCTGAGTATGTGTTGAATACCACTCCACGACCTCCCCCTCATTTTCCCCAGAGAATAAGGAAGAAACAAGGGGAACGAAAGTATTATAAATTTTTGTCAATATTGAAAGAACTATTTATTAACATTCCACTTGCTGAAGCTTTGGAGTAGATGCCTAGATATGAAAAGGTTTTGAAGGACTTTATCACTAAGAAGAAGACGGTGACCTAAGAGCCCATAGATAACGTGCACCATTGTAGTGTTGTGGTTGCCTGATATTTGGTAGAGAAAAGGGACCCTGGAGCATTCACTATTCCATATACTATTGGGTCCTTCGGCTTCTCTCGAGCATTATGTGATTTGAAAGCTAGCATCAATCTCATACCGTTGGTAGTGTATAGGAAGTTGGGTTAGGGGGCATCCAAACCTATATCTATGAGGCTATTGATGGTTGATTGGACTGTCAAGAAACTAGCTGGTATTTTGTGTGATGTATTGTTGAAGGTTGCATCCTTCATATTTTTGGCTAACTTTGTGATCTTGGACTGTGAGGTGGACTTTAAAGTCCCAATTATCCTGGAAATTACTTTTCTATATACGAGCAAGGCCTTGGTTAACATGAATATGGGGAAGATAAAGTTAAGAATCTATGATGAATAAGTCACATTTAATGTTTTTCAATCTATGCGATAGTCTAAGAATATGAGAGTGGTGTCCGTGATTGAGACTATTGATGATGATGAAGTGACTATGCATGTTAAAGAGAGACTTGGGTTGAGGCAATAGCAGCATTCATCATGAATTTTGATAGCGATAGAATCAATGAGTATGTCATAGCCCTACCCCAGTCCTGGCAGTGACGGGTATCTTAAGCCCATCATGTACCAGATACCATCCCCATCACCTAACCTCATGAGATAAAAAAATAATAATGCAAAATCTAATTAAATAGTAAAAAGATTATGAATGGATAACTCAAATATGACTATGAGTCAAACAACAATAACCAACCCACATTTTTCCATGAAAGCCTCAAAACCAGAATAACATCTAAGTCAGGACATGGCCCCGACTTTGAACAAAAAGAATCAAAAGGTACTATGTCAATAAAGAAAGAATAATGAAATGATAAGGCCTTCCGAATGATGAAGTCTCAACATATTACAACAACTCAACAGACATGCTCAACCACCTAATATTGTACATGAGTAACACAAAAGTCTTCCAACCCTTCATCAAGAAATTATGTAGCATCATAGGACTGTCAGTGGGATAAGAACTAGCATGTTACTCAAGGAAAGTGATAAAATAATTCCATGTCCAAAATCAGTCAAACCACATGCACACATTCATATATACATAGATATAATATGCTGGGATGGGGTAAGGGTCATGGCATAATATTTTTAAAACCATTAACCTAGATTGTATAGCTCAATCTATCCTAAAAACACACATGGGCTATGTGGGTTCAGCTCTCCCTGCTGAAAATGCCCTAGCGTGTGTTATCTGTATGAACCGAGGAAAAACTGAGGGAAAACTAAAGATAGCATGGGCAATAGTCATCCCCAAATATGTATACCAAGTGTTTGTCAAGTACACGGTCATATAGACCACCAATGTCAGAAAACGTGATTTCTAGTGTTCATCCCCCCCGGGACTTACACCTTCACGATGAGCTATACAACCCCTTTTTAAGCCCAAATTAAAATAATTTACACATAAATCAGTCCATTAACCGAGGAAGCATTCATTAAGGTATTTAACACTTGGTATTGTCATACCAATACACTTACAAGCTAAATTAAACATACCAAACCAATCCACATAACCACATTGTCTACCAAGTTCCATTAAAATCCAATTCATGGCCATCATGGACATCCAAATCCCTTTTTTATACCCATTTATCCATTAATGCAATGTATTGAGTTCAAAAGCAGGTTAACCATGTATTTTTCCATAATTAAAATCAAGTTTACGCAGTAGGTTGAGGTTCATGGAAAATCCCAACAAAAATTTATCTAATTTAGGGAAACCTATGTCTCCAATTCAAACCATTTAAATAATGTACCAATCCAGTCCCAAAAACTTTAATTCAATTCATGAATAATCAATTCAAAACATAGGACAAGTAATTTAATCAGTAACAACCAAAATCCCTCAATCTAATTTCAAAACCTACAATTTAAATCATATGAAATTCATTCAATTAATGAAACAATGTAAAATTAAAATTTAGGGAAGAGAAACGTCCCTAGAACATACAAGAAATTAAAGTCAATTTGAAATTTTGAGTTTGGATGATGAATACACTGTGAAACCCGTGAATGTTCTTGGGTTTTGAGTTTTAAGAGAGAATGGAAAATTTTGATCTTTGAAAGCTGAAGAAAAGAGGCTTATTTTATGCCTAAAGGGCATACAATGGTTAAAAAGACCAAAAGCTCCTCACCCCAAGTGAAAAAAAAACTAGATAAAATTAACATACTACCGTGACACACTATTATCATGGAGGTTATCCTCCGTGCTACGCCGATATCGCGGAGGGTAAACTCCGTGACATGGTAATATCATGAACCCTCACTACCTCAAGATCCTAAAATGACCCTAATCCCCTCCAAAAATTCCAAAACTTCTCCAAATTACCCTTTTAATATCCCTAAACATAACTCAAGTAAAAAATTAACTTTACACATGTGAGATGGTCAAAATAAAATAATCAAAGTTTTACGGGGTATCACATTATCCACCCTTAGGATCATTCATCCCTGGATGATGAGTTAGGATACTTTTAGTACGAGAATAGCAAGAATACAGCAGAATTAAATGACTAGATAAGAAAGTGACAAGAGGAAAAAGAAACTCATAGCTTAAGCACTTTTATCCAACTTGGGAAACCAAAATGGTTACTTGGCCTTCATATCTTCCTTATCTATGTAGACTCTTCTAACTTTTTGTTTCTCCAAAGAACCATCACTAAAGCTATGTCCATGGTCCTTAATCTACGAACTTGCCTGTCCAATATTTCAACTAGCAATTCCTCATAAGACAAGAAATCCTTAAAGCCAACATCCTTAACAAGCACTATCAAGGAAGGATCACCCACACACTTTTTCAATATGGACATATGAAACATGAGAAAAATGGAACCCAAACTCGCCAGCAAATCCAGCTCATAAGCCACATTCCCAGTTCTCCTTAAAATCTGATATAGACTAATATTACGGGGACTAAGTTTCCCCTTCTTCCTAAACCTCATGACTCATTTCATAATAGACACATTCAATAATACCTAGTTATTTACTTTAAATTCTATGACACCCCAGGTGTTTGCCACTGTAAAATTTCAAGTTTTTAACTTACTGTCCTAATTATGACTTACCTTGCGAGTTGTAACGTGTCATTGAGGGTCATAGAATCCCAATCATAGGGTGTATATTGAGGGTATACTAATTTACTATCCTGATTACAAGTGCCTCCTAACGAGTCGCAAAGACTCTAAATGAGTCATATAGTCTCATCCATATCTAAACCAGTGTGTACCCCAAGTGTTTTTTATTGACAACAACTTGGACCCTACTAGTTGTAGGGTCACTTGAATAGTCATATGGTATGAATCATAGGGTCACCATAGAATGGTCCTTCAGTTATTGTCTCGACTGAGACTCCTAGTGATGAGCCATAACGTGTTTTTATGAGTCATATAGTGACTCGTAGTTACTGGCAATTTTTTTTAACTTTTTAATTAAGGGTACTTTGGACATTTCCCCTTTTACCCAAATTATGACTTACGACTTAATACCCCTTGAGGGTGTCATTATCACTCCAAAACAAATTAAAATAACTTCTCAATCGCTCTAAATTCTCTAAAGTCAAGATACTTAAGGTTTTGAAAAGTTTGATCAATTAGAGCCCCAAAGGACAAATTCTCCCCATAACTCTAGATATTTTAGGCATGTTACTCTTCCCCAGCTATTACTTTGTGAAAGCATGTGTTTTAAATAGTCCTCCATATGGTTTTGATGTTGGTTTTAGAACATGGGTTGAGGGTTTTGAATGATTGTTGTTTATGTGATGTTCCATGTTTACATATACATTGATTATGTTTTAAATGGTGGTTTTTAAATCAATTTGATACATGAGAATGGTGAATAAACTAGGGGTTTATGATTTGCCTAAATTTTATGAATATTGACAATTGAATTGGTAATAACCGAAAACCAATTTTGGGGAAGTGATTTTGAGTATGAATAAAATTAAATGGAACTACTTTTGAAACAATTGCATGATGTAAAGAGGATATTGAAATATGACGATTTGTATTAATAAACAAATGGAGTTGTTCTCTCGAGTTAATGGAATTCAAATGGCATGTTGATGTTACCTTGCAAGTGTAATTGGTATGACGATACAAAATATATGTGCCTACATATTTATTACAGTTCAATTAATGGGAATGTGTGATAAATGTTTTAATGGGTCTTAAAATAGTGTTGTGTAGTTGAGCTGTGAAAGTGGCGATCTCGAGGAATTAAACTAAAAATTGCATTTGCCAGTGTAGGGGTCTAAGTAGCCTAGGGTTCGAGTCTCGTTGCTTATGACTGGGTGGTTCAAGTCCACCTTATTATATAATTGGGATGTTCGAGTCCCCCATATTACATTACATGATTGGGTGCTTAAGTCACCTTAGTATATGTTTGGGAGGTTTAAGTCCCCGTGTATATGTACAAGATTATTCTCTAATTCATGCAACTACACGCACTGGGACCCGACTAGGGGGTGAGATCTGAGGACCATATAGCCCGTGGGTACTATTATATGATGGTAAAGCTACACAAATCCAGGCTAACGTTTTAAAGTTTATGCTAAGCCTTATTCCCTATCCTAACATTTTATATAAGTATATATGTATGTACACATGTATGTGAACATGTACATTGAGCTGAACAAGATTTTTAAATTACCATTAGTTTATCCTTATCCCTGAGTTACATACTAGTGAACCCACTAACCATATCTGAACATTGTATTCCCATACAATATAGGGTTCAAAGGCTAATTCTTCTTTTCCTACACAGTGCTAGGTAGATCAGCTCGGTTCATCGATCGTTGCTGTGAAGTGGTGAGCTTTAATTTTTTAGAAGACTCGGGTATTCCATCAGTTTTCTTTCATAAACTAGAATTAAAGAGTTCACATTAACAATGTTATTGTCATTGTCATGGTCAGGAGCATATCCCAACTTAGATTGCTTTTGGATTTGTAGAGGCTTTATGGATGTTACGGTGGATTAGGTATTGATGATGACATGATTAGATATCCTTGAGTTTGTTACATTTTTTATCTTTGTTATATGTTTGGATTTCATTCGCTGCTAGGAGTGTTATATATTATTTGGCTAGGTAAAATGGAGTGTTCTCCGGTCCTTAGTGGACTTGAGATACCTGTCACAGTCACACTTGGTTTGGGTCATGACCCAACTCTCTTTGCCTTACATCTAGGTAGAACTTTTAGTGACTTTGGGTAGTTTTAAGTCTTTATCTATTCAATTTCACCTTCTCCATAACTTGGTGAAACAAGTATGGATCGAACAACCTAGTCTCACCAACTTTAAACCACCCAATAGGAGACCTACATCTCCTACCATAAAGAGCCTCAAAATGAGCCATCTAAATGCTTGAGTGATACTATTATTGTATGAGAACTCAATAAGAGGCAAATGTTCAACCCAACATCCCTTAAAATCAATCACACAAGACCATAACATATCCTCCAAAGTCCAAATAGTACGTTCCGTTTGCCCATCTGTTTGAGTGTGGAAAGTAGTGCTAAGGTTCACCTGTGTACCCAAACCTTTCTGAACCGAATGCCAAAAATGAGAAGAATATTGCGTACCTCAATATAAAATGGTGGACACTGGTGCACCATACAACTTCACAATCTCTTGAATGAACAACTTCGAATAAACCCGTCCTGAGAAGTTTTTCCTTACCGGCAAGAAGTGAGCGGACTTGGTCATCCTATCCACAATGACCCAAATAGAATTATACTAATTGTAAGACTGCGTGAGACCCATAATGAAATCCATATTGATCATCTCCCACTTTCACATGGGCAATTCTATCTCTTAAGACATGTCACCAAGCCTCAAGTGTTCTGATGAGTGGTGATTTAACCACTCGTTTGCACTCAATATTCATTAATATTACCATGTTTTATATAAATAAATGAGGAATAATCATTATTTAATGGACTAATATACATATTTTGCAGGAATAGAGTTGGTAAGATGGAAAGATATAGACTGGAGCTAAAATTGATCAAATGAAAGCAAAAGGATGCAGCTGAAGTCCTGGAGTAGTCATCATCCTCAGTTACCACGGCTACGGGCCATAAGTCACGATTAAAGTAAGTCAAAAGGGTTAAAAAATGATCGTGGAAGTCACCACGGTCGCGATAGCCGCGATCACGGCTAAACAGGAATGTTGCCCAGGGTAGTTTTGTAAATTCACTTGGCCGATTCCCAATCCTGATATAGTCTAAAACCCGTTCTTATTTAGGTATTTCTTACTAGAGAGATACTTTTGAATTTGAAACAAGAACCCTAAATTTGGCAAGATTTGTAATTAACTTTGGAGACTTGATTCCTTAGTATTTGTGAAGGATAAATGCTTTGAACAACCCATATGATGGTATATCTTTCTTTAATTTCTTCATGAGTAGCTAAATATTTTTGTCTTTGGATTATGTTAAACTAAAGTGTATTTATGTGTGGGTATTGATGTGTTTACATGATTTTTTGTTGTTGATCATGGATTCCACCAATTCTTAAGCTTAATTATCGAAATTTGTGGGTGAAACCCCAAATCTCCAAATGGGTTGGATGGGTGAAAACCCCAAACTCAAAAAAACCTTCATCATCCTTGAAAGAGGGATGCAGGTGAGCATATGGGAACTCATAGCTCCTTGAAAAAGTGATATAGGGGACAAGGTAATGATGGACAATTAAGTATGTGGTTTACTACCTTTTACAATCTTAGAAATAAGTGTAAATAGAGTGTAAGTCATGTCATGGGCATCTTCCTAGAAATAGAGATGCCCGATTGAGATTTTGGATGATTATGAATGGCATGCTTGTTAGGTTCTCAAAAGTGCCAATGGGTGAAATATTTGAGGTTTGGTTGACAAACTAATCACAAAGACTTTTGACCTAGCCTATCTGTTGATCAATAACTAGATTTCATGTTGAACCATCATTAACCTACACACTTTTTACATTTAGGTAGACATAATCCCAAGATTTTCTTCAAACTTGATTTAAATCAAAAGTGTTATTGTATCTTGTAGTATTACTCAAAATTGATACCACCCAATTCCTAATCAAACTCCCCAATTTACATTACATGTTTCTTTTTGCGTTTACTTTGGGTACTCTTTTTAGTAACTAGAGCACCCATAGATCTTGAAGTTTAAATTCCACTCCTTATGGATTTGACCCCAACGTGAGTTAGGATATTGAAAACGATCGCCTTACCACTAAAAATATGGTAGTGAGTTGAGCGTTATCATGTTCAACCTTAACATTATGACAAGCCATACACTTATCAAAAAAATATGCCATATCCCACATCATATTGTTCCACCAATAGATTTCCTTCAAGTCATGATACATCTTAGTTAAACCCGGATGAACTGCATACCTGTACTCATCTTTCCCACAGCCCATCAACATCAAAAACACAAAACCTATCTTGGAACCTCAGAATACCATCTCCCTAAATCTCAACAACCATAACCTTGCTGACCCACCTCATCCTTAATATGCATAAGTAGACAGGATAACTCGGGTCATCTAGTCTACTTAGCATGAAGCTAGAATGGATAGCTCAGACTTGTTAGGCTTATCTCAAAATATACAAGGGATGGACTCCATTCAGACTAGAGATTATCAAATTTCATCATAAAAAAATAAGACGAGAATTAGACAATTATGACATAAGACTTGATATTAAATAAATTCTTCGAACATAGCATTGCCATTCCCATACACTAATGCATAAACAGAGGAGAATATATGATTCATTTCTTTCTAACAAATTCATCTTCCATCACATGCATACAAAAAAAAATAAAAAAAAATTAATACCCACTTATGTGATAATAAATAAGGACATAATTTTTCTATTCACAAAGTTCCAACAATGGCTATTAGTATTGTTTAGTATTTTCAAATCACATGATATTAATAAAAGAATCCATAAAAATCATGTTTTGTCATTGCTTGAACACTACACATATAATATGAGCATTTGGATCATCCCACTCTCAAAAGAAAACTTATATATTATGGAAAATTGCAAGTTGATAAAATCTATTCATTAGGAATTATTGAAGATGAAACATTCATAAACCAATATCTAAGGCACAATTACCTGATATTCTCATTATTAATAAACAAGCATCCTCAATGGCTTAATATAATTAATACAACTCAGAATAGTCCACTTTACCGCTCAATCAAAATAAATAAAATTTCACACAAATTCAACCAATCCTAATCGTGAAAAAATTCATCCTATCAATGGAATTTACTGTTTTAAAGAAGAAAAGGTAGAAAAAAGACAGATGAGGCTTTTACCTTTTAATGAGTAGCAAATTGCAAATTAGGACTACAAGCTTTGACCGAATGAAATTCCATTGAAATTTCAATTTTGTATTGTCGGAAGTTTACTCTTTTTTTTTGTCAGAATTAATTTTTCAAGTGTGTTTCTTTGAGAATTTTAGTTGTGTGATCTTAAAAGAATGCTCCTTCATAACCTCCAGAATTTTCCCCAAAAACTCTCCTCCTCATCTCTATCCCTCACTGTCTATTTATAAGGGGTAATTAGAGGGAAAATGGGGGTTCAAATTTGAAAAAAGTGGATTTAAAATCCAAAATTTTGAAATTGTTTCTTGAAAATTTTGAAATCAACAATGAGACAAACATCACTAATGGTATTTGTACTCGAAAATTAGTGGATAAAGGTGGAAAAGGGACGTTTTCTCTATTATTCAAGAGCTGAGGATTAATTCTTTGCTTAAAATGGCGACCATGGACTGAAGATGATGAAAGCATCTGAATTTTAGCCATAGATAGCTGTACAAAAGGGGTAAAATAGTAATATGAGGGGAGGCTAGGGTTTGTTGTTTGTCATTGATATTGTTGAGTCGTTGTACGTATAGGGTTTTTGTCATTGCATTGTTGATTGTTTTGTGCGTGTTATTGAAATTGTGTCAATAAGTTCAAGTAGGTGTACGATGTTTTTTATATGAGGTGAGGGAAAAAAATATGGGCCTGGGTCGAGTCAGGCATTGGACTAGGGCGGTTTGGGATTATTTTGGGCTTGGGGTGACTAATTTTGAAAGGAAATGGGTTGGTTTGGGTAGAATTAAAATTTAAAGGGTTTTAGGCCATTGAAAAGATGACCCAAATCGAATGATCATTTAGTCAATTTTTATTTAAATTTAGTCCAAAATTTAAAATTAATTAGCCAATCGAATTGCAATTGTAGCCTAATTGATTTTAATTATGGCCAAGTTCGATGAATCTACTAAATTGTATCAAAATTTGAAATAAATCATAAATAGGTTTAATTTTGAGTTTCTTGATTTAATAAAATCAAACAAATATTTTCAACTAGAACATTTTGAGAAAAAAATTATACTTAAATCAAGATTCACCCATGTAAATAAATTTTTGAGAATATTCTCGATTAGAAATTTAATTTATTTTAATAAAATAATTATTTAAGTAACAAAATTTATATTATCTCGTATATACAAATACAAAGATGTATAATTACTACTTAAAATAAAAAATTAACCCCTAAAATATTATTTTAGCAAACTGATGAGTGGTGAATTTACCACTAATTTACATCTAAAATTTGTGCACACTACTATGATTTGAAGGTAAGAATGAGACGTGTTTGCTAAATGCACTAATTTTCATATTTTTCAGGCATACAGGTGATGAGAAAGATGTGGATTTTAGATAAAAAGGAACCAAAAGGAGTAGAAAGTGCAAGCTGGAAGACCCTGCACGTAATCAGGCTCAGTTACTGTGATCGCGGTCTGAGGGCCGCAATTACAGCCAGTCCACTTTGGTCAGCAACCTCTATCGCGAGGATCTAAAGGTATTCATGGTAGTTGCGATCGTGGACAAGCTGCAGGAATCGCGGCTTGACAGGTTTATGCCTAAGGGAAATTCTGTCATTTTATCCAGCCGACCCCATATCCCTTATAAAGCTAAAACCCTTTCCTATTTAGTAGCTTACACTTTGAGAAAGTCAACTTAGGATAATTGGTAGCCTGACTAATTAGGGAAACTTTTTTTTTTGAGTTTTCCAATTTGTGTTTGGTGAAATTGAAGTGTAAATTAAAGAATTTTCTTACTTTCCATTACCATGGATGCTTTGAATGAACCTTATGGTATATTTCTTTCTCTTTACTTCACGAGTAACTAAATTTTATTGTCTTGGTATTATGTTGCACTAAGGTGCAAATATGTGTGGGTTGTGATTTATTTGTGTAGATTCTAGTTTATTGATGATGGGTTTTAATATTGCTTGTTTGAATTGTTGGGGTTTGTGGGTGAAAACTTAAATGCCCAAAATGAATTTGTAGGTGAAAATCCCAAGTTCTTAAAAGGTCACATTATCTTTAAAAGAAGGATGTGGGTGAACTTTTGGAAACCATATCATCCTTGAAATAGGGATATGGGTAACAAAGAAATAGTGGACAATAATGATTGAAGTTTGCTATCTTTTCGCTATTTTAGAAATAAGGGTAAGTAGGGAGTTAGCTATGTCTTGGGCATCTTCATAGAAATAGGGATTCCCATGTGAGGTATTAGGTAGTTTTAATTGACACATTCGTTAGGTACCCGAAAGGGTCAATGAGTGATATTCATGATCTTTTGTTGACAAACGAGCCTCAAGGACCTTCAACCTAGCCTACTGACAGTGCACATACAAGTTTATGTGGTCTTATCAAGTAGTAAAGTGTCCTAATGGAAGCCAAGTATCTATCCCACAGAGACTTGATTCCACAACAATTCTATTTTAGTTCACAATTAAGATTCAGTTGATACAAGCGTAACCAAAAGGAGATTTTGTAATTTATAACTAGAGAAAAGTAATCACTGTGTAATGTAAAGATCTTGAAACAATCACTAGGAGAAACCCCAAGGCTAAAGAGCTTTGAACAATCATACTATGTTGTTGAACTTCATTTGTTAACTTGTTTATCTTGGTTGTAGATCCGTAGGGTTAATTGCGTGATCATGGTCACCCGACCTCTAATCCTTTACCTAAGTAAAACCTTACAACTACATCATTGAGCATGGATGTAATAGTCCACTTGAGTTCTTTAAGCTATCATCCTATGTGTGAATCAAGTAAGGCATCTAAGTACATCTCTGTCCTAGACACTAATTCGAATTCCTTATTTCATAAAGGAATACAAATCATACTTTGTTCATCTCCATGTTTTATCCTCTATTCCTTCTCCCGAGATCAAAAGGTAGACAATTGATGTATTCTACAGCTTATAAATCCTTATAATAGTTGAATAAAAGATGAAGACATATAAAATAATGATAAAGAAAATTAAACGAATTCAATTCAAAACAATAGTATTCATGTTCTTGGCTTCAACCCTGGAAAAGGGCATTTAGCCATGCATAGTCATAATCATAATCATAAAGTTTTTATTAGCGACAAAAAATATGAATAAACTAAATTAAAACAATTAAAACCTAAATAAGAAGTTGTATCAGCCTCTTGATCTCCAAAATATGCCCAAAGATAATTCAAAACGTGTACAAAGACGTATATATAGCAATAGGGGAAACCCAAGCCGTGTTGGACAAGGAATCAGTGTGAAAGTCCAGGGGTGGAATGAAGTATGCGATGCATGCTATATTCCATAGCAATGGAGAATGCGATGCAGGCATATTGCACGGTGCTACTGGAATTTGCGTCCCAAATTTTGGTTAAGTGTTGGTCGTTCCTCCTTTCATCCCTTATCTTGTGATGTATTTCCAATGATCTTACAGCCTCTAAATCATACATATATCATCAAAAGATCCTACATCATCAAACCACACAAATTAGAGATTCAAACAAAACTATATCCATTATGATGAATCAAAACAAGAGTTGTGACTAGGCTAGTTCATGTTGATCTTCCACTTAATGTTCACTTCTACACTTAATCAAATTGAACTTTACACATCACCAACAAGTTATTCCACTCATAATCACACATTAAAACCATTTGGAACACATTAAACACAATAGAATTCATCAAGATAGACTAGACAATTAACTTGCTTAAGCTAGAAAAACTAGTTTTCTCTATTGAACTCTAATTGACTCAATTAAGTACAAACTTGTTGGGAAACACTTTGAACCATTGATAACACATTCTTAAACATTTATATGCACATTTATCTCATTATCAACCCATATAGCATACGAATCATCCTCAAAATAAGGCTAAAATGACTAAAATAGTGACACTAGGATGCATAAAAATACACCTAACATCACCACCCCACAATTAAATATTTGTTCGTCCTTGAAGAACTCATAACTATAATCATCATCAACTAAGGAGACTCTACACTTCTACTTTATACAAGACACTCAAGCTAGTACTATAATGACTACACAAAATGCAAGTTTCTACACTAAGTATGTTATTTAAAGAATTGAAAGCTCGTGACCACTACTTCAAAACACCTTAGCCTCAAGAATTGACTCACCTAAGTGAAAAACTCATGCGTATTTCTCAACAAAGGACATCATATAAATCACCCACATTTATCAAACATGTGCCCTTCACGACAAGAGAGTTACCCATAATCAGTTACAATATGCCATTTATAATATAAAGGGTACACTAATCAAATTATGCTCTCTCTCACAAGGAATTCACAAGTCACACAAAATGAAACATAGGCTTTCCCTTAGTGTAATGCTCCACTAATATCATAATGTAAAGCTTAGGATCAATTAGGACTTTTTTGGGTTGTAATGTAGGCAAAGGGATGGGTAGGAACTATTTGCGAATAGTGACTAACCTTTCTAAGTGCTTTAATGCACTGCATTATACATTTAGAACCAATCTCCAACAACCAAGTACACTTTTTAATCCACCCATATCTTTTATTTTTGCCCCATCTCTTTTATGCATTTTTACAAACACTTGGTGGACATATAGTTTATTACCACATGAATCAATTTTTCTCTTTTTTCACAACCATGGGAATATTTATAGCATAAATTATATCACACCCATCCACCATACATCAATTATCAACACCCATTACTATTATCTTGGGGCATCAAATTCACCTTTTTCTTCTTATTTCTCAAACTCCTTACTCAATTAATTTTTCATGAAAGCGCCTAGGAGCTTTTTGGATCACATTATGGTCTATTAAAGAAGGGATTAGGATACTCATGAGGCTATCAAAGAAAAAGCTAAAGGTTCAATATGGGTTAACTAGGGTAATGCACAAGGGGTAGGACAAAAAGAAGGTATAAAAACAAGGCTATCAAAGAAATGCCTATATTATCTCCTAAACTCACATTCTTTATTTCACTTTACACATACAGCGGGAAAGTTCTAGACATCACATGCAACAAGGAATATACAAAAATCTCACATGCATATGTCACATGCTCAACTTAATAGGATCATCATAGACTCTTTACCAAACAATATCATGAATTCAAATTTAAGCCAACAAATACAAGAGTCACATATATGAGCCTAAGAGTCTCAAAAATAGTAATTCATTAAATCAACATACTTTTAAAAACAAATCCACTTGCATCACATAATCAAATATAGCACCAACAAGAATATCTCACACAATTTTTTTTAAAATTGAGCCAAAATTTGGGAATTTTACCACCCCACACTTAAAAATCTACTTTATCCCCAAAGTGAATTTAAAAGCAAGAGATAGAAATACTCCCCGAGGCCTATAGTCCTAGCTCATAGCATTTTTAAATATCAAGGAGTCCGTGGAACCCACACTCAATCTTTTCCATGCTCCTTAGCTCAAGTTTATGGTACTCATACTTCCCATTAACCTGTGAATCAATCAAAAACAACAACTACGTGATGTAAAAACTTAAAACTGAAAAGAAAACATACCTAATTAACTTGGGTTGCCTCCCAAGAAACTCCTGATTTAGTATCGCGGCACGACCCAACTCAACTCAACCAAATTTCTTCATCTTTTTCCTCACACTTGGAGTCAATCTTCTTATTTTTTTCACACCTTTTGTGTGTGAATTTTTAAAAGAAATGGGTTTTTCAACTTTAGCCTTTTCAGGCTCATCCACGTTCATTATGTTAGGCTTAGGTGGTAGAAGCTTAGGCTACTCAATTAGGTGGTCTAGGAGGTCCTTGGTGGATTAACCACCCCACACTTGTCCCTTTTAATAACATTGATCATATATAAATATTTATAATGGGATATTATATTGGGTGCTTTATAAACATTAAATACTACCTCTTCATACTCTACCCTTATTTTGAGGTGCTTTCTCTAGCATCAATCAACGCTCCTCCAGTTGCTAAGAATGGAAGCCCTAAGATGATTGGTACCTATTCGTCTACCTCAAAATCAAGAATAATAAAGTCAGAAGGAATAATGAATTTACCAACCTTTATGAGGAAATCCTCTATTATTCCTTCCAGATATGTCATAGACCCATCCGCTAGCTGCAAAACCACAGTGGTCTGTCTAGGCTTTCCCAAGCCCAATATTTTAAATAGAGATATGGGCATCAAATTTATGCTCGCCCTTATGTCACTTAATGTGTGGACCACTCTACTCTCAATTTGGATAGGGAGAGTAAACTTTCCCAGATTTCTTAATTTCTTAATGATTTTCTATGTCATTACAATGCTATACTCTTTAGTGAGTGTTATCGCCCTCACATCCTGCAAATTCACCTTATTAGCAATAACATCCCTCAAGTACTTTGCATACTTGGGCATACCCTGCAAAACAAAGGTAAGTTAATGTGAAGCTCCCTGAACGTGTCAAAGAACATCTTAAACATTGCATTCTCCTTAGCTTTAATGTGCCTCTGAGGGAAGGGTAGTGGCAGAATCTTCTTCTTTTCTTCAGCAACAACTTTTTCTTTCGAGTACTCAAACTTCCTTGATTTCTCAACAACTTTTTCATTTACAAGTTCAGTCACCACCTCAACATCTACCTCCTCAGTTGCCTTTGGAGGTTTTCCTTGAAGCTTTTTACCACTCCTCAAGGTGATTTCCATAACTTGTTTTTAGATTATCTGTATTTACAGGCAAACTACCTTGTGGCCTAGTATTTAATGCTTGTTGTAATTTCCCCAACTGCAACTCTAAGCTTCTATGGGCCGTTTTCTAATTTGTTAATTTTTCCTGTTAATTTTTCATATCCGCAGCCATTTATGCTTGACAAGCTAAAATTTGTTTCATCATCTCTTCCATGTTGCTAGTTGATTGTTTTCCTTGTGCCTGTGGTTGCTGAATTTATTGTTGTTGTGCATTCCAAGGCTGAGTTTGCCACTTTATTTTGTAGGCATTAACATAATTTGGCCTTTGAGAATTTCCCACATACATCACCGATTCTAGATTGGAAGCACACATAGCCACTAAGTAACTACTGTTAGCACATACTTCGCACCAAAATCTAGCTTGTTGGATGGCATTTACTGGGGCTGCAGGTTATGCTTCTCCTAATTTTATGTTTCTAAACTAAGTGTTTATCAAATTTTGTAGTGCAAAAACCTGAGCCGATAAGGCTATGAATTGGTCCACCTCTAACACACTCGTAATTCTTTTCGTGGCACTTCTAGAATCTAAATGCCACTCTGGATTTCCTTGTGCTATACGGTTTAACAAAGTGTACAACTCATCATAAGTCAATTTTAGCGCTTGACCACCTGCGGCTGAATCTAGCAAAATCTGCGTATTGTGATCAAGTGCTTCTACAAAAGTGTGAGCAAGTACCTCGTTAGACTGTTGGTGGTGTGGACAATCCCGAAGAAGAGCCTTAAATCATTCCCAAGCATGATAGAGGTTTTCATTTAGCTTTTATTTGAAGCTCACTATCTCACTGCGAAACCTCCCAGTCTTGCCAGTTGGAAATAAGGAACTTTCTGGCTATGTCATCCCATGATGTGATCGAATTGGCCGGCTCCACATTCAACCACCCTTTTGTTTCCCCCAATAGTGAATGGGGAAAATGTGTCAGCCTCACATAATTTGTATTCACCTTAGTCGGAATGAATGTATCTGTAAGCTCAATAAAAGTATGCAAGAGTACTTGTGGATCCTCGTGTAAAAGCCCTGCCAACTTTCCACTGCTGATTAGAAGCTGTACCATTTTGTGCTTTACCATAAAATCCCCCCAAGTAGTCTATCTTTGAATTGGGGAAGTCAAGTGTGTCAGAAGTGGGACTGCCACTTCCCTAACCATCCTACGTGTTGCTTGTTGTTCATCCATTGAGGCAGGATTCTCTTGGTCTTCTTCTATTTGTAAAAATTGGGGAAGACGTATTGTTTCTCTCCTCCTTTGATGGAAAAATTGTTCGGGTTCAAAACTGGGTTCAACCAAGTCCTAATCCTTTTCTAGCTTCCTACTTTTAAAACCTGTTTCCTGCAATAGCAAAACCAAGACAAAGTGTAAAAACATCAAATAAATCTAAAAGTAAAACTAAAATAAATAGTTGTCAAATTTTAAATCCCCGACAATGGCGCCAAAAACTTAACAGCACCCAAGCTCACACGCAAGTGTACGTGGTCTTATCAAGTAGTAAAGTGGCCTAATGAAAGCCAACTATCGATCCCACAGAGACTTGATTCCACAAAAATTCTATTTTAGTTCACAATTTAGATTCAACTGATGCAAGCGTAACCAAAATGAGAGTTTGTAATTTATAACTAAAGAAGAGTAATCACTGCGTAATGCAAAGATGTTGAAACAATCACTAGGTGAAAACCCAGGGCTAAACCACTTTGAAAAATCATACTATGTTGTTGAACTTCATTCGTTAACTTGCTTATCTTGGTTGTAGATCCGTAGGGTTAATTGCATGATCATGGTCTCCCGACCTCTAATCCTTTACCTAAGTTGAACCTTACAACTACATTGTTGAGCGGGGATATAAGTCCACTTAAGTTATATAATCTATCATCCTACATGTGAATCAAGTAAGGTGTCTAAGTACATTCCTGACCTAGACACTAATTCAAATTCCTTATTTCATAAAGGAGTACAAACCATTCTTTGTTTATCTCCATGTTTTGTCCCCTATTCCCTCTCCCGAGATCAAAAGGCAGACAATTGATGTATTCTAAGGGTCGAAAATCCTTAAAATAGTTAAATCAAAGATGAACACACAACCAATAATGATAAACAAAGTTGAAAAAATTCAATTCAATACAATCGTACTCATGTTCTGGGCTTCAACCTCAGAAAAGGGCGTTTACCCACGCATAGTCATAATCGTAATCACAAAGTTGTTATTAATGACTAAAAACATGAATGAACTAAATTAATATAATAAAAACCTAAAGTAGAAGTTGTAGTAGCACCTTGATCTCTAAAATATGCCCAAAAATCTGTACAAAGATGTATATATAGCAATAGGGTAAACCCAAGCCGTGTTGGACAAGGTATCAACATGAAAGTCCAGTTCAACGGCATCTCCCTTAGTTCATCCTTCTTGATCTTAGTCTTCTCAAGGAAATCTTCTATAATAGCATCACATTGTTCAACCAGGTTCCCTATTCCATCCTCAAGATCATCACTTGTAGGCTTTACATATATAGAAAATAACTGGTAGAGCAGAGGTAACCACGTTGCCAATTCTAGACCTTCCCTCCTTGTCTCTCTTTAACCTTCTTTATTTGGCTCATAGTCTAAACCATATTTTAACAACTTTTCTAAGATCACAATAGGCTCAATTATTCCATTCAAACCCTTTTCTAGGTTGTATTGCATCCAAGCGCACACGCAAGTGTACATGGTCTCACCAAGTAGTAAAGTGTCCAAGTATCGATCCCACGGGGACTTGTTTTAACAACTATCTAATTTTAGTTCACTATTTTGCTTAAATAGGTGTAAAAGTAACTTGAAGAGTTTTAGAGGTGTAGACTAAAAGCAAAGTAGACATGCGTAAAAGTAAATTTCTTGGAGAATGAATAAGGAAAAAACCGTGGTTAAGGACTTGGGAAAAATCATACTAAGATATTGAACTTCATTAGTTAGATTACTTATCTTTGTCATTGATTCACGGGGTTGATATAATGATCATGGTCTCTCGAGCCTCTAATCACCTATCTACCATAGACCTACAACTACATCATTAAGCGATGATGTGAGAACTAAGTTAAATGCATTTATATTTCATCCCACAGTGAACCAAATAGGTCATGTTGGTATATCTCTATCCTATATGCAAATTACAACTTCATTCTGTAAAAGCTTATAATCCTAATCTATTTACCCCCATGTTCTATCCTCTTATTCCCCCTCTTAGGCTCACAAGATGACAATAGATGTATTATAAGGTTATATAATCCTTAAAATATCTATATCAAGGATAAATAAACAACAAAATAAATCAAAACCAAATCAATTGAAAGAAATAGTAATCATGTTTTTGGCCTTAACCCCGGAAAGGGGGCTTTTAGTCGCTCATGGACAAAATAGTAATTGCAAAGGTAGAAATCTTGTTAAAATCCATATACAAACTAGATTAAAGAAATAAAAACTCTAATTGAAGTTTTTTCTTGCCTCCATTCAAGTTTCAAAGTCGTCCAAGGTGTTTAGCATTATGTTTAAGTGTCCTATACTGTCGAAATTGACCTAGGGTCCACGTCGCCCGTCGTATTGCATTGTCTAGGGTGTACGACGCACCATAATCATGGAGAAATACTATCTTGGGTCCGTTATGAATATTCCTATATGTGGAACGTTCCCCTAGATGCGCTATGGACATCCAAAGTGTCCATTTTACGTCAAGTCTTGTCTTGTGCTTTCGTTGATCCATTCTAAGCCTTTTTGTGTTGTTTAAACTTTATTTCCCAATTGTATATCATTAATATATCATCATAATCAAATAAAAAGCATCCTATAGCAGTAAAATCCACAAATTAGAGCTCAAAACAACACACGATCCATAATGATGAACTGGAAACTTAAGCTAAAACCTAGTTTCGCCTTTTTAATCTTAAACTTGGTTTTGACTCTTGGCTTGATTCAATTGCATTGTTAACACTACAAACAAGTTTTTACACACATAATTACACAATAACACTATTAGGAACTCATTTAAAACATTAAAATCCATCAAGATCAACTAGAACAATGCCTAGCTCAAGCTAGTAACACTAGTTTTCTCATTTGAACTCTAAATGATCAATTTAAATCAAACTTTTTTGTAAAACACCTTAATCATTGTAATTAAGTAATTTAACACTTAGATGCTAAATTATATCATTAATAACTCATTATTCACACAAAAAGTCCTCAAAATAAGGCTAAATAAGCCCGGATAACAACTTTAAGATGCATAAATCCACCTCAGATCAGGCCGTATCTAGGCTCGAAGCTACTTCTCAGCATGACGGTAGACAACATCTTGTAGATTGTAGGCATTGTCTTGTAGAGAGTAAGGTCTTATTCAACTGCATCCATGATCTTCACCATATAAAAATAACTCTCTCTCAGGACTTCTTCAATAATAGAAACATAATCATTAGGGTGACTCAAATGGATCCCTTCACCATGGATGAACACTTCATTATTATCCCACACAAATTTCATCGATTGGTGTAATGTTTAAAAAATGGCCCCCTATACATAAATCTAAGGCCTTCCTGAGAGAAGATTGTAACTTATGGCATTGTCCATCACTTGAAACTCAACTAGGAATTCTGCAAGCCTTTAACGACCGAAGGCTACCTCCTAGTCGTGACAACGGTGCTTACGGTCACAAATGACCACAATCTAACCAATCATCTAGTACCTGTTGTGAGCACTGAATCAGATAACCATAGTACATGTGTGCGAAAGATAGACTACTAAAGTAATGCAACAATGAATACCGGAAATGTGGTTCAACTACAAGTCTAAAATATCCGATGAAATACTAAAATCTAACAGTCAATTTAAAATAACTGATAATATTAAAAATACTAATAAACTAAATAAGTGTCTAACTGATTGTCTGATTGTCTTAAAAACGTCTAAGACTGACTGGGGAGGTGATGGGACAAAGTCAGTTGATGGGACAAACCCTAACTAACTCCAACTGACCGCATATACTAAGATACTAAAATAACTTAAATAATCAATCCTTCCCTCGGGCGATGAGGACTCACCACAACTGTTGCTGAGTATGCCAAACTGTCTAAGTATAGTCAGGAAACTGAGTGTCCGAACCTATTATATAAGACATCATAGTGTAAAGAAGAGTATGCGATCAGTACTTTCAATGTATTGGTACATGAGATAAGGTCTGGATGAAATGCATGGGGTACTATGCACATGAGATAAGGACTAACTGAATAACATGAAATAACTGAGCATGAATGCATGAAAACTAAAGTATCTGAGAATGCAAGACTAAGTGTATAGCTGTTATGTTACTGAGATAATTTGTAATCTGAAAGACTGAATGTTGTAAAACTGAATATCTGAAAGTCTATACCCTTAGTCAAGCAAGCTTGATCTAAAGATACACTAAATACTGACTGAGACTATAGGATCTAGATATAACTGACATACCCCAATCTGAGTTATCAAGGTCCAATATGTAACCCTAGTTTAAAGTGTATTGGTACCTTGCCAAGGGTACTAACACTGACTGATGATGTGGATCCACAAGGCTGATATCCCATAGGGTGAGGGTGTCATGCCTAACTAATGGGGGACCCTAAACACTATGGTGGCGCCGTAGGTCTGGAACTTAGGGACTGCTACTAGTGCCTCATGCCTAACTGATTGGGGAGACACCATCCCTATGTCACTAAGTGTTAAGGGTTACTCTCAACTGAATGATACTGACATTGGAATGGACTAAATTAATCTTAACTGACCATGATTTCATAACTTATAATACTCATCATGATTACATCAACTAAGTAAATAATAGAATTCATAGTTTAACTGAATCATGACTGAAATAATCTGAATTCATGTAAAAACACTTAGGTATCGGGTATTCATAACCCTCCAGCACTGAATGATCACTACATGAAAGAATTAGCTTAAAACTGTAGCAAAAGATCATGGTTCAAAACCCATAAGCATAAATATTCCATCAAATATGTAGGGATCATGAATTTAAATATGGGAATGCTTTAAATAGGGGAAAACAACATTTACATGATTGAAGTCATAAAGTTGTGGATTTAACATGAAATTCACTTGAATAAAGCATGGGAAACTCAAATTAATAGCATGAAGAATTCAAAATCTTGCATGGAATCATACATGGGCCAAATTTAATAAAATCACCACGAAAACATGAATTAAACCCATCTTAAGCAATATAAATTACCATAATAATAGAAAAATCTATTCTTTAATTGAAAAGAGAGTTTTTGGGCTCCATGGGTGAAAGGAACCTATGGATGAACACCCCACATGCCTTAAACTTTTTACTTGAAAGAGAAACACCAATCCTGATGCTTTCTTGAAGTTTCTTGAACTTCGGGAACTTGAATTCTTGATTTCTTGGGGATAAAGGAATTAAATTTATGTTCTTGGGGAAAGGGAAATGTTTTATTGGGAGGATAATTAGAGAAGAATGTCAAAATTATGCCCTAACTGAGGCCCAAGTCATGATATGAATGATTAGTTTGAGGCTAATAGACATAATTGCCCCTCTGACATTTAAATTCGTTACTCGATGCAATAGGCTTACCTCGATATGGTTTAATCACGGTCGTTGAATTCCCTCACCATAACGCGGTCTGCATGAGAACGGGAATTGGTCTGTGACGCGGGCTTATTATGGTAACCCTCTAGTTTTGTGATACAAACATAACCCACACCCCATTCGAAACTTCTGAAACTTCTTTGAGGCATGCTCATTTCATCCCTGAACATGAATTAACTCAAAAACCAACATCTCGGTGTCAGGAAGACCAAGTTAAAAATCCTCCAAGTTTAGGATCCATGAAAATGACTAAATCCCCAACACTTCGTCAAATTTTCAGGCCTTAAGCCCCTTATGCATGCAACTAGAAGCTGAACTAAGCTAAGAATAGTATGGGTTATTACAATATCGCCCCCTTGGGAACCTCGTCCTCAAATAAGACTTGCTAGACTGAGAGTACTGAACTAAGGTAACTGAGATCATATACTGAACATGCATGGCTGGAAACATGATTACATAACTAATTCTGAAACATAATACATGAACTGAACTGATTTCATGAATGCATGCAATCACATAAAAATGATTATATAGATGGAACTGAGAATGGGAAAGAGTCAATCTAAGAAAAACTATTACCTCAAGTTGAGTCTGAGTTTTTAGAGAAAAAATGAGGGCACTTGGTACGCATATATGCATCTATGTCCCAAGTATCTCTCTCAACGAACTGATTCCGCCATAGAACTTTAACCAAAGGAACTTTGTTGTTCCTTAGCCTATGAATTTGATGGTCTAGGATCTCAACCGGGACTTCATTGAAGGAAAGACTATCCTGAACATCTGTGCTTCCTAAACAAACAACAACATCTGAATCACCAATACATTTCTTTAACAACGAAACATGAAACACCGGATGCACTGAAGCCAAATTTGCAGGCAAATCTATCTCATAAGCTATTTTCCCGAAATAGCTCAAAGTTCTATAAGGGCCAACATAGTGGGGACTGAGCTTTCCCTTCTTGCAAAATCTTTTCACTCCCTTCATGGGTGAGAATTTCAAATAGACTAAGTCACCAATATCAAACTCAAGATCTCTCCTGCTCACATCTGCATAAAATTTTAATGGCTTTGGTCTATCTTCAGCCTCTCCCTAATCAACTAAACTTTCTCCATAGCATCAAATACTTAATCTGGCCCTATTAAAGTAGCCTCACATGCTTTAAAATAACCAATAGAAGACCTAAATATCCTCCCGTAGAGAGCCTCAAATGGAGCCATTTGAATACTGGAGTGATAACTATTATTGTTAGGTGAACTCAGTAAAGGGTAAATGGTTATCCCAACTACCTTTAAAATCAATAACATATGCTCTCAACATGTCTTCTAAGGTCTGAATGGTCCTCTCTGCCTGACCATCTATCTAGGGATGAAAAGGTGTACTGAGGTGAACTTGGGTACCATGACCCTTCTGTAAAGCCTTCCAAAAGTGAGAGGTAAATTGAGTACCTCTATCTAAAATAATAGACAATATAACTCCATGCAACTTAACTAACTCCCTAATATAAAGCCTGGCATAATCCTCATCTTAATACAAAGTATGAACTGGCAAGAAATGAACTGATTTAGTCATTCTATCCATAACGACCCATATCGAATCATGTTGGCGACGAGTACGAGGCAAACCCATCATAAAATCCATGTTCACCACTTCTCACTTCCAAGTAGGGATACTAAACCCCTGCAGTATACCACTAGGCCTCTGGTGCTCAACTTTAACTTGCTGACAGTTTGAACAGTTAGCTATAAATTCTGCAATGTCTTTCTTCATCCCACTCAGCTAATAGATTTCCCGCAAGTCACGGAACATCTTAGTGGCTTCTATATAAATGAAATATTGCATACCATAAGCTTCCGCCAAGCCAAAATTCATTACCTCAAACCATCAACTCATAGAATGCATAACCTACCGAGGTAATTCCACACACTATATCCCTCTTGGGAGAAAACCTCTAATTTTGGATCTCTAACTGTTTCCTTCAACCTAACCAAAATGGGATCCCTAGCTTGCTTTTCTTTTACTTTGGTAACCAATGAAGATTCCAAACAATTATGAACCCATATACTACCCTCAGCTGAATCAATCAACCGAATGCCTAACCTAGAAACCTGATGAACCTCCCTGACAAACTTTTTCTTATCCTCCCCAACATGAGCAACATTACCCATAGATAATCTACTAAGGGTATCTGCCACTACATTGGCCTTACTCGGATGATACAAAATACTCATGTCATAATCTTTTAACAACTCAGCCACCTTCTTTGTTATAGATTCAAATCTTTCTGTCAGAACACATACTGCAAACTTTTGTGATATGTTCACACATCAACGTGAACCCTATAAAGATAATGCCTCCGAATTTTCAAGCCAAAAACAACAGCTGCCAACTCAAGATCATGAGTAGGATAATTCTTCTCATGAGGTTTAAGTTCACTAGAGGCATAGGATATAAACTTACTTCTCTGCATCAATACACAACCAAGACCAAATCTGGAAGCATCACAGTAAACTACAAACCTCTTTGAACCATCTGGCAAAGTCAATACTACGGCTGAAGTG
Organism: Capsicum pubescens; assembly: GCA_030864215.1. Classification (NCBI taxonomy): domain Eukaryota; kingdom Viridiplantae; phylum Streptophyta; class Magnoliopsida; order Solanales; family Solanaceae; genus Capsicum; species Capsicum pubescens. The sequence goes on from CM061549.1 coordinate 175,104,286, forward strand.
AGTTGAGTCCTCAACTCCCAAAAACTCTTCTCGCAAGAATCTGAAATTGGAATTTGACTTTTTTTTTAGTCAATCGAGACATAGGGGATGCAATAGAAGAAATTCCTTCAATGAACCATCTATAATAGCCATCCAAACCCAAGAAACGCCTGATATCTAATGGAGAGATGGGTCTAGGCTATTTTCTCACTACTTTGGTCTTTTGAGGTTCAACTCGAGTGCCCTCACCAGAGAAAATATGGCTAAGGCAAGCTACTGATCTTAGAAAAAATTCCCACTTACTAAATTTGGCAGACAACTGATGGGCTCTAAGAGTCTGTAATATAATTCTTAGATGATCTGCATGATCTTTTTCACTATGGGAATAGACAAGAATATATTCAATGAAGACTATGACAAACATGTCCAAGTACTGCTTGAACACTCTGTTCATCAAGTCCATGAAAGCTGCAGGGGAATTTATTGGTCCAAATATCATAACTAGGAATTCAAAGTGACCATACCGAGTTCTGAAAGTTATTTTTGAAATGTCATATTCTTTGACTCTAAGTTGATGATTGTCGGATCTGAGGTCTATCTTAGAGAAATAACTGGCACCCTGAATTTGGTCGAACAAGTTATCAATCCTAGGGAGTGGATACTTATTCTTGATTGTGACTTTGTTAAACTGATGGTAACTGATGCACATTCTAAGAGAACCATCTTTCTTACGAATGAACAAGACTAGAGTGCCCCATGTGGACACAGTGAGCTTGATTAATCCCTTATATAAGATATCTTTCAACTATTCTATCAATTCTCTAAGCTCAGCTATAGCCATTCTGTAGGGTGGAATAGAGAGGAGATCAATTCCGAAGTCAATTTTCCTTTGGGGAGAAACTCTGGGAATGTCTTCAGAAAACACATCGGGAAATTCCCTTACTACTGAAACTGATTTAAGACTTGGAGTTTCAGAACTAGAGTCTTTGAATCACACAAGATGGTACATGCACCTTTTAGATATCATTTTTCTTGCTTTAAGAAATAATCTGACCCCTAAGCATAGAGGTACTATCTCTCAATGATTGGTTTATTGGGAAACTATAACTGAATGACTCTATTTCTAAAATCAATTGAGGCAAACAAGAGTGAAGCTAATCCATACTGAGAATGACATCAAAATCAGTCATCTCTAACTCCACAAGATCTACTAAGGTGATTTTCTGAGATACTATGCTGAGCAATTTCTGTATACCCGTCTGGCTATGGTAGATTCACCCACAAGGGTAGACACTGATAAAGGTTGGGCTAATGATTCAGGACTGACATCAAAATTTACTTCTATATAGGGAGTTACAAAGAAGAGTAAATCTCTGGGGTCTAACAATGATTAAACATAAATATGGAAAACGTGTAACGTACTTGTAACCACATCAGGAGAATCCTCCTGATCCTTTCGAGTATGAAGGGCATATAACCTATTCTGGCGCTGCCCACTATTAGTACTAGAAGTAGCACCCTGCTGAGTCGGATGACCTACTGGTGCTACTGAAGAGTTAGTCTGACCCAGCTGGCGATCATTCCTACCCTTCCACATACCTATAAGCACTTCCTTATCCTGTGGCCTAGATTACCATATCAAAAAACACAAATCACTGCGAGCCCTGCATTCACCTATATAATTTCTACAATATTTTTGACAAAGTGGATTAATACGACTACTGCTCACACTATCTTGGGACTTAGAGCCTGGCGTTCTATCCTGAGAATCATACTTGAACTTTGGCAATGATGCACTATCTAAAGATGGAGCTGGGGCATAAAATTTTTGATGGAACTTTAAATGGTTACCACCCTCTGGCCTCAGTTGAGAAAAGTTGAAACTACCTATTTGGGCCCTCTTATTATCTCTCTCTTTCTCCTTAATCTTTTTTTCCTGAATCTGCTGAGCATGAGCCATTAGTCTAGATAATTCTATCTCCTTAATCAACATTGTAGTGCTACACACCTTGGCCATACTATCATCTGCATAATATACAAACTTACTCATTCTAGACCTATTGTCAGCCACCCGATTAGGAGCATACCTCGCCAACTAAGTAAACTTAAGTGAGTCCTCCTTCACACTCATGTTGCCCTGGTTCATATTAATAAAATCCTAAATCTTAGCTTCCCTCAACTCTAATATAAAGAACTTGTCTAAGAAAGTTGTGGAAAACTCCTCCCACTTAACAGGCCCTACATCAACACCATGATCCTCTTTCCACTACTTGAACAAAGTGTGAACCACATCCTACAACTGATAAGCAACTATTTTTGAACTCTCGCATGATGTGACCCCCATAAAATCTATCATCTTTTGAACTATATCAAGGAATTCATGTGGATCCACTTAAGACTTAGATCCCGAAAATGAAAGAAGATTCATTCGGATGAAATCCTGAATCCTCACTGCAGCTATATTTGCCGCTGGATTGTCTAGGGCAACAACACCCTGGTTGTTCTGAGCTTCTACCAAATAAGCTAAGGTATTGAAAGAAGCTCTGAATTCGGTATAAAAGACATGCTCATTCAGAGATCTTCCTAACTAGACAGAGGTGCGGGCTGGTCCCCATTCCTTCTTCCATTATTTTTTCTGAGAGGAAAAGTATGTAAATGGAATAAAGGATGATTTAAAAATAGAGTATAAATAGAGCTCGTGATCATATTCACGATGTGAATATTGAAAGAAGGGAAACTTTTCCTAAAATATTTCGCAGCCTTTCATCCATAAATGTGGCACCCTTCACACCCATGCACAAGACTCTACTTAAGGAGACTTTCAGAAACCCTAGGATACTATTAAAACCTTAGGCTCTAATATCAAGTTTCATCAAAAATTAAAGCTACCCTTAGTTGCAACAACGGTGCTTACAGTCACAAATGACCACAAGTTAACCCATGAGTATGTACCTACTGTGAGCACTGAATAAGATAAAAATAGTACACGTGTGCGGAAGATAAACTGCTGAAGTAATGCAAATTTGAATACCAAAAATATGGTTGAACCACAAGTCTAAAACATCTGATGAAATACTAAAATCTAACTGCCAATTTAAAACAACTGATAATAATGAAAAGACTGATAAACTGAATAAGTGTCTATCTGACTATTTGATTGTCTAAAAAGCCTCTAAGACTGAATGAGGAGTTCATGGGACAAGCCCCCATCTAACTCTGACTGACTGCATGTACTAAGCTACTGAAATAACTAAAATAATCAATCCTGTCCTCGGGTAATGAGGACTCACCACTACTGCTGCTGAGTATGCTAAATTGTCTAAGTATGGTCAGGAAATTGAGTGTCCGAACCTATAATATAAGACATCAAAGTGCAACGAAGAGTATGCAATTAATACTTTGAATGTACTAGTATATGAGATGAGGTCTGGCTGATATGCATGGGGTACTGCATATATGAAGATAAGGACTAACTGAACAACATGAAATAATTGAGCATGAATGCCTGAAAACTAAAATATTTGAGAATGCAAGACTAAGTTTATATCTATTATGTTACAGAGATAATCTGTAATCTGAAAGACTAAATGTTGTAAAACAGAATATCTAAAAGTATGTACATTTAATCAAGTAAACCTGAAATGAAGATGCACTGAATACTCTACTGAGACTGTTGGATCTAGCTAAAACTGATATACCCCATTCTGATTTATCAGGGTCCAACTTATAACCCCAGTTGGAAGGGTGTTGGTACAATGCCAAAGTTACTAACATTGACTAATGATGTGGAACTACAAGGTTGATATCTCGTAGGATGAGGGTGTCAATCCTAACTGAAGGGGAACCCCTCAAAATCTACGGTAGCATCGTAGCTCTGGAACTTAGGGACTGCTACTAGTGTCTCATGCCTAACTGAAGGGGGAGACACCATCCCTACGTTCACTCGGTGCTAAGGGTTACTCCCAGCTAAATGACACTGACACTGGAATGGACTAAATTAAACTTAACTGAACATGATTTCATAACTTAGAATGCTCATCATGATTACATCAATTGAGTAAATAAAAAAATTCATGGTTTAACTGGATCATGACTGAAGTGATCTGAATTCATGTAAAAACACTTAGGCATAGGGTATTCATAACCCTCTAGCACTGAATGAAATAAAAAGCTTAAAACTTTAGCAAAAAATCATGGTTCAAAAACCATAAGCATAGACATTTCATCAAACATATGAGTATCATGAATTTAAACATGGGAATGCTTTAAATAGGGAAAAACATGATTAAATGATTGAAGTCATAAAGTTGCGGATTTAACACAGAATTCACTTGAATAAAGCATGAGAAACTCAAATTCATAGCATGAGGAATTCAAAATCTTGCATGGAATCATACATGGGCTGAATTGAATTAAAATCACCATGAAAACAAGAATTAAACCCATCTTAAGCAATATAAAATACCATAATAATAGAAAATTTTATTCTTTAATTTAAAAGAGGGTTTTTGGGTTCCATGGGTGAAAGGAACCCATGGATGAACACCCCACATACATTAAACTCATAACTTAAAAGAGATACACCAATATTTATGCTTTATTGAAGCTTCTTGAACTTGGGGAACTTGAATTATTAATTTCTTGGGGATAAAGAGATGAATTTGTGTTCTTGGGGAATGGGAATGGTTTTCTTGGGAGGATAATTGGTGAAAAAAGGAAAAATTATGCCCTAACTAATGCCCAAGTCGTGATATAAATGATTGGGTTAAGGGGAAAAGACATAATTGCCCCTCTAATATTTAAATTCATCAAGATATGGTCTGCATGAGAATGGGAATAGGGTCGTGATGCGGGCTTATCGTGGTAACCCTTTGGTTTCGTGATCCAAACATGACCCAATCCCTATCTGAAAAATTCAAAACTTCTCCGAGATATGCTCCTTACATCCCTGAACATGAATTAACTCAAAAACCAATATATCGGGGTCAGTAAAACCTAGTTAAAAATCCTCCATGTTTAGGAGCCTTAAAAATGACTAAGTCCCCAACACTTTGTGAAATTTTCTGGCCTTAAGCCCTTTATGAATGCAACTAGAAGCTGAACTGAGCTAAGAATATTATAGGGTATTATAAAGTCCCATTTAAAGATGCAACTTAACTTTCCCAATAGAGTTTATCTGGCCCTTATCAAAAGATCTTACATTGACTATGTTCTTATGAATTTTCCCCTTTATCATAGTTTAATTGGGTTAAGATAGATAAAGGACAGATATTCAAACCTGATCCATCATCGATTAAGGCCCTATTAACAATTTTATCTTGGTATTTGATAGTGATATGTAATGATTTATTATGAATTACTCCATTGAAGGGTAACTCATCTCTACTAAAACTAATGCAATGGTCTCCTACCACTCTACTAATCATGGCCACCAAATTTTGGTCCTTGTGCCTATGGGTCTACAGGATTCTTTAAGGACTTTCAACAAGGATTTTCTATGATATTGAGAACTCATAAGTAATGCCCAAATATAAATCTATGAAGGGTCTTCTCTATATATTTCACAATAAAGTATTCTTTCGGTTGCATTCTTCAAAAAAATTCTTCAGCTTCTAATTCGGTATTGGCCCCTTTTAAGAACTCTTGTGTTATGCTTTAATGTAGATTTTTCTTCATCTAGTCATTACTTATGCGGCAACAGCTTTCACCATAAATTCTTCTCTTACGGGCACTAAGCCAAAGGCTTGATGAGGGGAACTGAATATAATAAATTTGGGTTTTTTGGTAACACTTAAGGAAACCACTGCCTTCCTCTTTCTTTAACTTTATCCATTTCTTTAGGTCTGGCCTACACTATAGACTTGCTCACCACTTACTCCCCAACTACTTATAACACACTAATGGTTGCCCCTTCATGGTTTGGAAGTGGGTTGTTGGTAACATTTGGTGTAACTTTTTGAACCAAAATCACCTTGTGATCAATAAAATCTTGTTCTTCAAATTAATATAGTACTCAGTTGTTTATCTAGAACCCCTTGAAGGATATGCACAGTGTTGATCGATATAGAAGAATCAAGAATTCATATTGGCAAGTTTTTGTGGGATAGGTTGGATGAGCCCTGCTACCTTTAACCTTTCGAACAATTAAGTTCTAGTTTTAGCCAAAGCAGTAAAACTCCTGGTAGATTTCTTTTCATGATTTGGGAAAAAAAGATTATGGTAATTTTGGTTGGTAGGAGGAGGGACTTGATGATAATTTTGGTTAACTAGGGATTTTTGGTAGGCTTGGAAATTTGGAGGTGGAGCTTAAGTAGGTTGGTAATTTGGCAATGAAGCTGGGTAATTCTGTTGATTGGTAAAGAAATTTGACTGTGGAACTTAGGTACTAGATTGGGTATAAAACACAGGTTAAGGATTTTGTGTATTTGGGTATATAGACGGTGATGGTATTTTCTCAAAATTGGACCTAAGATATTTCTTCGCTTTTGGGTTTGGACTAGAGGATACGATAGACTCATCTTCTCTTTTTTCTTTGGGAATCTTGAAGATCCAAGTTATGCAGAGGTTTTGCTGTTATTTCCTATTCTCAATCCTTCCTCAACTATTTCACCAATCTTGACCAAATCAACAAAAGTAGCACAAACTGCCGATATCATTTTATCACAAAACTCTCTTTCCTAAAATCGGGAAACACAATGACTATTTCTTCTTCTGTCATAGGAGGTTGTACTTTTGCTGCCTCATTCCACAAAAGATAGGCATATTCAAAAAAGAATTTGTTAGACTTTTACTTGATTCAGTTCAAAGAATATCAATCAAGAACCATCTCTACATTGTAGGCAAATCTATTAACAAAACCCTTGACTAAAGCACTTTATTTTGGCCAATTTTTTAGCTCTTGCAATGCAAACCATTCAAATGCCTCTCCACTTATGCTTCTACTGAAAAGCCTCATTAGTAATGCTTCATTTATACCAGTTCCTACCATTTGGTTATAGTATCCTCTCAAGTGGGCAGTATGATTTCCAGTACCATCGAATATTTCAGACTTAAGAACTTTAAATCCATCAGGCATATTCAAATCGAGGTGGATGCAAAGGTCATCATAGTTGAACCCCATTGCATTGGGAAAACTATGTGTTTTCTTCATCTTAGTGATCTCTTCCTTTATCAATAGTAGATCTCTAGCATGTTTGTTTTTAGGAGCGTTACATTCCTTTTCCATCTCCTCATAATGGTCAATTTTTGGGTTTTGAGGGAATGTATGGTAAGATGCAGGTATTATTGTGGAATGAAGGGTAGTAGAAGGAATATTATGAGTTAGAAAAGGACTTTGGTGTAGTAAGTAGAGATTTTATATGTGGTAACTAGATTTTAGGGAGCATTCACACTGGGATTAAAAGTGGGATAAGTATTTTGAAAGTAAAGGAATTTGTGGAGGCATTTTGGTAATTTGGAGGGAACTTTTGAGGATGATAAACATTTGCATTATTTTCATAGTTGGTATTGTAGGTGTGAAGAGTATGGGTTTCTCATAATGGATTAATGGGGTTGGCAAGAGGTCTAGGCATAGAGCAGAGGGTATGTCATTTGTTTGGTTTTCATTTTTAGGCGAGCTAAGATGAGGGAATCAGATTGGAAGCGCATAGTTATCAAAATCTGACGTGTTAGCGTCAATGGTCAGATTAGCCATATCTTTTGTTGGTTGTACTTTTTTATAAAGCTCCTTCATTTTCTTAGTTAGTTCGGTGATCATATCACCATGTGGAATTATCACTCCGTCCCTAACAGTAATTCTGGTGAGAGCATTTTCATCGCTACTTCTAGTCATTCTTTCCTATCCATTAGCTAAGCAATGGTCAAGGGTGGAATTTTTATTTGCCTTAGATCTAATTTAGTATTGTTGTTCAACTAGTTGTTTGCCAACACAAATCAATTTCTATTTACTTGATTACCTGATAAAGTAAAAATAACTCCAAAGGCAAATATGTTAGATCCTGTTAGTATCAAATAATGAAAGATATCAGACATAAAGTAAACACGTAAAGTTGCTTTCAACTTAGGTAAATTGATCCAATGATGGGTATTGACTTGAAAGGAATTAACGGGCAGGACTTTGTCCGTTGATTTTAGATAAATGGATCATTTGATATAAAGTTTGTCAAGTCTAAATCTTCGGTCATCTCCATCAACTGACTTTTGATTCATGTGACTTTTCTCGATAAAAATGGGAGATAGCGATTTTAAAGGATAGAGGCCGGGCCGAAAGGCTGCCTATGTATCTCACAAAGGAGAAGTCAGGTCATATATAGTTCAAATAGGAAAGGATAAAACTTTATTTCATTACAATCTCATTAGAGTTCATTACATCATGAAAGAAAAATGACAATAGAAAGGACAAGACTAATGACTAGATGATAGATAGGTGCAGGAATTCCCACTTCATTTTGCTTCTTCCATATTTTGATCTTCTACGAGTTGAGTAGTGGAAACTTCCCTTGAATTTTAAGGTGAGGCATGTTCCATGCTTTCTTTCTGATAGCCTTGACTAGGGTCTTTAGATTTATGCTCAGAACTCTTATTTTCTTGCGCTATTAATTGTTTGACTTTAGCAATTTCCTTGTCTGTTTGATTGATCTTCCTAACCAATCTTTTGGTATCTGCCTTTTGTACCTCCTCTACTTGGATTAAATCCACTATCTTTCTTTTCATTTGAGAGTCTCTTGAATCCAATACTGATTATCCTAAAAGAATAAGAACTCACTAAAAAGGAAGTTAAAGAAGAATAGTTGAGGACTTTTTAGGGAAACTCGAAGACCTAGAATGTTTTAGGAGAACTTGGGATAGTAGGCGCGTATTTTTTCTTTAAGGGTTTCTAACACTTTGTGGAAGAGTAGATCCATTTTACCCTTGATTCAAATACCAAACATAAGCATATAGAGAATTTATATATCATAAAATAGTTATCACACAACAATATAACAATAAGCACGCGTGTTAATTAGCTGACCCTTTTGAGCCAAGGGTTGGTCTAGCAAATTGAAGTTTGTACATATTTTTAAAAATTCCATTGCCCCTAAAACATTTACATAGATAATAAAGATAGAATATAAACTCCTTATGAAAGATACAAACTAGGGTACACTTTAGGAAAAGGGAAAAATACAGAAATTTAATCCCCCGTAGGGGATATCTAAATTAAAATTCATGCATAGGAACAATGGTTTTCTAATATTATATGTATCCTTCAATATTAAACACATATGCATGATTTTCTGTAATTGACTAGTGGCCAATAGACATAGTAAATGTTTTCTAATGGGCCTAATATCCCCTCAGATACTAGGTCGTCCTAAGCTCATGCCCAAAAGAGGATTTTGGTTTTGTTCTATCCTAAGTGTCTAGAGTGGGCTTTGATCAGGTTTCCAAATGAACAACTTGTGTTTGGAAATACAAACAACAATTGGACGTCTAATGTACCAATAGGGTTCGCGACGACTGCGAAACCCCAAACAGTTTAAATATTCAAATGGAGCAGCATGCTATGAAATACAACAGTTTAAATTTTGTGAAAAATTAAACACATAAGCAAACAAACAATTTAAACATTACAAGCCTGAATAGTTAGTCAAGGAAGTTAGTTTAAATATTTGGTTAGAACCTAGTTAAATCCCCTGCAGAGTCGTCATTTGTGTTTTATCCCTTTTGGGGTTTTATTTAAAAGAAAATAGTTTTGACCTTTTCAAACTATTTCAAAAAATTCAAGAAAATTTTGAAATAATTTTTTGAGAAATTTACAAAGTCGCCACTTAATTTTTAAAAAAATTAACAAAACTTAAAAAACTCTAAAGGTTCAAAAACAAAAATAAACTTTTAAAATTTTAGAAAATGAGTAAGAGTTCAATTAACGCTCTAAGCAGTGTTTTAATGCACTTAGGAGTGTCCGTTTAAGAATGGTTTACCAAAAAAATAATTTATTGACTAAGTTAAAATGGTTAATTTTGTAAAATATTAAAATTATTTATTAAAATGACATTTATTTATTCAAACGAGGAATATTCAACTTGAATTAGATTAAATTGTAATTTTTCTTTGGATTTTAAGAGGAAAATTATTTTTTGCTTTCGTGAAAACAGAAGAAGATTATATGGTTATTTTCTTCTTATTATTTTATTTATTAAAGAAAAATCAATTTTATTTTAAGTAACATCTTTGGAAGTAATGTTAAGAGAGTATCAAATTAGAAGTATCTTATCAATTATGGAAAGTTAGAATTTACAAGAAAAATTAGTTTCTTGAGTTTGATGAAAATTATTTTAGTCCAAATAGACTATTAGTTACATGAACAAAACAAATTTCAATTTGGAAAAGAATACTTAATTTTCTAAAGACTTGTTTAAGGAGAAAAGCCAAAGGAGACAATTTAATCAATTTTTAGATAAGATAAATTAGGTAAAAATTATAGATTGAGTAAAAGAAAAATCATACTAAAATAAAATGGCACCACCTTAGGGGATTTGTCTAGATTAATTGATTAAAGTGTGTGTTAGTATTAAGAAATAAGGATAAAATATAAACTACGAGGAATGAAAGACAAGAATTGAAGTTGGGCCCCTTCCTTGGCCCATCAATAAGCTGCCCAACTTTTGGGCTTCCAATTTTATGGACTTTGGGTCCATTTTCCTGCATGTATATTAGCTATATATTACAACTCTTTTTCCTGCATTTTCCCATATATCCAATGTATATATGACTGTATTTCAATCATGTTTCACAAATTTAATCCTCCAACCGTATAATCATCTTCCCTTTCCACTTTCCCTTTTTATAGACCTGTATATTTATGTATATCTGTTGTATACCAGCATTGTATCAGTCCGTTTGGGGCTTTATCGCGAAGCAAAACTCGATAGCTCAGGCCTTATAGTCTCATCTTGGAATATGCAAGGGATGGAGTCCATTCAGACTCAAGATTATTAATTTCATGCATAAAAAATGAGATGAGAATTAGACAATTATGATAAAAGAGTTGATAGCAAATAAATTCTTTCAATATAGGCATGGTAATTCCCATACACTAGTGCGTAAACAGAGGAAAATACATGATTAATTTCTTTCTAACAAATTCATCTTCCACTCACATGCATACAAAAGACAAAAAATACAAATAAAAATTAATACCCACTTATGTGATAATAAACAATGACATAATTTTGCTATTCATAAAGTTTCAAGAGTGGCTAGTAGTCTTGTTTAGTATTTTCAAATCACATGACATTAATAAAAGAATCCATATAAAAAAACATGCTTTGTCATTTCTTGAACACTAGACGTATCATATGAGAATTTGGATCATCCCACTCTCAAAAGAAAACAAGCTCAAAAAGAAACTTAGATATTCAAGAAAAAGACAAGTAGATAAGATCTATACGTTTGTAAGAACTATTATACATGAAACATTCATAAACCAACACCTAAGGTACTATCACCCTTTATTATAATCATTAATAAAAATCATTCCCAATGGCTTAATATTATCAATACAACTCCGAACATTCCACTTTAGAGCTCAATCATAAATAAAATTTCACACAAATTTAACCAGTCTTAATCATGAAAAAATTCATCATATCAATGGAATTTACTGTTTCAAAGAAGAAAAGGAAAAAAAAGACGAGGTTTTTGCCTTTTTATAAGTAGCAAATTGGGACTACAAGCTTTGAACGAACGAAATTCCACCGAAATTTCAATTCCAAATTGTTGGAGTTTTACTTCTCCTTTTTTTTTGGTATTGATTTTCCAAGTGTGTTTCTATGAGAATTTTGAATGCGTGAGGTTAGAAGCATGAGCCTCAAGAACCTCCAAAAAAAATTTCAAAAATTCTCCCTCTCACCTCTATCCCTCACTATCTATTTATAGAGGGAATTACGAAAAAGGTTAGGGTTTCATATTTGAAAAAAGTTGATTTCAAATTTGAAAATTTAAAATTATTTCTTGGATGTTTGAAATCCACAATGATTCAAAGAACATTAATGGTCTTTCTACTCGAAAATTAGTGGATAGGGTGGAAAAAGGATACTGCCTCTATTATTCAATAGCTAAGAATTAACTCTTTGCTCAAAACGGTGACCATGGATTGAAGAGGATGAAAACGTATGATTTTTTATCCATAGATGGCTGTACAAAAGGGATAAAATGGTAATATAAAGGGAGGCAAGTGTTTGTTGTTTGTCGTTGATATTACTGAGTCGTTCTATGGAATGGTTTTTTATTATTACGTTGTTTACTGTTTTTTGCATATTGTTGAAGTTGTTGTTGATATGTTCAAGTTGGTGTACGTTGTCTTTTGTAGGAGATGAGGGAAAAGAGAATGGGTGTGGGTCGGGTCATACGTTGGGATGGGGTGGTTTGGGTTTGTTTTGGGCCTGAGAAGGCCAATTTTGAAAGGGAATGGACTGATTTGGGTAAAAATTAATATTTAATGGGTTTTAGGTCATTTAAAAAGTGACTTAAATCGAATGGTCATTTAGTCAATTTTTATTTAAATTTCGGTCAAATTAAAAATTAATCGGCCAATTGAATTGCAATTGTGATCTAATTGATTTCAATTATGGCCAAATTCAATGAATCGACTAAATTGGATCAAAATTTGGAATGAACTATAAACCGAAATAGTTTTAGTTTCTTGGTTTCATTAAATCAAACAAATATTTTTCAAATAGATCATTTTTGAGAAAAATTATATTTAAATCAAGATTCACCCATCTAAACCAATTTTTGAGACGAGTCTCGATTAGAAATTTATTTTTTCAATTAAAATAATTATTCAAGTAACAAAATATATATACCAATATAGAGCTTTAAAACTTCTACTTAAAATGACAAAGTAACCACCAAAGCATTATTTTAGTTAACTATTATATGGATAAAATAATACTTCAATTTTATTTAAAAATCAAATAAACTCAAGACTAAACTTAGTCGTAGAGGACAAAATTAGGTGTCAACAACCTGAACCTAGAGTCTCCTTAGTCTAAAATCAATGTTTTGGAGCTGATGATACTGTCAAAATTCTCATCCGAGGCTATTTATTGGGAGTTTTGATCTTGACTAATTTTATAACAATGAAAGCTCCAAAATAGTAAAATGAGCTTAAAACCCAAACGAACTGCCCGATAACCAAATCGACAGTTCCGAAAAGTCATTATCATGACCAAAAACCAATGTTCATGATTCCACTTTTCGTGGTAAACCTTGATAGGTAAGCCTATCACCCAAACTAATATAAAAATGAGAAAATAATATAAAAATCAAGGCAAGACCCCTAGAACGAAGTTGAGCCATATAAATATCTATAGTTCAATGAAGATGATAATGATGTGATGCATGAGGTTATCGCAGAGCCTCCGTATACACCTACAGAGCTAAAGCTTCCCGACGTAGGACTAATGGGGGCTTCATCAACTCGTATACAACCAGTATCCAATATCAATATCCATAACTCTTCTCCGGTACATACATCGATAGAGGGATTTTAAATATATTAGATTTTCTATCAGAAAATCTTATATTTCTAGTATTTCCAGTATATCCATGATTGTACCAATGTTTCATGAATAAATATGATATAAGTATGTAATGCTCATAAGCAACAAAAATAAGAATGTCTAGTATCCAACAAAAATGCCAACCATACGAGCAAAAAATCCACTCAAATCAACAAACCATCAATGATCCAACATAATCTTGAAACCATCAAGTGAAACATTCAAGATAATTTCATTGATACCATATAATTCAAAAAATCTAGGCTTTTTCCAACTAAAAGGAGTGTAACCAAACATACATATGTAAAGACCAGGCCAACAACACCATATAAGAACCCACATGGTCAAACATAGCAAAAATGTCTCAAAACTACCAAATATTCTCCATAGAGGCCTCCACATGAACACATAAATGATTATTCATGGTTTCATGGCACCCTCGATGCTTAAATGGTGAAAATTTGCACTTACTTGGGTCATTTTGTAGGATATAATGTATTTTTTATTTATATTGCAGGTTAATTAGGTTGGACGTGGTGTGGATTAGAAAAGGATGAAAAAACTCTAAAAATAATCAATGTGGTGACTGGACCATGATTTGTTTAGTCACCTAATGACTCATGGCCCAAGTCATGACGTCAGTAGTAAGTGATGTTGATTTTAGGAGTAAAAGTGAAGGCTAACCACGACTCGTTAAGAGTGAAAACGAGTCGTGGTATGAGTTATTCTGAGAATATGAGAGAAAGTTCTAATAATAGCTAAGTTCAGGTTCCAGTGCAATTGGGTAAAAACCACGAGTCGGTATGACTGACAACAACTCGTGCTAAGGATCCGTTCTCACAACAAACTAGAAAAAACTGAAATTTGAAGTTTCAATGGAGTGTCAATGACTTGCAGAAAATGACTTATTAGGTATTATAATGTGTCGTTACCAGTGAGTTCATAAGAGAGCAACGATAGCAGCTAACGATTTATTACCGATCCTGACGACTTGTTACCAGAGGCGTGACCACTACCGACTTAGTTTTTTTCTTTTTTTGGTTAGGTTTTCTTTGTTATTTTGAGATCCTTTTTGGTTTTGGTTAGGTTTTCTTTGTTCTTTTGAGAAACCATAAATATCCTTGTGGTACTCTTGTATTAGGTTTTGTATTTTATACTCTTACAAACACATATTGCTTTCAAGATTGACTTTAGATTTTAAAGTCCTCTTGTTCTTAGTTTTTGGGTTTGTTATTCAACGAGACTTTATGTTATCTTCATAAATTATTGTGATATTATTTCTATGCTTTCACTTATGAATTCTATGGAGTTACTTACAACCATGAGCGGCTAATTCCCTTAGCTAGGGTTGTGCGAACCCTAGCAAAATAATGATGCAGGGGAAGTGTAAGATTCATTTAGATTATTATTGTTGCATATATTGTGATCTTCTTTGTATTAATTACTTCCTTAGCTATTGCAGAGGATAAGGACTTGCTTGTATTTGCGATCATCCTCACAAGGAAGTATGAGATTATAAAAGAAGATTACAACAATGATTCGAGACTATCAACCCTTGTCTATTAACTTGAGAACCATAAGTTGAAGGTTAACCCAGGATCAAAGTCAAGGGTTAGTAAGGCGACATTCTAAGATTCAAAAGGTGAAGAGTGAAATTTACCAATGAGTCCATAAGATAGTTGGTGATACCAATTCTAACACCCCAAGTCCTTGAGCTCTAGACATTCCAAGAGATGAATAATTGAGTTAACCAAATTATGAAAATAATGTCAAAATTGTCAGTGACAACGTTCCTAAAAATGACTCATTGTCAAACGTAACTAGTCATTAGGAGGGACTCATTGTCACAATAGAAGGTTACCTAGGAGTTCAACTCCTAACCATGGGTCTTCGTCATGACTCGTGATGTCAGATAATGAGTCATGATGATAGAATCATCATCATAATAGTGAAGGACTAGATTGTAGACGCTCAGGTAATGACTCCAAGAGATAATTCATGGTAACACCTCACGAATTGTTACCCAAGTCATGATGATTGTTGCTGATTTTTCTTGCATGTTTTAATTAGGGTATTTTTTATATTTTCCTCCCTTCATACTCTTTCGCACAACTTTAAAAAACTCAAAGGACCTCTTTGGCTTTAGTTATCAAGATTAAACTTACTATTTACCTCTTTAACCTCAAAGGTAAGAGATACTAGAATTTTGCAAGGAATTTAACATCCAAGCTCCAAACTTTTAGTCCTCTCCAAATTCTGTGGTATTTCAGGTAAGTTTCTCATCCCTAAATTGTGTTTTTACATTGTGGAATTTACTTACTCAACCTTCATGTGATTTTAATTATTGGGTTTTAAATTGAGTTGAGGGCTTTTGATAGTTATTACTTGAATGGTGTTTCCTAAGATTTAAATGCGTTATTTATACTTTAATTAATGGTTTTGGGGTAGAATGGGTGCATTTTTATGAGGATTGGAATGGAAAACACAGTTTTTCCAAATAGATAAAAAAAAATTGGCTTGATAATGGAATTTACCTCAACCCACCTTTATAACTTTTGTTTTGAATATTGAATATACATAATTTAACTTACTTTTGGAATATTGCATTGCATTAATGGATAATAGTTAATAAAAATAGTTTTGGAATGCCATTGGTGGCCATGGTTTTCATATTTACATGGTACTTGGGAGTTCAATGGCTACATGGGTTGGTTTGGCATAATTATATAAGCTTGAAAGCATATTGGTACGATGATACCAAGTCAGTAAACACCTTAATAAAATAATCCTGGGTTAATGGTTAGGTTTATGTGCAAACTATTTTAATTTAGGCTTAAAAGGAAATGTGTAGCTCACCGTGAAGGTGTAGTCCCGGGGTAGCAATGCTGGAAACCATATTTACCGGCGTAGGGGTCTATATGAACATGTGCTTGGTGCATACATTATAATTTTGAGGGCTATCGCCTTGGTGTCTTTAGCAAGTCCTTTATTTCCTTAGTTCATATAACTAACACGTATTGAGGCCCTTTCAACAGGGGGATATAAACCCACATAGCCCATGGGTACCTTTAGGATAGAGCAAGCTACATAGTTTAGGTTAATTGTTTAAATTCTCATGTTCATGACCCTTGTCCCTATCCCGGCATCCTATATATGTATATATAAATATTGTGCATATAGTTTGGACTGATGTTTTTTATAATGGAATTATTTTATCCTCTTTCCTTGAGTTACATGCCAATTATCACCACACTAATAATCCGACATCATTTTGTGCAACGTTAGGTAGTATGGTACATCAATTGAATTATTGTGAAGTGGTGAGCCTCTATCTTTCAAAAATCCCTTCCATTTTATTAGGTTTCCTTGTATATTTTAGAAATTGGGGCCTTTCTTTATCATGGTTGAGGGCATGTCCTGACCTAGTTTTGTACTGTTGGTTTATAGGCTTTTGTGGCTAGTGTTAGGATATTTTAATCATTGTATCTTGAATTTTAGAACTTGATTGGTATTATTTATATTTATTATATAATTTGGTTGGCTTTCTCTATTTACTTTTATGGTGCTCTGGAGGTTAGACTAAAGGGGTGGTCTCCGACCCATGGTGGGCCTGAAATACCCATCACAACTAGGCCCTAGTTTGAATTGTGAAAAACTTGGTATCAGAGCACGATTCAGGGTTTTTAGGTGTCCACAAATCTTTGTCGAGTAGAGTCTTTTTTATGGGTGTATAGTGCCCCACACTTATAAGGTGGAGGCAATAAGACATTTATGAATATTTCTCTTTCTTGTGTTATATTTTAGGCTATAGAGTATAGTTGTCATGAAACTCTCTAACTCCTGGCTTACTCACATTTTATATCAGGCCTCCTCAAAGATCTAAAGGTCATACAAACACTTTTGGAACATCTTTCTAACCTAAGAAAAATATGGAAGGAACTCACCCTATTTATAGAGTACGACCTGGTATAAGGTCCCTGTTCCTAATGTACTGCTCCACATGTAGTTCCACTGGTCCCTACTAATCCTCCTTAATCTTCCAAGGCTGGTGATACTTATTCTCAGATACATCAAGGAAATATCTCAAATACAGAGTTCCATCAGTCTATTTATATGATTACCCAAGGGGTGGCATGACAGTCTCGTCGACCAAATCATATTAGTTCTATTGTTAGATCATCTGAGGTCACTTGGGTTAGATAGATTATAATGTTGAATACCTTAAAATTTACAGGATCTAAGGTTGAGGAGTATCCTCAAGGGTTTATTGATGATATGGAGAATGCTTGTGATGGTAGTTTGAGAAGTTGAAGGATAAGTTGACTTCAACTCCTATTTTGACCTTGCTCGAGGGTACTGATGGGCTTTTTGTGTAATTTGATGAGTACTATGTGGGACTAGGTTATTTTTTAATGCAGCATGGTAAGGTTGTGGCCTATGCTTCTAGGCAGCTTAAGGTTCATGAGAGGAATTATTTGACTCACAATCTAGAGTTGGCAGTTGTGGTCTTTGCTTTGAAAATATGGCACCATTATCTGTATGGGGTGCATGAGGATATTTATTAAGACCATAAGAGCTTTAAGTATGTATTTATGTAGAAGGAATTGATTCTTAGGCAGAGGCAGGGTCTCAAATTGCTTAAGGATTATGACATGATTCTTTACTACCAACTAGGTAAAGCTAGTGCAGTTGTTGATACGCTTAGCAGGTTTACTATGGGAAGCTTATCTCCTCTTTGAGCTTAGAAACTTCACCAACCCTCTTGAGATGTTCTACCACCAGGCCTTAAATATTCTACCTTCACCAACTACACTAGTAAACCTACTAAGTAGGTTCACTACCAACTAGGTAAATGTATGGTTTGATAACAGGTCAAGGTAGAATATTTAAGGCCTGGTGGTATATCTCTAGAGAAAGAATTTTCCATGTGTAAGTGGGAGATAATCAATATTGATTTTGTTATGGATCTCTCGCGGTGTCACAATCAGTATGATTCTATCTGGGTTAATATGGATAGGATGAAAAAATCTGCTCACTTTTTGCCAATGAGGACTAAATACTCAGGAGATGATTATGCTAAGTTGTTCAATCCGGAGATAGTAAAGCTATATGGAGTGCCCGTGTCCATCATTTCAAAATGAGTTACGTAGTTCTCTTTCTCACTTCTCGCATTTATTTCAAAATGTTTTGGGTACTTAAGTGAACCTTTGCACCTCTTTCCACGCTCAAATGGATGAACAAGTAGGGCATACTATTCATACTTGTAAGGATATGATGAGGGCATGTGCGATTGATTTTAAGGGAAGTTGGGTTGACCATTTGTCTCAAACTGAGTTTGCCGATAGTAATAGTTATCATTGAAGCATTCATATGGATCCTTTCAAAGATTTTTATGGTAGAAGGTTTAAGTTTCCTATTGGGTAGTTTAAGGTAGGCAAGACTAGGTTTTTTGGCCCCAACTTGGCTCACGAAGCCATGAAAAGGTGAAAGTGATTAAAGAAAGACTTATGACTGCTCAGAGTTGCCAAATGTCTTATGCGGATATGAGGCAAAGGGATTTGGAGTTTTAGGTTATTATTTTGGTATTCTTGAAGGTTTCTCCTATGAAAGGAATCATGAGATTTATAAATAAAAGGGACCTCAGTCCCCATTACACTGGTCCATATCAGGTTGTGAGGGAGGATTGATAATGTCTCTTATGAGTTAGATTTTCCAGTAAGCTTGGCTTCGATTCATTCCATGTTCCATGTAGCTATGTTGAAGAAGTGTGTGTGTGATCCTTCTTTGATAGTTCCTGTTGAGGATGTTGGTTTCACAGATTCATTATCTTATGAGGAGGTCCCGGTGGAGATACTAAATAATCAAGTTCGTAGATTGAGAACTAAGGATGTAGCTTCAGTAAAAGTTCTTTGGAGAAATCAAAAGATAGAGAAATCTATATGGAAATCTAAAAATAATATGAAATCCAAATACCCGTTTTTATTTCCAGCGAAGAATGGAAGTTCTTAAGGTATGAGTTTCCATTTCCTCTTATCGCATTTCAAATTTGTCCTTGGATTCGGTTAACCAAATTACAAAAATACTATCAAAATTGGCAGTGATAACGCTTCGAACAACGACTCATTTTCAAACGTAATGAGTCATTAGAAAGGACTCGTGATCATAACAGAAGGTTACCCAGGAGATCAGCTCCTGACCATGGGCCTTTGTCGTGATTCGTGATGTCAGATAATAAGACATAATAAGAGACTCATCACTGTAATAGTTAAGGACTAGATTGTTTACCCTTAGGTAACAAATCCATGGCACGACTCGTGGTCAGACCTTACGAGTAGTTACCCTAGTCATGACGAGTCTTCCTGATTTTTAATTCAAGTTTTAATTAGGGTCTTTTTGGTCTTTTCCTTCCTTCACACTCTTTCCCATGACTTAAAAACACTCAAAGTACCTCTTTTCTTTAGTTATCAAGATTAAACTTACTCTTTTCCTCTTTAACTCCCAAGGGAATAGATACTAGGGTTTTTTAAGGAATTCAACATTTAGGCTCCAAACTTTGAGTCCTCACCAAATTCTTAGGTATTTCAGGCATGTTTCTTATACCTACCTTGTGTTTTTACATTATGGCATTTACTTACTCAACCTTCATGTGATTTTAATATTGTGTTTGAAATTGGTTGAGGGCTTTTGATGGTTATTACTTGAATTGTGTTTTCCATGATCTAAATGTGTTGTTTATACTTAAATTGATGGTTTTAAGACTGAATAGGTGAATTTTTATGAGGATTGGGATGGGGAACATGGGTTTCCCCAAATTGATTAAAATTTTGCTTGATAATGGAATTTACCTCAGCCTACCTTTATAACTTTAATTTTGAATATGGAATTTACATAATTTTAACTTACTTTTGGAACGTTGCATTGCATTAAGGGATAATGGTTAACAAAAATGGTTTTGGAATGCCTTTGGTGGCCATGGTTTTACAATTTAAATGGAACTTTGGAGTCTAATGGTTATATGGATTGGTTTAACATAATTATATAAGCTTGCAAGCATATTGGTATGACGATACCAAGTCGGTAAATGCCTTAATAAATGAATCATGGGTTAACGGTTAGGTTTATGTGCAAACTATATTATTTTAGTCTTAAGGGGAATTGTTTAGCTCACCGTGAAGGTGTATTTATGGGGGGACCAACACTGGGAACCACATTTCCCGACGTGGGGTTCTAAATGACCCTATGCTTTGTGCACACGTTCTATTTCTGATGGCTATTGCTTTGGTGTCTTTAGAATTGCCTCGGTTTCTTTGGTTCATACGGCTAACACGATTGGGGCCCTTTCAGCAGTGAGAGCTAAACCTATTTAGCCCATGGGTGCCTTTAGGATGGAGCGAGCATAATCCAGGTTAATGGTTTAAATTCTCATGTTCATGACCCTTGTACCTATCCAGCATCCTATATATGTATATATAAATGTTGGGCATATGGTTCGGACTAATTTTTTTTGTAATGACAGTATTTTATCCTCTTCCCCTGAGTTTCATTCTAGTGCTCACCTCACTAACTATCCTTGGATACTGCATCGTTTTATGATATATGATTCAAGGGCTTTTCTATTACTCCTATGTAGCGTTAAGTGGTGTGGTACATTGGTTGAATTGTTGTGAAGGTGCGAGCCTCCATATTTCGAAAAGACCTACCATTTTATTAGGTTTCTTTTCATATTTTGGGAATTGGGAGCTTTCTTTGTCTTGGTCGGGGGCATGTCCCGACCTAGTTTGGTACTTCTGGTTTAAAGGCTTTTGTGGATATTGTTGGGATAACTAGTTCATTGTGTTTTGACTCCTTCAACTTGATGGACTTATCTATCTTTATAATGTATTTTGGTTGGATTTTGCTATTTACTTTTATGGTGCTTTAGAGGTTAGGCTAAAGGGGTGGTCTCCAGCCCACAATGGCTTGAAATACCCATCACGACTAGGGCCTGGTTTAGGTCGTGAAACCTATCTTGTCAGATTCTACATGCATAACATTGAGATAGTCGGATTGAGAACGAGAAACCTATGGAGTTAGAAGCCAGGGGGAACACAAGCCTAGTGTTCATTTTAGATTGCTTACAACTAAAAGCATCCAATTCTTGTTACTTTTTACTGATTACTGCAAATCCCCCTATTTACTTTTCTGCACTTCCCTACTATTTTAGCAAATTTAAGAGATATTACTGGCCTATTCACTGTGGTTTCGACCCAACCTAGTTGGGTTACTATATATAACTTTGATCGTATTATACTTTGTGGGGGTGTAGTTTTGGGCGATATCAATAAATCACCTAAACATATTTCCATGCTTCTATATTATTATTAACTACCCAACCCAGTCTAAAGAAAGTTAATCCATAACCTACTTCAAATGTCGAAATTGAAATGATTAAGCCTTTATCGGTGAGCTTTCTCTTTTTTGGTTTAATTTGGTATTTTATTAATCAAATGAAAAAAAGTTTAAACACAAACAGTCCAACCCATTTAAAATCACAACTAGAACTGCTTTATCCTACTGACCCGGCCCAACCCGAGTCTAATAAACAACAAATATAATCTGAGTAGGGTTTCAAAAACCATCTAGTTTCCATTTCAACTTCTCCCTTACGCCTTTCTTTGTAAAAAATGCTCCTCATGGCTAATTTTATCTTTTGTCTTCTCTTTCTCTGGGTGATTAGTGTTGTACCTATGTGTGATTCGTATCCTTCTGTTATCAGCTTGCATAAATGAGTGTTGGTTTCTTTCTCTTTATTTGCATTGGTTTCCTTCATCATCTTGATTTGTTGTTTCTTCTCTTGATTTAGTTGTATTCTCCGGTGGATGGGATTATGACTTTCTTTTTGTACTGCTATGAGGGATCTAGTCAATTGGGATTTGCTATCATATTCAAGTGAGTTTACTGCCATCTCTCTTCTATCTCTGCTTTTGAATTTGTTTAATCTATTGTATTTCTTTGCTCCTGCTTCATAGATATAGCTGGGATAAATATAGTGGGATGCTTAGACCAACAAGTATTTGGATACCAACAACATTTCGAGGTCTATCATGCTCAAATTGACCCATAGACCCTCTCATGATGTTGATAGTCCTTTTTGTTGGCTAAAGTAGACTAGGCTAGATAGCTGGTTCACTTTTTTAGTTGCCTCTGTGGCTTGTACCTATGATGCATGTGATACTTTCAGTTTTAGCCTTCCCAGCCCCTTTACTCCTTTGATGGCGAAAGTCTTAAATATGGATATTGTTATTTATCACTGTTTATTATGCCTTTTCCTCTTATTTCTAATTGTTGAAAGCTTGTATATGTGAATGCCCCTGTGTCTATTGCTAAGTGAGCAAAATAGTCAGCCAACTTATTTTCCTCTCTGTATATATGTTGATATTGCACTTGCTTTCCTGGAATAAGCTAATTTATCTGTCTAACTTTAGTTGATATATTCCATGGACATGTCCATTCTTCTATTAAAATCTTATTCATGGTTAATGAATCTATCTAAATGACCACCTTGTTGTTTTGTGTCTGCTTACAATGCTTAGCTACTTGTAGAATTGTTATTGCTTCTTCTTGTACACTGTTTGCAACTTCAATTGGTGCTCCTTTAGTATATATTAGATCACCCTGCACATCTCTTATACAAAAAGCATATGAGCTTCCTCTTGAACCCCATCATACACTGTCATTGAGCTTTCACCATACGTATGGACCTGGAATTGGCTAAAACATACAAACATAGAATCTATGTGATAAAAAAAGCCAGTGATACCCATAATTACCACTTTCGAATCAGGGTCAAAACAGATCCCGAAATGGGTTTCCAAAAAGGAGGTGTAAAATTAAAGGAACCATACAAGAAACACAAGTGAAAATAGGTTGAAATTAGGGTTTCAATCAAAGAAATACTATTTTAGGCCTTCTAGGACAAAATCCACAAATTCCAACTTTAAATCCTAGTTTAAGCGAAGTTTAGATGATAAAAGTCAAAGAAAAGTAATTAAATAGGGATTTGGAGCTTACCCAAGCATAAAAATGGAAGAAATTGCTCAAAAACTCAAACCCTAAGCTCTAAGTCTCGAAAATAGTGAAAGAATCGCGAAAAGAATATTTAAATATACCATGTGCCACCAAAGAAAACAATAAGATGCTTTAGCAGTCGGTCCTAAAGTGCTCAAATGTCGTAAAGCGGTACCCACTTCGGGGTGATACTCTTCTAAAGCGGACCTTGGGCCACATTAGCGATGAGCGCTAAAGGGCCCATGTCAATGCTTTAGCGGTATCTGCTTGGCAGTGAATGCTGCTTTAGCGCCAAAGGGCCGCTTTAGCACCAAAGGGCTGCTTTAGCGCCAAAGGGCCGTTTTATCACCAAAGGTCCGCTTTAGTGCTAAAAGGCCGCTAAAGAACCCCAAAGTTGTGCACCAGGTGGAGACTTGGAGAATTCCAGGTCTTTGTGGACCCTTTTAGATTCATCCAGAATCTCGAGAACAAAAATAGACTATGCTGCCACATCAAATTTTATGCTTCAGACTCAATGGCAATATCAGATTCTTTGAAAAGACATCATTTTCACATAGTTGACCCCCGAAATCCAATTTTACAACTATCCAAACCGAGGTTGAAATGATATATAAAAGACATGCAACCAAATCAACCACATTACCAACCAAAATTAACGTTTCGGACCTACTGGTGTACTTCATTTTGCCATCCGATGAACATATCAATAAATTTTGATGAAAGTTAACTATAAGGCTTAAAAAACAACAATTTCATATATTTCACACCAAATTGAATTGAGGATCATGCCAAACATCCCCACACCCTAAAAATACCACAAATCAACCACGAGGAGGGGTAAACTGGTCAAATCACACAAAAATGAATATTTCACAAAAATTGCCAAAAATCAAGTCATTACATCATCCACCACTAAAATTCTAGTTCATCCTTTAACTAAAGGTATAAACATACCATAAATCAACCTCATCTACAGGTCTATTTATCCATTGGACTGTCACGATCTGAGACTACCCCCTAGTCGTAATACATTTCTTAAGGCCACAAATGAACCCAAGCAAACCCATGAACTAGCATAAGCTGTAATGTATGGAAATTAACTAACAAAATATTGTGCAGGATCAATTAAATACACAATTGAATATCAAATCAATAGCAAAAGAGTCTGAAACTTTGTACTGAAAACATATCTAACCGTCAAACAGTCTAAAAGCCTCTAAACATGATGAATTGATGGGAAAGGTCCCCAACCCATACAGACTAAGAAAACAAACATGAAATGAAATACTCAAAAGTAGGATAAATAGTATAACTAGTCCTTGACTAATGAGGACTCTCTAAAAGATGCAGAGGGTTGGCACACGATCGGCCTAAGTACAGTTGGGAAACTAGGCCTCCGAACCTATGTTGTAAGACAACATTACGCAAGTGAGAGTATATGATCAGTACTTTGAATGTACCGGTACGTGATATAGGGAAAACAAAATATATATAAGTGTTGATCATGAATACATGTACATATAAAAAATGTAACACCAAGCATAAACGTGTACTGAAATAATCTGTAAGAGCTGGGCAACTGTATAGTTGATAAACTTAACACTTGGTCATGCAAACCTAAACTGGTATAGACTGAATACTAAACTGAGACTGTGGGAGCTAACTACAACTTACATGCACCATTCTAAGTAAATTGGGGTGCAACCTATAACCCAGTTGTAGGGTGTTGGTACCTTGCCAGTGGTACAAATACTGGCTGGCATGGATCTACTAATCTGATATCCCAAAGGAAGAGGGTGTCATGACTCTACTGATAGGGTACCCCTCATAATATACGGTGGCGTTGTAGGTATGGAACTTAGGAATTTCTAAAATTGACTTATGCCTAACTGACGGGGGAACCTCCATCCCTGCGTTCGCTCGGTGCTAATTGTTACTCTAAACTAAATGACATTGGTATTATTATTCATTTGACATGTTTTGATACTGGTAGTGATGATTATGAAAAATACTCTGGAAGTAATGATGCAATCATAAATCTTAATGACTTGCACAATTAAAACTGTAACATGCATGATTTTTCCTAGGTATCGGGTATTTATAACTAACCAACACTATCAAATGCAGAATTTAACAATCCATGGTAGAGACAAATCATATTTAACACTCATTAATTAAAATATAAAGCATAGAGTAAACATTTGCATTATCCAACATATGTAAACACCATTATTATGTGGGAATGTATTTACATGGTTTAGAATCAAATCAATTGAGGGAAAAATTTATAAAATCATAGTCTTTATGAGATTTCACCAATTTGGGAAAAATGGTTTATGCTTATGGAAATAGGAAGTTCTTAGGACTCAGTGGGCGGAAGGTACCCATCGATGAATATCCCATATATCTGGTAGTGAGAGCCTTAGGAAATTACTTGTAACTAATCTTGCTCTTGAGAAACTTTAGTCTGCTTTAGAAAGATGGGAAAATCGCCTATTTGATCTCTTTTAAGTGGATATGGTTAATTGATGAATTTGGGGCTTTTGGGTCCTTGTATACCACCCCTTGGAAACCAAAAACGATATGGATTTGGATTTTAAAAGAGTGGAAAGATACATAAAATTCCCTGAAAACACATGCAGGAAAACTCATTCCCAGTCGTTATGACTCACCCTATGACTCGTTGGGACTGACTACGGTCATAGTCTGAGTCATAAGCTGGAACCTGGGGTCTGAGGTCCCTTTCTAGTCTGACTACGATTTCCCCCATATGAATCGTAATGTCTCAAGACTCGTAACCACTGAAGAGGATCTTGGTATCATATTGTTGTGACTACGAGTCATTCCATATGACTCATAGTCATTGATTAGGAATCTTTGGGAGGAGTCGTATGCACTAGGACCAAACATGGGGTTTTCACTAGAATGACTATGACACACTCATGATGGCTCATCACGAGTTCTTACAACTCATTTCATAAGTCATAGTCATGGCAGTGTATCAGATCCTTAAGGGAAACTTTTCACAAACTTTTGCCACGACATCTGATTAAGAAGAGGCTTGATATGTTGGAAAGTTAACTTGGTGGCCTATCTTTTAGGAGGTTTAAGACATAAACTCAGGGTATTATAATATCTATCCCTTCGTATAATTCATCCTCGAATGTAACTAGTTGAGCTGGAGCGCTAAGAAAACTGAGATCATGCACTGAATACTTGTGAGTTGAATCATATGATTAAACATCTGAAATCAGAAATGTGATGCATTAACTGAATTTAACTCATGAATGCATGCTATTACGTGGGGATGTTTGAATAGCTGAGATAGAGAACGAGGGGATTACATTAAGAAAATCATTACCTTAAGCTGAATCTGAATTCATAGAGAATATATAGGGATACTTGTTTCGCATATCGATTACTGCCTCCCACGTTGCTCCCCCAACAGAATGATTTCTCCATTGATCCTTAACGAAAGCAACCTCCTTATTCCTCAATCTACGCATTTATTAGTCAAGGATTCTAACTGGGACTTCCTCATAGGAGAGGCTATAATCTACACCCACATTATCTAAGGGCAAGACTGAGGCTGGGTCACCAATGCATTTCTTAAGTAGGGAGACATGAAACACAGGATGCACGAATGCAAAATCTACAGGAAATTCCAACTCATAAGCTACCTTCCTAAAATGGCTCAAAATTTTATACAGGCCAGCATAGCAGGGAATGAGCTTCACTTTCTTGCCAAACCTCCGCACCCCTTTCATGGGTGAAATTTTTAGATATATAAAATCACTAACATTAAATTCAAGTTCCCTTCTCCTCATATTTGTATAGGACTTCTTATGACTTTGGGCTGTCTTCAGCCTTTCTCGAATCAACTAAACCTTTTTCATCGCCTCATACACTGAATCTGGCCCTATCAAAGCACCCTTACCTACTTTAAACCAACCAATAGGAGATCTAATACTCCTACCATAGAGAGCCTCAAATAGAGCGATCTGAATACTAGAGTGATAGCTATTGTTGTATGCAAATTTGATCAAAGGTAAGTGATCATCTCAATTACCCTTGAAATTAATAACACAAGCTCTCAACATATCCTCTAAGTTATGAATGGTCCTTTCTACCTGACCATATATCTAGGGCTGAAAAGTCATACTGAGATGAACTTGGGTACCAACACCCTTCTGGAAAGCCTTGAAAAAATAAGAGGTAAACAGAGTACCTCTATCTGAAATAATGGTCGACAGAACTCCATGTAACTTCAATAACTCCCTGAGATAGAGTCTAGTATAGTTTTCAGTTAAATAAGAAGTATGGACTAGCAAGAAATGAGTGACCTGGTCATTCTATTCACAATAACCCAAATAGAATCATGGTGATGCTGCATACGGGGCAACCTTGTGAAAAAGTCCATATTCACCACCTCCCATTTCTAAGTGGGGATGTTAAACTCCTGAAGCATACCTCTAGGTCTCTGGTGCTCAATCTTAACCTACTGATAATTAGAGCACATATCCACGAATGTTGCAATATTCTTCTTCATACCATTTCACCAATAAACTTCCCGTAAATCACGATACATCGTAGTGGCTCCTGGGTGAATAGAATATCTCAAACCATGTGCTTCTTCTACTATTGTCTACCTCAATCCATCCATATTTGGTATACATAATCTACCTTAATAGTGAAGAACACCATCTCTCTATTAAGAGAAAACCTCCATCTTCTGATCCTAAATTGCCTCCTTCAATTTAGCCAAAAAAGGATCGATGTATTGTTTTTCCTTTACCTCGGAGACCAAAGAAGACCTACCTTTGGCCGAATCAACCAACCGAACACCTAATCTAGCAAGCTGATGAACCTTACAGACTAACTCCTTCTTATCCTCTTCAACATGAGCAAGATTTCCCATAGACAATCTACTAAGGGCATCGGCCACCACATTGGCCTTACCCGGGTGATACAACACACTCATATCATAGTCATTCAACATTTCAATCCACCTTCTCTGATGAAGATTCAGGTCTTTCTGCATGAACATATATTGCAAAATCTTATGGTCCATAAGCATATTAACATGAACACCATAAAGATAATATCTCCAAATATTTAAGTCAAACACAACTGCAGCCAACTCAAGATCATGAGTTGGATAGTTATTCTCATGGAGTTTAAGCGGTATAGAGGCATAGGTTATTACTTTACCTCGATACATCAACACACAACCAAGACCAACTCTAGAAGCATCACAATAAACTACGAACCCATCTGAACCCTCTGGTAGAGTCAATACTGGAGCGGAAGTGAGTTGAGTCTTCAACTCCTAAAAACTCTTTTTGCAGGAATCTGACCACCGAAACTTGACTTTTTTCTGAGTAAGTCTAGAGATAGGAGAAGAAATAGAAGAAAATACCTCAACAAACCATCTATAGTAATCGACTAAACCCAAGAAACTCCCGATGTCTGATGGAGAGATGGGCCTAGGCCAGTTTCTCATCGCTTTAGTCTTTTTAAGGATCAACTCTAATTCCGTCATCAGAAATAATATGACCAAGGAAAGCTACTGATCTCAACTAGAATTCACACTTGCTGAACTTAGCTAATAACAGGTGATCCATAAGGTTCTGCAAAATAATTTGTAGGTGGTCTGCATGGTCATTTCACTATGGGAATAGGCAAGGATGCCATCTATGAATACTATGATAAACATGTCCAAGTACTACTTGAACACATGTTCATCAAATCCATAAAAGCCTCAATAGTATTCGTTAGTCCAAAAGACATAACAAAAAACTTAAAATGACCATACCAAATTTTTAAGTTAGTCTTTAGAATGTCACATTCTTTGACTCTAAGTTAATGGTAGCCGAACCGAAGGTCTATCTTATAGAAATAATTGGGAACCTAAAGTTGATCGAACAAGTCATCAATCTTGGAAAGAGGATACTTATTCTTGATTATGACTTTGTTCAACTGATGGCAATCGATGCACATTCAGAGAGATTCGTCTTTCTTGCGCACGAAAAGGACTGGAGCATCGCACGGGAAGTACTAGGCCTGATGAAAACCTTATCTAGGAGTGTCCTTCAACTATTATTTCAGTTTCTTAAGCTTAATCCATTCTATAAGGTGGAATTGAAATTAATTGGGTATCTGGAAGGAGATCTATTTCAAAATCAATTTCTCTCTCGGGAGAAATTTTAGGCAGATCTTCAAGAAATACTTCTAGAAACTCATTTACTAATGGAACTTACTTAATACTCAAAATTTTGGAACTCGATTACTTGACTCGAATAAGATGATAGATACAACCCTTGGAAATCATCTTTCTTGTCTTATGGAAAGAAATAAATTGACCTTTAGGCACTGAGGTACTACCCTTCCATTCTATGACTGGCTCATTAGGAAACTCAAAACTGGATAGTTCTATTTCTATAGTAAACTGAATAATAGAAAAAGTGGATCCAATACATGCCGGGAATGACATCAAAATTAGTCATCTCTAATTCTAAAAGGTCTACAGAGAAAGCTTTCTAGGACACTGTGATGGAGAAATTTTTCTATACCCATCTAGCCATGATGGAAATAACTACTAGAGGAGACACTAAGAAGGGTTTTGCAAATATATCAGGACTGATGTCGAAGTCTACGGCTATGTAGGGGGTCACAAAAGAAAGTGAAGCTCCGGGGTCTAACAATGCATAAACATAAAGATGGAAGACTCGTAACATATCGGTAACCACATCAGGAGAACTTTCCTGATCCCGCCGAGTCTGGAAGGCATAGAGATGGTTCTGACGCTGCATACTGGTGGCACTACAGGTGCCACTCTGGTGAGTAGGGCGACCGGCTGGTGCTGCTGAAGAATTAGCCTGACCCTACTGACAATTATTTCTGCCTTACCACATACCTAATGGGCAATCCCTTATCCCATGTCCCGACTTTCCACACCCAAAGCATGCATCACTACTTACCATGCACTCACCTTTATGATTCATACCACATCTCCTGCAAGCCAGATTTATACGACCACTATTCATGCTACCCTGGGACTTAGATCTTAGTGATCTATCCCAATTATCATGCTTGAACTTAGGCACTGGAGCACTGGACGAAGACGGGGATGGGGCTGAATATTTCTAGTAGAATTGAGAGTGATTCCCTCCATCGGACCTTTGCTATGAGAAGTTGAAGCTACGGGTTTTGGCCTTCTTATTGTCCTTTTCTTTTTCCTTGAGCATCTCCTCATCAATATGTGTAACAGGGACCATCAACATAGAAAGGGTCATCTCCTTAATCAACATCATTTTTAAACACTTCTTAACTACATCATCTGACACACCAGACACAAACTTGCTCATTCTGGACCTAGAATCAACCATTATAGTCGGAGCATAGCTCGCCAATTGGGTAAACTTGAGTGAATACTCCTTCATACTCATGTTACCCTACTTCAAATTAATGAATTCCTGAACCTTAGCCTCCCTTAACTCAAGTGGAAAGAACTTTTCCAAGAAGGCAGTAGAAAATTTATCTCATTCTACAGGCCCTACATCGCACCCCATATCCTCCTTCCACTGCTTGACCCAAGTATGAGATACTCCTTGCAACTAGTAAGTAGCCAAGTCATCACTTTTACGTGAAGTATTTCTCAAGATGTCATTACCTTCTGGACACAATCTAAAAACTCTTTTGGATCCTCTTTAGACTTGGATCCAAAGAGCACTAGAGGATACATCCGAGTAATGTTTGGGAGACTAACAGCTGCCATATTCACTATTAGATTGACTGGGGAAACAACCTCCTGATTATTCTAAGTAGCCATAGTATGGGCCAAAACTGTGAAAGTGGTCCTGAATTCAAAATGGGTGACATAATCGTTCAAAGGATTTGCAGGGACAAGTGGTGGTATGGGCCAGTCCTATTTATCCTTCTATTATTCCTCCTAGGAGGTATTTTTTTAAATGGTAAAGGATGATTTAGAAGGAGAAGTTTAACAGAGTTCACTCTTCATCGCACGACATGAATATAAAAAGAAGGGAAACCTTCATAAAATGTCTCGCAGCCTCTCACCCATAAGTGTGGCGCACTTCACACCCATGCACAAGACTCTACCTAACACAACTTTTAGACATCCTAAGACACTTTAAAACCTATCTCTGATACCAAGTTTGTCACATCAAAGGACTACTCCTAGTCGTAACACGGTGCTTAAGGCCAGAAGTGACCCCAAGCCAACCCATGAACTGGCATAAGCTATAAGGTACTGAAAGTAAATAACAAAATACTGTGTGAAATCATTTAAATACCCAACTGAAAATCATATCAATAAAAAAAGAGTTTGAAACTTTGTCCTAAAAACTTAGCTAACTATCAAATTATCTGAAAGCCTCTAAATATAATGAGTCATTGGGATAGGTTGCCAACTAACTCAGACTACAAAAATAAACATGAACTGAAATACTTGAAAGAGGGATAAATAGTATTACTAGTCCTCAACTAATAAGGACTCACCAAGAGATGTAGTGAGTTTTACAAATCTTTTCTATGTATGGTCGGGAAACTAGGCCGCCGAACCTATGTTATAAGTCAACATTGCGCAAAACAGAATATGTGATCAGTACTTTGAATATACTGACATGTGAGATAGGGAAAACTAAAATACATATAAGTGTTAAGTATGAATACATGTACATGTAAAAAAAAATGCAAGACCAAGCATTAACGTGTACTGAAATAATCCATAGAACCTGGGTAACTGAATAGCTGATAAACTGAACACTTGGTCATGCAAATATAAACTGTTATAGCCTGAATATTAAACTGAGACTGTGGGAGCTAACTGCAACCGACATTCCCTATTCTGAGTAGATCAGGGTCCAACTTATAACCCAAGTTAGAAGGGTGCTGGAACCTTGCCAAGGGTACCAATACTGGCTGGCGTGGATCCACTAATCTTATGTACTAAAGGAAGAAGATGT
This sequence comes from Capsicum pubescens, assembly GCA_030864215.1. Taxonomy (NCBI): domain Eukaryota; kingdom Viridiplantae; phylum Streptophyta; class Magnoliopsida; order Solanales; family Solanaceae; genus Capsicum; species Capsicum pubescens. The sequence continues at coordinate 175,136,846 of CM061549.1, forward strand.
CATGCCTCTACTAACGGGGGACCCCTCATAATCTATGGTGATTCCATAGGTCTGAAACTTAGAGACTACTACTAATGGCTCGTGCCTAATTGATGGAGGAGCCACCATCCATGCATTCGGTTGTTGCTAAGTGTTATTACCAACTGAATGACACTGACATTATTATTTATTTGACATGATTCGGTATTGATAGTGCTCAATATGAAAAATACTCTGAAAGTAATGACGCAAACATAGGTCTTAATGACTTGCAACATGAAAACTGTAACATGCATGATTTTTCCTAGTATCGGGTGTTCATAACCCACCAACACAATCAAATACAGAATTTAACAATCCATGCTAGAGGAAAATCATATTTAAAAGTCATTAATTCAACAATAAAGCACGAAGCAGTTATTTTCATTATCAAACATATGGAAACACCATTATTAAGAGGAAATGTATTTACATGGTTTAGAATCGAAGAAATTGAGGGAAAATTTTATAAAAATCATAGTCTTCATGAGATTTCACCAATTTGGGAAAAAGGGTTTATACTTGTGGAAATTAGAAGTTTTAGGGACTCAGTGGGCAGAAGGGACCCATCGATGAATATCCCACATACCTAGTAGTGAGAGCCTTGGGAAATTCCTTGGAACTGATATTTTTCTTGAGTAACCCTTCTTTGGTTGAGGATGATGGGAAAATCGCCTCTTTGATCTCTTTTGAGTGGAAAATGATTAATTGATGATTTTTGGACTTTTGGGTCCTTTTATACCACCCCTTTTTTAAGCCAGAATGACATGGGTTTATCTTTTAAGGGAGTGAAAAAATACATAAAAGTCCCTTGAAAAAAGTGCAGGAAAACACGTTCGCAGTCATTACAACTCACCCTATGACTCATTGGGACTGACTACAAGTCGTAGTATGTGTCGTAAACTGGAATCTGGGGTCTGAGGTCCCTTTCTTGTCTGACTACGAATTCCTTCATATGATTCATAACGTCTCATTATGAGTCCCAAGATGGACTCATAACCACTGAAGGGGATCTTACATATCATACTGATGTGACTATAAGTCATTCCGTACGACTCGTAGCCTCTGATTATGAGTCTTAGGGAGGAGATGTAGGCATTGGACCAAACGTGGGGTCTTCACTAGAATGATTACGACTCACTCGTAATGACTCATCACGAGTGGTTATGACATATTTCCTGAGTCGTAGTCATGGCAGTGCATCAGATCCTTAAGGGAAACTTTTTACAACTTTTTTCCACGACATTGGATTAAGAAGAGGATTGATGCATTGGAAAGCTAACTTGGCAGCCTATCTTTTTGAAGGTTTAAGATATGAAAACTCAGGATATTACATAGACCTAAACTATTGCAATATCGATAGAATACAATCGTCTAACATCCCTGGCTAAAATGGAGATGGTCTCTGCAACAAAAGACATTCACTCATTAAGCTGAACTAAATCCCTACGAATGACTTGAGACTCATCTGGAATGCATCTCTAAAGTATAGAAATATGCAAAACTAGATGGACAACTAATAAATTTTGGGGCAAAGCCAACTCATAAGCCACATCACAATAGTCCAAAGGATCTCAAATGGTCCAATATACCTGGGGCTAAGCTTTCCCCTCTTCCTAAACCATAACATGTCCTTCATGGGTGACACACAAAGGAAGACACAATCACCAACACTAAACTTCAGAGCACGAAGCTTATGATCCACATAACAATTTTGCCTACTCCAAGTCGCTCGAACTCTATCCTGAATGGAGAAAAACCTTTCCCAAGACTCATGAAGCAAGTCTGTACGTTAAGATTTGACCTCAGAAACATCAAAACAACCAACTAGTGAGTGACAACGCCAGCCCTACAAAGCCTCAAAAAGAGACATATCAATAATAGAATGATAACTATTATTATAGGCAAACTCTTCTATGGATAAATGTTGCTACCACTGGCCTCCTAATCTATTACACAAGCGCAAAGCATATCCTCACAAACCTGAATAGTCCACTCCGACTGACCATCAGTCTATGGGTGAAATGTTATGCTAAGATCAACTCAGGTACCCAACTCATCCTGAAAAGTCTTCCAAAAGTGAGATGTGAACATTGAACTTCATTTGAGATGATAGATACTGGCACCCTATAAATTCAAATTGTCTCATGAATATAGATGCGGACCAACGTCAGCACTAAAAGAAATCTACACAGGAATAAAAAAGGCAGATTTTGTCAATCGATCCATATTGACTCAAATACTATCAGAACCATGAGAAGTATGAGGTAACCCAGTCATAAAGTCCATAGTGATATGTTCCTATTTCCACTAGAGAATGGGTAAACTCTGAAGCAACCAACTAGGTCTCAAATGCTTGACCCTCACCTGATGGCAACATGGGTGACAAGATATAAAATCTTCTACGTTCTTCCTCATACCACCCTACCAGTAGTGTTATCTTAAATCATGATATATCTTAGTCACACTTGGATGGATAGAATATCTAAAATAATGAGCCTCCTCCAAAATTGATCTAATTTAATCACCGACTCTCTATTCACAAATTGGGCCACAAATCCTCAAGATACCATATGTATAAAGCGAGGCTTCCTTATCCCTACAACTCTACACCTTATCCTAAATCACCCTCAACCAAACATTATCAAATTGATGAGCCTGAATCTACTCCATCAAGAAATACCTTACCTCCACAAATGCCAAAACACACCTAGGTGTTAAAATATTAAGCCTAATCATCTGGTTAGCCAATGACTTAACATCTAAGGCCAAAGGCCTCTCTTTGGTTAAAAGATGCCAAGCTACCCCTGCTAGTTTACTTCCTGCTTAAGGCATCCGCAACCACATTAACATTACCGGGATAATGAGAATAGTCAAGTAATAATCCTTAAGCAACTCAAGCCAACAACGCTGCCTCATATTAAGATCTTGCTAGGTGAAGAAATAATAAAGGCTATAATGATCCAAGAAATTTCACAACAGACTCAATACAAGTAGTACCTCTAAAACTTTGAAGAAAAAACAATCGTGCATAACTCCAAATCATGGGTAGGGTATTTTCTCTCATGGGGCATCAACTATCAAGAAGCATAAGCAATCACCTTACCCTCTTGCATCAACAAAATACCTAACCCAACACTAAAAGTATCACAGGAGATAGTAAAACTCATGCCCTTCTTTGGCAAAGTAAAGATAGGAGCTAAGTCAAAAAATCCTTAATCTTTTAAAAGCTCGCCTCACAGGCATCAGACCACTAAAAAAAACTTTTTCTGAGTAAACTTGGTCAATGGAACTGCGATATATGACAAACCCTTATGAAAACACCGATAGTAACCTGCTAAACCAATAAAACTCCAAATCTTGGTAGGTGAAGTAGACCTATCTCAATCACAAACTACGGAAATCTTAGCTGGATCGACCATAATATTATCTTTGGTCACTACATGACCTAAGAAAAAGACCGAATCCAACAAAAACTCACACTTAGAGAACTTAGCATACAACTTCTCATCACTCAATCCCTGGAGCTCAATATATAAATGCTCCTCATTATTGGCCTCACTCTTAGAATAAACCATAATATCATATATAAATACAATGACAAAAGAGTTGAGATACAATTGAAATACTTTATTCATCAACTCCATAAACACGGTTGTGGCATTGGTCAACCCAAAAAATATGTCCAGGAACTTATAATGACTATACTAAGTCTGAAAAGTTATCTCCAAAATATTCAAAGCAATAATCTTTAACTGGTGGTACCCAAACCTCAAATCAATCTTAGAAAACACCATAGCAGACTAAAGATGAAAAAATAAATCATACATACATAGAAGAGAATGCTTATTCTTAACTATCACCTTGTTCAACTTTCTATAATTAATACACATACACATAGACCCATCATTTTTTTTCACAAACAAGACAAGCACACCTAAGGTGATACACTAGGTCGAATAAATCCCATATTAAAAAATTCCTAAAATTAATCCTTAGATTTCTTTAACTCGATCGGATAAACTAGGTTGAATAAATCCCTAATAAAGCACACCCTTCCAAGGTGATACACTAGGTCGGATAAATCCTAAATAAAGCATACCCCAAGGTGATACACTAGGATGACAAATCTCAAATGAAGCACAACCTTCCAAGCTATCCTTGGCACACCAGTGGAGCTAAAGTCCTGGTCTTAGCATAATATTCTAGGATAGTATGATAAGGAGCTAACCAGTCCATACCTAAGATGACACCAAAATCTGCCATATGTAATACAATCAAATCTACCCTAGTCTCAATCCCAGCAAAAGTCACAACACAGGATCAATATACCCAATCCACCCCTAAAGAGTCTCCTACAAGAGTAGATACCTGAATAGGCACATTAAGAGGCTCACAAGCAGAATTAAAACTCAAAGCAAAGTAGACAGACGCCTAGAAAAAAGTCAAACTCAGATCAAATAATACAAAAGAAGATTCAAAACAAATAGGAATGATGTAATACCCCACAAAGTTCCCTTGTAGTTTGAGCCTTGAGTGTGTCAAGTGAAGTGTAATTCTGGTCTTAAAAGATTGAGAAGAGACTTCCCAAGTGATTGGTGTTTAAACCATATAGAATTGTCTTAAATTTAACTTTTTTCATGAAGAGAATTGAATTATCTTTCCAACAATACCAATTTCATCCAAATCTGACATCGGGGTGAGAAGTTATGGCCATTTTACTGAGAGTTGTCGGAACTGCCCAAGTGCGACGGACGATCCGATGGACCGTCGAGTCTGTGATAGACCATCGCTCGTCCCATCACAACTAAGGTAGTAACCCCCTTTTCTGGCCCAAGTGCGACGGCCAGGACGACGGACCTTCAAGGCTGCGACGGACCGTCGCTGAGACCGTCACCACTGAGGCAGTGTGGTCTCATCCTAGCCAACGTGCGATAGATGATCCAACGGACCGTCACGCTAGTGATGGACCATCGCTCTGACCGTTGTAGCTTCCGTTTAGTATTTTTAACTATTTTTAAAAAAGGTTTTTGGTCTTTTCCACTCTTTAATCAACCAGATATTTCTCAAGCGAAGCAAATGGCTTCATTCATCATCCAAAACATGAGAGAGCTAGGGTTTCTCCCTCAAGATCAAATCTAAAATCCTTCTCTAAAAAATCCAAGAACTCATTATAGATTCTACAAATTGAGTTGAGATTTAAGTTCCCCAAGTTCAAGGGTTGCAAGAACCCCCTCTCAAGAGTAAGAAAAAGAGTTTGAAGCAAGCTTATTCATACAATTTCATAATCCAAGGTATGTGGGGATTTGAAAAAGGGTAATCCTTTCACCCTTGTGCCCAAAGGCTTATTTAAACTACAATTTTCTGCAACTTATGAGATTTTACATAAAATTGAATTAGGGTTTTTCACCCATTGTTATTGGTTGCAAGATTTTGATGTTTCCCATGAATTGAGAGTCTAATAACATGATTTTGCATGTTTTCTTAAGAAATTAAAGATGGGTTTATACCCTATGTTGTTATTCCTTGAAAATTTAAGAGTTTCAATGTTCCAGAAATTGAAGTATTTGAGTATGTTGATAATTTGAGAGAAATTGATGTAACTTCCAGATTTCTACATGTATTATGAATCTATATACTATCTATAATTCATTATGATGAGTTTTAACTTGATATTGAATTATGGGTCATTAAGCCCTACTTGAGACTTGCAATTTTATGAACTATTGTTCTATAAGAACCAATGATTTGAGTATTTTGAGATTATTGAGAAATGTTTTGACCTAATGGTCATAAAGTTTAGAAATCCACTCTACCACATGAGATTACAGATTTGATTGTTGGGTTCTTATGAATGAACCATGAGATGATTTTTAAAAGTGAATTTCCATGAGATAAGCTAGATAAACTAAAGGGAGTAGTATTTAGCACCGAGTTGGGTAAGTTACTATGGTTTCTTACCCCAGAACTACGTGCCATCGTAGGTTTGAGATTTTGGGACTAAGGCCAAGATGATTAGGCCCGAGGCCGAGATAAGTGATCACTGAGTTGAGGTTATACTCCTTGGCAAGAGTATAATGCCTCTCCCCAATGTGAGGTTTCATCCTAAGGAGGATAAGACGTTGGACTCCATGTAGCTCGCATGGTTTATGTTGGTTAAGAGAACCTACCTAAACTAAAGTATTTTTCATTGAGATAGAATGTTTTCCCTAAAGTTTGAGATGAGATATTTTCTAAAATGAATGAACTACCTTTGAGTATTTTCCAAAGGAAGAAGTAGTTTTCTCTACTAATATGAGTTGATCACCGATTTTCAAACCCAAGTTATATGATTCTGAGTTCCAAGTGTTTTAGTTCAAAAGAGTTACAAGTTATTGATCATTAAAGAAGTTTTACTCTCCATGAGATATATGCATGAGTTTTAAAGTATTGTTTAAAGCTTTCTTTAGTCTTTGAGTAATGAGAATAAGAGAAGAGTTCAAATTTTTAAAGCTAAAGTATAATAACTCACGAGATTTGTGTTACATGCTTCATTCTATATGATTTATAAGCTTTACATTTTTACTTATTCATGCCATGTGAGTCATTCCTATTTGCATGCACGATTTGATTAAAGAGTATTGATATTATTTTATGTAAATACATACACCCCCATATACTCAGTGCATTCCCAAGTGTTGATCCACATATACTTCTATGTGCTACATTGTCTTATAATGTATGTTCAGGTGCTCATTCCCAGCTCCGTCAGTGATTTTTGAGTACCTTTGTCTACATCTCCACAGTGGTGAGTCCTCATGGTTCGCGGACCTATCTTCAGACATTTCAGTATTCGAGTGTTTATGTTATTACTTTAAGTTTAGTTTGAGTCAGTTGGAGACCTGTCCCAACGACTCTTGAGTTTATGGAGTAGTAGAGGCTTTGTCAGACTAGTTATCAATTGTGGTTGTGTTAAGATTTCTAGTTTTATGGTCGTTTGGACCAAGTATTACCTTCGTATTTCCTTTCATTTGATATGACAGTGCTAGTGTTATGTGTATTCCTTCTTGAATGAGTTATTATGAGAAGTGATAGGCTTAAAGGGTTAGCTTGGGGCTACTTGTATCCCTAAGCACCGTGTGACATCTCGGGAGGTAATTTTGGGTCATTACAAACTTGGTATCAGAGCCTAAGGTTTTAAAAGAGTCCTAGGGAGTCTGACAAGCCACGTTGAGTAGAGTCTTGATCATCAGTGTGTAGCGCGCCACATCTATGAGCAAGAGGCTATAAGACGTTTTAGGAAAAAGTTGTTTCTTTCTTTCAGATTTCATTATTCCTGCAGTTGTCCCTCTCATTTAATAATTTGTGCTTTCCTATTTTAGAAAATGCCTCTCCAAAGAGCGAATGTCCGTGGAAACGATAATGAGCAACCCTCACCTGTTGATCCTTTGAATGAAACTGTGTCTCATGCTGAGTTTTGGGTGGCCTTTTAGGCGTTAGTCCAAGCAGTCACCGCTAATGTTCTGGCCAATAACCAGGTCGTAGTTGTATATCAGCAGGGAGGTGATGTATCTATTTCTAGGATCTATGATTTTATGCGGATGAATCCGCCAGAGTTTTATGGGTCCAAGGCAGGTGAGGACCCATAGTTGTACCTTGAGGGGGTGAGAAAGATCACGCAGGTAATGTATGTTTCTGAGGAAGAAAGTGTTAAGTTGGTGTCTAACAGGTTGAAGGACATAGCATATGACTGGGTTATATCATGGTGGAAGGGTAGAGGTGAGGATGTTGCTCCTATGACTTGAAAGGTATTCCAAGATGCATTCTTGGACAAGTTCTTTCCACTTGAGATGACGGAAGCAAAGAGTGAGGAGTTTATGAACTTGAGGAAGGGCTCTATGACTGTTAAGGAGTACTTCTTAAAGTTCAACCAGTTGGAAAAGTATGCTCCTGATTTGATTTCTGACACCCGAGCTAGTACGAATAAATTCGTGACTGGTGTTTCTGGTTTGGTCCTAAAGGAGTGTAGAACTATGATGTTGTATAGGGATATAGATCTAGCTAGGTTGATGACATATGCACAACAGATAGAGGCATATAGGATAAAGGAGAGAGATAAAGTGAGGGGTAACAAGAGGGCTAGATATGAGTAGCATAAGTATAGTCAGCCTAGGTTACATGAAGGGAACTGCCCTCAGTTTTAGAGACGTCCGTCTATTCCCACACCTTCATCAGATAGTACGTCTGCGCCTAGAGGCAGGCAAGAGCAAGGGGGCAGGTCTTTTATGTCTAGGTCGCAGAATAATATTTGTAACAGGACCCTCTATCCTCCCTGTGCTAAGTGTGGTAGGGATCATCCTGGTTAGTTTTTCACAGATTTAAGGGGTTGTTTTGGTTGTGGCAAACAGGGCCACAAACTTAGAGATTGTTCGCATGCTAGGTAGGGAAACAGAGATGCCCAACCTCAACCACAGACTACTAGTGCACCAGCTCTTATATCCTATCCCGCCCCTACTCAGGGCACTTCATCTAGCACTGCTGGAGGTCAGTGCCAGAACAGATTTTATGCCTTACCATCCCATCAGGAGCAGGAGGACTCTCCTGATGTTGTTACTGGTATGCTTTGTGTCTTTTGTCTTGATATTTATGTGTTGTTGGACCCCGGGTCAAGTCTCTCCTATGCGACCCCACTTGTGGCTGTGAATTTCAAAATGAGTCACGATAAGATTCCTGAGACTTTCCTAGTCTCCACACCAGTAGGGGAGTCAGTTATTGCTAAACAAGTGTATAGAGATTGTTTTGTTACTGTTATTCATGGAGTCATACTTGTTGATTTGATAGAGTTAGACATGGTGGATTTTGACCTTATTCTGGGTATCGATTGGCTTCATTCTTGTTATGCATCTATAGATTGTTGTACCTGTGTGGTCAAGTTTTAATTTCCTGAAACCAGTTTTTGAGTGGTCCAGGAGTTCGGTATCTCCCAAGAGTCATTGTATCTCCTGTCTCAAAGACAAAAGGCTAATATCTAAGGATTGCATCTATCACCTAGTTAGAATTAAAGACACTAAGTTTGAGGCTCTAACTATTCAGTCAGTTGATATTGTTAATGAGTTTCCAGATGTTTTTCTGGAAGATCTCCCAGGGGTACCTCCCAATAGAGAGATAGAGTTTGGGATTGACCTTCTTCCCAACACTCATCCTATTTTTATTCCGTCATCCCGTATGGCACCTGCTGATCTTAAGGAGTTAAAAAAGAAACTCAAAGATCCTTTAGACAAAGGTTTCATAAGGCCCAGTATTTCTTCTTGGGGCGCACCTGTTCTATTTGAGTGGAAGAAAGATGGTTTTTTGCGTATGTGCATTGACTATCGTCAGCTTAACAAGGTCACAGTAAAAAATAAGTATCCTCTTCCGAGAATTGATGACCTGTTTGATCAGTTGTAAGGTGCAAGTTATTTCTCTAAGATAGACCTTAGATCAATCTATCATCAACTTAAAGTGAGGGAACGTGATATTCCAAAGACAGCCTTCCGAACCCTCTATGGTCACTTTGAGTTTTTAGTCATGTCTTTCAGGCTTACCAATGCCCCAGCAGCTTTTATGGACCTCATGAATCAAGTTTTCAAGCAGTATCTTGATATGTTTGTCATAGTGTTCATAGATGACATCCTTGTGTACTCCCGCAGTGAGCATGATCATGCACATCACCTTAGAATTGTCTTGCAAACTCATAGAGGTCACCAGTTATTTGCCAAATTCAGTAAGTATGAATTTTGGCTAAGGTCTATAGCCTTTCTAGGTCATATTGTTTCAGCTGAAGGTATTAGAGTTGATCCCCAAAAGACAAGCTGTAAGAAATTAGCCTAGACCTATCTCTCCGTATGACATTAGAAGTTTCTTGGGTCTAACAGGATACTACCGCCATTTTGTTGAAGGTTTCTACTCTATTGCATCTCCCATGACCCGGTTGACCCAAAATAAAGTTAAGTTCCAGTGGTCGAATTCCTGTGAGAAGAGTTTTCAGGAGCTGAAGACTCGACTTACTTCAGCCCTTGTATTGACTTTGCCTGCTGGTATAGATGGTTTTGTGGTGTATTGTAATGCCTCTAAAATTGGTTTGGATTGTGCGTTGATGCAAAGAGGTAAGGTTATAGACTATGCCTCTATACAGTTAAAGTCGCATGAGAAGAATTACCCAATCCATGATCTTGAGTTAGCTGCTGTGGTCTTTGCTTTGAAAATCTGGAGACACTATCTTTATGGTGTTACTGTTGATGTGTTTACTGATCATAAGAGCCTGCAGTATGTGTTTACTCAGAGAAAGTTGAATCTTAGGCAGAGAAGGTGGTTAGAGTTGTTAAAATACTATGATATGAGTGTGTTGTGTCACCCGGGCAAGGTCAATGTAGTGGAAGATGCCCTTAGCAGATTGTCTATGGGTAGTGTTGCTCATGTAGAGAAAGGTAAGAAAGAGTTAGCTCGTGATGTGCATTGTCTGGCTAGATTGGGTGTTAGGTTTCTTGATTCAGTTGAGGGAAGTACTTTGGTGTAAAGTAGTTTCGAATCCTCTTTAGTTTCGAAAGTGAAAGAGAAGCAAGATAGAGATCCTAGTTTGGTCAGACTGAAGGAGTCAGTTAAGGACCAAAAGGTAGAGGTTTTCTCCTAAGGGGGAGATGGCGTGTTGAGATTGCAGGGTAGGTTGTGTGGTTCGTGTGTTAATGATTTGAGGTAGAAGATTATGGATGAAGCATATGGAGTGCGGTATTCTATTCATCCCGGCACTACCAAGATGTACCACGACTTGCGAAAAATCTATTGGTGGAATGGTATGAAGAAGGACATAACTGAGTTTGTAGAAAAGTCTACAACGTGCCAACAGGTTAAGGTAGAGCACCAAAGACCTGGTGGTGTGATGCAAGAGTTTGGTATACCCACTTAGAAGTAGGAGATAGTGAATATGGACTTCGTGACTGGGTTACCTCTTTCGCGTCGTCATCATGATTCTGTTTGGGTTGTTGTAGACAAGCTAACTAAGTCCGCGCACTTCTTTCCCATGCATACATCTTATACAGCAGAGGATTATGCTAGATTGTATATCAGGGAGTTAGTCAGGCTGCACAAAGTTCCCTCGTCTATCATTTTGGATAGGGGTACTTAATTTACTTCTCAGTTTTAAAAGGCATTTCAGTAGGGTCTTGGTACCCAAGTTCTTTTGAGTTTTGCTTTTCATCCGCAGAAAGATGGTCAGGTTGAGAAGACCATTTAGACCCTAGAAGACATGTTGAGGGCATGTGCTTTTGATTTCAAAGGAAGTTGGGAAGAGCATTTTCTATTGATAGAGTTCACCTATAAAAATAGTTACCATGCTAGCATCAGGATGGCACCATTGAGGCCTTGTATGGTAGAAGATGTAGATCACCCATAGGTTGGTTTGAAGTGGGTGAAGCTGTCGTGATTGTGCCTGATGTAGTTTTTGAAGCTATGGAGAAAGTTAAGTTAATTAGAGAGAGGTTAAAGACAGCTCAGAGTCATCAAAAGTCATATACCGATGTGAGAAAAAGAGATCTTGAGTTTGAAGTGGGTGATTTGGTGTACTTGAAGATTTCACCCACGAAAGGGGTGAAGAGGTTTGGTAAAAAGGGAAAGCTTAGTCCCCGTTATGTTAGCCCGTATAGATTTTTAAGCCGTGTTGGGAAGGTAGCCTATGAGGTTGAGTTGCCTATGGAGTTGTCAGTCATTCATCCTATTTTTCATGTCTCCATGCTTAAAAATCATATTGGTGATTCTGTTGTAGTAGATCCTTCAGAGAGTGCTGATATTCAGAACAGTCTTTCATTCGATGAGATTCTTGTTGAGATCCTAGATTTTTAGATCCATAGACTAAGGAACACAGAGGTTCCCTTGGTCAAAGTGTTGTGGCAGAACCAGTCAATTGAGGGTGCTACTTGGGAGGCAGAAGCATACATGTGAGCCAAGTACACACACCTCTTTTCCGCGAGCTCAGATCTATCTGAAGGTATTATTCTTCCTTAATTCAGCCCTTCTAATCTAAAGTTTAGCTATATATCTATTTTTGCATGAGTTCTTGCAATTTCTGAGGTATTCAAGAGTTTAGAAAGATTTTGAGCTTGTTTAGCAAATTGCTTCAGCTATTGTACTCTGTTTTCCTGTGTTCCTAAAATAACTAGCGACATTTGTGGATGAATATTTCCAAGGGGGAGATATTGTAAGACCCCGCAAAGTTCCGTTGTAGTTTAAGCCTTGAGCGTGTCAAGTGAAGTGTAATTCCATCCTTAAAAGATTGAGAAGAGACTTTCCAAGTGATTGGTGTTTAAACCATATAGAATTTTCTTAAATTTAACTTTTTGTCATGTAGAGAATTGTATTAGCTTTCCAACGAGACCAATTTCATCCAAATTCAACATCGGGGTGAGAAATTATGACCATTTTACTGAGAGTTGTTAGAACCACCTAGGTACGACGGATGATCCGACGGACCGTCGAGTCTGCGATGAACCGTCACTCGGCCCATCACAACCAAGGCAGCAACCCCCTTTTCTGGCCCAAGTGCAACGACCAGGACGACGGACCATCAAGGCTGCAACGGACCGTCGCTGAGATCGTCGCCACTGAGGCAGTGTGGTCTCATCCTGTCCAACGTACGATGGACGATCCGACGGACCATCAGGCTAGCCATGGACCGTCTATCCGACCGTCGCAGCCCCCATTCAGTATTTTTAACTCATTTTAAAAAGGACTTTTTGGTCTTTTCCACTCTTTTATCAACCAGATATATTCCAAGTGAAGCAAATGGCTTCATTCATCATGCAAAACACAAGAGATCTAGGGTTTCTCCCTCAAGATAAAATCTAAAACCCTTTTCTAAGAAATCAAAGAACTCACTATAGATTCTATAAATTAAGTTGAGATTTAAGTTCCCCAAGTTCAAGGGTTGCAAGAACCTTCTCTCAAGAGTAAGAAGAAGAGTTTGAAGCAAGCTTGTTCATCCAATTTCATAATCTATGGTATGTGGGGTTTTGAACAAGGGTAATCCTTTCACCCTTGTGCCCAAAGGCTTATTTAAACTACAATTTTCTTCAACTTATGAGATTTTACATGAAATTGAATTAGCATTTTTCACCCATTGTTTTTGGTTGCAAACTTTTGATGTTTCCCATGAATTGAGAGTCTAATAGCATGATTTTACATGTTTTCTTAAGAAATTGAAGCTGGGTTTATACCGCATGTTGTTATTCCTTGAGAATTTAAGAGTTTCAATTTTCCAAAAATTGAAGTATATGAGTATGTTGATAGTTTGAGACAAATTTTTGTAACTTCCGGATTTATACATGAATTATGTATCTATATGCTATCTATTATGGATTATGATGAGTTTTAACTTGTGATTGAATTATGGGTCATTAAGCCCTACTTGAGACTTGCAATTTTATGAACTATTGTTCTATAAGCACCCATGATTTAAGTATTTTGAGATTATTGAGAAATGTTTTGACCTAATGGTCATAGAGTTTAGAAATCCACTCTACCACATAAGATTACAAATTTGATTATGGGGTTCTTATGAATGAACCATGAGATGATTTTTGAAAGTGGATTTCCATGAGATGAGCGATATAAACTAAAGAGAGTAGTATTTAGCACCGAGTTGGGTAAGTTACTACGGTTCTTACACCAAAACTACGTACCACCGTAGGTTTGAGATTTTGGACCTAAGGCCGAGATGATTGGGCCCGAGGCCGAGATAAGTGATCACTGAGTTGAGGTTATACTCCTTGAAAAGTGTATGATGCCTCTCCCCATCGTGAGGTTTCTTTCTTAGGAGGAAAATACGTTCGACTCTATGTAGCTCGCATGGTTTATGTCAGTTAAGAGAACCTCCCTAAACTAAAGTATTTTCCATTGAGACAGAATGTTTCCCCTAAAGTTTGAGATGAGATATTTTCTAAAATGAATGAACTGCCTTTGAGTATTTTCCAAAGAAAGAAGTAGTTTTCTCTACTAATACGAGTTGATCACCAATTTTCAAACCCAAGTTATATGATTCCAAGTTTCAAGTGTTTGAGGTCAAAAGAGTTATAAGTTCTTGAGCGTTAAAGAAGTTTTACTCTCCATGAGATATATGCATGAGTTTGAAAGGATTGTTTAAAGCTTTATTTAGTCTTTGAGTAATGAGAATAAGAGAAGAGTTCAGATTTTAAAGCTAAAGTATAATGACTCATGAGATTTATGTTACATGCTTAATTCTACATGATTTATGAGCTTTACATTTTGACTTTTTCAAGCCATGTGAGTCATTCCTATTTGCACGCATAATTTGATTAAAGAGTATTGATATTGTTTTATGTAAATGCATACACCCCCATATACTCAGTACATTCCCAAGTGTTGATCCACATATACGTCTATGTGCTACATTGTCTTATAATGTAGGTTCAGGTGCTCATTCCCAGCCTCGTCAGTGATTTTTGAGTACCTTTGTCTATATCTCCACAGTGGTGAGTCCTCATGGTTCGCGGACCTATCTTCAGACATTTCAGTGTTTGAGTGTTTATGTTATTACTTTCAGTTCAGTTTGAGTCAGTTCGAGACCTGTCCCAACGACTCTTGAGTTCATGGAGTAGTAAAGGCTTTGTCAGATTAGTTATCAGATTGTGGTTGTGTTGATATTTCTAGTTTTATGGTCGTTTGGACCGAGTATAAACTTCATATTTCCTTTCATTTTATATGACAATGCTAGTGTTTTGTGTATTCCTTCTTGAATGAGTTATTATGAGAAGTGATAGGCTCAAAGGGTTAGCTTGGGGCTACTTGTAGCCCTAAGCACCGTGTGACGTCTCGAGAGGTGATTTTGGGTCTTTACAGACGATACCTATAATGACGGCATCAGAGGACTTTACCTCTATACTAAAAAGTATAGCATAGCACTAACCACATCCACCACCTGGTTAAGTAGCCCTAAGACCACTATCATGGGCACCACTACCATTACCTTTCACACCTAGAACCTCTACCTCCCACGACCGATAAAGGGGTAGCTAAGGACCAAGAAAGGAGGTACGTCTGAACTAGGATGACTACCAAATATTACCAAACTAGAAGACCCACTATCTAAACTTTGCAAGGTTTCCTACACTGGTCTACCATGATACCCGTGGAAGCTAGAATCTTTACCTCTAGAGATATAACCTCTAAACTCACCTAATAGCGCACCTTCTTAGTGCCGCCCTAAGATGTTCAAAGAATAGACTCAGTCATCTTAGCATGATCCACTATACTCTAAAATGATGCTCTATACACTGCCATCTGAGCCATAGCAAGCTGGAAAAAAATATCCAACCCTTTTATGAACTTCCAAATTTTCTAAGACTCAGTGGTAATACTAGTATAAGAATATCTAGACAAAACATATAATCATGTCTCATACTCCACAACATTCATGGAGACTTGATCCAAGCGATCAAAGCCATCTCTCACCTAATCCTCAAACTGAAAGGCACAAACATATCCAAAAAGGCCTATGTAAATTGATCCCAAGTTATCTCTAGCAAACAAGAGATCGGTAACCAATAAAACCTCCACTAATCCTCAGATGCATCTCTCAATTGGTAAGTAGTATAAGAAACCCCATGTAACTCGAGAAAACCAAGGTTATACAACTTCTCCTGACAATCCATCATCAACTTATAAGCATTCTTGTCCAAAACACCACTGAACCTAGGAGGACCGAAATGAGTGAATCTCTCAAACCTCTTCTAATTTTCAAAAGACATAGTTGTACTCACAATAATAGGAGGCATAAAAATCTGGATGGCTAAGAACCCATATTAGGAGGAATAATATAAGAAGGTTGAACTCCAGATCTTGGAACATTACTCAGATACAAGCGCTGAAGGAGGAACTACACTCAGAGTCTGTGGAGTACTATAAGCAGATGTAGGTACAACGGGAGGATCCATAATCGAAATTAGAGTAATACCATAAGTAAACTCTAGCATAGATAAAGGTAAAATATTTGAAGTAAGAGGAAAAATGGGTGTACTCAATGAAGCACCCTCCAACTGGGTCAGTAAGCGAACCGGTAACCCCGCCAAGACTGGGGTAAAGGAAATTGATGGAACCGGAGTTGGGCCTATATCTCCAACATAGTCATCTTAAGGCTTAGGGGAAAGTTCCCTAGTGCTATCTCTAGATAGGGAAGATCTTCTTACCATCCTCCACATCGAGCCTTACTATAACTTGAAACTCACCCTCTAGATTAGGATCTATCCATAGATAGAGGATCCAAATCTGTAGCCTCATTGGATCTAGTCCTCATAATCTACATAGAAAAGAGTGAAATATGACTAAGAATGCCAGGTATGAAATATCCACATGATATAAGATAAAATAAGAAAATTTTTCTAAGCATATCTCATAGCCTATCAAAATTAGATATAAACAACTATGTATCGATACGTGAGACCCAATTATCCACCTTGTTCTTATGTTGTTGAGACCAATGAAAAACTTGCTCTGATACCAATTTTTCATGACCCAAAAACTAAGGGTCATGATGGCTCTTTTCATGGCTAGCCTTATCAAGTAAGCTTACTACCCAAACTAATATAAAAATAGAAAAAACAATACCAACACCAAGGCAAGACCCCTAGAATAGAGTTGATCAAAATAAATAAATATATATATATATAGTAAAAGCAGAAATATAATCAAGATGCCAACTAAATCCTAAAATCTGGTGTCATTATACTCGAGGTAAAAAATACATTAGATATCTAAATAGGAGGAAAATTTTGTGTCTGAATATAACTAAGTCATAGTATAGAATAGGAAAAGGTAGGAGTTAACTCTTGATGCATAGATCAATATCTAGCTCGAATGGGATTCAAGTATCACCTAAATCGACTATCCATGTAGTGCAATCATACTTGGATCTGCATAAAAAGGGCGTTGTAGAGATGAGTACTGACGTGCTATGAGTTCATAGCAATTTTGATGCTTAAAACTACAAGAATATGCATTTACTTAGGTCATTTTTTTAGATATAATATGTTGTATTTTGTAGGAAACCAGGTTATAGTATCTAAGCAGGAGAAAAAAAGTGAAAATTGATGTTTTGAACCACCTATGTGGGCACTTACGGCCCCTAGGTACTACCTATGTGGCATATATACTAGAAAAAGTGTCAGAGTTGAGAAATAGCGATTCAAAAGCTGGAAAATATGACCCTTTCACCTACAATGGGCACCTAAGGCTCTTAGGTGCTACCTATGGTCTGTAGGTGCCAGTACAAGTTCTAGAGGATGAAGTTTCAGAGATTTGCAGAAATTTTGGGAGTCTGGCACCTACGTGACTTCATCTACGGATCGTAGGTAACACCTAAGGACCGTAGTGTCTCCATAGGTGGACACCAACTCCAGTTTTCCTCTTTTGTTTTGGAATTGTTTCCATGTAGTCTAAATTACCCTTTGACTTTTTTAGTTAGCTTATGCACTCATACTATTCTCAAACATATAATTTAATACCGAGATTCTCTTTTGATTTTGGGATTGTGTTCTTTGAATTTGATTTATTATTCAATTTGATACTTTGGGTTTTTTCCATAAGTTCTTGTGAGATTGATTTAATTCTTTAAATTATAAATTCAATGGATTGTTTCATAGTGATAAGCGGCTAATTCCCTTAGCTAGGGTTTTGGGAACCCTGGAAGATTAATGAAGCAGGGGAAATGTGCAATCCTTCTACATCATTTTTATTGCATGTATTGTGATTTTCTTCGCTCTTGTTGATTTCTTAATGGTTTCAAATGTTAGATCCCGACCGTTTTTACTACGAACTAGAGAGAGATAAATCTTAGGAAAAAATTATCACAACTATAATTTAAAGATAATTACCATTATATTCTTATTTTTTTAATCTACTTCAGTTAATTATCTTTATATAATCAATTTGAGATCGAGAAGAGATTGTTGAACTGGGGTCAAAGACAAGGGCTAGTCCTATGGCACTTTGAGACTGAGAAGAGATGAGTCAGATTCACTAAAGTGTGTTGATAGGCTATTAGTGATACATAACTTGTTAGAGTCTGCATGCATAGCAGTGTGATAGTTGGATTAAGCACGATAAGCCTACGAAGTTAGAAGCCAAAGGGAACATAAGCCTAGTTTTTGTTTTCGATTAATTACAACCAAAAACGTTTAAGTTTTTTTTTACAATTTATTGTTCCCAACAAAATTCTGCCATTTATTTTTTGTACTAATCGGTGTTTTTAGCGAGTTCAAGAAATAGTTCCACATATTTCCTAAAGATTTGACCCCAACCTAGTTGGGTTACTGTATATGACTTCGACCGCATTATACTTCTTGGAGGTATAGTTTTGGTCAACATAAAATTTTGGCAACATTATTAGGTACTACAGTTGGGAATTGTTTATTTAAGTTGTTAAAATATTTAAGTTTTATTTTTCCGTTCTTCTTGGGAATACACCAGTATATCCTAGCATAAGGATTCAAGGCAATCCCTTACTCCCCATCAATCTTGAATCGTAAAGAATCCTACGGCAAAATCATAGAATGATAGAACATGTACAAGAAGGTAAGCTTGAAGGGGTTCAGAATAACACAAATAATTTGCCTCCCCATCCACCTAGTAGGATTTAGGAGAATGTAGATCAGACTACTAATAAATTACTAGCGGAAGTGAATGCGGCAAAGAATACAAATTCCCGTATTTTAGCTCAGGAGGTAAAGCGAGAAAGTAAGAGACAAGGAGTTGATCATCAAGTAGAACTCGACAGAGGAAGAAGGGGTATCCTTGGGACACGTTGAGCCTATCGAGACAGGGGTTGTCATTCCTGCTGCACTGCCACCGGATGTGAAGTTTGATATGACCAGTGCCATGATCCATCTATTAAACCTGAAGAGTGATGTGTGGGCAGATGCTAACACATTTAAGGCTTTTAACTAAGAATAATTGCAAAGTCATAGGAAACTTTTGTTGTTTTTTATTGTTTTCTATTTGATATTGTAGTAAAAGTCAAGATGCAAGAGAACCAGCAATAATAAAAGTAAAAGAGTTAATTTCTGAGCAAGTAGAGAGGAAAGTATAGCTAACGACCTGTCTAATAAGTCGTCATCCTTGTGATAAGCTATCAGAGTTGTCGTTAGCCTTAGACAGAGAATGAGCTTCATCTGGAATTCATGACGACATCTGTGAACTGCTGTCAGAAGTGTGATAAGCCGTTAGGCTCATCATTAGGAGTAGGCAGGGAATGTGATTTGAAGTGAAGAAGCAACGACAATTCTGATAAGTCATCACAATTCTGATAATCCATCACGTCTGATTGTCAACCTAAGGCAGAGATTGTCAAAAGTGAAGAGAAGCTGACGACATTCCTGATAAGTCGTCAGACTCCTGATAAGCAGTCACACACGTCGTCGCCTGTCCGAGAAAATACTGTGATCTTTGATTTTGTTTCCATAATTAGACTGAAGTATTTAAAGCATACGTTAGGGTTTTCTAATGAAAGGGGAGGAACTAATATTTTGAGGATCTCTTCTCTCTAATTTTCTGACTTGAACTTTACAATTAGTTTGGGAGAGATTATTAAAATTGTTATGGGATTTTCTATTGTGAATCAAATCTGAGAAACACTTGTTTCTATTCATCTTTCTGTAAGTTCATATATCAAACTATGAATTCAACTTGTTTTATTGATTATTTTATTATGAGTAGCTAAATTCCCTTAACCCGAGTTGTGGGATCTATGGGTTTGGGTTTGTAACATAACTAAGTGTTCAAGATTCTAAAGGTGGTAGAAATTTTTTGTTAATTCCATTATTTATACTCTGACTATTGGTTGCAAACAATAGGCTTTCCTTACTGGTGATTTTTTGATATAATAAATCAACCCTAGTAAGAAGTGAATTATCAACAGGGACTTGGAAGCATCAAACTTCCATTTAATAATTAATGTTGTAACAAGATTAATTAACTTGAGATAACATCCTGTTATGAAATATAAATTCCCTAAGTTTGAGAGAATTAGGTGGTTAAATGTATAAATAGGTTGAGAAACATTTAGACATAACTTCGACAAGGATAGTCTGTTGTTCCTACCTACCACAAGAATCTTGAACCGTTACTAGCGTCTGTCAAATCCCAACACAATTATTGAACATAACTCTGGTTTTCCTTATCATATTAATTACAAATACTGAATTGAGAAGTAATTATTTGTTACCTTTCCAAAAAAAACCATTCATAGGAAACTAATAACTATCAGTTGATTAACCCGCAGATAACTCAAATTCACACCATATTCTCTGTGGGATTCGACCCCAACCTAGTTGGAATATATATTGACAATAATCACTTACATTCTTGTAAGAGAGGTATAGTTTGAGTGTTATCAAAAATGGTTCCATTGCCGATGAATACGGTTGTAAATTGAAGTTGTGTGCACTAATTGACTGTTAGTTAAGTTTCCTTATTTTACATTTATTTGTTGTTTTTGTTTGTTGCAGGACTTTTGTTGTGCTTTCCAAGAACCAGAAGATCCAGAGAACCATTATTACTATTTAATCAGGAACTGCAACTAATCGGCAGAATGGCAGACCAGCAAGAGGCTGACAGGTTTGCAGCCTTAGCTAAAGCTCAGGTGAATGTGCAGAATGATGGTCAACAAGTACGACATCCAAATCCTAAGGATGATGACTTGGAATATGAGGAGTTTCTAAACCCTGGTAACCCAAGGCGTGCAGAGAAAATAGCTGCACCAGTACAGCATAATGCTAACAGGAACCGTCTATTCTGAGAAAGGCAAGATCACCAGCCGATCCAATATGATCTCAATAATGATAATGATGGAATGGATGAAGCAGGTGCAACGTGTGAAATTATTCCTCCACCTTAGCACCTGGGGCGAAATTCAATATTACGAGTACTATGATTCAATTCCTTAATCTGAAGGGGTTGTTTGGTGGCCTTCCTGGGGATGATCCGAACTTGCATCTGGTGAACTTTGTCACTATTTGTAAATCTTTTGATAACCCAGGAGTGGGTTAGAATGCTATCCGTTTGATATTATTTCTGTTGTCTCTGTTTGGGGAGGCAACATTATGGCTTAATAAGCTGACACCTGATTCTATAACCAACTGGAGGCAGTTGAAAGGAGCTTTCCTAGAAAGGTTCTTTTCACCTTCTAGGAGGGTACAGTTGAGGGATGAGATCAGCAACTTTAGATAGCTCCTAACTGAAGCCTGGCATGAAACATGGGAGAGATTCAAAAAAAAGCTGACGCAGTGTCCGAACCACAAAATGATGTACATACACTTGATAGAGACTTTGTACAGGGCTCTTAACTCTGTGACAAAACTGATTGTATATAATGTTGGTGGTGGTTCGTTTGTTGATCTTACATTCCCAGAGGCTTTAGAAATGCTTGAGAGAATGACCAAACAGAGTCGGGCATGGCATACCAGGGACTCTGTGGTAGCAAGCCCCACAGTTTCTATTGGTATGACTGCGGAACAATGCAGAAGAGATGAGGAGCGTGATCAAGACATGGCTCACCTAAAAACATAGATGGACTTGCTAACCAAGAATTTATTATTAGGTAAAATTGAGAAAGTGAATGTTGTGGGATCGCAGAACAAAGTAGAGTCTGACTCAGAAGAAGAGGTGAACTATGTAAAAAATCAGGAGGGCTTCCGAGGCAATAGCCAAGGAAATCAAGGTCGGACTTATTATGACAAGGCTGGATATAAGAACCAGGAGCAAGGTAATTGGACGAGCAATAATGATAGGAGCGGTTTATATGTCCCTTCTGGAAATAGTGAGGCTTCTACAACAAGTTCTGAAAAGATGTCCATGGAGGACATGATGGCTAAATTATTAAAGAGAGTGAATACTACCAACTCAGGGGTGACTACCATAAAGACCGATTTTTTCTCTATGAATCAGTTGGTAAATTTGCACTCCACTTCGATCAAATAGCTGGAACAGCAAATAAGCAACTCTCAACAGCGTTGAGCCAGAGGAAGAGTGGAACGTAACCAAGTGATACGATTCATAATCCACAAAGTGATGGCTCATGTATGGAAATTACCACTAGGAGTGGTAAAATATTACCTGGCCCTTCTGTGGGCAAAAGTTTGATTGAAGATATGACTGAAGTAGATGATGAACCCAAAGAAGAATGTCCAGTGGAGTCTGGGAAGCTGGATGGTTCTGATGATACTCCAGAACAAGGAAAAGAGAAAGAAAAGGAAGTAATGGTGAAAACTCTCCCAAGACCACCACCTTCCTTTACTCAAATATCGAAGAAGAATGTTGACGACATGAAATTTAGAAAATTCATGGCAATGTTGAAGCAGTTAACAATAAATATGCCTTTGGTGGAGGCGCTCGAGCAAATGCCAGGGTATGCTAAATTCATGAAGGACCTTGTGATGAAAAAAAAGCGGTAAGCTATGAACCAGAGGATAATCTCCACTATTTTAGTGCCATTTCTACACGATTCTTAGTGCAGAAGAAGAACGACCCTGGAGCATTCACTATTCCATGTATAATCGGGTCTCTCAATTTTGCTAAGGCCCTATGTGATCTGGGGGCGAGTATAAATCTGATGCCACTAGCCATGTATAAAAATCTAGGTTTGAGGGATCCTACCTCGACAAACATACGATTGGTGATGGCGGATAGGTCTGTAAAGTGGCCAGTAGGAATATTACATGATGTATTGGTAAAGGTGGCCGACTTTATACTTCCTGCTGATTTTGTAGTCCTAGACTGTGAGGTGTATTTTGAAGTACCCATCATTTTGGGTAGACCATTTCTTGCTACTAGGAGAGTAGTAGTGGACATGGAGCTGAATGAGCTGAAGTTCAGGTTCAATGACAAAGAAGCAAGATTGGAAATGAACTCATCCATGACACAACAAAAGGAGATGAGTGTCTTCTCAATCATGGATGTGTTTTATGAAGATGGGAAAGAGGTAGCAGCATGGTGTCTTGACAAAGTCTGAGTTGTCAAGATAACCCAGTTGTGCCGCGACATTAAATCAGGCGCTATTGGGAGGCAACCCAAAAATTTTATGTTTAAACGCAAGTTGTTTTAATTTATTTAGATAGAAAGCATAATGAACTAAAGAGGTATGCAGAGGTCTAGGTAAAAAATGATGAAGTCAGCCAAGGGACCCTGATGACAGATGTGACAAGTTATCATAATTATGATAAGCCGTCATATATGTCGCCAGAAAATCCAAAAGAAGGAAACACTCTGGCTAAGGTCGATGACATCTGCGATGACTTATTAGACATCTGATAAGCCATCAGGTAATCTTGGTCCCAAATACTAAAAAATTCAACCTGGCCCATGGTCAAACCTTTTCACCTTCCCGCGTATCTCTTTTCTTTTCTTTAAGTTTTATTTCCTTCCATATTTAGTTTATTTACTTACTCTTTTCAAAATTAATTCCTAAATAAAACAAGAAAAATATTCTTCCCTGTGAAGTATGGGTTTGAAATCAAGATCAAGAACTCTTCTTTCATCTACAACTTCCTTCACTCACGTAACCAAGAGAAGTCGACAATTAGGTATGCTCATAACTCAACTCTTCTCATCATTAGATAAGTGATGCAACTGAGGTAAATCTTAGTTTCAAAGGGATTGAGGAAATCTTAGCTTGCCATTGTGTGAAAAACAAAATCTAGGGTTTAGAGTGTTGCATTATGCGTAAAAACCTAGGGCTTAGCTCAAGAACACAACTCCATGTGATTCTAAGAAGAAAGTGGATTGGTAATCAAGACTAAAATTGAGCTGGAGGTTGTATTCTGAGCTAACGACATGTATGATAAGCTATCACATTTGTGACGGCTTATCAGATTATGTTGTCACAAGTTGAGAAAAATAAGCCTGTTATGTTTAAGGATGACGACACGAATGATAAGTTATCATATTTGTGACGACTTATCAGAACATGTCGTCACAAATTTGATTTGATACAATTGTGAACCTCTTTTGAGGGATATGGAATTATAATGAATGAAATTCTTAAGTTGGATGATCATGAGTACTAAATGAGCACTTTCTTTTGCTACGGGTCTTAGAATGGCACCCAAAGAAAAAACCCCAAACCTACAAAGAAAGTGATAAAGGGGAGTGTACCTTGGAGACTCTTCGATGAGGAATCCGATTATGAGGAGGGGGAGCCACTGCTCAGGAAGCAAAGAAAAATAAAAAGCCCAAAAAAGACTTCGCCACCTCCACCAATTGAGGTGGAGGAGAGTGAAGAAAGTGATACTAAAGAAACAACACCACCTGATAGTACAGCTTCTGAGCAGATAACTTTTGAGCAGCCTGAGTCTGAGCATTCTGAGCCTGGGAGCCTAAGTCAAAGCATGCTGAATCTGAGGGACCATCATCTAAGTCCCCCTCTGTTGAGCAATAGGATGATAAAGAATCTCTGATTCGAGGAACTCTGGTTAAATGCAAGAACCCCAGGTTCCAAGACAGTGCTACGTGGAAAATTCACAAGGCATAGAAAATCTTCTATAATGGGCTTCTCAGAACTAAAAGAAGGACCATTAAAAGGCCAATATTTGAAGAAAAAAAATTGTCACTATTGGGTTAAGCAGGTATCCTGAAGTGGAGCAAAAATTCTTAGACTACGACTTGGGATGGACCACAAAAAGAGGAAGCTCATTTTACCCTACACTAGTTCAGGAGTTCTATGCAAACTAACAGGCTCGATTGGAGAACATGTGCAAAGAAGGGGAGAAATCAGCAGATGAACCCTTGTTAGATTAAGTTCAAGTACGGGGTGTGATTGTGGATCTCTTAGAAACAAAAATTAATACATTTCTTCATGGCCCCGAATTCACTCCTCAGGATACTTTACCTACATTTTACACTCAGTTGAAGCATCATGCAAATCAATGATCTTTGTTAGCCACCCTCATAGCTGAAGGAAAACCTGAATGGTTGACCAACCCGAATGAAAGGATTTTCAAGGACTCTCTAACTCAAGAGGTAAGGTTTTAGTGGGTTGTAGTGCGCACTCATTTGATGCCTACTAAGGGAGATAACATCCTTGGAGATGATAGAGCAATACTGGTCGCAAGTCTTGTGGCTAAACTCAACTTGAACTTTAGAGAAATCATTGTTGAAGAGATAAAAATTTAGGTCTCAAGGCTCGACACGGCATATCCTTTCCCTTTTCTAATTACGAGGTTATGTAAGGCAGCAAATATACCTGAGGTTGCAGGGATAAACAAGGAACTACCTGCCAAGAAGACCCACAACCCCATACGATATTATGAAAATCAGCTGAGACTGACACTTGACAGAGGAGCAGGGGTTGCAACAGATCCACCAGTTACAGATACCAGCTCAGCACCTAATGTAGAGGTGCTGGATTCTGAAGCTGCACCACCGACATCCCAAGCACTAGAAGACTTAGTTCCTAGAAATGGAACAAATCCTTCAACTGTTGTGTTTACCATAGAATTTGCCTTCAACTCGATGAATTTCAGGAGAGTGGCAAAATAAGCCAAGAGGTTCGACGCTCAGCTGCAACTTTTTGCCAAGTAATTTGGCTCTATGGTAGACAAAAAGATTAAGGTTACACTTGAGCCCTTCTGAGCCTTACCCGAATGGATTGATGAGTTAGAAAACCATTTCAATACACGGTTAAGAGAAATATAGGGCTCAAACCTTGCATAATTTAGATCCACCCTTGATAAGGTAAAGGCGGATGTTGGAGTATTACAGTTGCACCAACTTATGGTAGTCGGTATACCTGGCTGTTGATGAGTCTGAGGGTGAAATCTCATTGCTTGATCTCACGGGGGAACCAATAAAAAAAAAGAATAACAAAGGCGAGAAGAAAGGTAAGGGTAAGAGAGAAAGGCTTGATAGTAATGAAGAAAGAAAATTAGAGAAGAGGGCAAGAAATAAGGTTAAAAAAAAAGATGAAGAAGGCGATGATCGAGTCACTAGCTGAAAATAAGAAATGGGAGGAGGCCCTACGAGCGAGAGTTGTAGGTGCCTCAACTACTAGGCCTCCAACAACTGCTAGGCCAGAGGTGTCAGAATGGAGGAAGGCTCCCGATGAAGATAAGGAAGCTGAGGATGTAGTAGCAGGGTCAGGGACCCATGATTCCCGTGCTTGATCTGCTCCAGGTATACCCTAACCCTTAGTCTAGCTTTTCCTTGATTTTAAGTTGAGGGTGTAGTGTGAGTTGTTGTTGTAATATTTTGTAGTTGACTAGGTGAAATACAAGTACCTGAGACAGTTAACGTGGTTTTGTTATTTTGTGAACACCTCTCAAATGGTCTAATTATTTAACTGTGCAATTTGCATCTAATTGTGACCACTGTGTATATTGTTATGGTATCAGTTCTAGTGACTTGATAATCATTGCTAAATAATTGCATGAACTGGATAAGTAGTAACTTGTGACATACTTGTATGCCATGTGCGTGTGAGATCTTACTTAGTTCCCTTTGTATGTTGAATCCAGAACTTACCCGGTTAGTCTTACCTAGATTGAAGGATAGGGGTTAGGAAAGGATCATAGGCCATTTTGATATTAGCCACTTTTAGCCTAAATGACCTTCCCTGTATGCATAATATCTCTTGATCCCTATTTTGAGACTGAATATCCTATTTCTTTTTTTATGATACCTATCACCATCTCATTTATATCATATTGAACCTATTTTGGCCCTGGTCCTCCTTGGACACTGTGCACCTTGACTTAGGCAAATGGCCTAAGTTGAGGGTGGCTATTATAGGGGTACGTGATGTAAAATAAGTTTAAAGAAAGGTAGAATAAAATAAAAGAATAAAAAGCTGGGTGCGGTGGAAAAGAATAAGAAAAGAAAAGTTGTGAAAAAAATAAGTGATTGTAGAAAAGACCGCACCCATCCTGAATATGTGTGACCAAGAAAAGAGAAGAATCGAAAAAGGCTAATAAGTGAGACCCTAGAAGCTAGTGTAGTGTCAAGGAGGCTTAGTCACTTTAAATATCATCGAGTATCATACCAATCCCTAGCCTACATTACAAGCCAAAGAGAAGACCTATAGTGATCCTAGCTGACCTATCTGAAAATCTTGGTAATGAAAATAAGGGTAAGCCTATGGTATTTGACATACATTGGTTGGAACTTCATTCTGAGAGTGAGTGTCTTTTGATTGTCCCCATGGTTACATATGTGATGTCTGATATAAGTGGGGTGGGACTTCTTTGTAGTGAGGGCACACTGGTTATGTTGCTAGTTGCTAACTTGTTTGGATAGTGTAATCTTGGTACATGCATGGTTGTTGTTGTTGAATTGATGCCCTATCTTAATTCCTGTGTGTCTCATTGGTGTTCTTCAATAATAAGCACAGTTGTGGTTTTTAAATAAATTGACCTTAGAGATGGTGAAAATGTTTTGAGATAATATGGATGGTTGACTGCCGAATGTACTCTGTATCCTCTTGGTTGTGTTTTAGTTGCTTGAGGACAAGCAGTTGATTTAAGTTGAGGGTGTTGATGTGTGAGCAGATACTAACACATTTGAGGCTTTTAACTAAGAATAATTACAAAGTCTGAAGTAACTTTGGTCGTTTTTAATTGTTTTCTGTTTGATAGTGCAGTAAAAGTCAAGATGCAAGAGAACCAACAATAATGGAAGTAAAAGAGTTGATTTCTGAGAAAGTAAAGAAGGAAGTATAGTTGACGACCTGTATGATAAGTCATCATCCTTGTGATAAGCTATCAGAGTTTCTGTCAGCCTTAGACAGAGAATGAGCTTCATCTAGAATTCGTGACGATATCTGTGATAGGCTGTCAGAAGTGTGATAAGCCGTCAGGCTCGTCGTTATGCTTAGGCAGGAAATGGGATTTAAAGTGAAGAAGTGATGAAAATTATGATAAGTCGTCACATATCTGATAATCTATCACGTCTCATTGTCAACCTAAGGCAGAGATTGTCAAAAGTGAAGAAGAGCTGACGACATTCCTGATAAGTCGTCAGACTCCTGATAAGCCGTGACACACGTCATCGCCTATCTAAGAAAATATTGTGATCTATGATTTTGTTTCCATAATTAGACTGACGTATTTAAATCATACGTTAGGGTTTTCTAATGAAATGGGGGAACTGACGTTTTGAGAATCTCTTCTCTCTAGTTTTCTAACTTGAACTTTACAATTATTTTTAGAGAGATTATTACAATTGTTTTGGGATTTTCTACTGTGAATCAAATCTGAGAAACACTTGTTGCTATTCATCTTACTGTAAGTTTATATATAAAACTATGAATTCAACTGTTGTCTTGATTATTTTATTATAAGTAGCTAAATTCCCTTAACCCAAGTTGTGGGATCTATAGGTTTGGGTTTGTAACGTAACTAAGTGTTCAAGATTCTAACGGTGGTTGAAACTTCTTGTTAATTCCATTATTTTAAACTCTGACTATTGGTTGCAAACAATAGGCCTTGCTTACTGATGATCTGCTTGAGATAAGAAATCAACCCTAGTAAGAAGTGAATTATCAACAGGGACTTAGAAGCATCAAACTTCCATTTAATAATTAGTGCTATAACAAGATTAATTAACTTTAGATAACATCCTGTTATGAAATATAAACTCCCTAAGTTCAAGAGAATTAGGTGTTTAAATGTTTAAATAGGTTGAGAAACATTTAGACATAACTTCGACAAGGATAGTCTGTTGTTCCTACCTATCACAAGAATCTTGAACCATTACTAGCGTCTGTCAAATCCCAACACCCATAGTGAACTTAACTCTGGTTTTCCTTATCATATTGATTTCAAACACTGAATTGAGAAGTAATTATTTGTCACCTTTCCGAAAACCCCCATTCACAGGAAACTGATAACTATTAGTTGATTAACCCGCAGATAACTGAAATTCACTCCATATTCCCTGTGGGATTCGACCCCAACTAGTTGGGTTATATATTGGCAATGATCGCTTACATTTTCGTAAGAGAGGTGTAGTTTGAGCGTTATCAAAGAGTGTGTTTGAGGGATTACACATTGATGATGCAAACATGCACCTTAATAAATTAACTAGGATTTTCTTGTCATACACTATACCGTGGGTATATTAGGAAGCTCTCAGACTTAGGTTTTTTCCTTTCTCTTTAATCGGTAAAGCAACATTATGGTTAGGGGAATTCCCTCAAGGATCAATCACTACTTGGAATGAGTTGTAGAGGCAATTTTTAGATCATTTCTTACCATAAGAAAGAATGCTTTAGTTGAAGGATGAGATATATAATTTCAAGATGGTGCACTTTGTATCAATGTATGAGGCATAGTTTTTGTTTAAAAAAAGTTAAGTATGGATTCGAATCATAGAATTGCAGAAAGTAACTTATTTGAGTCTTCAATGGAGCCTTAAATACCTATTTGAAAGCAATGCAGAAATTTTTACTGGTGAAGCATTAATGTGCCTGAATTGGGAGGCAACATTGAGATATTATACCAGATCGCTCTCAGCAACTGGGGGTGGCATACTCGAGAGGAAGAGAAAGGCATTAGATTTTATGCTATTAGTTCTTCCAACGAGCATAGAGTTGTTGATGATGCAGCGGTGCAAGAGGTTGCTCAACTAAGGATGGAGATTGGGTTATTGACAAAGCAGTTCAGGACACTAAATTTTGAAAAGGTAAATTCAGTAAGCTCACAGGGTAAGGCCTCTAGATCATATGATTTTGAGTTAGAAAAAGATGTGGAATATCTAGATAGAGAGTTGGCGGGTTTCTAAGCCAAGGGGCAAGGAAACCAAGGTTGGAACTACTATAGGGATAGGTATATAGATTAAAGCATAGACAATAATGGTGATTGGAGATAAAAGGATGATTACAAAGAGAAAGGGGTGCATACATTCCTCTAGGCAACCGTGACACTAAGTCAAGCATGGAGGCATGTTGTCCAAGATAGTCAAGGGTCATGATATTAAGGAAAATTGTTGAAGGAGATTAAGGAAGAAATTTTAGGGTTAACCTAAAAGGTAGAATTACATGCTCCTTTGATTAAGCAATTGGAGAAACAGTTTGGGCCAATGTCTACAACTTTAAATTAGAGGAAAACGATCACCCTTCCAACTAATACAATTCAAAATCCTAAGAAAGATGATCACTATCTTGCCATTACCACTCAAAATAGTAAGGCAATTGTTGATCTCCATATATCTATGGTTGATAAACCAAGGAATAATAGTGTCAAGCCCTAGGAGATTCCTGAAGGAGAGTTAGAAAAGTCAACAAGTATTGATCATATTGCTAAAGAGGAGAAATGTAAGTAAAGGGTTAATGATATAGTAGTGAAGACCAGTCCACGACCTCCCCATATTTTCTCAAAGGTTAAAGTAGAATAAAAAAAAGGAAAGCTCAGAAAGCTTATTGATATGCTGAAGGAGTTGATGAATATCCCTGTTCTATAATATCTCAAGTGGATGCCTGGATATGAAAAATATATGAAGGAATTGGTATCAAAGAAGAAAGTTGTTAGTTTTGTGGATGTTGGTGGGTTGCATCATTGTAATGCGATCACTTCTCGATCTCTGGTGCAAAAGAAGGGTGATCCTAAAGCATTCATGATCCCATACACCATTGGTACATCTAGGTTCGCCAAAGCATTATGTGACTTGGGTATCAGCATTAACTTGATGGCGCTGGTAGTTAAAAAGGTGGGCTTAAGCTCTCTAAAACTAACGATGATGTAGTTGTTAATGGAAGAGCATACAGTAAATAATCCCATTTGTTATTTTGGATTATGAAGTTGAATTTGAGAGGCCTATAATCTTGGGGAGATCATTTTTAGCCACAGGTAGAGCTTTGGTGTATATAGAGAAGGGAGATCTTAAGTTCAGGTTGAATGATGAGGAGGTCACCTTTAATGCTCATAGAACCATGAGGTAGCCGATTGATATGAGGGTAGTGTTAGTAATAAATTGTGTTGATGACCCTGGAGGCCATTTATATGGTTATCTTGATGAAGTCTGAGTAATCAAGGTACCCGTGTCTTGCTGCAACATTAAATCAAGCACAACATGGTCATGTTGGTAAAGTCTAAGAAACAAACATGACCATGTTATGCTGCAATGTTAAATCAAGCACTGGGTGGGAGGCAACCCAATAATTTAGTGTTCATATTATTTTTCTTTTTTATAGGTGTACATCATGAGGAACTACTTGGAACAAGGTAAAACATTTCTAAATTAAAAAAATTCCAGGTAAGGAGAGTTATTGACCCACCTATGGAGGTCATAAGTCGCACTTCTGCCAGGCAAGTTACACAATAAATGTCAGATAGAAATTATGAGGATCTTTAGGTATCTTTACACTTTTACCTACGAACCTACTTACAGTGTCATAAATAAAAATTATGTTGGCATAAGTGGTGTCTTATATGTCAGAACAAAAAGTCCAAAGAACTAAAAAAAAGTTTGAAATATTTTGGTCACGTATGACCTGCCACCTATGGGTCGTAGGTACCCAAAATTATTTGGCCTAATTTTTTAAAAAAATTGGGTCCTACCCAAGCCTGGCCCATCCCAAAATCAGCCTACCCTAACTTGTAAAAGTTTAAAAGCCGATCTTTATTCCCCATAATCCTCAAATTTCCAACTCCCTCCATAATTTAAAATCTTCAACTTTCTGTCAAATTTTATATATGGCAAAACTCATCCTCAGTCCATTACTCGTGTGCTTAAACACTCTCCAAGGCTAGGGTTTCTATACTTCTTCAAGTTTCTACTTCTATCTCTTAAAATCGAAGATAAATTTCTTGGCACCCATTAGTAACTTCTTGTGCTTAATCCAAAATAAGTCAGTTGGTATGTGTATTTTCTTGTGAATCATGTAAAACTCAACAAACTTATATTTAGGAGCCTTGAATAATCAACACGTTAAAATTGGTGGATTTTTCTTGAATTAAAACTCTGTGATCATGCCCTAAATGGAAGTAGATGTTGAAAAGGTTGATGAATCCCAAAAGTCTTGTATGTCTTACCTGTGTTTGATAATGTTACAAGTTGTATGTGCAAAATTGAACTGGAATGGACTAATTACACTATGTAGGGATGTAAAATTTTGGAAAAATTCAAAGTTTGACAATTTTGATTATTTTTCAAATTTTGCACTCCCTTATTTTCCTCCCAACACTAACACTTGCTTTTTTAGGTACTATGGCGCCAAAGGATTCAACAAAGAGCACAGTAAATTCCAGACATCATGATGAATTTCTTGAGTGTAATGGCTCAGTGGAGGAGTAGTCGGTCCCAGACAGACCAACAATCCCATGAATTATTGGCCAAAGAAAGGTTGTAGCTGAGGATATTATTTCATCCACCCTTGGAAATTATCTACCAGAACAGACACAGTGGGGAACTCAAACTTCATCTACATAGGCTAGAGCCCGGACAACCACAACCATTTAAGTTCCTACATCGAGGATAAAGTCAGACAGGACTTCATCCCCACACTCTCCCTAGTCTGTTTGGGGAGAGAAGGATTTTGAAAAGGCAGGTGAATTTAATTCAGCAAATGAGGAGACTACACAGGACGCCCAGTCTGAGGAGGGTTTACAAGATAAGTCTGCAACAGCAGCTACCTAGTCAACATCAGTAGTACCCAATTTTAAGGAGGGTATAAATCAAGTATCCAATCAGGTGCCCTTATCTCCCACACCATATATAGAGATTTCTACATAGCATTCTTAGTCTCCCAGTTCACCACAAGATGACCCAGCTTCAAAGTCTACTGACACCTCTATTGTTCCTATTGCTGAAATGTAATGATCATTTCAGTCATTTTTCATATTTTTAATTATCTTTACTATTTGAGCTTCTCCATAGCTTCCCCAAGTCATTTATGACTTTTTGGGATCGATGGCTTGGTTACCGAGTAGTTTATTTTGTTTTTATAGGCAATTCTCTCTTTTAAATTCTTTGCTGGTTCCAAATGCCCATCAGGCAATAACTTCAGTAAATGATCTCAGATGCAAATTCCAAATGTTCCATCAGCTTAAGAATACTTATTTTAGGCTCGGTATACCTTTGGTTTGGGTCCCAATGCGCCTAAGCTCATTTCGATCTATTGGTCAGAAAGTTGAAAAATTAAGAATATGGGTGTGGGGCCTATATTTGGTCAAAATAACCTTGGATAGATAATCCAACATCTTCATCATATTCGAAACATCAATTTTAGTCTAGGTGGAACCTTTGTTCAGGACCCAAGGATCTCAAACTTATTTTAGGCTATTGAGTGAATTTTATAAAAAATAGAACTATAAGTATGGGCCCTATTTTTTATCAAAATAATCTTGGTTGAATCTTTTGATGATTCCAATGGATTAGAAATGTAGTTTACACTCATATTTCACTATTGGGTTATGCTCTTTGGGTTTTGAAATGAGTTTTGAAGGTCAAAAATATGTTTTTGACTTTGCTATCATCTGTGCCCGGAGGAATACCACGATCGCGAAAAATGGTATATATAACACCCTGGGTTTTTGAACCTTAGAAAATTTACTATATTTTTGGTTTATGGACAAGATATAACTAAGGGTTACCAATCGTATGTTTGGGTACGGTTCATATGGGTTTAGTCGTATGCTGACTAGTATTGTTTGGTGGGTTGGATTGCTTTCTAGAATGGATATGACTTGGTAGATACAAATCATATTGGGGGATACAGGTCATTTGGTTTGGGTTTTTCCTTTATTTAATCTTAGACTTGGTAACTTAACTCAGATCTAAGTATGAGTATCTCACCATGTGTCGTAAGCCAAGGTACGAGTCATACCACAGGCTTGTTTGGAGGGGCATTATTCAAATCTCTTTGGATTCTATTCTTCCAAGGGAAAAGATCAATGGTGTGGGTTGTATGCTTTGGGTACGACTTTGTTTGGGTGAGTCGTATGTTGGACAGTGTTAGGTCCAAGGGGGAGGCCTAGGGTACGAGTGGTGGGTACCACTCGTAATGAAGGATATGACTCGTATGGGTAGTCGAACCCTATGACGAAACTTTTATGTTGCTTAAGTGAGGTCAATCTGGATATTTGTCCACTTAACCTAGTAAGACCCCATGACTTATATTACACTTGGGAGGTTATTTGACCTATTATTCTATTCATTAACACTTAGAAAACACTCTCTAATCCTCTCTAAGGCTTTTGGGTAAAGGAAGGCTAGGGTTTCACTAAGGTGATTAATTTGGGTCTTGTGTTGGTGATTTCTCTCCTTCATATACTCAATTTAAGGCATGTACTCCTTCCCTCATTGTTAGTTCCAACTAAAGGCATGTTTTATGAATTGTTTTCATGGCATAATTGTTATATAGTTTGGATTTTCAAATTTATATTGAGGGTTTCGGTTATAATGGCTTGAATATGGTTTTCTCATGTTTTAATTATGTTTTTTCATGATTTAGTGGTGGTTTTGGATAATTGGTTGTATGGGAATGGTTACTTGGAAATTGGTTTTGGTTTTGGAAATACTATGCCCCCAACATGTTTGAAAATCCCTATGATAATAATTTCACTATACTATTGGATTCTTAATGGAACTATTGCATGGTATGATTCGGTAATGGAACCCTAAATGGTTTAAATAGTTTGGAATGGTTAAATGAAATGGTTTGGCAGTCATGGTTATGATTATTGAACTCCTTATAGGGTACAATAAAATATCCCAAGCAAACATAATAATGGAACATTAGTGGGGTACATAAGACTCCCCCAAGTTAACTTGGTAAATGAATACACGGGATCCCGTAACCTCTTAAGGTTTGTCTAAGGACAGTACTTGCAAGCTATAGTCGATATGAAGATACCACTACTTATAGCCTTGGTTAATAGTAATGGAATAATAGTTTGGTTGGTTAGAACTGGTTTTAATTAGGCAATAATGGCGGGGTGTGATAGCTAATCGTGAAGGTGGGACTCCAATGGATGCACACTAGAAGCTCATGTTTGCTGACATGAGGGGTTCATCATGGCAACAATATATGATACTCATGAGGTACATGGGAATCCTCTAAGTATACTATACATATTTATCATAGAGAGAGAAGGGTATTTGGGAATCCCATAATCTTATGGTATCTCTGTTTTATGCGACTACACGCATCAAGACCCGTTCAGGGGGTTACACTGGACCCTTATAGCTTATGTGTGGTTTTAGGATGGTTAAGCTTCACATTCCCAGGTTAATGGTTTTAAATTCATGCTAAACTTGGTTCCCTTTCCCGGCATGGTTATATATACATATATATGTATGAGTTGTATGTTTATGGTTTCTTTACTTGCTTTTACTGGATGACATTATTCTATCATTATCCTTATTTCATGATAGTGTTCACCCACTAACCCATCTTTGGGCGACTATATCCCTACGCGATAGAGGAACTGGTCATTCCACTCCTCCTGCATAATGATCGGACTTCGGGATTAGATTTTGGATTGAAAAGGTGAGTTTCCATATTCCTGAATTCTCCATTTCATGTTATGGATATTTTCATATAGTTTGGTTATTTGATGGATATTGGTTTTGGCTACGATTGGGGCATGTACTAACGGGATATTGGTTTTCTCTTTGTTAGAGGCTATTGTGGAACTGCTATGGGTTGGAATAGGTAGGATTGGTATTAGTGTCATCATTAGTATTGGCATTGGTATTGGGATGATACTGTTGGTCTGACTTTATGATTGTTTCATCCTCTTTTATTTTAGGATTATATAATTATATTAGAACTCATATTGTTATGGTTTTGGATTATGGTTTGGTTTCATATTAGTTATCGATTGGGTATTGGATGGTTGGACTTGTTTGGATAGTCATAGTCATAGACCTATTCCAGAGTCTTGGGTTACACAATAATACTATCTTCTTATACATTCAGAATTCATCCGACTCAGGATATGCATAGGTTGGTTAGGTTATGTAACGTGGGTGGTCTCCCATCCTGGTTGGACTTGGTATGCCTATTACGACAAGGCCTTGGATTGGGTCATGTCAAGTTGGTATAGAGCTTTAGGTTTATGGTCAATTGGGAGTCCATAAATCCGTGTCTAGTAGAGCCTCTCTTTGGGGTGTGTAGTGGGCCACATTCATAAGAGAGAGTCTAAAAGTCATTTAGGAATGTTTCATTTTATTGGTATTCTATTTTGAATCTTGGAATCTAAGTACTAGAATCTTCTTTAATCCTTGTTTTTTTGTTTTTCAGATCATGCCTCGACGATCTGGAACACAAGAAAACTCTTATTTCCCATTTGGGGACAATGTTGATGGGGTACGCCCTACATATGGAGTCCATACTTGGTCTAGGGGTTCTATCCCTGATTGTGTTATAGCTCCTCTGGTTCCTTCCAGTACTTCTTAGGCCTCTCAGGGAGATGTGACGAATGCGGAATTTTTTCAATAGATTTTTGTCATTGCTCAGCTGGTTACTTCTCTAGCTGAGTGCGATGCATATGGTATTTCATCTTCTGAGGCTACAAGGGTTGGCTAGTTTATGAAAATAAATCCACCTACTTTTATTAGTGTAATGGTGGAGTAGGATCCACAAGGTTTCTTGGATGAAATGGAGAAAATATTTAGGGTGATGCAGGTCACGTATGTGGAATGGGTAAATTTTGCAGCTTATCTGCTCAAGAATATTACGTACTAGTAGAACAAGGAGTGGGATAGGGATAGAGGTAATGTTGAGGAGTTGTTGACATGACCCGAACTAGGTCCTTGTCGTAATGGGCAATCCCAAGTCCATTTGGGATCGGAGACGGCCCCCGATACCCAACCTAACCAACCAACATATATCTCTAGTCGGATGAACTCCAAACATATAACAAGATAATGTCTTTTCCAATGTGGTGACTTTAGGATAAGTCTATATCAGAGACCAACTCAACCAAGTCCAACCACCAATATTCAACATGTCGCCAAACCAACACCATATACCAAAATCAAAACAATAATACAATGTATATTTATATTTATAACATGATCAAATCATACCTAAATCCACAGTTGTCCATACAAAGTCTCTAAACCAAAAACAAAGAGTACCTAATCGGGACATTCCCCCGACTATAGCCAAACCTAAAGTCGATGAAAATACAAACATATATAAAGTAATCCATGACATGAAATATATTCCTTCCAAACTATGAAAGCTCACTACTTCAATCCAACACTGATTATTCCCAAATCTGATCAAAGAGCAGGAGGAGTAGTATGGCCAATTTCTGCATCGCGTGGGGCTACAACCGCCCGAGGATGGATTAGCGGTGAATACTAGTATGCACTTAAGAAAAGGATTAAAAAATGCCAACCTTTAAAACCAACTAAACCAACCATATGCATACAAACCATAGATATATAGATATATATAGCCATGTAGGGACATAGAACTAGGTTTAGCATGCCTTTAAAACCATTAACCTGGGTATGTTTATCTTAACCATCATAATCCACCCAAGGGCTATATGGGTCTAGTGTAACCCCATGAACGATCCTCGATACATGTATCCGCACAAATCGGAGATACCATAGGAGTAGGGGATTCCCAAGTACCCTTTGCTCTCCATAAATCAAATGTATAAATGTACTTAGGGGATTCCCGTGTACCCCAAAAGTATTATATATGAGGTCATCGTAACCTATCCTATGTCAACAAACATGAGTTTCCAGTGTTCATCCTTTGGACTCCTACTTTCACGGATAGCTATCACATCCCTCCATTATTTCCCAATAAAAAACCATTACCATACAACCAAACCATTATTCCATTTATTATAAATCAAGATTAGTACAAGTGGTATCGTCATACCAACTATATCTTGCAAGCAATGTACTTTTCCAACCTTAGGGGAGTCCTATCTACCCCATAGGTTACATTATAGTTTACTTAGGGAATTCCCATGTACCTTGCAAGTACATTATCATTAAGCTTACTTTGGGGAATCCAGTGAACCTCGAAAGTATTTCATTATTAAGCTTACTTGGGGTATTCCTTTGCACCTCACAAATATATTCAATTAAGTTATAATCGTTATTCAAACAAATTTCATTATTTCATTTCTTAGGGTATTCTTATGTACCCTGCAAGGTTTTTAGTTAGACCAACCATAACCACCAAGACCTTACTCTTTTACCATTCTAACCATTTAGACTATTCGAGACTGTTCCAAGCATTTAAAATAGGCAAACCCATCCAAATACATTTAGGGTTCCTTTAACAAACGATACCATACAATAGATCAAATGAAAGTTCAATAATAGAGTAAAAACATTCTCTTACGCATTTTATCAAACATGTTAAGGGCATACCTTTACCAAGACTATAACCAAAGAATAAACCATTAAGTTTATGCTAAATCATGACCCATTTTTTAAACCATAACCAACAAGCACCCACATGTGCAAACCATCACCAAAAATATGTCAAAACATAATTTAAACCAATATTTAACAATATGCATTAAAACCCTCAACATATGTTTCCAAAACCACCACTCATGATTCATAATCAGTGTTTAAAACACCTTAAAACATGACTTTAGTTGGAAATAAAAATGATGATAGTAGTACACGCCTTGTACAAGGAGATTCCGTAGAGAAACTTGACCCTTAAGCCCCTTTGAAGAACCCTTGTAGAAACCCTAGCCTCTAATCTTCAAGAGAGTGTTTAGAGAGGATATTTTGAGTGTTTCTATTCTTCAAAGTATGTTATAAGAGGACACCAAGGGTTATATAATGTGGGTAAATAAGGGTTTGGGGTGGGAAATGTTCAGACTACCCTCGACTAAGAAGTTGAAAGTCACCTTCCAGGTGGGTACGACTCACCCATGCAAATCGTACCCTATGGTACAAGTTGTACCCAAACTCATACCCTACCCTTCACCATGGCCCCCTATACTGACCAAAATATGAAAAAACAACCCCCAACTCTTACCTTAGGATACCCTCAAATCATACCCTAAACCATATCTTGGACAGTTTCAACTAGTCCAACCAATAAACATCATACAACTTGGAATCATACTTATCATATCAAACCATATAACTCATATGATGTTGAGTCATATCTTGTACAATAACCAAGACAAACCGACTGTCCAACATATGAGTTAGCCATCCTCATATCATATCCAAGGGTACGATTGGTACCCTTGAGTCGTACCTTACCCAGAAAGTCCAAAACCCAAGAAAATTTGCAAGGGCACAAATCTCAGGGTGCCATACTTGTCCTTATAGGAGACCTTCTCAAATGTTTTTTTGGATTGCTTCTTTTCTCAAGAGCTGAGGAAAGTGAAGATGGAGGAATTTGTGAATCTTATGCAAGGAAAAATGTCAGTCAAGGAATATTCCTTGAAATTTCATCAGTTGTCAAGGTATTCTCTGGACTTAGTGTCCAATATGAGGGCAAGGATGAGAAATTTCACTTTTGGGCTATCTCAAGATTTGATCCTTGAAACCAAGACTGCATTGCTGATCAAGCATATGGATATTTTGAAGTTTGTTGTTCACTTATAGTAGGTGGGGGAGGAAAAGAAAAAATATGTGGAGTTCAGGGAAAGGTAGGGTAAGAAGAGAAGGTTCTCTGAGCAAGGTGGTGCTTATAAGAAGGGGGTCAAGATGGCGATAAATGAAAAAAAAAGTGGGGGAGTTTTGGTTCCTTCTCTACTGCTAGTACCCCTTAACCTAAATATTCAGGAGATAGGCGTCAGTAGGGTGGTGATAATTTTTGAGCACATAATACCCAATCTCAGGAGAGTGGGGCTCAGTCGACTTCTTCATGCCCTCCTTGCCGGTTCTGTGGTTGTCTTCCTTGGTTATTTTATGATGAAAGGAGGGATAAATAGTTTAAATATGGTCATCCAAGCAATATGCTCAGGAATTTTCTAGTTGGTAAGGGTGTTTTAGGAGCGTTTAAAGCTCATGTTGCTTTATTTTCTGCTTTTGTACCTAGTGGTGCTGCTTCTACGTCTGATTCTGCTTCTGGTATTGATACAGGTCAGAATAGGTTATATGCCCTTGCATCTCGGTAGGAATCTAAGGCATAGCCTGATGTCATAACTGGTATGTTACAACTCTTTTCTCGTGATATGGATTATCTGCTTGATCTGGGGTCTACTCTTTCTTATATGACCCCTATTGTGGTTGTGTGTTTTGTTTTTGATACTGAGGTTATTTTGGATCCTTTTTCTGTTTCTACCCTGATAGGTGACTCAATTATTACTAAAAGAGTCTATAAGGGGTGTGTGGTATCTTTTAGTAGTAGGCAGACTTTAGTGGACTTGGTTGAACTGGACATGGTGGATTTTAATGTCATTTTGGGAATGGATTGGTTACACTCTTGTTATCCATCCTTAGATTGTCAGACCCGTAAGGTTATTTTTGGTTCTTTGGTGAACCGATTATAGAGTGGAAGGGAGGTTCCCTAGCTCCTAAGGAAAGGTTTATTTATTATCTTAGAGAATGGAGAATAATCTCAAAGAGGTGTCTCTATCACTTGGTCCAGGTTAAAGATTATAACTCGAAGGGTCCTTCTTTATATTTTTCTGAGGTCTTTACAAATAATTTTCCTGGTATTTCTCCAAATAGGGAGATTGAGTTTGTTATTGATTTACTTCTATACATTCGTCCAATATCTATTCCTCCTTATAGAATGGCTCCGGCTGAGTTGAGAAAACTCAATAAGTAATATAAGGATCTTCTGGATAAGGGGTTTATTCATCCTAGCATATCCCCATAGGGTACACCGATATTATTCGCGCACAAGAAGGATGGTTCCCTTTGGATGTGCATTAACTATCGGTAATTTGAATATGGTAATGGTTAAGAACAAGTATCCTCTTCCGAGGATAGATAACTTGTTTTGATTAGTTGCAATGTGCCAAATTCTTTTCTAAGATAGATCTTCAGTATGTATATCATCAGCTTAAGATTATGGAGGAGGATATTTGTAAGATAGCTTTTTGTACTCAGTATGAGCACTTTGAGTTCTTGGTTATGTCATTTTATTTGACTAATTCCCCGATGGCATTTATGGATTTGATCAACGGGATTTTTCAGGCAATTTATGGATCTTTTTATCATTATGTTCATTAATGACATCTTGGTGTATTCTAAGAGTAAGGTGGATCATGCAAATCACCTCCGTGTGGTGTTGCAGACCCTTATGAAATAGTAAATATATGCCAAGTTCTCTAATTGTGAGTTTTGGTTGAACGTTGTGACTTTATTAGGTCATATTATTTCTAGTGAGAAGATCATAATGGATCCGAAAAAGGTGGTTGTGGTTAAAAGGTAGCCTAGACCCATGACTCCAACTAATATTTAGAGCATCTTGGGTTTGGTTGGGTATTATAGGCGGTTTGTGAAAAGATTTTTTATGATAGCTGCCCCTTTGACTAAATTGACTCGGAAAAAGGTGAAGTTTTCTTGGTCCGATGTTTGTGAGGGAAGTTTCAAGAAGATTAAGGATAAGCTAACTTTGGCTCTGGTTTTTACATTTCCTAAAGGTAATAAGGGATTTGTGGTTTATTATGATGCGTCTCAGGTGGGACTTAGTTCTATTTTGATACAACATGGGAAGGTGATTGTCTATGCTTCCCAGAAATTTAAGGTACGTGAGAGAAACTATCCTACTCATGGATTGGAGCTTATTGCGGTGGTCTTTGCTTTGAAAATCTGGTGGTATTATTTGTATGGAGTGCACGTGGACATCTTTCCAAATCATAAGAGTCTACAATATGTGTTCACTAAAAGGGAACTAAATCTCAGGCTAAAGAGATGGTTGGAGCTTCTCAAGGACTATGATATAAGTCTTCACTACCACCCAGGTAAAGCTAACATGGTTGTTGATGCTCTTGATAGGTTGTCTATGGAGAGTTTAGCTTATGTGGATAAAGGAAAGAGGGAATTGGTAAAGGATATTCAACATTTGGTTAATCCTGGAGATCGTCTCTTGGAATCTAATGATAGTAGTGAGATGGTACAGAAAGTGGTTCGGTCGTATCTTGGTGCAGAGATTAAGGAGAAACATGTGCTGGATCTTGTCTTAATGAAAATTAAGAGAGATATTTGTGTGTAAAAGGTGATGGTCTTTGAGATCAGTGGTGATGGTACTTTACGGTACCAAAGAAGGTTGTGTATTCCTGATGATGATGATTTTTGACAAAGGATTTTAAATGAGGCCCATGGATTGCACTATGTTTTTTATCCCAGCTCGACAAAAATGTATCATGATGTCAAGGAGATATACTGGTGGAATGGTATCAAAAGAGATGTGGCTGATTTTGTGGCCAAATGCATGGTGTGTCAACAAGTTAAAGATGAGCACATGAGGCCCGATAGGTTATATCAAGAAATTGATTTACCTGAATGGAAATGGGAGGTGATCAATATAGATTTTGTTACCGATCTTCCTCGGCCTCATAACTAATTTAATTCAATTTGGGTCATCGTGGATAGGATGACAAAGTCTTCTCACTTCTTTTGAATGAGGACTAATTATTTGCCCGAGGACTATGCGCGGTTGTATCTTCAAAAGATTGTGAAGATGCATAGGGTACCTGTTTTGATTATCTATGATCGTGGTATGCAGTTTTTATCTCATTTCTAACAGTCTTTTCAGAATGGATTGGGGACTAAGGTTAGTCTGAGTACTGCTTTTCATACTAGAATAGATAGGCAAGCAGAGAGGACTATTCAGACATTGGAGGATATGCTTCGGGCATGCGTGATTGATTATGGTGGAATTTGGGTTGAGCATCTACCTTTGGTAGAGTTTGCTTACAACAATAACTATAATTCTAGCATTGGTATGACCCCTTTTGAGGCATTGTATGGTAAGAGGTATAGATCTTCTTTTGGTAGGTTTGATCTTGGTGAGGCAGATATGTTCGATCTGGATTTGGTTTATCAGGCTATTAAAAAGGTAAAGGTGATTTGGGATAGGCTTAAGGCTACCTAAAGTTGCGAAAATTCCTATACGGATGTAAGGCGTAGAGACTTGGAGTTTGAGGTTAGGAATAAGATATTCCTAAAGGTATCTCCCATGAAGGGAGTAATGCAATTTGGTAAGAAGGGAAAGCTCAGTCCCCGGTTTGATGGTCCTTATGCGATTTTGCGGAGGGTTGGTAATGTAACTTTTATAGTGGAGTTTCCTTTTAGTTTTGGCTCCGTTGAACCGGTATTTCACGTCTCTATGCTGCAAAAATGCATTGGTTATTCTTCTTTGGTTGTTTCTTTGGAGGGATTGGGTATTTTGAACTCTATGTCTTATGAAGAGGTCCCAATTGAGATATTAGATCGGCAGGTTCATCGATTACGGACCAAGGATGTGACCTCGATTAAGGTTCTATGGAGGAACCGCAAGGTGGAAGAGGCTACATGGGAAGCAAAAGAGTACATGAAGTCCAAGTATCCGCATTTTTATTTCGCTCTTAGGATTCGTGCGGAAGGTATGTGTTCTTCAACATACTTTTATTTTCAAACATTCTTAAAGAAAAGGTCAATATCTGTGTACCTTTGTTTTCTAACTTTGTTAAAGGTTAGATTAATGTTTGATAATGAAAATGACTCTATTTGCGGTTACCCTACCTTTTCTGTCATTCAGGGATGAGTATTCCTAGTGGGGGAGACTATAACACCATGGGTTTTTGGCCCTTAGAATATTTTCTGGAATTTTGGTTTCTGGAT
Source organism: Capsicum pubescens (assembly GCA_030864215.1). Taxonomy (NCBI): domain Eukaryota; kingdom Viridiplantae; phylum Streptophyta; class Magnoliopsida; order Solanales; family Solanaceae; genus Capsicum; species Capsicum pubescens. Next base: position 175,180,595 of record CM061549.1, read on the forward strand.
AAGATATGACAAGGGGGTACTAGTCGTATGTTTGGGTACGATTCGTATGGGTTTAGCCGTATGCTAACCAGTGTTGGTTGATGGGTTGGATTGTTTCTAGAAGGGATACGACTTGGTGGATATGAGTTATATTGGTGGATATGGGTTGTTTGGTTTGTGTTTTTCCTTCACTTAATCTTTGACTTGGTAACTTAACTTGGATCTGAGTAAGAGTGGCTCACTATGAGCCATAAGCCAGGGTACGAGTCTTACCGTGGGCTTGTATTGGGCGACAATGTTTAAACCTCTTTGGGTTTTATTCTACCAGGGGTATGGATCAAGGGTACTAGTCATATGTTTTGGGTACGACTTGGTTTGGGTGAGTCATATGTTGGACAATGTCCAGTCCAAGGGAGAGGCCTAGGGTACGAGTGGTGGGTACCACTCATATTGGAGGATACAACTCGTATGGGTAGTCATACCTTATGATGGGAATTTTATGCAGTTTAAGTGAATCTAGACATTTCCCCACGAAACCTATTAAGGCCCAATAACTTATATCACACTTGGGAGGTTATTTGCTCTGTTATTCTATTCATTAACACTTAGAAAACACTCTCTAATCCTCTCTATGGCTTTTGGGTAAAGAAAGGCTAGGGATTCACTAAGATGATCAATTTGGGGCTTGTGTTGGTGATTTATCTCCACTATCTACTCAATTTAAGGCATGTACTTCTTACCTCATTGTTAGTTCCAACTAAAGGCATATTTGTGAATTGTTTTCATGGCATAATTGTTATATGATTTTGGGTTTTCAAATATATATTGGGGGTTGTGGTTATAATGGTTTGGTTATGGTTTTCCTATGTTTTAATTATGTTTTTACATGTTTTAATGGTGGTTTTGGATAATTGGTTGCATGGGAATGGCTACTTGGAAATTGGTTTTGTTTCGGAAATACTATGCCCCCATCATGTTTGATAAAATGCCTATGATAATGATTTCACTATATTAATGGATTTTTAATCGAACTATTTCATGGTATGGTTCAGTAATGGACCCTAAATGGTTTAAATAGTTTGGAGTAGTTAAATGAAATAGTTCGGTGGTTATGGTTATGGTTAATTGAGCTCCTTGTGGGGTACAATGGAATCCCCCAAGCAAACGTAAGAATGGAACACTTGTGAGGTACATGAGACTCTCCCAAGTTAACTTGGTAAATGGGTACATGGGAATCCCTTAACCTCTTAGGTTTGGCCATGATAGACTGCTTTGTGGATCTCTATGATATGGAAGTACCTCCACATATGAACACATAACCTGTTTGAGATCAAACTTTGTGTGGATTAGATAAATAACCTGCATCAGCATAACCAACAAGATCAGGACTGCAATCTTTTAGAATAAAATAAACCCATATCGATAGTCCCTTTTAGATACTGTAATATGTTTTTGATTCCATTCCAATGCCTCCTAGTAGGAGAAGAACTATACCTTGATATCAAATTGACAGAAAAGGCTATATCAAGCCTTATAGAGTTAGCAAGATACATTAGTGCACTGATTGCACTAAGGTATGGTACTTCAGGACCAAGAATTTCCTCATTCTTTTCTTGAGGTCGGAGTGAATCCTTCCTTAGTCACATCAAGTGATCAAACAACCATTGCAGTACTTAATGGATGTGCTCCATCCATATAAAATATTTTCAAAACCTTTTTTGTATAGGTAGATTGATGGACAAAGATATCGTTTGTCAAATGATCAATTTACAAATCAAAACATAATATTGTCCTTCCAAGATGTTTCATCTCAAATTCCTTATTTAAATAATCAATTGTCTTTTGAAGCTCTATGAAGTTCCAATAAGATTATGTCATCAACATAAACAGCAAGTACAACCAACTCCAATGCTATTTTCTTTATAAAAACACATGGGTAAATTTCATTATTTATATAGCCTTTTTTAGATAAATACTTACTAAGACGGTTATACCACATGCGTCTAGATTTCTTCAAACTATATAATGATCTCTGCAATTTAATTGAATACATTTCTCGAAATGCCTTATGCATTTTATATCCTTCAGGAATTTTCATGTATATCTCATTATCAAGTGATCCATAAAGATAGGTTGTAACCACATCCATCAAATGCATTTCAAGCCTCTCAAGAACAGTAAAGCTAATGAGATAACGTAATGTTATTCCATCTATAACTGGTGAGTATGTCTCTTCATAATCGACGTCGGGCCTTTGTGAAAATCCTTGTGCAATAAGGTGTGCCTTATATCTTTATATTTTATTTTTCTCATTTCTTTTACACACAAAGACCCATTTATAGACAACATATTTAATATCATTTGGTGTTTGAATAATAGGTCCAAAAATTTCACGTTTGACAAGTGAATTTAACTCAGATTGAATTGTTTCTTGCCATTTTGGCGAATCATTTCTTTGTCGACATTTTATGACTAATTGAGGTTCGAATTCCTCGCCATCTTGCATGATTTTTATTGCAATATTATATGTAAATACATAGTCCATCACTATTTTTGATCGATTCAATTTAATTTTCCCATCACTTGTATTTATTGATAATTCCTCATTTTCTTGAGGTTTAGGCTCATTAGTTCCTTCGGGGATATCAAAATTGTTCAAATCTTAAACTTTCATATGAGATTTTTTCGTGGTGTCATCTTGACCATTTATTTTTATTTTTCTAGGATTTTGATTCTTAGATACCAATGATCTACCACACTTCAAGCGTGCTTTGGATTCATTAGCCACGATACTAGTAGATGGTCCTACAAGGACCTCAATTCGTATTGGGACATTCACTGCTGGAATGTATGATTTTATAATCCTTTTTAAATCTGTAAACGCATCTGACATTTGATTTGCAATTTTCTGTGAGTGAATAATCTTTTATACCTCTTGCTCATAAATAGAAGCACGTGGATCAAGATGAGATAGAGATGATTTTTTTCACAAAATTTCTCTTTTGATTTTACTATTTTCTCCCCCTAATCAAACCGACAATCTGCAAATCGAGCAGCAAAATATCTCCAGTTAATGGTTTAAGGTAACAAATAATGGAGGGTGATTCAAACCCAACATATATTCCTAACCTTCTTTGGGGGTCTATCTTTGTACGATGTGGTGGTGCAACAGACATATACACAACACATTCAAACTTCTTAAATGAGATATATTAGGCTCTTGACCCAAAACCAACTGTAATAGAGAAAATTTATGATAATTTGTCAGTCTGAGATGAACAAGTGTTGCAACGTGCAAAATAGCATGACCCCAAACAAAGGTAGGAAACCTAGTTTTCATAAGAAATGATCTTGCTATCAATTGCAAATGTTTAATTAATGACTCAGAAAGGCCATTTGAGTGTGAACATGAGCTACAAGATGTTCAACTTATATTCCAATTGATAAGCAATAATCATTAGATGCTTGGGATGAAAACTTTGCATCATTATCAAGGCGAATAGACTTGATCTGATTATCAGAAAACTGTGCTCGTAATCATATTATTTGTGACAATAATTTTGCAAATATCAATTTGCGAGATGATAATAGGCACACATGGAACCATCTAGAAGAAACATCAATTAGGATCATAAAATATCGAAACGACCCACTAGGTGGATGAATAGGTCCACAATATCCCCTTGTATATGTTCTAAGAATGCAGGAGATTCAATCCCAACTTTAGTTGGTGATGGCCTCAAAATTAGCTTGTCTTGATAACAAGCAGTACAAGAAAATTCATTATTTGAAAGAACCTTCATGTTCTTTAATGGATGTCTATTTGAATTTTCTATAATTCGTTTCATCATTATAGTTTAAGGTGTCCCAGTCTATCGTGCCAAAGTTAAAAAATATTAGAATTCGTAAACTTTGGATTTACTATAGAATGTGCCTCAATCGCACTAATCTTTATCCAATACAAGCCAGAAGATAAAGCAGGAAACTTTTCTATAACACGTCTGTCCAGAGACATTCTTGGTAATACCAAGATATTCATGGTTCAACTCATCCACTGTTTTGATATGATAAAAAAATTCACGGATATCATTAAAACTCAACAAGTTTCTTCGAGACTTAGGAGAAAATATAGCATTATTTATGATGAGTTTATCTCCCTTAGGTAAAATTATAATGGCTCTTTCGAAGCCTTTAATCAAATTAGTACTATCAGCAATTATAGTAACACTTATTTTGCCCATACTTAAATGAGAAAAATATTTCTCATTTTTAAATATTGTGTGTGTTGTACCAGAATTAATTAAGCAAATGTCTTCATAATTGCATAGCTTGCTTTGAAAATTATTCATATTTTCAAATAAAATGACATACACAAAAGAAATATTTATTAAATATTAATAACGGATGAACTACAAAGTCAATACTAAGTAGTATAATAAATTTGAGCAATTAAATGAGTGTTGTTCATTTTCAGGGTAAATATTAATAGAAAGTCACAAGTACTAAGATTCCTTTTTCACGTACTTGTTGAGAAAAATAATATCAATAATAATAGTTGATTCAAGTTAAAGAAAATTTATTGGTAATTTGATTAAATGTTTCTTTATAAATATAATCGGGTGAACTATATTTTATGATATAAAAAAAGATGCAAAAATTAAGACTATATGAGCAATTTTTTTCTTTTTGTAAGCAGACAGAACGTTGTAATATTAAAATGTGATAGGATCAAATCAAAAATAAATTACTAAGAAATGCGATAATATGGCTAAAACAAGAATACTAATAGAATAGAACAACTACTCATAAATTAACATTTATTCATTGCACTACTATTACTAACAAACAATAAAAGTTGTTCACTTTTCTATAGCCACAGAACCATCACCAATCAGGTGATCTATCTTTCCCTCAGGACGCTCAAAGAAATCTGCTACATCTAAATGAGTAACATCAATATGATTTTCAGAGATAAAATTAGCTTCATGATTTTTCTTTTTTTCCTTTAATGATTCTTGATAAAGCTCAACCAAGTGTTTGGGAGTATGACAGTTGCATGTATAGTGTCCTTTTGCACCACATAAAAAATAAACACATGTTTTACTTGCTTCACGTTTCTCATTCTTTTCTTGTTCCTTTTAACGAAGCCATTTCTTTGATGAATCACTAATACCAGGAGCATGATTTCTTTCTTGACCATAATCATAGCCACGACCACATCCATGATCAGATCTGCGACCCTTTCTATGCCTAGCATGGTGGACGTACACCTCATTCACTTTAGAAAATGGTGTAGATCACTATAAAAAAATAATTAAATTGTGACGGAATATTTGAGACGGAACACTTCTGTCACAATTTGTGACAGAATTTTGATGAATTTATGATGGATTATTTATGCATAAATATAAAATTTTAATTTTTTTATTTTCACATAAATATTCAAAGAGTAATAGATTTGTGATAATTTTTTGACAGATTTAAATATAATTTTTGTGACAGATATATTTTTGTCACAAACTAAAGGTAATGAGAAAAAATAATAACTTTCTGTCATAAATCCGTAACTAAATTTGTGACAGATTGAACATTCCATCACAATTTTTTTTTAAATAATTAATATAATAAAAATTTGTGATGAATTTATTTCGTCACAACAAAAATTTAAAAAATATATATATTTGTGACAGATTTATTTCCGTCAAAAGTAGAATTGGGTTCCCTCTAAAATATTTTTCGTTTTCCCTCTCTTTTTTTTACATCATCTTTTTCCATTAGTTTCCCCCAAAACCCTTAATTTTCATCTTCTTAATTTCGTCATAGGCAGAAACAGTCGCAGTCACTGAGAGAGTTCGAATTCAAATTCTTCCACAAGCACTTAGTTCATCTTAATTTTGATTCTTCTTCTTCACTCGTTGAGGTAATTTATCTCAATTTCTATCTTTTTCAACTTATTGAGGTATGGAATAGGTTGATTTTTTCTTGTTGAGGTATGGAATAGATTGATTCCAACAAAATTTCCCTTAACTAGTGATGTAGCGCAAGTTTCAGTTGTTTCTTGGAACTCATGGGGTTGTTTCTGGTGTCAGAAGGCATTGATGGGGTTGTTCCTTGTCACAACTTGTTCTGGATCCATAGCTGACAGTGTTGGTCATCGCCCTATGCTTATTATGTCATCCATACTTTATTTTCTTAGTGGCTTAATAATGTTGTGGTCGCCTAATTTCTATGTCTGCTTATAGCTAGACTTTTAGATGGGTTTGGAATCAAATTAGCATATAAACTTTAGCTTCCACTGTTCTTTATTAGTATCACTAGGTAATTTTTCATGTTAAATATCATTGGCGCTCTTTGAGCCAATTTTATTCTTTGGGGTCAAATTATTGAGTTCGTCAGCGCAAGCACTTCCTTAGCACACGTCCAACTGCCCAAGTCGCTTGTTTGAATAGAGTTTAGTGTGATCTCAGTTTCTCTTCTGATGTTTTTACTGGAGTTAATTGTGTAAAGCCAACTCGTCTATTGAGTGGTTTGTCTCATATAAAACTATGTAGTTGTTGCTAAATGCCATACAGTAATTGGGGTTATGTATCACAAGGTTTAGTTGGATTTGCTGAATTTGTGTCGAAAGATATACAATGTCCTGAAATGAAGGAAAAGTAAACGATAGAAAACAAGCGTGTTATTATTGAAGTACTTATTTTCTAGTTTGAAGTACTAATTTTCTAGTTTATAATAACTAGTATTGTCGCTAGTATTACCTATTTCGTGTTATTGTTGTTAAGTGCAGTATTTATCTCGCTTGGTTATGGTTATGTTTGTTAGTTAATGCGGTTCATTTCATTTCATTTCATAGTCATAGATATATTGTCTTATGTTAAACTTTCTTGAATTTACTTTTTGGTTTGAGCCATCAGTTGGGGAGTTAGTATTTGTAGTGGATTTTAACCTGTCTTTTGAAGCAGGAAGATGCTTTGGTGCTATTTTACACATATTACTTAAATAGGATAGTTAAAAAGAAGAATAGAACACTTTCTATTTTTCTCTGTATGATGTAGTTAGACCATGAGATTTGGTGGTGCAACTTACTGATAGGAGAGCAGTTGTAGCAGTCTTGGTAGATCAGTATGTAATGGATAACGGTAATGTTAGTGGTAGTTGAATTTTGAGAATGGCATAATCATTTCCCCCTGTATTTAACCTTGTGTTGTACAGGAGGAGAGGCCTCAATACTGAATATGATGAACATTCCACTCGGAGATAAATACGACCTGGGTACTGGAGATGTTTAGTAAGAAAGGTGTCTTACTTTGGATTGGCTTGTTTGATGGGGTATTGCCCTGCAAGTTGTCATGGTGAAGCAGACTAAGGCCAAGCAGGCGCTGCTGAGTTATATTTTGTGCAGGGTCGAGACTAACAGCTATCCACTCAGTATATGTTGCATTGTTGCATCCAACTGCTGTTGAGTGTCGTATTGGTTCTTGTGAACCCAGGGACATAGCCTTTTAGTGTCTCAATAATTTGGTTAGGCACTTTGACAATTTATCTTGCAGAATTTCTTCTTTAGGTTTGAAATATTTTTTAAATATAATATATTCTTTTCCTAGGATAACTTAGTACTTAATGCCTCTTATAGATAATAGAATTCAGTTTTAACCTTTTATACCGGCAAGTCACATCATTAGTGTAAGATGATTTGACTTACAATCTACAACTCTTTTTATGCTGATGTGTTAGTTTATATCAGCAGGGTAACTTATTAGTTTACTGCCTTTTCATCAAATTAGAATCCAGAGTTGTGCTTGAAGTTTGTTAGTTGTTAGTGAAACTGGTGGTCTGGGCACTAGTCCAAGCAAGCATACCGGTGGTTCCAGGTTTACAGTGGAGCATACTATAAAATTTGTAAATTTTGTATTTTAATACTTCCTCCGTCCCAAAATGTGTCATCATTTTCTTTTTGGTCCGTCCCAAAAAAAAATGTCGTCTTTCCTTATTTGGTAACTATTAAAAGACACAATTCCAGTTTTACCTTTATTGGTCCCACTTAATTAAAAAAAAAGTTAGTAGCACATTTTTTGATGGGCAATTTGGTAAAAATTACCAAGTCTTTCTTTATTTCTTAAACTTCATGCCCGATCAAATGGTAAAACATAAAATGGGACGGAGGGAATAGATTAATTCTTTGACTTTATCTCCGATTTTAATGTTGAACTTTTTTTCAGGCAACTGAAATGGGCCGTGAACCAAATTCACGGGAGATATTTAAGAAGTTGCACCAAAAAAAGGATGACAGTTTTGTTGATGCCAAGTCGAAGAGCATTAATGTAAGTTTGCTAATAAGCTTCTCATTCTTTAGATCCTAAAAGCATGAGATCAATATAGCTCTTGCCAGTAGAGTGACTTGTGTTGTATCTTAGATAGAAACTAGGATCTTGAGGTCATAGAGTTCCTTTTGGTCCAAGTAAGAACTTGGTGTTAACATCCTTTAATCTTGGGGTCCTTTTCATGTTATTAGGATTCTTAGATTCTTGGATGTTGTATGTAAAGTTTTTTATCCTTCTTTTGTAATCTTGATACATTGTTGTTTGTATCTTGAAGTAGTGAAGCCATGTGGGGCCAATTTTGATTCACTACACTTGTTGCAATCTCGTACTCTTCAAATTCTGGTTTTTGTTGAATTCTTGAAGTCTAGTGAAGCCGTGTGTGGCCTATTTCGATTCACTAGCATTGTTGCTGACATCTTGTTGTTCTTGTTGTGGTTTGCTTCTTGTTGTTCTTGTTGAAATCTTAAAGATTTAGAGAGGAATATTTCTGAGAGTGGTTTAAGAGAACCATTGCTTTTAAAGCATTTGGACCCAAACTGAGCATTTGAATAATCCATTAGATTAAGGGGCTAGCCTAGGCTCCAAAATAATTTGTAACTACATTAGCTTTTTAGGATACCGTGTTGAGGATTCTGAGTTATTTCATGGATACTTCACAGTTAGTGGTGGTGCTTGGTACATCGAGTGATCCTAAGGCTAGTGTTGGGATTTTTTGTTGTGCTGCAAGTCTCTTTATTAGTTTTAAAGTATAAGTTTCTCAAGTCGACCAGAGATACTCTTATGTTAGTTCCTACATGGCATGGGTTGGTGTAGGTATTTTTAGAGGATTGATTGTACTACTTCTCTTCCAATCAGAGAACTTAGTAGTAGCTAGATATTTATTTCTGTAGGTTGTTAACCATGTAAGGACTAAAGAGAGGAAATGTATTAAGACATATGGAGGTGACAGTAAGTGTCCATGTAGGTAGTTTACTGTTAGTGGTATTCCATCTAGGAGTAGGGATCCTACCAGCAGAGGTCACCATCACTTGCATCTTATCAGGTATGTATAAATAGCACCTCAGGTTATTGGTGATTCTCAGATAGGTCGCGGTGAGGTCACATTAGACAGGGTTATGGTCAGACATCATGGGATATTTGGTCGTGGATTTCAAGCCATGGCGACTATTTTGGGTCAATAGGTTTAGTATATTAGAGAGTTCCGATGGCATGTTTTGATTGTGGGGAGATTCACCATTGGTCTAGGGTGTGTCCCAGGCATGAGTTGGTCAGCCAATTGGGGCCAACTTTTGTTCTTGCTAAGTTGGAGCTCTAAATGCTTGTTAAGAATGTATATAAATCAATCATTCGTCTAGAGTGTGTCCCCGACATGGGATTATTAGGCAGTCAACACAACCGAATTAGTCTCTTAGGCATTTGTAGCCCAATGGGCTCTATTGCAGGCTTGCAACTAATAGCAATAAGAGGTTGTTTTAATAGCTCTGTTGGCTTGTTCATCAGAATGCAGTCGGGTTTGACGTGGTTCTCTATAGATTATTATACACAAAAGAATAAGAGCTCTGGTCAAGATTACGCGCAGTCTGTTGCTGCTCTTCTTTGCCGACCTTATTAGACATTACACTTTTAAGTCTTCAGTCGTCTAGAAATCACATAATGAAATAAAGAGATGTTGGTATCCCAAATCAACCATTGGAAGAATCTGAATATGGTGGAAATACTTGTTTTTACTTTACAAAAGAGTAGCTTTGACTTAGGCTTGGTAATGTAGTTTCTCTTCTGACACACAAATTAACATTCTAGATTATATATAAATTAACTATATCATATTTTTCTTCTTTGAACGCTGTTGAAAAGAGCAATATTGTTGAATCTTTTATCTTTCTACTGTAACTTTGTGATTGAGAAAAAATAAATGATTTATTGGCGCTCAAGGCAAGGGTCCATTGTAAGTTCTATAAAAAGAACTGCATGATTTTGTTCTCTTTTGCATGCCATTGAAAAAATTCAGATTGCAGATAAGTGTCCTTTATAGTGGCCCCAATAAAAACAACTTTAAAAATTTATTACAAGGTTGATGAATGGATGGAATTAGTGTTACAAGGTCCGACAACAACAACACCATACCCAGTGTAGTCCCACAAGTAGTGGTCAAGGAATTAGTATTACGAGGTGGCCCCGACACAACTTCTTCAATTTATTTTTAGACTTGTGAACCAATGAAGTAAATATTACTAGTAACTATTGCTGGTAGCACTCAAGAGTGTGGCGTAGTGGTCAATGAAGTTCGTCTCAGGTTCAAACCGCGGGAGGTGACAAGTAACCTGTGAAATTAGTCGAGGTGAGCGCAAGCTAGCGCGTACACCTAGTTCATCAAAAAATAAGATTGCTGGTGATACTGTTTCACTATTTCATCTGTAATATTAATGAGCCTGTCTCAACTCCATTAATTAGTTACCTTCATCTCATGGCCTCTCCATAATGTTTGAAATCCCAAATTTCCCCCGAGCTTCCCACTTTTAATTTCAGTGAACATTAGTTAAAAATATGTCTTTCTAAACTTTCCTACTTTAAGGCTTACTTTGCTTAATCTTTTAATTGCATAAGAAATATATAATTTCAAAACATCAATTGACTTTAAAGTTTTTGAAGTTTATATTTTAAACTTGTTTAAATTACTTTCCCTTTTTCTAATTTTGTTTCCTAGTTGAGTTATAATTCTTGCTGTGGTATGAATTTGCTTATGCAGGGTCACTTATTAAGAATCAGCTGGTAAATCATCTTGCACTTGGTATTGCCTTGCGAGCTGTCTTGGATGCATTGCGCAAGCCTACTGATTCAAAGGTTTATTTTCAGTGAGTACGCTTATTTTAAATGTTATTTCTGGTTCATATTTGATGTGCTTTGTTTATCGATATACCTGTAGTTGTACTGTTATGCATGTGTCTTGTAGTTTTTTATTTGTGGTGTTTTGGTGATGTTTGGTACTTCGGATAGACAGTTCATAGTATTACTCTGTGAGTGTCTTATTTTTTATTATCAAGTGGTGTGTTACCCCATTTTGTTGTTTGTTTTTATGTTTTTTTGCTTGTTATACTGTTATTTATCGTAAGCCGGGGTCTATTGGAAATAACCTCTCTACTTCATCTGAGGTAGTGGAATGGACTGCGTACACTTTACCCTCCTCAGACCCCATTTTGAGGGAATACACTGGGTATGCTATTGTTGTACTGTTTTTGTTGGCTGATTGTTTGTATTTTTTAGGATAAAATGGAGGTTGTCATAGCTATTGCTCTTTCGGGATCAACAAATGATTCATTAGAAGATCAAGAACTCGATATAAATCGCATGTACTTTGATATTGTGGGTGGAGAAAAAAATAATGTGTGTATGGATTGGGATCTCAAGCTTCAACCTTGTATAAAGGTATGACATGCAATTTGCCTGTAGTGTCCGATCATGTTGCCGAAGAGCACATCAAAATACTTGAGAAAGAGGTGTCGTATATGAGAGAATCAAGAGAGTTCTTCAAGACCGTGTAGAGTTGGAGGTGCAACAACGAGTAGAGCAAGAGGTTTTCCGTTTGATGCAACAAAGTGATGACTGATTCAAATCTATGAAGGAGCGATGGTCTCGCATGATGAGCGATATGACATTATCTTCTTACTCATTTAGTAATCCTACTCTCTCTAATAAGAACTCATCTAATGCTTAAGTATTTAATATTTTGAGACTTTAGTTACTTGAAGTGTCGACTTGAACATTGTCACACTTTTTTAGATAGTTATATGCTTTAAATTTTAATTATTGGTAGACTTTTGCTTATTGAAGTTGTGATTTTGCATTTTTAATTAACTTCAGACGTTTTTTTATTATAAATCTTGTATTATGTTATATATATAACGTGAGAGAGAGAGCATAGTATTTCGTAATTATTATTTATTAAAATTAAAAATTTAAATAAAATTTGTGACAAATTTAATTTGTCACAATTTATCCTAAATATGTTACTAACATAGGCAAGAGAGTCATTGTGACTAAATTAGTCTGTTACAAATTATTTGTAACGAAATATATTGTCACAATTGTGGTGACTAGGTTAAAAAATTTGTTATGGAAATTATTCTGTCACTATTTTATAACGGAATATTTTGTCACAAATCTGTTATAAATTTGTAACGGAATTTAAGTCAAATTTAAGAATTTACATTGTGATGGACGATCTATCTCAGTTCCATCACAATAATTTTGTGACGGAAATTAAATCCGTCACAATGATTTTATGACCAAAGGTTCTGAGATGGACATTTTTCCGTCACAAATCCATCACAATCAATGATTTGTGACAGATTTGTGACTAAAATCTCTGTCACAATTTCGCTATTTTCTTGTAGTGGATCCAGTAGGTCAAAGCTCATGATTTTTCATTAATAAATCATTATTTTGTTCAGCCACAAGAAGATGAGAACTTAGTTCAGAATATTTTTTAAAACCTTTCTCTCGATATTATTGTTGCAAGAGCACATTCGAGGCATGAAAGGTGGAGAGTGTCTTTCCATCATATCAACATCATTAATAATCTCTCCACATAATTTCAATTGAGATTTTTTTTTAAACATGACAGAGTTGTATTCATGAACAAACTTATAGTCTTGAAATCTCAGATGCATCCAATCATATCGTGCTTCTGGATGTATGGCCATCTTTAAATGACCATACCTTTCTTTTAGGTTATTCCACAAAACAATTGAATCATTAACAGTAAGATATTCAATTTTTAAAATTTCGTCAATATGCTGACGCAAGAATATCATAGCCTTAGCACAATTTTGATTTGATGCTTTATTTTTGTTTTTAATTGTATTTTCAAGACCATAGCATCCAAATGGATTTCAGCATCCAATACTCATGAAAGGTAGTTCTTGCCTGAACTTTGAAGGATAACGAATTCAAGTTTCGTAAGATTAGACATATTAAAAAGGAAGAGAAAATAATACCTTAGCCTTCAAGTTTTGAGATAGTAGAGTCTCGTGTTGATGACGTGTTATAAAATAAAATAACAGAGTAAAAAAACTAATAAACAAATAATAGAGACTTTTGTTAATTTTTTGATCTGTGTATATAAAATGGAGACAATTGTATGCCTTTTTTCTACCAAAAAAAAAAAGACAATTGTATGACTTTATAGGCAATCTTGCCAACCATTAAAACCAACATACTTGTGCATGAGAAATATACATTTTACAAACAAGACCATTGAAAATTAGAGACATCCACACTTATTTCTTAACAAAACTGTCTTTGAAGGAAAAAGGGAAGTAGTAACTTAGTATAATGTAATATGATATTATAATATTATTGGTCCTAAAATAGTAACATGTGCACCTACATGTAACTAAAAGCAGGGAATTTTCTAATGTAAATTCAATATTCCAATTCGGGTTTGGTTTAAAACTGTTTATAATATTCACCTTAATAATTTTAACGCTACAGATCGATTAAATTTCAAAATCATATTAAATATTATGATTATTTTCTTGCTAAGACATCAAACGTATATTTAAGAAATTGTCAATATATTTTTTATTAACCTTATTTGAATTTTACATATTTACAACTATTTTATAACTAATTAAATAAATTTTTTATTACATAATTAAATAATATTATTGGTCCTAAAATAGTAACATGTGCACCTACATGTAACTAAAAGCAGGGAATCTTCTAATGTAAATTCAATATTGCAATTCGGGTTTGGTTTAAAACTGTTTATAATATTCAACTTAATAATTTTAACGCTAGATGGATCAAATTTCAGAATCATATTAAATATTATGATTATTTTCTTGCTAAGACATCAAACGTATATTTAAGAAATTGTCAATATATTTTTTATTAATCTTATTTGAATTTTTCATATTTACAACTATTTTATAACTAATTAAATAAATTTTTTATTACATAAGTAAATATCATATTTAGTGTAACATTTAAATTTATTAAGATAAGGTACATGTGAGACGCGTATAGCTAAACTAGTACTTTCTCCATCTCAAATTATTCGTCCCAAAATTGAGATAATACATTGATTAAGAAAAATAATTAATAATATGATTAGTTTATCATAGTAATTTTATTAAATAATATTTATATTTTAATTTGAAAAAAAAATAATTAATGCAAAAAATAAAATATGATTTTTTTTTATCTCTTCTAGATTAATAAAAAAAAATAAGTAAAATAAAAAATTAAATTAAAAAATTTAAAACGAATAATTTGAGATAGAGAGTACATATAAAAAGTGTCTATTGATTGAAAAAGGTGTAGTGGGTAAAGTACACATAAACGCAGCTATAGGATCACACGTGTTGAGGTGCTTCCACGTGTGTGCTTAAGCCCTTATTAGCCGACACACATATTGTATGTATGTATATCATCATATCTCATCCATTCTTTCATTCACTTCTTCTTAATTCCCAAGTTAGAAAATAGTATTGAAAATGGGTTCTGAAACATTTCTTGAAGTCATCCTTGCTATCATCCTTCCTCCTGTTGGTGTCTTCCTCCGTTGTGGCTGTGGTGTAAGTTCTTTTTCCCCTAATTAAACAATAAACAATGAACTTTATAGATCAGTACTCAAATTAATTAATGTACATTCATGTCCAATTCTATGTTATCCTGATAAATTATTTTAAGAAAACTAACTGTCCAACATACATATACAATTGGAAGATTATTGATTGCATGTAACTAATTTGCAGGAAATAATTGACATACAATTGGTGATCTCTTATTTTTATATATATAAGAGAATGATTTTCGATGTGCTTGGATATTTCATTTTCATTTTTTTATTTTGTGTTTAAAATAGTGAAAATTCATATGGACATAGTACTTTAGGAGATGTTAGTGCCAGAAAATAGCAATGCTAATAAATAAATGTTTCTTTATGAAGAGCTTGACGACTGATGAGCTTGTATTTATTATTTTTGGGAAAATGCAGGTCGAGTTCTGGATTTGTGTATTGCTGACAATCCTGGGATACATACCCGGCATTATTTATGCACTCTATGTGTTAGTTGGATAGTAAAACACTTTTTACACTGTAAATGCCTCTTTTTATCTTTGTGTATCTTTATGTATCATTTTCCAATAAATACTCTCTTAATTTCTTTTTCTTTCTAATTCTACTTTTCTTTTATTGCTCTTAATATTCCAAGTAATGGTCCTCCATGCATATGATGCTCAATGTAAATACCCTGTGATGTTTTATCTTTGAACTTCGGCTTACAAGGATCAGGTTGGGGATAACAAGCAGATAAATAATTTCTAAACACGAAATTAACGAAAGATAGATTCTTGAAAATCTGTGATCTAGATTAGGGGTTATGAATAGTTAATTTGTGATCTACAATAAGTTATGATGATTTGTGCGGCTACAAATCAACATACTAAAATGAAAATGCGAGTAAATATTTGTGTGCTTATAGATACTAGTAAATAACAAGCTCTCCTTTTAAAAAAGAATGATTACTCTTCTTTTTAATTTATTTTTAAAAGATTGATACTTTTTTTTTTGGCAATACATTAATTTTAATTTTTCACATGATATGTTTAGGATTATAAAATTAAAGGGTATTATGGTACATTTAACACAATTTTAATTTAAAATCACAAGTTTAAAAATCTTCTTTATTTTTTTAAATTTTGTACACAAAGTCAAAATAGGTCGTTAGGAGTAATACCGTTGAATAAATTCAACAAACTTTATTTGGGGTTCACTCATGAAAAGAGAAAACTTCACTACATCTCCTGGACAACCGTCTCCCGTCCCAAGGAATTTGGTAGGCTCGGATTATTGACGCCAAAACAGGTTCTTCTCACCGGCCTTTCATGGAGATTATTTTCTAACTGTACTTCCCTTTTGGCCAGTACTTTGATTAATAAGTATAACACTTCTAGAACTTGGAATGCCTCCTTTATTTGGAAAATTATCTTACAAGGAGGTAAGATTTGCTCCCCTAATGTAGCTTGGAAACCTATAACGGGCAAATCTGTTAATTTCTGCTATAATAGTTGGATCCCTGGATCCCCTCCCCTTTGCATGATTCACGGCCCCCCAACTTTAGGAGAGAAATATTATAAGCTCTCCGATCTTTGGGATGGATCCTCTTGGAACTGGTCTAAAATCTCGTTGCAACTTCCTAGTGATATACTGATATTCTTGAAAAATCCCTCACTGTTAGCTTTAGACGCTACCTCTTCGTCCCTCGATACTACCCTACTGGTCAGGTTCTTCAAACGACCTATTTACCAGGCAAAGGGCCTATAATTATATTAGTACTTATATTCACTTTAATGATTTTTTGCCTTATGAATGTGCTTGGATTTGGAAGCTTGATACGATTAAATAAATTCAAGTTCATCCTCTGGCTTTGCTTAAAAGAGAGTGCCTACCTCTTAAATACCTCCAGGCATTGCTGATGCTCCCCTATGCCCGATTTGTGAACTTCAGAAGGAAACTACAGCTCATATTTTCTTACGCTACTTTATTGCCAAAATTTTTTGGTTAGATTTTGGTCTTAATGTTGATTTTATCTCCTTCACCTCTGCACATTGGTTGTTAGATCTTAAAAAACTAAATTTTCCTCTTCCCCCTCACACCCCTCCCATTCCCTTTAATTGGAGATTTCTTCCCTTTCGCAATTGGGCATTTATGGCTTAACCGAAATAGTAATATTTTCAATCAACGTTGTGCTCTGTTAATATGCCTCTATGGTGCACCAAAGTTTTTGAATATAGATTTATCACAGCTTCAGACCCTTCCCTTCATAAGCCCATCACTATACCTGTTACCTGTCACTTGGATAAAACCCCGCCGCAATGTTATACAGTCAACATCGACGGCTCCTTCATCGCAGGTACTAATAAAGGAGGCATTGGTTGTGTAGTTTGCAATTCGGAAGGTATCTGGATTGTGGGATTCATGGGTGCTGCCTTGCTCAAAGGGCTTGAGATTCTTGATACTTTTGCTCTTCAGCCTGTTGAGATTGAAACGGACTCACTTGATCTGTTCAAATATACTGGAAAGTGCCCCACCATCGCCTAATTCTATTAGGGGTCGTTTAGTTGGAAAATATGCGGGGATAAGTTGAGATAAATTATGCTGAGATTAATTATACTGAGATTAATTATACTGAGATTAATTATACTGAAATTAGTTGTATCGGGATTAGTTATTCTGGTATTATTTTTTAGTAGTTGTTTGGTTTGTGGTACTAAAAATAATATGCATTGCATTCTTTTTAAGAATAGATAGTTTATTTAGAAAAATACCCTTCACCATATTTAAATTAATTATTTTTCTTTCATATTAAATCTTACTAAAGAAATTAAAAAGTTACTAATTTTTTTTTTAAATTTATTAGTTTCTTTTTTCTAAAATATATGTTAAGAAATTTATGTTGATATTTTTTAAATGTGTATGAAGCTTTAATATTTCATGTTAAATTATTTATTTTGTTCTAAATTCCATAAAATATTGATAATCTCATTTTTTGTCAAAAAAAATTCATCATAAAAAATGTGAAAAAGAATTACTCTCATTTTTCATTATTTAGTATCATTAATATTTGGAGAGTCAAATTATAATTTTTTAAAAAATTAGATTATTAAATATTTTTAACTAAATATAAGAAATAATTTTTTATTTAATAATTAGGCATGTATTTAGTTAGAAAGGGAATGTCAACATACTTTAATTACTTGTCCATGATAATTTTGTTAGAAAAAAATGAAAATTGAAATAAGTTTAGTAAACATATAGAAAAAAATGAAAATTGAAATAAGTTTAGTAAACATATCTACAAAATAGAAAAACAATAAATCCTTGGATCAATTTTAAATTTGATATAAATAATTTTTATTTTTATGGTGTCACTATTGTTTTTTCGTGACTCATCTGTAGCATTTAATAAGCTCATATAATTGTTCAAATTTATCGAAATGGATAAAATTTTATAGAGTAATTAAAATTTAAATTATGAATAAAATTGACAAAAAAAATTGATGTGAGGACTATCAAAATTTCACGTTCTCTCTTATATATAGTAGTAGGGTAAAATGTATATATATAAGTAATAATCAAGGATTTGGTAGGTAATTGTGTCTTTTTATAATTTTATCCTAAGTATAACTTAAGGTGGGATTGTTATCCCACCAAATGTATAGGATAACTTATTTCGGTATTATTTATTAGTATCGGGATAAGTTATCCCGAATTAGGCAATCAAACGAAGTACGGGATTAGTATTTTATCCCGAAACTATTTATATTAGTACCTCATACCAAACAATCCTTAATTTCTTTGTGCTGGTCGTTTTCAAAAAAACTGGGGAGTTCGGTACTCCTGCATAGCTTTCGCGAAGTCAATAGAAAACTGGGGAGTTCGGTACTCCTGCATAGCTTTCGCGAAGTCAATAAAATAGTTGACTTTTATCTCAGCTGACTGCTCCTCCCAACTGCATGTTTTGATGGCTAAGGGCAGATCTATTAAGGCCCGTGGGGATGGCACACCACCCGCAAACTTCAACGAAAACTCTATATATATAGCTGTATATATATACGGATATAGTTACATATTAAATATTGCACCCATAATAATAGAGCATTGTTTAGTGCAGGTGGCAAAGTGCTGCTTTTGTAGCCCCAAGGTCGCATGTTCAATCCTGGCTAGCAACACTTGTTTTTTAAAATCATTTTTGCTACTAATTGTTTCATTAAAACAAGGTAACAACCAACAGGCGTATAATTTTCATTAAAACAGGGCAAAAATGTATTACTAGTTGTCAGTTGACTTTTGTATAAAAGTAATCTTATTTTTTGATTTTTTTTTTAAATTTAATTGTTTTAAAGGTATAATAAAATATCTCTCATTAAAATTAAAACAAAAATCCTATTTCCAAATGAGTGAAGGACCAAATCAAAACATCACTCTCTTGTTCTTGAGGTTTGCTATTGCTGCTGCTTGCTCTCTCTTTGCTTGTTGCTTGCTCTCTTTGTAAGTTATTTTCAAAATTATTTTGTTTTTCTTTCTTGAGCCTAGAAATCCAAATTTGAAATTATCTTGATTTAGGAGAAAATGTTCTAATTTTGTGAATTGAGATGGAGAATTTTTTCAAGAAGATTAATTATTCTCAATCTAGTTCTAGTAATGTCAATGTCAATCGTTCTTGTCTTATAACTGACCTCGATTTGGGTTCACTTAAAGCCGATCCGAGAGAGACAAGACCTATTTTTGATTATGATCCTCGAATACGAGATGAAGTGAGAAAATATTATATTGAAAAAGAGCCTTGTCAACCTGTCTTGAAACCATATCCTTCAAGTGAAATAGGAGGTAGAATGTGTCAATTTGCTTCAAGTTGGTTTAAAGGTTCAAATACAACTTGGTTGGAGTATAGTGTGGAGAAAGATGCCGCATATTGTCTTTGTTGTTATTTGTTCAAAAATAAATTTGTTCATGAAACTACGGGTGATTTTTATGCATAAAAGGATTTTAGGGGTTGGACTAAGGCTTTTGAAAGATTCGTTTACATGTCGGTAAAGTAAATAGTATTCATAAAAAATGTTACAATAAGATGCTAGATTTGTCAAATTATCGTCAATCAATTCAAGTTGTTCTTGACAAACATTCTCAAAAGGCAAGAAGTGAGTACCGAATTCGTTTGGAAGCTTCAATTGATGTGGCAAGACTTCTTTTGTATCATGGATTGCCTTTTCGAGGTCATGCCGAAAGTGAAGCTTAAACTAATCAAGGCTACTTTTTAGGATTTTTGCGGTGACATGGAGACAAACATCCGGATGTGGTAAAAGTAATATTAGAAAAAGCTCCACAAAATGATACTTTGACTTGTCCGAATTAAAAGGATACTGTCAATGCTTGTGCAAAAGAAACATTGAAAGTTATAATTGAGGACTTGAATGGAGATTACTTTGGGATATTAGTTGATGAATCCAAAGACATCTCACATAAAGAACAAATGGCTCTTGTTTTGAGGTATGTTGATAAGAATGGTGAAGTTGTAGAACGACTTATTGGTCTTGTCCATGTTAGTGATACATCGACATGCTCATTGAAGAAATAAATTTATTCTTTGCTTTCTGATCACTCACTAAGTTCATTCAAAATACGTGGACAAAGTTATGATGGAGCTAGTAATATGAAAAGAGAGATAAATGGTCTCAAAACTTTAATTATGAAAGATAGTCCTTCGACATATTATATTAATTATTTTGCACATCAATTGCAACTAACACTTGTTGCTATTGCTAAAAAATATTTAGAAGTTGAAGACTTTTTTTATCATGTTACTAATGTGTTGAATGTTATTGGAGGATGTTTTAAGCGTAGAGATTTACTTCGTCATCACCAAGCCTAAAATTTGAAGCAATTGCTTGAGTCCGGTGAAGCTCATACCGGACAAGGATTACATCAAGAAAGTGAGCTTCAAAGATCGGGTGATACTCGTTGGGGATCACATTTCAAGAAATTGAATAACTTTCTTGTTATTTTCTCATCTATTGTTCATGTGCTTGAAGTGATTGAAATTGAAGGTTCTACCTCAAGTGATAGAAATCAAGCGCAATATCTTTTGACAAAGGTCAAAAACATTCAAATTTGTTTTTATGCTTCACTTGATGTTGAAAGTGTTGGCCATGTCAAATGAGTTGAGCAATATTTTACAAAAAAAAGATCAAGATATTATTAATGCCGTGGAGTTTCTTAGCATCTCAAAGAAAAGATTGCAAGATATAAGAGAAAATGGGTGGGAATCTTTGTTGGATGATATTTCTTTGTTTTGTGATTCACATGGTATCTTAATTCCCAAATTAGATGAGCCTTATTTTTCTGGAAAGTCAAAGCGTAAGTGTTTGGATGTTTGTTATTCGCACCATTTACGTGTTGAAATTTTTTGTGCGGTCATTGATGTGCAACTTCAAGAGCTTAATGATCATTTTGATGTAGTGAGTAGTGATTTGCTTCTTGGGATGGGTAGCTTGAATCCTGTCAATTCTTTCTCTAACTTTGACAAAGATAGAATCATGACTTTAGCGAAGTGTTATCCAAATGAGTTTGATGATGGAAAGCTTCGAGATTTGAGTTACCAACTTGATACTTTCATAATTCATATGCGAGGTGGTAATTCCAAATTCTCCAACTTGCAAGGAATTCGTGACTTGGCAAAGACATTAGTTGAGGCAAATCTTGTGGAGAATTTACTTGTGAAGTTGGCTCTAATTTTATTCGTTGCTACGACAACTGTGAAAAGAGCATTCTCTTCCATGAAGAACATAAAAAATGAAGTGTGAAATAGTATTGGTGATCAATATTTAAATAATTATTTAGTATGTTACATAGAGTGTGATGTATTTGCAAATGTAAGTAATGATGTCATCGTTGATCGTTTTCAGAATATGAAAACTCGTCGTGGACAATTGTAATAAATTATGGATATTATATTATGATATTAGTAATATTATTGAAAGATTAAGTTTTGTCATTTTATTATTGTTCTTTTTTATTAATTGGTTGGTTAATTGTTCTATAGATTGAAAAATGAATAATCTGATTAATTTAATCGATAAATTTGCTTGGCACCCAGAGAGTCCGGATCCTGGATCCGCCTCTGTTGATGGCTGAACAAGCTTTGCCACTTCAACTTAGAGATAGGCAAGGAACCATTACTCCTAGATTAGTTAATAGGACTATTTGTAATAAATTAGCTTGCCTCAAATTAAAAGTTGAATTACAAAAGTGCTAGTATTATAAAATTGAATAGCATTATTGTCCTCCTTTTAAATACTTATTTTATATATTAGTTTGTTTTGATTTATCTCAAACTAGACCAATAGCTTGGGCTGAGTGTTTCACGAATAAATGAAGAGAAACAAATTGAAGCACAGCCGATAATGGCGAGCTCTAGGGATAATAATATAATCTCACTCAAGGTCGGTTGAATTTTTTTCCTTATTAATAAATTTACCTCTTGATACGTGTGGAGAAGACAAACAATTGAATCAAAAGGAATTTTTTATTTACCTCTAACCTTTCTATAGATTACTTGGAAAAACTTGTCTGTATTTTTTGTTGCTTTGTTGCTGGTGCACTTCTGTACTTTTTTGGTGTTGGTGTATTTCTTGTTGCTGGTGTACTTCAGTACTTTTTTGGATGTGCACGGTGTTGGTGCACATGATGGCTCGTGCTAGCATGGGCCCAACATTGAGACTTTTTTGCTAGCTAAATGCTTATATATTATTTATTGCAACAGTTTTGCTACCTAAACACATATAGATTTATGTACACAGGATATTATATGGCTGGCAATTGTTGGTTTACATTTGAATGCATTGTTCATATCGTTCATCTACATCCTAGACTATCTATTACATAGTGCTGCATTTTGTCTTCTTTATAGTGTTGAGGCAACATCTGACAAAAAGTACCTGCGGAGGAAGAGAAAAATGAATTTAGATTTAATTTGACAATACTCATTTATGCAACTAAGAAAATTTCAACTCGGTCAATAATCTTACAATTTAAAATATGAATAGAAAAAGTGTAGCAGTGTTAGAATATGTAGGGATTAAACTACTTGCATTCTGATAGACAACTGTAAATAAACAAACAGTCAACTGCAAACTAGAAAACAAAAGAGTACATATCTGTCAAAGTGATAATATATTCCTACATAAAATTTCAAATTCTTTTCTTTTAGCTAATACCATTACATGTCTTCCCACGACTTATCAATAATAGACTGGAGAAACATCTTGTAAGAATAAGTAACTCATTCAACAAATTAAGCATACATACTAATAATTTTAAATTTACGTTGTTAGTAAATATATCTTTAAAAAATCAAAGAATCAAGTGAATAAAAAGAGAATGAAGAAAGAAAAGAGCAGTCTCATATTTGAAATGCATCTTATCTGAAATTTAGAATATAGCAAAGTGATAAGAAAAGTGAAGTAATGGCAAATGAACTAATGGAGAGTAGTGTGTGCAGTGTACATACTTGTTGTTGCGCCTCTATATCTTTCAGTCTTTAAAGAGCAAGGATGCAAACCTACTTTTATTTACTTTCACATAAAAAACAATCTTATTGCTAGTGTTTCATATATGGACTCAATCAATTTAATGTTTTGTTGAAACACCCTGGGTTTCTGTCCCTTGGAAAATTTCTTGGATTTTTGGTCTCTTAAAAGGATACGACTAGAGGTAACGGATCGTACATTGGGATGCGAGTGGTATGAGTTAGTCGTATGCTGATCAGTGTTGGTTGGTGGGTTGGATTTGATTTCTGAAATGGATACGACTTGGGTGGTACGAGTTGGTTACTCCACTTAGTCTTAGACTTGGTAACTTAAGTTGGATTTGAGTATGAGTGGTTCACCATGAACCATAAGCCAGGGTACAAGTCATACCATAGACTCATATGGTGGGTAGTGTTCAATCTCCTTGGGATTCTATTCTGACAGAGGTACGGATCATGGGTACTAGTCATACACTTGGATACGACATGGTGAGGGATGAGTTGTATCTTGGATAGTTTTGGGTCCAAGGGAAATGGCCTTGGGTACGAGTGGTGGGTACCGCTCGTATTTGAGGGTACGACTGGTATGGATAGTCGTACCCACCTGATGAGATTTCTGGGAGTTTAAGTGAGGGCAATCTGAACATTTTCCCACTTAACCTAATTATTCCCCATGACTTTTAACTCACTTGGAAGGTTATTTTCCCTACTATTCTATTCCTAAATACTTAGAAAACACTCTCTAATCCTCTCTAGAGTTCTTGGACAAAGGAAGATAAAGTTTTATTTTAAGAAATAATTTGGGGCTTTTGTGGTGATTCTTCACCAATTTTGTCAATTAAGGCATGTTCTCTCCCTCATTGTTAGTTTTAATTAAAGGCAAGATTTTATATAATGTTTTCATGGTTTGAGTATTTTATGGTTTTGGGTTTTCAAATATAAATTTAGGGTTTTGGTTATGATTTTTTCATGTTTTAATTATGCTTTTATATGCTTTAATGGTGGTTTTGGATAATTGATTGAATGGGAATAGTTATTTGGTAATAGTTTTTGATTTTGGTAATATTATTCCCCCAATATATTTGATAAAATGCCATTTAGAATGTTTTCACTACATTGTTGAGCACTTTATGGAACTTATGAATGGTTTAAACTCGGTAATGGACCCCTAATGGTTTAAATGGTGTGGAATGATTTAAACGAATGATTTGGCTTAATAAACATACTTGTGGGGTACAAGAGAATCCCCCAAGTTAATATGTAATGAATACTCGAGGGGTACATAGGAATCCCCCAAGCTAATTGGACAATGTGATCTATGGGTACATGCAAGTTTTTTGATCTCTAAAAGGTTTGACTACGGATAATACTTGCAAGTTATAGTTGGTATGACGATACCACTATATAATAGCCTTGGTTAATAACAATGGTATAATGGTTTGGTTGAAAATATTTTTAGTTGGCAATAAAAACGGGGTGTGAAAGCTAACCGTGAAGGTGTATAGCCTTGGTTAATAATAATGGTATAATAGTTTTGTTGGAAATGGTTTTAATTGGGCAATAAGAAGCGAGGTGTGAAAGTTAACTGTGAAGGTGGGAGTCCAATGGACGAACACCAGAAACTCATGTTTGTTGACATGATGGGTAAGTCATGGCGACCTTATATGATACTTATGAGGTACACAAGAATCCTCGAAGTACACTATACATATGTATCATAGAGAGTGAAGGGTACATGGGAATCTCTGACTCTTATGGTATCTCCGATTTGTACGGCTATAAACATCGGGGCCCGTTCAGGGATACATTGGAGTCATATAGCCCATGGGTGGTTTTAGGATGGTTAAGCTTCACATACCCAAGCTAATGGTTTCAAATGCATGCTAAATTCGATTCCCTTTCCAGACATGGTTATATATATATACGAATGATTTGCTTGAATATGGATAGTTTACTTAGTTTTATTAAATGACATTATTTTATCCTTATCCTGAGTTCATGCTAGCATTCACCTGCTAACTCATCTTCGGGCGTTGTATCCCTACGCGATGCAGAAAGCGACCGTGCTACTCTTCATGTTTAGTATTCAGACATTCGGGGTCATCTTTTGGATTAAAGTGGTGAGCTTTCATCTTTTTGGAAGGCTCCATTTCATGAATGTTATTTTATACTTTGGTTTAATTATGGATATTGGTTTTGGCTATGGTTGTGTGCATGTCCCAATTGAATTTTTGGTATTCTTTGGTTAGAGGCTTTTATGGAACTACTATGGATTGGCATGGGAGAGATCGGTATTGGTGTCAGCCTTTGTATTGGCATTGGTATTGGGGCTGACACTCTTGGATGGTATTGTTGGTTGTTCCATCCTTTTATGTTATGTTATGAAACTTGGTTTGGTTTTGGTATGGTTTGAATTGGGTTTGAGCGGTTGGACTCAGTTGGGTCAGTCTCGGTTATGGACCTATCCTAGAGTTTAGAACTAAATAAATTCACTATATTATTATATGCTCAAAATTCAGCCAACTTAGGACAGACGAATGGAGGTTGGGATGGGTAAAAGGGGCAGCCCCCAGTCTGGGTTGGGCTTAGAACGCCCATTATGATAAGGCCCCAGGTTGGGTTGTGTCAAGTTGGTATCAGATCTTTAGGTTCATGGTCAATTAGGGGTCCACATAGCCGTGTAAACTAAAGTTTCTTTACCACACTCATAAGAGAGAGGCTATAGGGCATTTAGGAATGTTTCATTTTCTTGGTATTTTATTTTTAAGATTGGCGTCTAAGTCCTGGACTCCTCTCTAATCCTTGTTTTTTCGCTTTTTAGATCATGCCTTGATGATCTAGAACACAAGAAAATCCTTCTGTCCTATCTGGGGACGATGTTGATGGAGTACATCCTACGTCTGAAGTTCGCATTCGATTGTTGTAGAGTTTCTCTGGTTGCTACTAGTCCACCTCAAAGCGAGGTGACTAATGCGAAATTTTGGAAATTAATTCATGTTACTGTTTAGTTTGTTACTGCTCAGGCTGAGCAGGATGTGTCTGGTGTTTTATCTGCTGAGGCCACAAGGGTTGGCCAGTTTTTAAAGATAATCCTCCTACTTTTACTGGTGTGAAAGTGGAGGAGGATCCTCAAGTTTTCTTGGATGAAATGGGGAAAATATTTAGAGTGATGCAGGCCACAAATATGGAAGGTGTGAACCTTGCAACTTATCAGCTCAAGGATATTGTGTACCAATGGTACGAGGAATGGGACAATGATAGAGGTGATATGGATTGTCTTTGTGGAAGGCCTTTTCTAATGCCTTCTTGGATCGCTTCTTTCCTCAGGAGTTAAGGGAAATAAAGATGGAGGAGTTTGTGCATCTTATACAGGGAAAAATGTCTGTCAAGGAACATGCCTTGAAATTTCATCAACTATCAAGGTATGATCTGGATTTGGTGGCTGACATGAGGGTGAGAATTAGGAAGTTCACTTCTTGGCTATCTCGAGACTTGATCCTTGAAAGCAAGACTACCTTACTGATTAAGGTTATGGATATTTCAAGGTTAGCTGTCCACATGTAGTGGGTAGAGGATGAGAAAAGGAAACATGCAGAGTTTAGGAAAAGGCATGGTAAGAAGAGCAGGTTCTTTGAGAAGGGTGGTGCTCAGCAGCAGGGTGGTTGGGATGGAGGTAAATGGCCAAAAAAGAAGTGGGAGAGTTCTAGTTCCTTCTCTACTGCTAGTGCTCCTTACCCGAGGCAGTCGGGTGACAAACGTTCGCAAGGTAGTGATAATTTTGGGCACAGGGTGCCTAATCCCAGGCAAGTGAGGGTCAGTCGGCTTTGTCATGCCTTCCTAGACGGTTCTGTGGTCGTTTTCATCAGGAATTTTGTGATGAAGGGAGAGACAAGTGTTTTAAATATGGCCAGCCAAGTCACATGCTCATAAATTGTCCGGTGGGGAAAGGTGTTTTGGGAGCGGTCAAAGGTTTGGTCGCTTCATTTTTTGCTTCTGCATCTCGTGGATTGGCTTCTGCGTTTGCTCGTGTTTTTAGTACCAACACAGGCTGAAATAGGTTATATGCTCTTGCATCTCGACAGAAATATGAGGCATCACCTGATGATGTTACTGGTACGTTCCAACTCTTTTCTCGTGACGTGAATTGCCTGCTTGATTCAGGGTCCACTCTTTCTTATGTGACTTCATATGTGTCCGTATGTTTTAGTTTTGACCCCAAGGTTATTTTGGATTCTTTTTTAGTTTCTACCCCGGTAGGTGATTCGGTTTTTGCTAAAAGAGTCTATAGGGGATGTGTGGTATCTGTTGGTAGCAAATAGACCTTGGTAGATCTGTTTGAGCTAGATATGGTAGATTTTGATGTTATTTTGGAGATGGATTGGTTATACTCTTGTTACACTTCCTTAGATTGTCGAACTCATAAGGTTGTCTTTAGGTTCCCTGGTGAGCCAATTATAGAGTAGGAAAGTGGTTACCTAGCTCCCAGAGGGAGGTTTATTTCTTATCTTAGAGCTCAGAGATTAATCTCCAAAGGTTGTCTCTATCATTTGGTTCCAGGTTAAAGATTCTAACTTGAAAAGTTCTTTGCATTCGGTTCTGGTGGTAAATGAGTTTTCCGAGGTTTTTTTGGATGATCTTCTTGGTGTTCCTCTGAATAGGGAAATTGAGTTTGGTAATGATTTGATTTCGGACACTCGTCCATTATCTATTCCTTCTTATAGAATGGCTCCGGCTGAGTTGAGGAAACTCAAGAAACCACTTAAGGATTTCTGGATAAAGGGGTTTATTCATCCTAGTGTATCCTTGTGAGGTGCACCGGTGTTGTTCGTGCGTAAGAAAGATGGTTTCCTTCGGATGTGCATTGACTACAGGTAGTTGAATAAGGTAACAATCAAGAACAAGTATCCTCTTTCAAGGATTGATGATTTGTTTGACCAGTTGCAAGGTGCAAAATTCTTTTCTAAGATAGATCTTCGGTCTAGGTATCATCAACTTAAGATTAGGGAGGAGGATATCCCTAAGATGGATTTTTGAACTCGGTATGGGCACTTTAAATTCTTGGTTATGTCTTTCGGCTTGACTAATGCCCCGGCGGTGTTTATGGATTTGATGAACCAAGTTTTCAGGTAGTTTTTGGATGTTTTTATCATCGTGTTTATTGATGACATACTGGTTTATTTTAAGAGTGAGATGGATTATGCTAATCACCTCCGGGTTGTGTTGCATACCTTGAAGGAACAACAATTATATACCAAGTTCTCCAAGTATGAATTTTGGTTGAACGCTGTAACTTTCTTGGGTCACATTATTTCCAGTGGGTGAATCATGGTGTATCCTCAAAAGGTGTCGGTGGTTAAAAGATGTCCTAGACCCACCACCCTAATCGACATTCAGAGCTTTTTGGGTTTAGCTGGGTATTATAGGCGGTTTGAGGAGAGCTTTTCTTTGATAGCGACTCCTTTGACTAAGTTGACTCAGAAGAAATTAAAATTATCTTGGTTTGAAGCGTGTGAAGGGAGTTTTGAGAAGTTTAAGGATACGATAACTTCGTCTTCAGTTCTAATATTGCCTGAAGGCAATGACGAGTTTGTAGTTTTTTGTGATGCATCTCGAGTAGGGCTCGGTTGTGTTTTGATGCAGCATGGGAAAGTGATTGCCTATGCTTCTAGAAAGTTGAAGGTGCATGAGAGGAACTATCTTACTAATGTTTTGGAGCTGTTGGCGGTGGTTTTTGCTTTGAAAATATGGCGATATTATTTGTATGGAGTGCATGTAGACATCTTTTCTGATCATAATAGTCTACAATATGTGTTCACTCAGAAGAAGATAAATCTCAGGCAGAGGAGATAGTTTGAGCTTCTCAAGGACTATGATATGAGTTTTCACTACCACCCAGGTAAAGCTAACATGGTTGCTGATGCTCTTAGCAGGTTATCCATGGGGAGTTTGGCTCATGTAGATAAGGAGAAGCAGGAATTGGTGAAGGATATTCACCGCTTGGCTAATCTTGGAGTTCGTCTCTTGAACTCTGAGTATGGTGGTGTGATGGTACAGGAAGTGGTTCGGTCGTCTCTTGTTGCAGAATTTAAAGAGAAGCAAGTGTTAGATTCTGTCTTGATGAAAATCAAGAGTAATTTTGGTAGGCAAAAGGTAATAGTATTCGAGATCAGTGGTGATGGTAAGCGAGGTTGTGCATTCATGATTTCGATGGATTGGGACAAAGGATTTTAGTGTAGGCGTTTAAATCGCACTATGTTGTCCATCCCAGTTCAACTAAAATGTATCATGATCTCAAGGAGATGTATGGGTGGAATAGTATGAAGAGGGATGTGGCTGATTTTGTGGCCTAGTGCATGGTGTGTCAACAAGTTAAGGTTGATCACATGAGGCTAGGTGGGTTATATCAAGAAATTGATTTGCCCGAATGGAAATAGGAGGTGATTAATATGGATTTTGTTACCGATATTCCTTGGTCTCGAAACTAATTTGATTTGATCTGGATCATCATAGATAGGATAACAAAGTCCACACAGTTTTTGCCAGTGAGGACTTTTCGGGTGAGGATGATACACAGTTATATCTTCAGGAAATTGTGAAACTACATAGGGTACCTGTCTCGATTATCTCTTATCGTGGTACACAATTTTCATCTCACTTCTGGCAGTCTTTTCAGAAGGGGTTGAGTACTAAGGTGAGTCTGAGTACTGCTTTTCATCCTCAGATGGATGGGAAAGCTGTGAGGACTATTCAAACATTTGAGGATATGCTTCGGGCATGCGTGATTGATTATGGTGGCAATTAGATTGAGCATCTACCTTTGGTAGAGTTTGCTTACAACAATAACTATCATTCTAGTATCGTAATGGCCTCTTATGAGGCATTGTATGGTAGGAGGTGTAGAACTACTATTGGTTGGTTCGAGCTTAGTGAGACGGATATATTCGGTCCGAATTTGGTCTATTAGACTATGGAAAATGTGAAGGTGATTTGGGATAGGCTTAAAGCTTTCCAAAGTCTCCAAATGTCCTATGCAGATGTAAGGCATAGAGACTTGGAGTTTGAGGTTGGGGAAACGTTGTTCTTAAAGGTATCTCCCATGAAGGGAGTAATGCAGTTTGGTATCAGTCCCCAGTATATTGGTCCTTATGTGGTTCTTTAGAGGGTTGGTAAGGTGGCATGTAAATTGGAGTTGCATTCTAGTTTGATCTCCATTCATCTGGTATTTCACATTTCCATGTTGAGGAAGTTTCTTGGTGATCCTTATTCGATTGTTCTTTTGGAAGGGTTGGGTATCTCGGGTTCTTTGTCTTATGAAGAGGTTCCGATTGAGATCTTGGATAGGCAGGTTCGTCGGTTGCTAATCAAGGATGTGGCTTTGGTTAATGTTCTATGGAGAAACCATAAGGTGGAAGAAGTTACGTGGAAAGCAGAGGAGGACATGATATCTAAGTATCCGCATCTGTTTTCTGCTCTTGGGATTTGTGCAGAAGGTATGTGCTCTTTAACACATCTTATTTTCTAAGTTTGTTAAAGGAACGATTAATATCTTTGCATCTTTGTTTTCAAACTTTGTTAAAGATTGGAAATATATTTGATAATACAAATGAATCGTTCTTGTGGTTACCCTACCTTGTCCGTCATTCGGGGATTAATGTTCCTAGTGGGGAAGACTGGACACCCTAGGTTTTTGTCCCTTGGAAAATTTCCTAGATTTCTGGTCTCTCGAAAGGATACGACTAGAGGTAACGACTCGTACACTGGGATACGAGTGGTATGGTTTAGTCATATGTTGACCAGTATTGATTGTGGGTTGGATTTAATTTCTGAAA
Organism: Capsicum pubescens; assembly: GCA_030864215.1. Classification (NCBI taxonomy): domain Eukaryota; kingdom Viridiplantae; phylum Streptophyta; class Magnoliopsida; order Solanales; family Solanaceae; genus Capsicum; species Capsicum pubescens. Next base: position 175,211,816 of record CM061549.1, read on the forward strand.
ATGGTAGGACTTGGGTGGTACAAGTCATATAGGTGGGTACGAGTTGTTTGGTTACTTCACTTAGTCTTAGACTTGGTAACTTAAACTAGATTTGAGTTTGAGTGGCTCACCATGAACCGTAAGCCAGGGTAAGAGTCGTACCATGGACTCGTATGGTGGGCAGTGTTCAATCTCCTTGGGATTCTATTCTTCCAGGGGTATGAATCATTGGTACTAGTCGTACACTTGGGTACGACATAGTGAGGGGTAAATCGTGCCTTGGACAATATTGGGTCCAAGGGAGATGACCTTGGGTACGAGTGGTGGGTACCACTCGTATTTGAGGGTACAACTGGTATAGATAGTCGTACCCACCTGACGGGATTTTTAGGAGTTTAAGTAAGGGCAATCTGGACATTTTCCCACTTAACCTAATAAGTCCCCACGACTTTTAACTCACTTGGAAGGTTATTTTCTCTACTATTCTATTCCTAAACACTTAGAAAACACTCTAATCCTTTCTAGAGTTCTTGGGCAAATGAAGCTAGGGTTGCATCTTAAGGATTAATTTGGGGCTTTTATGGTGATTTCTCTTCCCCAACTTTATCAATTAAGGCATGTTTTCTTCTCTCATTGTTAGTTCCAATTAAAGGCATGATTTTATACAATGTTTTCATGGTGTGTGTATTGTATGGTTTTGGGTTTTCAAATATAAATTAGGGGTTTCGGTTATAAATGTTTGGTTATGATTTTTCCATGTTTTAATTATGCTTTTATATGCTTTAATGGTGGTTTTGAATAATTGGTTGTATGAGAATAGTTATTTGGTAATGGATTTTGGTTTTGGTAATATTATGCCCCCAATGTATTTGATAAAATGCCTATTAGATTATTTTCACTACTTTGTTGAGCTTTTTAGGGAACTTATGCATGGTTTAATGTTGGTAATGGAACCCTAATGGTTTAAGTGGTTTGGCTTAATAAACATACTTGTGGGGTACAAGGGAATCACCCAAGTTAAAATGGTAATGAATACTTGAGGGGTACATAGGAATCCCCCAAGCTAATTAGTTAATGCGATCTATGGGTACATGAGAATCCCTTGATCTCTAAAAGTTTTGGCTAAGGACAATACTTGCAAGTTATAGTTGATATGATGATACCACTATTTAATAACCTTGGTTAATAACAATGGTATAATAGTTTGGTTGGAAATGATTTTAATTGGGCAATAAAAAACGGGGTGTGAAATCTAACCGTGAAGGTGGGAGTCCAATGGACGAACATCGGAAACTCATATTTGCTGACATGAGGGGTAGGTCATGGCGACCTTTTATGATACTTATGAGGTACACGGGAATTTTTTAAGTACATTGTACATATGTATCATGGAGAGTGAAGGGTACATGGGAATTCCCGACTCTTATGGTATCTTCGGTCCGTGCAGCTACACGCATCGAGGACCATTCAGGGGGTTATACTGGACCCATATAGACCGTGGGTGGTTTTAGGATGGTTATACTTCACATACCCAGGCTAATGGTTTTAAATGCATGTTAAATTCGATTCCCTTTCCCGACATGGTTATATATATACGTATGGTTTGCTTGCATATGGATGGTTTACTTTGTTTTATTAAATGACATTACTTTATCCTTATCCTGAGTTCATGTTAGTGTTCACCTGCTAACCCATCTTCGAGAGCTGTATCTCTACTAGATGTAGGAACAAACCGTTCTACTTCTCCTGTTTAGAATTTGTACATTCGGGGTCAGCTTTTGGATTGAAGTGGTGGGCTTTCATCTTTTCAGAAGGCTCTATTTCATGAATGCTATTTTATACTTTGGCTTAATTATGGATATTGATTTTTGCTTTGGTTGGGTGTATGTACCAGTTGGATTTTTGGTATTCTTTGATTAGAGGCTTTTGTGGAACTACTATGGGTTGGCATGGGCGGGATCAGTATTGGTGTCAGCCTTAGTATTGACATTGGTATTGGGGATGACACCCTTAGATGGTATTGTTGGTTGTTCCATCCTTTTATGTTATGTTATGGAACTTAGTTTGGTTTCGATTTATGGTTTGGTACGGTTCGAATTGGGTTCGAGTGGTTGGACTCGATTGGGTCGGTCTCAGTTGTAGACCTATCCCAAAGTTTAGAACTAACTAAATTTACTATCTTTTTATATGCTCAAATTTTAGCAACTCAGGGAAGACGGCTGGAGGTTGGGTTGGGGAACGAGGCCGACCCCCAGTTCGGATCTTACTTGGGACGCCCGTTACGACAAAGCCCCAATCTAGGTCGGGTCATTTGTATTGTTTCCTTCTTACTTACTGCCTTTCTTCACTATTGCCTTCTCTTTTCTTACGGAGTTTTCACATATTCTGCTTTGTAGTCCCCATTTTTTAAAGGGAAAAGGTTTGAAAATATATCCCATTGTATTCGTTAGTTAAACTTTCTCTCTAGTTATACTATAAGATCAATTTTAGCCGTACGAACATAATTACTTCCTAAGTGGAGGGTTAATTTCTCATTTGGTCACTCAACTTATTAGTTAGTATTTCAGAAATTTGCCTTTCTTCTTGATTTCAATTCTTTTCAACAAAAAAAAAGTGACTTTATAAGATAATAACTATTAATTGAGTGATTATATGAGAAATTAGCTCTGCGGTTGGATGGGATGCCCCAAATCCTAAAATAATTGTTTTTACTTAAATTACCCTATCCCTTCTAAATACGTAATTTTTAAATATAAAAAAGTGATATTCTTTTCAAAATAAAATTATGAAGGAATAGTGTCATATAAAATGAACAGAAAAATAATACACATACATTTCTTTCTTTATTTAAAATTGAATCTTAATATTTCAGGAAACAAAAATATAAACATCTGGCAAATTGGATGCATAAATGCTATATTTCCACTTGGCCTAACTAAGTTACCATTCAAATAAACAAGACAATATATGACGCCTATCATTAGAGTTATAATTTAATGATTCATCAGCAAAGTAAGAAGATAAGTACTGCAACTTAATTAGCTGGTAATTTACAAGGGCCATAAACCAGGCCATACCAAACTTAATCTACTGTTCCCAAGATTAGCTGGTAATTTACAAAAGTTGAGAGATTGTTACTTCGGTCTGAGGTTCTGACGCGACCCGACTGGGGGACGTGTCGTAATGGGCGTCCCAAGTCTGACCGGGATCGGAGATCACCCCCATTATCCAACTCAACCTCCAGCCGCCTGCCCTGAGTTGGTTGAATTCTGAGCATGTAGCAAGATAGTGCAACAATTCACATGAAGACTCTGGGATAAGATCACAATCGTGACCGACCCAATCGAGTCCAACCATGCCGTACCAATAATCCAACCATATCAAACGATACCAAACAAGGGCTATAAACCAGGCCATAACCAAAGATGTTCCGAAACATAATATAATTAATCCCAAAATGAAATATGATGGAACAATGAGCAATTATGTCTGATGATGCCAGCCTCCCAGCTTATTCCAATGCCAAGGTTTACACCAATATTGATCCCGCCCATTCCAACCCATAGAAGTACCACAAAGCCTCTAACTAAAAGAGTCATAAAATCTGGTTGGGACATGCTCCCAACCATAGCTAAAACCAATGTCTAGAAATAAACCAAAATGTCTAAAAACATCTATAACATGAAATGGGGCCTTACGAAATAATGGAAACTCAATACTTCAGTCCAAGTGCTGTCCCCGAGTCAATCACTATGTAGGAGGAGTAGAACGGTCGGTTCCTGTATACCGTGGATATACAGCCGCCAGTAGATGGGTTAGCGGGTGAATGTTAGAATGATCTCAGGATAAGGATAAAATAATGCCATTTATAAGTTCAAGTAAAACCATCCATATACACACAACCAAACATATATATATATATATATATATATATATAACCATGCCGGAAAAAGGGTTCAGGTTTAACATGCCATTAAAACCTTTACCTGGGCTGTGTAGCTTTGCTGTCCTAAACTACCCATGGGCTATATGGGTTCAGCTCCCCCTAATAAAAGGGCCCCGATGTGTCTAATCGAACGACCAGGGAAGAATACCTTGGGATGACTAGTACATCTCCCAAAATATAGTGTGACATCATGTACAAAGTCATCAAGACCAACCTCATATCGGCAAATATAAGTTTTCAGTTTTTGTCCCCCCGGGACCTCCACCTTTCACGGCTTTGCCACACATCTCGCCATTATTTCCCAACTAAAACCAATTTCCAAATAACCAAACCATTATCCATTTATTATCCAAGGCCATTGATATTGGTATCGTCATACCAATTCTTGCTTGCAAGTATTATCCATAGGCAACCATATAGAGGTTTAAGGGGACTTTCAAGTGCCCTTCCATTTACCATATTAAACCACTTGGAGGATTCCATGTACCCCACAAGCATAACCATTTAGCCATTTACCTTTCCAAACCATTTACCATTCCAGACCATTTAAACCATGCATAATTCCTTTACTAAGTTTTAAAACAAGCAAGAGTTCCATTAAAAGTAGTCAATGGAATGAACATATCTTTATAAGCATTTTGTCAAACACATTGGGGGCATAATATGACTAACACAAATTCCAATTACCATTAAACCATTCCCATGCAATACAATTATCCAAAACCACCATTAATGCACATAAAAGTATAATTAAAATAATTGGAAACCATAATCAACCATTTAATGTCAAAACCCCCAAATCATATTTGAAAACCAAAATTTTACAATCAATGAAATCATGAAAACGTTCATAAGAACCATGCCTTTAGATAAAATTGACAATGAGGGAAGAGAACTTGCCTTAAACCAAGATGATGATGGAAAGAAATCACCAAGACAATCCACAAATCATTCCTCTAGTTGAAACCCTAGCTTCCCTTGCCCAAAAGCTTTTGAGAGAATTTTAGAGTGTTTAGAAGAGTTTCTAAGTGTTAATGAATGGAATAATAGGGTAAATAAGATTTCAAGTAAGTTAGAAGTTGTGGGGCCTTATTAGGATAAGTGGGAAAATGTCCAAAATACCCCCACTTAAGTTGCACGAAAATCCATCACAGGGATACGACTAACCCACATAAGTCGTACCCTCCGACACAAGTGGTACCCTCCAATCGTATCCTAGCCTCAACCTTTGGGTAAAAACTTTCCAACATACGACTCATTCAACTAAGTCGTATCCAATGCATAATATCGGTACCTTTCATCCATACCCCTGGCAAATTTAAACACAAGGAAAATTTAGACACTGTCCACCATATGAGTTCATGGTATGACTCGTACCCTGGCTTGCGACTCATGGTGAGCCACTCGTACTCAGATCGAACCTAAGTAACCAAGTCTAAGATTAAGTAAAGGAATCAAACGATCCGTAACCACCAATACGACTTGTACCCCTAAGTCGTACCCTTTCCAGTAACCAAAATCCATCACACCAGCCAACACTGGTCATCATACGACTGGACCATACCATCCATACCCCAACATAAGGCTCATACCCTCGAGTCGTATTGGGTCCAGAGACCAAAATTTTAGGAAATTTTCTAAGGTCCAAAAATCAAGGTGTTTTAGTCTCTCCCACTAGGAACATTCGTCCCCGAATGACAGACAAGGTAGGGGTAACCACACACAAGAGTCATTTGCATTATCAAATAAATTTCCAATCTTTAACAAAGTATGAAAACAAAGAGGCAAAGATATTAATCTTTCCTTTAACAAACTCTGAAAATAAAGATGTGTTGAAGACACATACCTTCCGCACGAATCCCAAGAGAAGAAAGAAAATGCAGATATTTGGACTTCATGTCCTCCTCCACTTCCCATGTAGTTTTTTCCAACTTATGGTTCCTCTATAGAACCTTAATCGAAGCCACATCCTTGGTCCGCAACCAACGAACCTGTCTATCCATGATCTCAAACGGGACTTCTTCATAAGACAGAGAGTCTGAGATACCCAATCCTTCCAAAGGAACTATCGAAGAAGGATCACCAACACACTTCCTCTACATGGATACATAGAAGAATGGATGAACCAAGCTCAAGCTAGAAGGAAACTCCAGCTAATAAGCAATATTACCAACTCTCCGCAAAACCTCATAAGGACCCATATACCAAAGATTGAGCTTCCCCTTCTTACCAAACCGTACTACTCCTTTCATGGGAGATACCTTGAGGAAAACCTTATCCCTAACCCTAAACTCCAAATCTGTACGCCTAACATCCGCATAGGACTTTTGGAGACTTTGGGCAGCCTTAAGCCTCTCCCAAATCACATTTACCTTCTCCATAGCCTGGTAAACCAAGTCGGAACCAAACATATCCGCATCACCAAGCTCGAACCAACCAATAGAAGACCTACACTTCCTACCATACAATGCCTCAAAAGAGGCCATACCAATACTAGAATGATAACTATTGTTGTAAGCAAACTCCACCAAAGGTAGATGATCAAACCAATTGCCACCATAATCAATCACACAAGACCGAAACATATCCTCTAATGTCTAAATAGTTTTCTCCACTTACCCATCCGTCTATGGGTGGAATACGTCTATGGGTGGAAAACAGTACTCAGAATTACCTTCGTCCCTAACTCTTTCTGAAAAGATTGCCAGAAGAAAGATGTAAACTGTATGCCATGATAAAAATAATCAAAATAGGCACCCCACGCAACTTAAAAATCTCCTGAAGATACAACTTTGCATAATCGTCCACCGAGAAGGTAGTTCGCACGGACAAAAAGTGCTCAGACTTAATCATCCTATCCTAGATGACCCAAATTGAATCATATTGATTTCGAGATTGAGGAAGACCGATAACGAAGTCCATATTGATCTCTTTGAACTTCCATTCGGGAAAATCAATTTCTTGGTACAACCCTCTTGGCCTCATGTGCTCAACCTTAACCTGTTGACACACCATGTACTTGGCCACAAAATCAACCACATCCCTCTTCATTCTATTCCACCAATAGATCTCCTTGAGATTATAATGCATCTTAGTCGAGCCGTGATGAACAACATAGCACGAATCATGCTCCTCAACCAAAATCTTTTATCGCAAACCATCGAGATCAGAAACACACAACCTCCCTTGGTACCATAAAGTACCATCACCATGATCTCAAACACTACTATTTTTTGCCTATTAACGTCACTCTTGATCTTTGGTAAGATAGGATCAAGCACTTACTTCTCTTTAATCTCCATACCAAGAGATGATCGAACCACTTCTTGCACCAGCACACCACCATCCTTGGAGTCTAATAGGCAAACTCCAAAATTAGCCAAGTGGTGAATATCCTTCACCAATTTCCACTTTCTTTCCTCCGCATGATCCAAATTCCCAATGGATAACCTGCTAAGTGCATTAGCAACCATATTAGCCTTACCTGGATAACAGTGAAGACTCATGTCATAGTCCTTGTAAAGCTCGAGCCATCTTCTCTGCCTGAGATTAAGCTCTTTCTGGGTGAACACTTACTATAGACTCTTATGATAAAAAAAGATATCCACGTGAACACCATACAAATAATGCCGCCATATTTTTAAAGCAAATACAACCGTCAACAGCTCCAAATCATGAGCAGGATAATTCCTCGCATGCAATTTTAACTTCCTGGAAGCATAGGCAATCACCTTCCTATGCTGTATTAACACATAACCAAGCCTTGCCCGAGATGCATAATAATACACTATGAACCCATCATTTCCTTCTGGCAAAGTTAGAATTGGAGCCGAAGTTAAATTATCCGTCAACTTCTCGAAGCTCCCTTAACAAGCATTCAACCAAGGAAACTTAACATTTGTTTGAGTTAACTTAGTCAAAGGAGCAACTATTGTCGAAAAGTTTTCAACAAACCACCTATAATGCCTGGCCAAACCTAAGAAACTCTGAATGTCAGATGGGTTCGTGGGTCTAGGCCACCTATTCACCACAACAACCTTTTACGGATCCACCATGATCCCCTCAGTAGAAATAATATGACCCAGAAAAGTTACAGTGTTCAACCAAAACTCATACTTGGAGAACTTGGCATACAACTGTTATTCCTTTAAGGTCTGCAAAACCACACAAAGGTCATTAGCATCATCCACCCCACTCTTCGAATAAACCAGAATGCCATCAATAAACACAATGATTAAAAACCTTATTCATCAATCCATAAATATCTTCAGAGCATTAGTCAACCCAAATGACATCAACAAAAACTCAAAATGCCCATACTGAGTACAAAAAACCATCTTAGGGATATCCACCTCTCTAATCTTTAGCTGATGGTACCCAGACCGAAGATCTATCTTAGAAAAGACCTTGGCACCTTGCAATTGGTCAAACAGATTATCTATTCTTGGAAGATGGTACTTGTTCTTGACTGTCACCTTGTTCAACTACCTATAGTCAATGCACATCCTTAGGGAACCATCCTTGTTGTGCACAAACAACACCGGTGCACCCCAATGAGATAAACTAGGATGAATAAATCCCTTATCCAGAAGATAAGTTATTCTTTGAGTTCCCTCAACTCAGCCGGAGCCATTCTATACGGAGGAATAGAAATTGGACTAATGTCCAGAACTAGATCAATACCAAACTCTATTTCTCTATCCGAAGGAACACTAGGAAGATCATTCGAAAAGACATCTAAAAACTCATTAACCAGTGGTACTGACTGGAAATAAGGAACTTCCGAGTTGAAATATTTAACCTGGACCAAATAATAAGGACAACCTTTAGAGATTAACTTTCGAGCTCTAAGATAAGAAATAAATCACCCCAAGGAGCTAAAGAACCGCCCTTCCATTCTATAATTGGCTCACTAGGGAACTTAAAGATAACCCTACGGGTCCGACAATCCAAGGATGCATAACAAGAATGTAACCAATCCATCTTTAGAATAACATCAAAATCCACCATACCCAACACATACAGATCCACCAAGGTCTGCTTTCCATAAATAGATACCAAACACCCCCTATAGACTCTCTTAGCAATAACCGAGTCACTTACTAGGGTAGAAACAAAAAAAAATTCAAAATAACTTCCGGATCGAAACCAAAAAATACAGCCACATAAGGAGTCACATAGGAGAGAGTAGACCCTAAATCAAGCAAACAATATATGCCACGAGAGAAAAGATGTAACGTACCAATAACGACATTAGGTGATGCCTCAGATTCCTTCCGAGATGCCAAAGCATACAACCTGTTTCGGCCAACACTAGAACCAGGAGCAGTAACAGAAGTAGATGCAACACCACTAGGTGTAGAAGTAGGATATGAAGCCACAGGAATCTTATTCATCCCTATAACAACCTTATTAACTAGATAATTCCTAAGTTGATGGCCTACCCAGCCACACTTGAAGCATTTGTCCCTTTCTTCATCGCAATAACTTTGATGAGGTCGGCCACAGAACCGATAAGGAGGGCATGATAAAACTGACTGACCTTTTCTTGCCTGAGATTGGGCACCCTATGCTAAAAAATTATCACCACCATGATAACGCCTTTCACTCGACTGTAAGGAGCACTAGTAGAAGAGAAGGAACCAGAACTCCCCTACTTTTTTTTTTCCATTTGCCACCATCTCGACCACCCTGAGACTGAGTACCTCCCTGGTCAGAAAACTTGCTCCTCTTACCCTGTCTATACCCAAACTCCACTTGCTTCCTTTTTTTATCCTCCACTTGCTGCATATGAGCAGTCAACCTATAGATGTCCATATCTTTAATTAGCAAGGTAGTCCTGTACTTTAAAATCAAATCTCAATTCAACCCATAAGCGAACTTCCTCATTCTTGACTGCATGTCAGCAACTAAATGAGGAGTGCACCTCAATAATTAGTTAAACCTCAAGGCATATTCCTTGACAGACATCCTCCCCTACTTGAGGTTCATAAACCTCTCCATCTTTTCTTTACTCAACTCTTGGGAAAATAACCAGTCTAATAAGGCACTAGAAAAAGTATCCCATAAGATTGATTCTTCCAATTCACCTCTATCCCTGTCCCACTCTTCATACCACTAATATGCAAACTCTTTAAGCTGATAAGCTGAAAAGTTTGCCCCTTCCATATTGGTAGCCTGCATCACCCAAAATATTTTTTCCATTTCATCCAAGAAGATGTCACTACCCAAGGCTACCCTCTAGTCGCAACAACGGTGCTTATGATCACAAGTGACCACAAGCTAATCCAGGAGCTGATACCTGATCCGAGCACTGAATAATATACAGATAATAAAGACATTTATGAAAAATAACTAAAAATGCCATAAGGTTTTAAGTACTAAAAAGTATAACTAAAGTCACAATTCTGAGAAAAACATCTGTGAAAATAGTGCAACATGACTGATGAAACTGATAAACTAACTGACTGTCTGAAATGCCTGAAAAGCCTCTAAGACTGACTGACTGGGGAGTTGATGGGATAAATCCCCAACTAACTCTGAAAGACCATATAACTGAAATGCTAACTTAACTAAATAAAGATAATCTTGTCTTCAAAGTATAAGGACTTACCACTGTTGCTGATACTGATGCTGGCTAACTGATCCTATCTAGGCTCGGTCATGAAATTAAGCGTCTGAACCTATTATATAAGACATCATAGTGCAAGAAATGAGTATGCGATCAGTACTTTGAATGAACTGGTATATGGGATGAGGTTAACCTATAATGCATGGGTTAACTGAACATAAATAATTACTGGCTGAATAACATGATATAACTGTATAAGCATACAAAAAAATTAAAATACTGCAAGTGCAAGGCTAAGCATATAATATTTCTGAAATAATTTGTAAGACTAAAATACTGAAATCTGATAACTTAGTAACTGATAATCTGTATGCCTTGGTTAAGTAATCTGAACTGAATTCTGTACTAAGTACCAAACTGAGACTGTGGGAGGTATTATCTTACCGACATAGCCCATTCTAAGCTGATTGGGGTACAATCTGTGACCCTAGCTAGAAGAGTGTCAGTACCGTACCACGGGTAACAATGGTTGTATGGATCCACTAAGCTACTGCAGAACTAGGGTATCAAGCCTAAACTGATGGGTGATCCCTGTGTGGATTCAAGCCTAAACTGACGGGCGACTCTTCATAACCCAGGCCAGCTATATGGTTCTAGAATACAGGGACTGCTACTAATGACTTTGCCAAACTAGTGGGGAAGCCGCCATCGTATATTTGCTCGATGCTAAATCCTACTCCCAATTGAAAGACACTAATTACTGAACTAAACTGAGCTTATCTGAGCCAACAATTGAGCAACGATACTAACTGAATAACAAGGCTCATGGTTTATCTAAAACCATTCTAGATATTCTAAAAACTATGTAAACAACTAAGTTTCGGGTATTCATAACCCCCAAAACTAAATGAAAATAACAATAAAGGTATGTTAAAACTTCAAAACCATTATGGGGAAATCATTCTACAAAATCATTCTCTTTGGCATTTCTTCAAACACTTGGAATCCATAGACTTGAGCATGAGAATAGTTAGAACACGTGCTACTAACATAATTGCAATACTAAAATCATGGTTCAAGGATGCAACATGCGAAAATCACCATTCAAACGTGTCACGAACGAATTCCAATGAAAACACATGTTAAACATGATTTGAAATCAAAGTTCATAATAGATTTATGTAGATGATTCATAACAACATGTAAAATCAAAACTTTAAACTTGAAAATGGATTCTTGGACTCTATGGTTGAAAAGGGCCCTTGGATGCACATCACACATACCTTTAAGCTTTAGTCTTGAAAGATAATTAACTATTACTGAACATTTTTGGATTGGGAAACATAATTTCTTTGTTTTCTTGAAGGGAAAATGCTTGAACTTGATGAACTTGGGGAAGGGTTTGGGTTTTGTTTTGAGAGAAATTGAGGAATTTGGGCATATAATGCCTTAACTGGTTTTTACGTATTAAGGCGATAGGAAAAGACAAGACTACCCATCTGAAATTTAAATTCGTAACTAGAACACCATTTAGAAGGCCACCGTGAAGCGATGAATCCTTTATCACTATACCCACCACGACATGATACAATCGTAGAGAGGTTCTGTAAATGAAATCCAAATGTGCCTCAATCCTCGTCCAAAAAATCCAAATTTTCCGCGAGACATGCTCTTTACACCCCTGATCATGAAATAACTTAAAAACTTACGTATCGAGGTTGGAAAGGTCACTTTAAAAATCATTGCAGTTATGAGGCCAAAAATAAAACTAAGTCCCCAACACGTAGCTAGATTTTCAGGTCCTAAGCCTCTTATGCATGCGCTATGAGCTAAAATGAACTAGGAAACATATGGGGTATTACAATATCTTTCCCTTGGGAACATTTATCCCGAATGAGACTGATTAAGCTGAGAATACTGAGGAACTAAGATAACATACTGAACATGTATAACTGGAAACATGATTACATTACTGGACTTATTAGTGAATGCATGTAATGTCATAAGTATGATTATATGGCTGAAATTGAGACTAGAAAAGACATAGCCCAAGGAAAACTGTTACCTTAAGCTGAGTTTGAGTTTTCGTAGAAAAGGTGAGGGTATTTGGTTTGCATATCTGCTTTTGTTTCCCAATTAGCTCCCTCTACGGACTGATTCACTGAAGAACTTTGACCAAGGGAAATTTTTTGTTCTTAGTCTATGAATCTGATGATCGATAATTTCAACTGGAATTTTTTCATAAGAAAGGCTATCCTAAACATCTGTACTTTCTAAAGGAACAACCACAACTGGGTCACCAATACACTTCTTTAACAAGGACACATAGAACACTGGATGCACTAATGCTAAATCTGTAGGCAACTCAAGCTCATAAGATACCTTTCCATAATGACTCAAGATCCTATAAGAGCCAACAAATCGGGGACTAAGCTTCCCCTTCCTACAAAATATCTTCACTCCCTTCATGGGAGAGATTTTCAAATAGACTAAATCTTCAACTGAATATTCGAGATTTCTGCCACATACATCTGCATAGGATTTCTGATGGCTTTGGGCTATCTTATGCCTCTCCCTGATTAACTAAACTTTCTTTATCGCATTAAATACTGAGGCTGGACCAATCAACGTGGTCTCACCTACCTCAAACCAACCAATAGGAGATCTACACCTCCTTCTATATAGAGCCTAGAATAGAGTCATCTGAATACTGGAATGATAATTGTTATTATAGGCAAACTTGATCAAAGACAGGTGATCATCCCAACCACTCTTGAAATCAATAGCACATGCCCTCAACATATCTTCTAGAGTTTGAATGGTTCTCTCTACCTGACCATCTATCTAGGGATGAAAAAAATACTAAGATGAACTTGCGTACCTAGACCCTTTTGAAAAGCTTTCCAAAAATAAAAGGTTAACTGAGTACCTCGATTTGAAATGATAAACAATAAGACTCCATACAACCTAGCCAACTCTCTAATATAGAGATTGGCATAATACTCTACTGCATAGAAAGTATGAACTGTCAAGAAATGAGCTGATTTGGTCATTCTATCGATAATAACCCATATCAAATCATGCTGATGATGCGTACGGGGAAACCGGGTCACAAAGTCCATGTTTACCTCTTCCCTCTTCCAAGTGGGAATGCTGAACTCCTGCATTGTGCCACTAGGACTTTGGTGCTAAACCTTAGCTTACTGACAATTAGGACACTTAGCTACAAACTCTGCAATAGCTCTCTTTATAGAACTTCACTAATAGATTTCCCGCAAATCATAGTACATCTTAGTGGCTCCTGGGTGAATAGAATAACGTGCACTATGATCTTTTTCCAAAATTCACTATCTCAAACCATCAACACACGACACACACAACCTACCCTGACATCGCAACACACCATGTCCACCTTGGGAGAAAACCTCTACTTTCTGATCTCTGAATGACTCCTTCAACTTAACTAAGCTAGAATCCCTATCTTGCTTTTCCTTCACTTCGGCAACTAAAGAAGATTCCAAATGACTCTGAACCCATACACTACTCTCAGCTGAATCCACCAATCACACATCTAATCTAGCAAGCTGATGAACCTCCCTAACTAACTATTTTTTATCATCCCCTACATGAGCAACACTACCCATAGACAATCTACTAAGGGCATCTGCCACTACATTAGCCTTGCCCGGATGATACAAAATACTCATATCATAATCTTTCGACAACTCCAACCATCTTATCTGGCGAAGATTCAAGTCTTTCTTTGAAATCACATACTGCAAACTTTTCTGGTCCGTGAACACATCAACATGCATCCCATAAAGATAATGCCTCTAAATTTTCAAGGCAAATATAACAACTTCTAACAAAAGATCATGAGTAGGGTAATTCTTTTCATGGTGTTTAAGCTATCTAGAGGCATAGGCTATGACCTTACCTATCTGCATCAAAACATAATCCAAAACAACTCTGGAAATATCACAATAAACAACAAACCCATCTGAACCATCGGGCAAGGTCAAAACTGGGGCTAGGGTGAGTCGAGTCTTCAACTTCTAAAAACTCTTCTCACAAGAATCTGACCACTAAAACTTAACTTTCTTCTGAGTCAATTGAGACATGGGTGATGCAATAGATGAGAGCCCTTCATTAAACCATCTGTAATAGCCAGTCAAACCCAAGAAACTTCTGATATCATACAGAGATATTGGTCTAGTCTGGTTTCTCACTGCTTCGGTCTTTTGAGGGTCAACTCTAATGCAATCACCAGAAATAATGTGGCTAAGAAAAGCTATCTATCTTAGCCAAAATTCACACTTACTAAATTTGGCGAACAACTGATGGGCTCTAAGAGTCTGTAATATGATTTTGAGATGATCTGCATGATCATTTTCATTATGGGAATAAAAAAGAATATCATCAATGAAGACTATGACAAACATGTCCAAGTACTGCTTCCATGAAGGATGCTGGGGCATTAGTTAGTCCAAAAGACATAACTAAGAATTTGAAGTAACCATACAGGGTTCTAAAACCTATTTTTAGAATATCATATTCTTTGACTATGAGCTGATGATAGCCGAATCTGAGGTTATCTTAGAGAAATAACTGGAAACCTAAAGTTGGTCGAATAAGTCATTAATTCTGGGAAGTGGATACTTATTCTTGATTTTGACTTTGTTCAACTGACGGTAATCAATGCACATTTTGAGAGAATCATCTTTTTTCGCACGAAAAGGACTATAGTGCCCTATGGGGAAATATTAGGCCTGGTGTTTCCCTTATCTAAGAGATCTTTCAACTGTTCTTTCAACTCCCTAAGCTCTGCTGGAGCCATTCTGTATGGTGAAATAAAGATAGGTTGGGTATCTGGAAGGATATCTATTCCGAAGATAATTTCCCTTTCGGGAGGAATGCTGGGAAGATCTTTAGGGAACATATATGGAAATTTCCTCACTACTGAAACTAACTCAAGGCTGGGAGTCTATGAACTAGAGTATTTGACTCAAATAAGATGGTAAGCACACCCCATGTATATCATTTTTCTTTCCTTAAGGTATGAAATAATTTGACCCCCAAGCGCTGAAGTACTACCCCTCCATTCAAAGACTGGTTCATTGGGAAACTGAAACTGAACAATTTTATTTATGCAATCAACTATAGCATAACATGAGTTAAGCCAATCCATGCCAATAATGACATCAAAATCAGTCATCTCTAACTCCACAAGGTCAACTGATGTGACTTTCTGGGATATTATGACTGAACAACTCCTATATACCTGCCTAGCTACAATAGAGACACCTACTAGGGTAGACATTGAGAAGGGTTCTGCTAAAGATTCGGGACTGACACCGAAATTAATAACTATATAAGGGGGTTACAAAAAAAGTGAAGCTCTGAGGTATAACAAAGCATAATCATGAAGCTGAAAGACCTGTAATGTACCAGTAACCACATCAGGAGAACTTTCCTTTTTCTGTCAGGGCTGAAGTGCATAAAGCTTGTTCTGATGATGTCACTGGTGGCACTGGAAGTAGAGTCCTACTGAGTCTGGCGACCTGCTGGAGTTGATGACTGGTTGGACTAACCCTGTTGGTGCAAGATCCTTCCCTTCTAAGAAACTAATCAACACTCTCTGAACTTGTGGCCTGGTTTGCCATATCCAAAACATACATCACTGCCAGCTCTACATACACCCTGATGATTCCTACCATATTTCTGGCAAAGAGGATTAGTGCAACCACTGTTGACACTAACCTAGGGCTTAGAGCCTGGTGCCCTATGCTGATTGTCATTCTTGAACTTTGGTAATGGAGCACTAGTTTAAGATGAAGCTGGGTCTGAAAAATTCTATCAGAACTGAGAACGGTTACGACCCTCTGACTTAGGCTCAACAAAACTGAAGTTACCTATTTTGGCTCTATTATTCTCTCTCTCTCTTTCTCCTTAAACTTCTGCTCCTCAATCTGTTGAGCATGGACCATAAACCTAGATATGTCTATCTCCTTAATCAACATCACAGTCCTACACTCCTCGACCACACTATCAGATATATCAGACACGAACTTACTCATTCTAGATCGATTATCAGACACCACATGATAAGCATACCTCGCCAGCTGAGTAAACTTAAGCGAATACTGTTTCACATTCATATTGCCCTACTTCAAATTAATAAACTCTAGCAACTTAGCTTCCCTCAACTCTAAGGGAAAGAATCTATCTAAAAAGGTTATAGCAAAATCCTCCCACTCTATAGGCCCATCCACGCCTCCATTCTCCTTTTACTACTTAAGCCAGGTGTGAGCTATATCCTGCAACTGGTAAGCATCCAACTCTATACTCTCACTAGACGTAACACCCATAATATCAATCACTTTCTGAACCATCTCAAGGAACTTTTGAGGATCCTCATCAGTCTTCGATCCCAAAAATTGAGGGAAATTCATACGGGTGAAGTCCCGAATCCTGGCTACGGCTTTATTAGCCACTGTATTGGCTAGAACAATGGCCTGCTGATTGTTATGAGCTGCTAATGAGTGGGATAAAATAGTGAATGCAATTTTGAACTTAGCATGAGAGACATGCTCATTCAGGGGATCTTCCTGAACAGGCGGAGGTGTGGTCTGATTTTTTATTCTTCTTCCATTAGTCTTTCTGAGAGGCATTTTCTGTAAATGGAAGAAAGAGTGAAATAGAAAGAGAGTTCAAATAGAGCTCATTCTCATTCGCATGACATGAATGCTGAAAGAAGGGAAACTTTTCCTAAAACATCTTGTAGCCTCCTGTCCATAAGTGTGGCGTGCATCACACACATGCACAAGACTCTACTCAATGTGGCTTTTAGACTTTCTAGGACACTTTAAAACCTGGATCTGATACCAAGTTGTGTCACGACCCGAGGCTACCCCCTAGTCGCGACAACGGTGCTTACGGTTGCAAGTGACCATAAGTTAATCCATGAGTTGGTACATGTTGTGAGCACTGAATAATATAATAATAATAAAGACATTTGTGGAAAATAGCTGAGAATTCCATAAGGTTTTAAGTAATGAAAAGTATAACTGAAGTCACAAGTCTGAGAAAAATATCTGCGAAAATCATGTAACATTACTGATAAAACTGATAAACTAACTGACTGTTTGAAATATCTGAAAAACCTCTAAGACTAATTGGAGAGTTGATGGGATAACCCCCCAACTAACTCCGACTAACCATATAACTGAACTGCTAACTCAACTGAATAAAGATAAACTCGTCCTCGAAGTATGAAGACTCACTACTGTTGCTGATGCTACCTAACTGATCCTGTCTAGGCCTGATCAGGAAACTGAGTATATGAACCTATGACATAAGACATCATAGTGCAAGAAATGAGTATGCAATTTTTACTTTGAATGTACTGGTGTATGAGATGAGATTAGGCTGTAATACATGGATTAACTGAATATAAAGTAATGACTGGCTGAATAACATGAGATAATTTTATAAGCATGCATAAAAACTAAAATACTGCAAGTGCAAGGCCAAACATATAATGTTTCTAAAATAATCTATAAGACTAAAATACTTAAATCTGATAACTGAGTAACTGATAATCTGTATGCCTTGATCAACAAATCTGAACTGAATTCTGTACTGAGTACTGAATTGAGACTATGAAAAATATCATCTAACCGACATGCCCTATTCTAAGATGATTGGGGTCCAACCGGTGACCCCAGCTGGAAGGGTGTTAGTACCATGCCACGGGTACTAATAATGGCTGTGTGGATCCACTACGCTACTGAAGAACCAGGGTATCAATCCTAAAATGATGGGTGATCTCTGGGTGGAGTCAAGCCTAAACTGATGGGTGATTACTCATAACCCATGCTGGCTACGTGGTTCTAGAATATAGGGACTACTACTAATGACTTTGCCTAACTATCGGGGAAGCTTCCATCCTATATTCTCTCGATGCTAAATCCTACTCCCAACTAAAAGACACTGATTACTGAACTAAACTGAGCTTATCTAAGGCAACAACTGAGCAACGATACTAACTGAATGACAAGACTCATGGTTTATCTAAAACCATTTTGGATATTCTAAAAACAAGGTAAACAACTAAGTTTCGGGTATTCATAACCCCCAGAACTGAATGAAAATAATAATAAAGGCATGTAAAAGCTTCAAAACCATAATGGGGAAATCATTCTACAAAATCATTCTCTTTTGCATTTCATCAAACACTTGGAATTCATAAACTTGAGCATCGAAATAGTTAAAACATGTGCTACTAACATAATTGCAATACTAAAATCATGGTTCAAGGATACAACATGCAAAAATCACCATTCAATCGTGTCACGGACAAGTTCCAACGAAAACACATGGTAAACATGATTTGAAATCAAAGTTCATAATACCTTCATGTAGATAATTCATAATATCATGTAAAATCATAACTTTAAACTTGAAAATAGATTCTTGGACTCCATGGGTGAAAAAGGCCCATGGATGAACATCACACATACCTTTAAGCTTTAGTCTTGAAAGAGAATTAACTATTCTTGAACGTTCTTGGATTGGGAAGAACAATTTCTTGGTTTTCTTGAAGGAAAAATGCTTAAACTTGATGAACTTGGGGAAGGGTTGTTAGGGTTTTTTTTTGAGAGAAATTAAGGAATTTGGGCATATAATGCCTTAACTGAAAGTTAATCCCTTATTTTTACGGATTGGGGCAATGGAAAAAGACAAGACCACCCTTCTGGAATTTAAATTCATAACTGGAACACCATTTAGGAGGCCACTACGATGCGATGAACCCTTCATCGCTATATGCACCGCGACGCGATGCAATCACGGTGAGGTTCTTGAAACAAAACCTAAACATGCCTTAATCCTAGTCTGAAAAATCTAAAACTTCCCCGAGACATGCTCCTTACACCCCTAATCATGAAATAACTTAAAAGCTTACGTCTCGAGGTCGTGAAGGTCACTTTAAAATCATCACAGTTTGGAGGCCAAAAATAAAACTAAGTCCCCAACACTTAGCTAGATTTTCAGGTCCTACACCTCTTATGCATGCACTATGAGCTGAACTAAATTAGGAAAAATATGGGGTATTACACAAGCCCTGTGTATCCTCCTCCACCTTCATTCCAGAAAAAGTGGAAGGACCTATCTTCATTAATTGGCCAACCCTTGTGGCCTTAACAGACAAAGCATTAGTCGCACCCCACTCAGCCTGAGCCGCGACTATCTGAGAAATAATATGAATAAACTGACGGAATTCTGCATTAGTCACCTCACCTTGAGGAGGACTAGTAGAAATTAATGGAACTCTAGAACTATCAGGGATAGGACCGTGTGATCGAAGATGAACCCCAGAAGTAGGATGTACCCCAGAAGTAGAATGTACCCCTTCAGCATTACACCCAGATGGGATAGAAGAATTTTTTAGTGTTCTAGATCTACGAGGCATGATCTGAAAGACGAACAAATAAGGATTAGAGAATATTCCAGGAATGAGACTCCAAGCTTGAAAATAGAATACCAAGAAAGTGAAACATTCCAAAATTCCTTGTAGTCTCTCCCTTGTGAGTGTGGCGGGCTACACACCTCTAAAAGAGACTCTACTCGACAAGGCTCGGTGGACTCATAATTGACCATGAACATAAGCTATGATATCAACTTGACGTGACCGGATCAGGGGCATGGTCTTAATGGGCATCCCAAGTTCGAGTGGGATCAGATATCACCCCCGTTACCCAACCTAACCTCCAGCTTCCTTCCTTGAGTTGGCTGAATTCTGAGCATGTAGCAAGATAGTGCAACAACTCACATGAAGACTCTTGGTTAAGATCACAACCGTGATCGACCCAACCGAGTCCAACCATCTCGTACCAATAATCCAACCATACCAAACTATACCAAAATAAGGGCCATAAACCAGGCATAACCAAAGATATTCCGAAACATAATATAATTAATCCCAAAATAAAATATAATGGAATAGTGAGAAATTATGTCCGTTGATGTTAGCCTCATATCTTATTCCAATGCCAAGGATGACACCAATACCGATCCCGCCCATTCCAACCCATAGAAATACCACAAAGCCTCTAACCAAAAGAGTAATAAAATACTATTGGGACATGCCCCCAACCATAGACAAAACCAATGTCCAGAAATAAATCAAAATGTCTAAAAGTATCCATAACATGAAATTGAGCATTCCAAAAGAATGGAAGCTCACCATTTTAGTCCAAGTGTTATCCCTGAGTTAATCACTATGTAGGAGGAGTAGAACAACCGATTCCTGCATAGCATGGGTATACAGCCGCCAGTAGACGGGTTAGTGGGTGAATGCTAGCATGATCTCAGGATACGGATAAATAGTGTCATTTATAAAACCAAGTAAAACCATCCATATGCACACAATCATACATATATATATAACCATCGCAAGAAAAGGGACTGGGTTTAGCATGCCATTAAAACCTTCACCTGGGTTATGTAGCTTTACCGTCCTAAACCACCCACATGCTATATGGGTTAAGCTCCCCCTACTGAAAGAGCCCCAGTGTATGTAGCCGCATGACCAGGAAAGAAAACCTTGCGATGATTAGTACATCCCCCAAAATATAGGGTGACATCATGCACACGGTCACCAAGACCAACCTCATATTGACAAATATGAGTTTTCAGTTTTGGTCCCCTGGAACCTCCACTTTCCATGGCTTTGCTACACATCCCGCCATTATTGACCTATTAAAACCAATTTCCAAATAACCAAAACCATTATCCATTTATTAACCAAGGCTATTAATATTGGTATAGTCATACCAGTCCTTACTTTCAAGTATTATCCATAGCCAACCATATAGATGTTTAAGGGGACTAACAAGTGCCCTT
Organism: Capsicum pubescens; assembly: GCA_030864215.1. Classification (NCBI taxonomy): domain Eukaryota; kingdom Viridiplantae; phylum Streptophyta; class Magnoliopsida; order Solanales; family Solanaceae; genus Capsicum; species Capsicum pubescens. The sequence continues at coordinate 175,233,217 of CM061549.1, forward strand.
TAATTTACCATATTAAACCATTTAGGGGATTCCATGTACCCCACAAGCATAACTATTTAGCCATTTACCTTTCCAAACCATTTAAACCATGCATAATTCCTTTACTAAGTTTTAAAACAAGCAAGAGTTTCATTAAACAATGCAATAAACATATCTTTATAAGCATTTTCTCAAACACACTAGGGGCATAATATGACCAAAACTAATTCCAATTATCCTTTAACCACTCCCATGGAATCCAGTTATCCAAAACCACCATTAATACACATAAAAGCATAATTAAAACCATGGGAAACCATAATCAACCATTTTATATCAACACCCCCAAATCATATTTGAAAACCTAAATCATACAATCAATGAAATCATGAAAACATTTATAAAAACCATGCCTTTAGATAAAATTGACAATGAGGGAAGAAAACATGCCTTAAACTAATATGATGATGGAAAGAAATCACCAAGACAAGCCCCAAATCAATACTCTAGTTGAAACCCTAGCTTCCCTTGCCCAAAAGCTTTTGAGAGAATTTTAGAGTGTTTAGAAGAGTTTCTAAGTGTTAATAAATGGAATAGTATGGTAAATAACCTTTCAATTTGGTTAGAACTCGTGGGGAATTATTAGGATAAGTGGGAAAATGTCCAGAATACCCCCACTTAAGTTGCACCAAAATCCCATCGCAGAGATATGACTGACCTACACGAGTGGTACCTTCTGAGACGAGTGGTACCCTCCACTTGTATCCTAGCCTCACCCTTTGGATCAAACACTGTCCAGCATACAACTTATCCAACCAAGTCATGTCCAAAGCATACGATTTATACCTTTTATCCGTACTCATGGCAGATTTAAACCTAATGAAGTTTTAGACACTGTCCACCATACGAGTCCATGGTTTGACTTGTACCTTGGCTTAAGGCTCATGGTGAACCACTCATACTCAGATCCAACCTAAGTAACCAAGTCTAAGATTAAGTCAAGGAACCAAACGATCCATAACCACCAATACGACTTGTACCCCTAAGTTGTACCCATTCCAGTAACCAAAATCCATTCCACCAACCTACATTGGTTAGCATACAATTGGACCATACCATCCGTACCCCAACATACGGCTCGTACCCTTGAGTCATGTTGGGTCCAGAGACCAGAATTCCAGAAAATTTTCTATGGTCCAGAAACCAAGGTGTTTCAGGTTTGATCCTTGCACCAAATAAACTACATTTAGTAATTAAGTGGAGAAGGTAAAGGGCGTAGCCCTTAGCCTCAAGCTTCTAATTAAGGTCACGACTGATCAAAATAATTAGCTCTAGATGAATTTCTTAATCATCAAAACACATTCTCATTGAACATGCAAAAATATGAGAGAATTATTTACCAGGTATACTGGTTCAAGCTACATATTGTCATGACCCATGACATAACTATTTTTTAGGCATATTTTCTACACATTATAGAAGAAACAACAAAGATATTTATAAGATTCTTGGCTGGATTGAAGGGTGATTATTACCATTGATGACCTGCATATTGATAACCACAAAGCTATGAGTTTAAATTAACTATTAACCGCCAACAAATATTTATTGGCAAATTGACGAATACATAGGAAATCGATAAGAAGCCGATGAAGAGAGATAAGTCAAACACCCCAAAGAATAATATCCAATCTTTATAGAAAGAGGAAAAGAAACTGAAAATACCGAAGATGTGGTTTCTAGTCAAAATCCCTGTAGAAGAAACATGATACCGTAAGCACTAAAGGGCAATTATAATAATTATTCCCAAAATAAAAGCTAATCAATCAGGTGATAATAATTTCAAAATGTTACAAGAAAAGTAGCATATATGCAATGTCGTTTTAATAAATTAATGGATGAATCAGCAAAGTTCATTCAAGTACTTAAGGCAACATTTTAAAAAATGACATTACCTTCCCAAGGCATCACAAGTTGCTGCAAGATTGCTATAGACACCAAGGGTATTTTAATAACAAGGACCACACGCCTATTCCAGAATCTATCTTGCTTTCTCAAATAATTAAACAACTTCGTCTATTTTGAAAAACTGAACAGAAGACAATCCCATTTGATTCAAAACAACCCCCCAAAAGACTGACTTCTTCTTACCGCCAGCCCTGACTTTTGGTACAATATTTTCAAAGCAAGGTAATTGGAGATAAATATGTTACTTTTTGTCTCTGTTTTTTATTCATAGGTAGGTGTCTCTTATTTGAATGTAATTTTTTTTTGCAAAGGTAACATAATATTATTTTGTTCTTTTAAAACATGAAAAATATTAAGATGGGGTCGCTGTAGGTGAACATAACTTAAAGAAACTCTTCCTGCATTGAAAATTAGAAACACCCACAACATCATACACAAAAACCTTAAAGTTATTAACTTCTATCTAGAGTGAAATGGAGTAGCTTCATAGAACTATTTGAATCTTAAGAAATATATCCAACGCAAAGCATTCTATTTCTTTTCCATTTAATCTTAGCAAAATAGTAAAAGAAATGATATGTTTTAGAGCATAAAAAGATCACAAATGCTAAACCAACATGTGGGAATACTATATCAAGGGCCTTTTCTGAAGAACCAACGAAAGTAGGAAGGGAAATAGACTAAACACTTCAAAGAAAATTTGTTTATCCATATCTTACAATTATAATACCTCACAAAACAAATACCATAGCCTTCAATATTACTTTGTGTTTATGCATTGTTTCAACAACCAAGTAATTTTATTTTATTTGTCTCACTGCTTCTTTGTGTCAAAGCTTATACATTCACATAACTATTTCTTATTCACCCCGATAGTTAGATACTTTCAGTCACTAATTTGATAGGAACCCATAGGAAGGAATAAAGAAGGAAAACAATACTGAGATTGGGGCCCTATAGTATATGAAACAGTGTTTGGGATGGAAAATTTTGATGTGATGCTAAATCATTGGATAATATCAAACTCAACCTCTAAAAATTTGCTCATAAAGAGAGAATTTTTCAAGAATATAAATCTAAACTCCCTTTTCATACATAATCATGAAAAAGAGAAACTTCAATAAAATTAATTTGAAGAGGTACAAACCTACAGTTTCAATATCCAAAAGTAGTTCAAGATCCACAAATTAGCATTGCAGGTCAAAACAATTAAAAAATTCAATCAGTACAATGAGGCTGGGAGAAAAATTTCTATAACGATTGGTTTAAAAGAGAAAGTAGACATTACTAAATATAATAATAACAATATGTCATGATATTATATTGAAAACGACGGAAAAAATGGAAAGAGGAAAAGAATCAGGGAATAAATAAACTTTATTAAGCTTCATACCATCACCAATCAAAGATCGAAAATCTACAACTGTGGAAGAATGAAATTGACGAACATACAGAATTGACCTATGGTTCGAAGGGTAAAAAGAGGGCAAACTAATGAGTAGATACTATTGTGACAGACATGTATGTAGAAGTCCAAAAGATATTTTGATTTAATTTTACAATACAAGTTAAAATAATTTCAAAACAGAAGGTGACAAGCTGAGAAAGAGAAATAGTGAAGCATAAAATTAACAAACCCAAAAAGTTTTTTCTTTACATATAACTAAGTTTACCTTTTTCATTGAAAATGAATCAAAAATCAAATCTTTACATGACTTTTGAAGATGAAGATGGAAAAAAAATTCTTTCATGAATTATCTTTGAAGTGCATGATCGGATTCCAAAAATATGAAATAACCATAATAAAATTTAAGGTGGAGGGATCAAAAATACGAAATAATCAAAACAAAATTAAAGGTGCAGAGATTCAAATCTGAAGGAAAATATAAATCAAAATTGTACAAGATAAAAAAAAGCATGAAATTTCTATGTAAGAAGAGATATTGCAACCTTTTTCTTAATTTGGACGTAGAGCAAAGAAACAAATGTGAGAAGAAGAGGGAAATACCATTAATTTGTCAATGGCATAGCTAAAGTTGGTAATAATTGTTTGATTTTTCATGATGAAGTCTCCACGACGTAGCTGAAGCTGAGACGTTCGAATATTTCAGATTCAAAAAAGGTTGAAGATAATCTATTGTGTTTTCATGTTTATATATAAAAATATACCATGGCATAGCTAAAGTTGGTAATAATTGTTCGATTTTTCATGATGAAGTCTCCACGGCGTAGTTGAAGCTGAGACGTTCGAATATTTCAAATTCAAAAAAGGTCGAAGATAATCTATTATGTTTTCATGTTTATAGATAAAAATATACACTGAAGAAGCGGAAGAGAGATGAATATTGAGATAATACTTAACCAGAAATTGCTACACCAAGAGTCCTTGAATATCTTCTGGAGAAAAGAAATATATCTGAAGGAGTAAATATTGAATCAAGGGTAGTGATTGAGACGATTGAGATTTCTGGAACTATTTTACCAAAGGACAAAATGACAATTTTTTCCTTGATCCTTCCACACTCATCTTTTTATATAGTATAAATATCCAAATTTCCAAAAAAAAGAGAAATGAAAATGAGAAATTCTGCATTGCCTTTCTTTTTTATGTTTGTTCCCTTCTGAGGGAATCTCCAACTGATTACACTTTTTTTTAATACCAAAACGGTGTAAACATCAGATCGGTGAAAATTAACTCCAGTCCATTAAAATTTTTTTTGCACCAAAAACAAATATTTCTTTTATATTTTTCTCTCTCCTCTATATTATGTTATTTCCCTATTATTTAGAATTTATTTTTTATCTAAGAGAAAATGGTCTATTATCCCCCAACCTTTATTTGAAATTTCAACTACACACTCAACATTTACGAAAGTCCCATTACCCCTCTAAATATTTTTTTTACTGTATTTAGTACCTCTCCAATTATTGAGCAGTCATGGGAGGTGAGAACACCCCCAATAGACTCATCAAATGAGGCTTCAATACTTCAAAATCAATATTTTTAAGTGCCACGTGTATAATACATGTCATTATTTTTAATTATTAAATAATGTTGTCTTCTCCAACTAATAAAAGACCAACAATAAATGTTTCCAACCTTTTCCAAAGGATGATAGCTCTACACACTACAAAATAAATTTACTGATTCTAATTCTCTGCTTTTTCTCCCAAAAATAGAAAAGAATGGTAGCTAATCTTTTTCTCATCTCCAGTATCTTTTCGCTCTCGTCTCTCTCTTACTCACAAAGTCACACATTGTAACCAAAATCTACAGTTCTTTTGATGCAAAAAGAAAATATAAATAAATGTGTGATTAAACTTCAAAATCTTTCACATTAAACAGACAATGATGTGATTCTAGACAATCTTTACGTCTACTAATGCATTGCATTTTGCCATTTTAGCTAAGGTACATTAAAAATTCTAATGGTGCATGTTTAAATGAATCCAAAACACCGTTAATTACACCTTGAATCGAACATCACAATGAACGAACCTGGCTCTTGTCTACACCTATTTCTATTTTTAATAACCTACGGCCAAACCCACGAAATTGAGAACAACCCGTACCAAATTATACACGCGAACATATCTGTTTCATTTATTTTTCGATGGATTTCGACGGAACTGGTGGATTTATGGTGAGATGGGTTTGTTTCAGTCATTTTTGTTGTTATTTTGTGTTTACGGTCATTTTCTGGCGGGATTTGATTAGAAAAATAGGAAAAAAAGCCGGTGGTGATTTGAATTTAAAAGCCGGAGTTATTTCGATGAAATTTTGTCGGAGTTATTCTGGAAAAAACGAATCTACTTCCTACTGTTTTCTCCCCAATAGAACTCCCCTATCTGTTTTTCCCTTTTTCTTTTTTTTCTTTCACTGTTTCCCTCCCTCTAGCGTATGGTTGTATAGTAATCTGTGTATTGTGTGCATTTTTTTTATGTGTAGTGTTGTAGATGGTGAGTATGGGTATAGAGAGTTGAGAGATGTGAGTGTATCTGTGTGTTAATCCATGGATACACCCATTGAGAGATGTGAATGAATAATTTATCAAATTTTATTTTAATGAATGAATATATAACACATATATAACACTAAAAAAGTAGAAGTCGGCCCCAACGCTTTTATACACGCATGGCTTCTTATTTGGTTTATATTGACAGGTCAGCAATTGGGGGGTTACTAAATACAGTAAAAAAATATTTAGGGGTAATGGGACTCCCGTGAAGGTTGAGTGTGTAGTTGGAATTTCGACTAAAAGTTTGAGGAGGGGGAGGGGGCAATAGACCATTTTCTCAATTTTTTTTTCTTTTCACATAATCATCTCATATAATTCATATTTCTTTCTTATATAACCATTTAATATAACATTATTTTATATCCTAAATTTTTAAATAATATAAATTGTTAGTAAATATTGCACATTATACGTATTATACGTACTAATGGATAATTCAAATAAAAGTGAAATCATTAATATAATATAATTAATTAAATAATATATTTTGTATTTTCACTTTTTATTTTTTTGATAATTATATTTTTTGTACTATTATAACTTAAAATAAATTAAATTAATAGTATAAAGATACTACAAAAATAATAATTAGGTATATTAGGACCTAAATTAAAAACATCAAAATTCATAATATGTTAATTAAAAGTGGTATATAATAAATAAAATAATAAAATACTGAGGACTAATATTGATGTTGATGAGCAATGTTACATCAAATTTGATATATTGTAGTATGTTTGCATACTAAAATGATGTTGGATTGGAGCACTAAAACAATAAACATTACACCAAAATAATATTTGGTTTTGGGTTGGAGATGGTCCGTAAGTACTATAATCTTGCTTCCGTGTTTTTTAAAAACTAGCTTAGTGTACCTGCGTTGCACGTGTATTTACTGTTAAAGAAGAAAATTACATGTATACTAAGCAACGCCTTATTTCTATGTAGGATATAATTTGTAGATTTATTGTATAATATGTGCATACACTATTCTCTCTAGCTCATTCAAGTGTTGTTTTCATAGAACCACCACTACATCTCACAAATATTTTATATATTGCAAAGTCTTTTAATGAAGGACACATAGATATTACAAAAATTATCCAAAAAGAAACAGCAACAACAAAACAAATAAATAGAAGTGATTTTATTATCAAGATTGTGAGTACACAATTTTGTATATTTTCTTGATTCTTCTTTTTCTAAAACTTTCCAATGATTCAAGTGTCGCTAGAAACATATTTTTTGAATTTAGGATGATTTATTACGTAAACTGCTACCCCCTATGAATTGAACAATAAATTAATAATATAAAGTGAATTTGGGTAGAGCTACAAAATGGTCCCTGGTCACCTTATTTTCTTTCTCAGTATACTCTTGTTCATCTCTTTTGAATTTAAAAAAAAGCATAACGTTGTTCATGAAAATTACATCAATCGGTAAGTTTGAGTTCTTAATGTATCCTTATAATATGGTTGAACTCAAATTATGATCTTGTTGTTAGGAACGAAGCAATTGGATGTTGAGAGAAAGCTAAGAAAGAAGGCTTGAAAATGATAACAAAGAGAAATTATAAAGACTCATAATATATTAAATTAACTTGATCAATTGACCTACATATGCTTATATTAAAAAAATTCATTTATTTTGATGATTTGAGGGGATAATGAAAAAGTTGAAGATATTTCTCTTTGCGATTTAAGATATAAATTTTTAAAGAGGGCGAAAAAAACTTACATCTTTCAGCTACTGCTATAGTGCTGCTTCAAAATATTCAGAATTGTCATATCTTCATATACATGATAAAGGTGGCAAGTCGCATATGTAGAAACACATAATAAGAAATTAAGAGTGTTGCTGAATAAAAATAAAAAATGAATGTATTTTTACAGAGAAAAGATTTACATATTTGATTACTTTGCATATATAGATGTATATACTTTGTCTTTGTGCTCTGAATATAGTAATAGAGAGACTATATCATTAAGAGTCTTTTTATCACACCTGAACCTTAAGGAAAGTCGGGTAACAAGCCTATACATGCACATCTAAAGTAACATGAAATTGCCATTTTAAAAGTAGGACTGCATAATTATTGAGTGCGTATCTTTCAACTTTTAAGTAGTTCCCTTCGAAAAATAAATTTTGAGTCCTTTCAATCTCTAATTTTCCCTATTAGAAAGGATCAAATTAGCATCCATTGAGATAACTAATATTGAAAAGGAGACTTGGAATAATGTTGTGTACAATAAATTTTTGTGGTCCGACAAAAGTGTAAGTAACCTTATAATGAGATGTGTCTTTAACTATTCATCATAATTGAAATGTTTTCTCTGATATATACGTGACTCTTAGCAGCACCCTTATGTAGGATTCAATCTGGGTACCAACTATTTGTTCTTCCCTTCAATATGAAAATCACTTACTCTAACAATAAAAGGTATGATGCTAACAATACGATTAAACATAATCTTTTAAAAAAATTATCCAAAGTTTGATTGAATATTCATCTACAATATAGACTTGAAAACAATGAAACTAATCTATACCGCACCTTCAAAGTTCATCAAAAAAAAGTAGTTATGCATAATTTTTTTTAACCATGTAGAAATAGTATAAGTTTTTGTTGAAGGGGGTTCAGATAAACCCTTGGAGCAAAGATAGATCCTCCACTGACTGTACTTTCTTAAACAACTTGCATAATTAAAATAAGCAAGAAAAATTAAAATTGAGGGAGCATTAAAAGATCATCTTTATTAAAAGAAGGCAAAATTAGAATTACTGACAAAGGAATTTTCTCACAATAGTCGTAATTCAATACGACTGCATGGTTCACTTGATCGGTAACACGTTGATATGGCAAAATTAGACAACTATATATTTTGTTATCAAGTGCATTTAGTAAATAATTTGTCACCGTAACAAAATCCCTACTTGTGGATAAGAGTGACAATTACTACCTCTAGAAGAGATCATGTACTGGGTCAGACTTTTCAACATGAAGAAATTTAGAGTAATTAAGTCATCAAGTCTTGAAGGGCTAGAGTTTTCACACACGTACAAAATTTAAACCATTACCTATGTTTGCCATTTGATTCAGTCTTTCCAGGGTCCCTGAACTGGGTTCGGATAAAATCATAGTCAAGAGTCAAGACAATCTTGGTTAGATAGGCTCTTACGAGTTTTCGTAATTATTTTTTAGCAAATATCAACAATCCTTAATAATGTTCATAAAAGAGTAATATTAGTATGTCCTCATTTTTGTTAAGTTTGATCGCACGTATGCAACCTATATTTGCTCTATTACATTTGATAATCATCCTTGTTGTAATAAAGACACAACTGGTCGTTTTGGCCTAAATTCATTCTATTGATATATTTTATTAAATAGAAGTATTCTTTACTTTCCTTTTCACCTGAGCTAACGACCTTAATTTCATGCTCAACTAACATTCGCGCTCTCTTTCTCTCTCTCTCTCTCTCTATATATATATATATATATAAAACCATATTTTAACATGAATTATATTCAAACAAAAATAACCCTACTTTAAGTACAGAAGAACTTTAAAAAAGGTTTGAACCTTATGATGCGTTCTTTGATTTTGAACTTAAAAATGTATGAACCTGGGGCAGATCGCCAGCCTATAGCCATGGTGAAACTCTTCAGCGAAAAACTATATTCTCTTTATACATGATTATACTTATTTTTATGCATATATAGTAGATATTAAACCTCCTTCGATTAGTTCGTATGTTTACTTCTTTCAATTTTGAACCTCCGTAGTAAAAATTATGGCTCCTCTCCACTTTTTGAACTCCATAAATCTTTTCTTGATTTTGGAACTCTAACAAATTTTTGAACCCTGATACATTTCTTAGTTTTGGACTTGTAAACAGTGAGATCTTTAAGACATGATATCCACAAAGACAATTAACCAAAAAAAAAAAAGATATCCACAAAGGCTAAAGTTTAAATGACAAAGAGCCTCAACTCACAACAACATGGCCAAGGACATCAACTGTAACTCAACAAAGCACAGCCCGATCAACTCCACAACAAAAATTTTATTTTAAAGGCGAGATCTATTAGCATCTAATCCAAATGATATCAACAATCGCCTTCGAACTAACTAAATTCGTTGAATTAAATCATCAACGCGTCGACCCAAACAATAGTGATAATAGCTTATCACGATTCATTAATAAATAATCAAACAATTTGAATTGAATGTCCAGAATATTATAGGAAAGGAAAGTATAACATTAAAAGGAAAAAAAACCCATCAATACTAATTAGGTTTTCGAAGCACATTTATTCCATATATTTTAGGATCTTTAATTTCTTTCCATAGATTTAGGAGTCATAAATAAGAAAATAGTAAAAACACCCAACAAAATATTACCATAAATTTAGGAATTCATATATAAGTAGAAAAACTTTTCTATTTAATTTTTTTTATCATTTATATAGTTATTATTTAATATTATAAATTGATGAAAAAGGCTAAAAAGATGATTTTATCTATTGCGGAGTCTTTTAATGAAGGGCAAAAAATTTAATTCACTTTTCTAAGGGTCTTCACACTTTTAATATATTATAGATGTACAAAAGGAAGCCAAGTATAAATCGAGACAAATTAGGACAGAGAGTACTTAGTATCCGTTTGGCCATGCAAATTTTTTAACCTTTTTACGAAAAATTATTTCACTTAAAGAAGTTTTACTTGTTTTCACTCATACTTCTCTCACAAAATTTCAAAAACGACTTTAATTTATATTCATGGCCAAACACAACTCCAACTCCAACTCCGAAAAATTATGATTTTCATGGCCAAACGGGCCTTAAAGAATTGCATGTCAAATAAAACTTTAACATTAAATCAATTTAATTTTAAATTAAGATTTCATATTTCATATTCTAAAGGGAGTCTTAAGCTTGCGTTTGATATGTCGTTTGATATGTGATATGAAGTCATGATTACAAAGTAATGTTTAGCCAAGTAATTAATTTGAGATCATTTGAAAGAACATGAAAAAAACACAATCTAGAATATTGAATCATAATTTGAATTTTATTATATTCAAATATATGTTGGGTTCAAAATCGAGAGGGCTCATGTGGAAGCTCATATAGTTGTAAATCATGTCGGTAATAAATCAGATGATAAAGAAAAATATTCTAAAGACATATTATTGATATAATTTGGCAATTGGCCTATATTTTAAAAACTAATAAAAAACATAAAAATTTATTTGAGAGAAAATCTCCCTATAAACAAGATTTTATTCTAAATGACTACATTGTGGATGCTATTGTGTTATGGTATGAGAAGAGGAATTTTCTATTTATAGAAGTCCAAAACCTTTCCTCCCAAAAAGATGTTAGCCAACTATGGAAGGGTTTTATATTTTTATTTTAGGAAAAGTAAAAGTAATTGTGATACTACTTTTATTTTCCTTCAATAGAAAATAAATACTCAAATTTAATAAGAAAATCAAGACAAAAATTCTAATAGATCTTCCTTTTTTTGCTTGATATTCTCGATATAATTTTATCCACTTTCTTCACGTGCATGATCTTCGTTTTTTATATAATCTGCATCACTACTACTTGCCATGGTTAGAAATAAGGCTTAAAATATTATGATTAAAAATGAGTTAAAATTAATATTATTTTTATTTTTAAAGATGCGACAACAGGAATGTTGAAAATATTATTGAAACTTCTTCTCCACATGTAGTTGGAAAAAAATCTTCATTATCATGAAACTGGTTGCATCTTGATTTGAAACCGCTTTAAACCTCTTTAATCTTGTTTCACCAAATAATTGAATCTTTGAACCGTAAGCTTTGATACCACTTATCGGTTCGAAATCGAAAGGGTGTCATGCACAAGCTATTAGTTGTAAATCATAAAGGCGATAATTCAGATGGCACATAAAAAAAATACCAAAAAGCTTATTATTGATATGGTTTGGCCAATTGGCCTACATATTAAAAACTAAATAAAAAAAGAATAAAAATTACTTGAGCGAAAATCTCCTCATCAACAAGAATTTATTCTAAATGACTACATTATGGATGCTATTGTGTTATGGTACGAGAAGAGAGATTTTCTATTTATATAGGTTCTAAACCTTTCCTCCAGAAAGAGGTTAGCCAAATATGAATGAGTTTTATATTTTCATTTTAGAAAAAGTAAAAGTAATTATGGTACTATTTTTATTTTCCTTCAATAAAAAATTAATACTCAAATTTGGAAATAAAATCAAGAAAAAAATCCTAATAATTAGACCTATTTCAAAAGATAATTAAATTGAGTTTTTTGCTTGTAGTGGAGTCCTAATCAGTCAAAAGTGTTACACTTCGTATTTTTGGGTTAGAATCCGAATCGGCGTTCCTCCGTGTATAAATTTTAATTACATAATTTATATATGAATATATGTGTCATGATCATTAGCTTAGTGTGAAGAATGCTTATGAGATGAAAAATGTTCATAGAAAACACTTAGAGCAAAGTTGAGTTAAAAACTATTGATTCGATCAAATTTTGGTATTCTATCCTACAAGGGTCAACTTTGAATGTGTATAACTTTCAGAAAATGTGGAATTTCGGAGCACCAGATCCACCAAACTATAGATAAATGTATCCTCTTTCCAACGCATTCGATTTTACCTTAATTCAGAACCCGAATGAAAAGTTAAGAGTATTTTTGTGAGGAACCAGTGAGGGTGCGTGATTCCAGCGTGACACGGATCTTATGCTCAGAAATAAGAAACATGACATGGACCTTATGATCTGCAATAAGAAGCGTGACATGGACCTTGTTTAGGAACGCTAAAGTTCGCGTTTCTCTTTAGTTTTTCAAGGATAAACAAGTCATTTACATCCTAAACTATCCTATAACTAATAGTAACACAATTGTATCATTACATAACCCTAAAACTCACCAATTACACAATCCCTCTTCTTTCAAATCCTAAAAAACACCAAATAAGGGTTCTTCTTTAAGAATTCAACTTCTAAGGATTCAAATTCATGCTTCTCTTTAAGAATTCAAGAAACTCAGGTATGTGGGATATTCATCAATGGGCTTATTTCACCTATTGAGTCCCAAAGTTTTCCCCAATTCTCAAGTTTAATTTTATTGTGATTTAGGATTTCCTGATTACTTCAGATTATACATGCATTGTTATTTTTCAAAATTCCATATTTGAGCATATCAGTTATCAGTGCATGCACTTGTTTATGCTTCTGTGTTAGTTCAGTTGGGAGTAGACCTTAGCATCGAGCGAACCTAGGGATGAAAGCTCACCCGCTAGTACATGACTGAGACCTTTAGTAGAAGTCCCTAAGTTTCAAAACTATGTATCCAGTGTAGGTAATGAGAGGTCACCCGCCAGTTCAGGACTAATACTCTCTTAGAGGTCATGCACTATATTAGGACTGATACCCTAGTCCTTAGGGACATCAGCTTTGTGGATCCACACTGTTAGTGTCAATACCTGTGGCAAGGTATTAACACTCTTTCAACTAGGGTTGCAGGTTGGACCCCACTTAGCTTAGATTAGGACATGTCGATTAAATGTTATCCCCTACAATCTTAGTTCAGTATTTATATCATATCATCTCAGGTTTTGCATGACCAAGTGTTCAATTTATCAGTTATTCAATTATTCAATTTTACAGATTATTTCAGCACATGCTTTACTTGGTCTTACATTTGTTTTATTTATTCATCCATTCATACTCACTATTCATACATGATCTTTAGTATGATTTTACAGCCTATTCAGCTTTAACTTGAGATTTACATATGGTGCTCATGTTTCTATTGCTTTTCAGCTTACAATAATATTTTTAGCTCATAATTTAGAAATTTCACTATGTCTTACAACTTTTACATACAACCATGATCTAAATGCATATTTTAGCAGAAAGATTACGTCTTCAGTTTCAAAGCATAAATTAAGTATTTCCATGATTTAGTGCATGTCTCACATACTCAGTACATTCCAAAGTAATGACCACATATATGCGTTTGTGGCTATATTATTTCATAATGTAGGTACTAGATGTAGCTCGCACATCAGGGTCAGATAGTTCTTAGCATTCAGTCAGTAGGTGATGGGTTCTCTTATTTTTGGGACTCAAGTCAGTTATAGTTCCTGTATTTTGTTTTCATTATTCTTATATATCGATTAGGGATAGTTGGGGGTCATGTCTCGACTGCCTATAGTTAGTATAGTAGAGGCTTTATAGATGGTCCGTCAAAGTTAGTAATTGAAATTTAAGTTTCTCTCTCTTAGATTTCTCTGTATTGTATACTTTAAATAATTATGTATTGAAATGGCTTATCTCATATTGATTATGCTTCCGCTCAGTCATTTTGAGTTTATATATATATATACATATATATATATATATATTAAATAAATTGCTCAAGTATCATGCCAATACATGGGTTAACTTGAAATCACTTGTGGTTCTAAGCACCGTGTTACAACTAGGGGGTGGTCTCGAGTCGTGACAAACTTGGTATCAGAGCATAAGACTCAAGTGTCCTAGGGTGTCTATGAAATCGTGTCTAGTAGAGTCTTGCAGAATGGTATCAAGATATTTGTACTTTTCTTCGAGTGGTTTCATGACATTTAAAAAATATTTCCCTCCTTTCATATCTCAGATTATGCAGTAGAGATGTTCTCTAAGAAACTTACATAGATTCTCACATTGCTCCATTCATGCCAACTCAGCTTTAAAACTTACATAGATTCTTACATTGCTCCATTCATGCCAACTCTGCTTTATTTTTGAGTTAATAAAAATAGTCAAGCTTAAATTTTTACTGATAGAGTTTTCTCAGGCAATCTCCACATACAATTACGAGATTGCATGCGGGCTCAAAAGGATCCTATCAATGACTTTAAGTTTTAAAGTTTGAAAGTGTTCATTCTTATTCATGAAGTCATGCACTAAAACAAGGTCAGATGTGCCTTCAGGTCCCTTCTCAAAATCCTATGACAACATATGACCTAGAGTTAAAAGCATGAACCTAAAAGTTTAGCAGCAGTAAAGTGGGGATAATATTTATTTGAATTAAGTACATTATGTATCAATGGAGCTAGAAATGGGTTGTATAGTTCATTTAGTAGCACTTTGAGAGAGATTTTCAGTTAAGGGAGACTTAGAGTATGTTAGTGCTTTAGTCGGGATAAAGATTAGGCAGTGACCACAATGATAGATGAGCTTGATAAGGTTGAGTATGTTCATAAAATTTTGTGTTGATTGGTGTTTCATGATTTCTGTCCAGTAGGATTAAGTTAGTATATCTCATTAAAAATTTGGGGATATCCATAGTAAGTGTTAGAATCTAAGTTTGAATTGTGGATGACTAAGCTAATAGAAAGAAAAATTTTGAATTCTAGAAAGAAAAATGTGAACTCCGTATATTGTGACAATTCAGATGGTTTGAAATAATAAGTTCTTAATTTATTGTGATGACTATTGGTGCTATGGAAATTTAAGAGTTGTATCTAAGAAAGAAGTACTAGTAGAGGATTTTACACTTTAAGATATAGTATTTCAGAGTGAGTTTATTATTTATGTGTATTGTTATATCTCAAATCTAGAGTAGAGTGGTTGCAGTTCAGTTTAGAATTTATTAAAGGGGTCTGCAAACCTAGAACGATGGTTAAGATCTATGGAGGAGATGATAGAACAAGAAGCAAAGTCAAGTTTTCAGATTCTAGTGGTGATGCTTGGGAGTTCTAGAACAATGGTACGGGATGAAGATACCCGACCTATTTTTATCTCAGTGTAAATTTTTGCACTTCAGTCATTATAATATCTATTAATGCTTTACAAGTCAGTTCCATGAACATAGCTCATATTTATGCACTTTTCATAGAATCATGTATGCTCCTAATTCCTAGAATGAGGAGTGCCAGTTCACTCAAAAGTACAAATTATATTCCATGAATCTATGAACTCCAAACTCAAGTCGTGCAACTCATGACTCATGTACTCATATTTTATAGTATGCTTAGTTTCCATAACTCATGGTTCACCCTTAATAACCAGTGAAAATTTGCATTATGTCATGTATGTCCTCAGATTAGATCTCTTTAATGAATCCATACCGTTAATACTCTATTCCTCAGGCCTTAGTCAAGTGTCAAAGTTATGCATAGTATTGTTTTATGATTCAGGATCTCATGATTCTAATCTTTCAGTGACCTCTCATTATGTAAAATAGTGGTGATGAAAATAGATGAACAATGGTTTAGATGGGAGAGAGTAAATATTCCTTATTAGGGAAAGGTTGTTATATGCTTGCTTTATCTAAGTCTATAAGTGTGAAGGAAGATTGAGGCAAAACTTTGATATATGTCATGGTTAGTTGAGAATTTCATGTGTTTCTTCTTAAGAACAGTGCAAGAAAGTTGTTATTGATAAATGTGTTAGAGAATATGGAAAAAGATTCCTCGGTGGGTTCATTGCCTAAGGGTTCATATGCGGTTATAATGATAGGCTTGAATGTCATGTTGGTATATAAGTGGATAAATGCATTGTGTGTTAGAGAATTCCTAGTAAGAGGTTGAAGTTGGTTATTAAAGTGGTAAGGATTATTATTATTAATATGAGAGCTGTGAAACTACATAGGATATTGAATCTGTGGTTTAGACTAGTAATATGGTGTTATGTGTGGTACCTTGTGACTTTGAGTAGGATTGAACATGGTGAGAGAATTTAGTTCAACTTAGACTTTAGTATATGGAGTTATCAATGCCATGTAAAGATTAGAAGTGGCATCAAATGAAGAGTAGTATGTAAGAGGAATAGCATAGTAGAGGGAGTATTTGAGAAGCGTGACTAAGCTTGAAAGTTAGTAGTCGCATTGCCTAAGACATAATAATTCCATCATATCTTATATTTTATAGGCATATAGTCCATGTTATAAAGTTGTAGCCATGTTGTGATTCTTTATTCAGATATCTTATCTAGATCATGACCAACGTTCTTTGCTCTCTAATGTTATTAGAACTTCTTAGAAAGAGTGTTGAAGAAATACTCTAGTTGAGTATAAATTTTCAGTATGAGTTAGTTCGTATAACCAATAATTCAGTTTAGCAATCAGATAAATAAGCTCCTATAGTTTTCATCTTTCCATCTAGTCGTACTATAAAAAGTTTCATGAGCATGGCTATTCCATGAGGTGATTCATTCACATCCATGCAAATTGCTACTTCAGTTTGGTCCATGTATCATGTTTCCAATTCAAATATTTAGTCATGATTCAGTTCATAAGTGTTCAATGCATGATCTTAGTTTTTCAAGTATTCTAGCTCAGACATTCTAATACCCCTTGTACGACCTTTGTCCCGTTATCTCATGATTCATGCTTGCATAATGCACTTGGTGATTCCATGAAGCCCTTTTCTTTTAATTACTATTCATGTTTTGTTGAGGAAGAATTCCTAACATGAAGTTGCATACTTTATTCCATACTTATAAAGCTTCAATAAGTTCTTACCCATCATCCTAGGCCGACTGATTTCAGGGGGGAGATAATATAACACCCCATATTTTTGGGCTAGAATTCAAACCGTCATTTCTACGTGTATAAATTATAATCCCATGATTTGTATATGAATATATGTGTCATAATTATCCTAGTGTGAAGATTTCTTTTGAGGTGAAAATGTTCATATGAAACACTTAGAGCAAAGTTGAGTTAAGAGCTTTTAATTCGACCAAATTTTGGTATTTGATCCTACAAGGGTAAACTTTGAACATTTATAAATTTTGAAATATGTGGAATTTTGGAGCTCAAGACTCACCAAATTATATAAATATGTTCTCTTTCCAACGCATCCTATTTTGTCTTAATCTGATACCCGAGCAAAAATTTATGACCATTTTCGTGAGCAACCAGTGAGGGTACGTGATTTCAGCGTGGCACATACCTTATGCTCCATGATAAGCAGCGTTGTATAGACCTTATGCTCTATGATAAGAAGGAAGGTATAGACCTTACACTCCGCAATAAGCAGTATGGCACAGACCTTGTTCAGGAATGCTAAAACCCACATTTCTCTTCAGTTTTTCAAGGGTAAAAAAGTCATTTACGTCCTAGACTATCCTATAAATAATAGTAACACGATTGTATCATTAGATAACCCCAAAACACACCAATTACGCAATCCCTCATCTCCCAAATCCTCGAGAACACCAAATAAAGGTTCTTCTTCAAGAATTCAACTTCCAAGTATTCAAATTCATGCTTTTCTTCAGGAATTCAAGCAACTCAGGTATGTGGGATATTCATCAATGGGTTCCTTTCACCCATTGAGTTCCAAAGTTTTCCCCAATTCTCAAGTTTAATTCTCTTGTGTTTTAAGGTTCCATGAAAAGTTAAATTCCATGACTTCCTCTAAATAATTCTTGAATTCTACCATGAAATAGTGTTCCCTCATAATTTCAAGTATTCGTCCGTAGTTTAATCATAAAAATTCATTACATTAATGAAATTATTGAATTTTTGAGTTTAAGTTATGAAATTTCCTATCATGTCATTACTTTGAAATCATCATATTTAATTGTACTTTCAATGCTGGTGGGTAATGAACATCCGATACCAAGATGATCATGCATGATATAGTTTTCATGATTTCAGGTTATTCATACCATGTTTGTACCATAAAATTTATAACATTTTCATAAGGACTATTCTCCAGTATTATATCATGCTAAATATATCAGTTGACATATTTTTGATAACTTTAGATTTTGCATGCACTGTTATTTTAAGAATTACATATTTGAACATATCAGTTATCAGTACATGCACTAGTTATGATTCCGTGTCAGTTCAGTTAGGAGTATAACATAGCACCGAGCATACCTAGGGATGACGGCTCACCCGCCAGTACATGACTGAGACCTTTAGTAGAAGTCCCTAAGTTCCAGAACTGCATATCCAACGTAGGTTATGAGATGTCACCTGCAAGTTCATGATTAATACTCTTTTAGGGGCCACCCACCAAATTAGGACTGAAACCCTAGTCCTTCGGGATATAAGCTTTGTGGATCCACACCATTAGTATCAGTACCCGTGGCTTGGTATTGACACCCTTCCAACTGGGGTTACAGGCTGGACCCTGATTAACTCAGATTGAGACATGCCAGCTAAATGTTAGCTCCTCCAGTCTCAGTTCAGTATCCAGATCACATAAGTTCAGGTTTGCATGACCAAGTGTTTATTTTATCAATTATTATTCAGTTTTATAGATTATTTCAGCATATGCTTTACTTGGTCTTGCATTCATTTTATATATCCGTGCATTCATGCTCAGTATTCATACATGATCCTCAGTATGGTTTTACAGCCTATTCAGCTTTAACATGAGATTTACATATGGTACTTATGTTTCTACAGCTTTCCAGCTCACAACAATGTTTTTAGCTCATAATTTAGAATTTTACTATGTCTTACAGCTTTTATGTACAACCATGATTTAAATACATATTTTAGAAGATAACTTATGTCTTTAGTTTTAAAACATAAATTGAATATTTCTTTGATTTAGTGCATATCTCACATACTCAGTACACTCAAAAGTACTGACCATATATATGTATTTGTGGCTTTATTCTTTCATAATATAGGTACCATATACAGCCCACATACCAGGGTCAGATAGTTCTCAGCATTCAGCCAGCAGGTGATGAGTTCTCTTATTTTAGGGACTCAAGACAGTTGAAGTTCCTATATTTTGTTTTTATTATTCTTATGTATTGATTAGGGATAGTTGGGGGTCATGTACCGACTATCTATAGTTAGTATAGCAGAGACTTCATAGATTCAGTTAGAGTCTGTATTTATAATTTAAGTTTCCCTCTCTCAGATTTTAGTATTGTAAACTTTAACCAATTGTGTTTTGAAACAACTTATCTCATGTTGATTATACTTCCACTTAGTTATTTAGCATTTATATATATATATATATATACACTATATAAATTTCTCAAGTATCATGCCAGTACATGGGTTAGCATGGGATCACTTGTGGTTCTAAGCACCGTGTTAAGACTAGTTCATAGTCTCGGGTCGTGACAAAAAATCAACTCTTTTATATTTAGAAGATGAAAGTTTCAAAAATGAGGACATAAACAAATAGACATATTACGAGAGATAAAATTCAAATTAAAGAAATTTGGGACAAGATAAAGTCGGTTTTTTTTTGTTAAAAAAAGTTAAAATTGAGATGACTCAAAATGTGAAGAGAAGATATATCTCCATGAAAAGGTGTGAATTGTTGACTATGGATGATTTTAAGAGAGATGCAGATAGATAAAAAAAGACTTGAGTCATGGATAGGCCCCTAAACTTATTCGGAGATTTCACTTGAGCACTTCAACTTACACTTGTACCTTGTGAACACACCTCTGTCCCTATGAGTTCAAACCACTTAAATATTTTTTACACAATGATCTAAATTAAAATATAAAGCATGTGTCATACACTCGTGATAACATGATAATTTGATGAATTACATAATATGACACGTGTCATGTGAGTCCAAAAAAGTATTTTACGTAGTAACATAAAAAAATTATTTTTAAATTAAGAAAATGTTAGGCCATTCACCCTCATCGGCTTCTTCACCTCTCTCATTTTATAACTACTACTTACTGATAAAAAGATTAAAAAATAAAAAATTGACCCTCACCCCTTTCCGCATGGCCTTCTTCATTTTCTTCTCCGCTCTTACTTTATCTTCTTCTCTATTTAAATCTCTTTCCATTTTTTCTATTTTTTTCTTTTCTTTTGTTCTTAATTTTGAATTTGATTTATACTCGGTTTGATTTGGTAGAAGAGACGGAGAAGGGAGAGAAAGGTATGGTGGTAGAAAATCATCGAAATTGCTGCAACCTCACACGTCAATTTATCCATCAAGAATAACTTCAGATTCTTGTTAATTATGTTGGAGAAAATAGTATTTTACTAAAATCTATTTTGATCCAATTTGAGCCTTTTGTTTAATGAACTCTTCGACAATCGTAATAAAAATTGTCGGTCAACTTTTATAATTTTTTCTAATTTAATTGGTGAACTTTGTTTCTTTGATACTTTTTCGGCGAAGGTAACGACATGAAATTTTGAGTATTGAGCTGGTGGTTGAAGAGTATAGAAGTTGGGGAAGATAGTGAAGGGAATCTTTATTTTAAAAAAATAAATTTTCATGTTTGGCTTTTTTGTTTTGTTGACATGTCACGTTTCAGTTGGCCCTCTAAATAGTTTGTTTTAGCTTCACGCCTTCTAAAATGTGTAATACACTTATAATGCCATGTCAAAAAAAAGTGTTTAATAGGTATATATTTTGAACAGAGTAAGTGTTCATAAGTAAAATCTCCAAACAAGTTTAGAGGTCTGTCGATGATTTAAGACCAAAAGAAAATATTATGAAAAGATAATTAGACATGACATGATGCCCATTCAACTTATCACGGACATGATATTAGTTAGAAGGTGTGAAGGATACTGCTTAGCGTTAGGAAAGACGGGCACACAATCAAAGAGCCCAACAGAGTAGCAGCGGAAAATACCCAAGACTAAACTTTCCCTTTCAACTTGAACCAAGAGGAGACAAATAAAACCAAGAAAAATATAGTAATATACAACAAACAAGTCAACCAAATGAAACAAGACAAGAATAAAGGCAATCACACGAGACACAAGATTTACGTGGAAAACCCTTCAGTGTGAAGAGTAAAAAACCACGGGACCAAAACCTCCACTATAATCACCAAAGAGTTACAATATTTTCCTCCAAAATGGCCACCAAACAAGTGCCAAACAACAAAAAATAATACATAATTCACAACACCAAACACTAGAGAAATAAAGGAGTGAAAGCACAAAAAATGCAGCTACTGTTTGGGAATGAAGAACAGGAGATACAGTTCACCAAATCAATATTCATCATTTCCTATTCAAATATTGAGATGAGAGGAACAAACAGTCCAAAAATCAGCTCAATCGGCAAGAAACGAAGCGGGAATCGCAATTTGAAGTTGACAGCTGTGACTGAAATTTAGGTGCGAAAATCAGCTTTGTTTTTCTCTCTTTGGCTGCTGAAAACTCTCTTTTTGTGATGGTGAATAATACCTAAAAAGATCAATATATATGCCCCATAGTAATGGAACTATGAAAAAAAGTGGGTTGGTCTAAATTGGGCTTCATTTTATCCACATAGGAAGGGACAAAGGCCCATGACCCTACAATTCTCCCCCTCCCGACTATGTGGAGGAGACCTCCATCCCGGCGATCATGCAACAATCTTCAAACTTCCCTCTTGGAAAAGCCTTAGTGATCATGTCAGAACCATTATCATCTATATGAATCTTCTCAAGTTCAAGCAACTTAGAATCTAACACATCCTGAATCCAATGGTATCTCACATCAATGTGTTTAGACCGACCATGAAATGTAGAATTCTTGCCAAGATGTATGGCACTTTGACTGTCGCAATGAAGCACATACCTCTTTTGATCACAACCAAGTTCCCCCAAGAATCTCTTCATCCAAAGCAATTCTTTACAAGTTTCAACGGCAACAATAAGCTCAGCTTCTGTAGTAGATAGAGCAACACATTTTTGCAACCTAGATTACCAAGACACAGCTCCCCCTGCAAAAGTAACCAAATACCCTGAAGTAGACTTGCGAGTATCAACATCACCAGCCATATCTGAATCAGTATAACCACAAAGACTAGGCTTCCCTGTACCAAAACACAAACTCAGACTAGAAGTGCCACAAATAATCTCATAATCCACTTCACAACATTCCAATGTTCTCTTCCCGAATTAGAAAGAAAATGACTAACAACACCAACAACATGAGCAATATCCGATCTTGTGCAAACCATTTCATACATCAAACTACCAACAGCTGAAACATAAGGAACTTTCTTCATATCTTCCTTCTCATTATCACTGGAAGGACACTGCTTCGTGTTAAACTTGAAGTGCATAGCTAAAGGTGTACTGACAACGTTAGCCTTGCCCATGTTAAACCTTTGAAGTACTTTCTAAATGTACTTCTCTTGTGATAACCACAACTTCTTGGAATTTCTGTCACGGACAATCTGTATGCCAAGAATCTTCTTTGTAGGTCCTAAGTCTTTCATAGAAAAAGACTTACTCAACTCTTGCTTCAACTTTTGAATCCTGCAAGTATTATGACCAATAACAAGCATGTCATCAACATAAAGCAACACAATAATAAAGTCACCATCAGAGAATTTTTGCACAAAAACACAATGGTCTGAAGTAGTCTTCTTGAAACCCTGCTGACTCATAAAGGAACCAAAATTTTTGTACCACTGCCTAGGAGTTTGTTTTAAACAATACAAGCTCTTCTTCAATTTGCAAACATAATTCTCTTTTCCCTTGACTTCAAAACCTTCGGGTTTCTCCATATAAATTTCTTCATCTAAGTCACCATGGAGAAAAGCAGTTTTAGCATCCATTTGCTCAACCTCTAAATCTATGCTTGCAGCTAAGCCTAGAACCACATGAACGGATGACATCTTTACAACCGGAGAAAATATGTCATCAAAATCAACTCCCTTTTTCTGGTTAACTCCCTTCACAACCAATCTAGCTTTGAACCATGGATTTGGATTACCATCTTCATGCTTCACCCAAAAAACCCACTTATTTTTGAAAGCTTTTCTGTCTTTAGGCAGCTTAACCAAATCAAAGGTATGATTATCTTGCAAAGATTTAATTTCATCTTCCATAGCATCAAACCACTTTTGTTTTTCTTCACTTTCCATGGCCTCATCAAGACTCTCAGCTTCTCCCCCGTCAGTCAAGAGTACATACTCACTGGAAGAATAATAAGATGAAGGTATTCTCTTTCTTGTAGATCATCTGAGAGAATTCTCTGGAGCATCAACAACTGGTTGCTGATCAACCATATCAACTTGCACTGGAGCATCAACAACTTCTTGCTGGTCATTCTGAACATGATCATCATCTTTATTATCAACTTGATTTTCATCATCATGAAGATTTTCTTCAGGAGCAGTAGTCAAAGGAACTGGATCAACATTAACTAGGCTCTCACTACTCTGAGAATCAACCTTCTCAGCTTTGTCAAAATCTTCAATTGTTTGGTTTTCAAAGAACACAACATCGCGGCTTCTAACAAGTTTCTTCTCAACTGGATCATAGAAGCGATAGCCAAATTTATCTTGACCATAACCAATGAATATACACTGTCTAGTTTTAACATCCAATTTAACCTTTCATCCTTAGGAACATGAACAAAAAATTTACACCCAAAGACTCTAA
The DNA here is from genome assembly GCA_030864215.1 of Capsicum pubescens. Classification (NCBI taxonomy): domain Eukaryota; kingdom Viridiplantae; phylum Streptophyta; class Magnoliopsida; order Solanales; family Solanaceae; genus Capsicum; species Capsicum pubescens. Next base: position 175,257,550 of record CM061549.1, read on the forward strand.
GATGATCATAAGAAACATCCTTACCAGACCAAACTCTGTCAGGGACATGACTATTCAAAGCAACAGTAGGAGATAAATTGATAACATAAACAACCGTATTAAGTGCTTCTGCCCAAAAGGAATCTGGCAGCTTAGCATCTGAAAGCATATATCTAACCCTCTCAACTAGTATTCTGTCCATCCTCTCTGCTAAGCCATTCAACTGAGGAGTCTTTGGAGGAGTTTTCTGATGCCGAATACCCTGCTCTCTGCAATATCTATCAAAATGACCAATATACTCACCACCATTATCTGAACGGATGCATTTTAATTTCTCCCCTGTCTGTCTTTCAACCAAGGCCTGAAAATTCTTAAACACATCAAGTACTTGATCCTTGGACTTCAAAGGAAATACCCAGAGTTTGCAAGAATGATCATTAATAAAAGTCACAAAGTAAAGTTCACCACCATAAGACCTTACTTTAAAAGGACCGCACAAATCAGAATGCACCAACTCCAGTAAATCGAGCTTTCTTGAAGGCGGATGACTCTGAAAAGAAACTCTTTTCTGTTTATCGGCTAAGCAATGAACACACTTCTTCAACTTTGCTTGTTTTACTCCAGAAAGCAATTTTTTCTTAGCCAAACTATCAATCCCCTTCTCATTCATATGACTCAACCTTCTATGCCACAACTCTGATGAAGTATCATTCTCCACTAAGTTTATCAAGCCTCTAGAAGTAGAGCCCTGAAATACGTACACGTTAGAAAACTTGTCACCTCGATCCACAATCATCGAACCTATAGTAAGCTTTCACTGGCCAGCACCAAGGGTATTAACATAACCCTCATCATCAAGACTTCCTACAGAAATTAAATTCAGGCGAACATCTGAAGTATGCTTGACATTATTGAGACTAGTTTGGAACCATTGTTACTTTCCAAACAAATTGTGCCAATGCCAAGTACTTTAACTTCATCATTATTGCCCATTTTCAACATTCCAAAATTACCTGGAGTATAAGAAGAAAATAATTCCTTCTTTGGCGTAACATGAGAAGTAGCACCGGAATCCACAAACCACCTAGACTCATCGCGAACAAAATTAATGGCATTCTCACCACAAGCAACAAGAAGATCATCATTTGCAACAACAGGAACACGATTTTCATTATCACCTTCTTTCTTTTGCCGTCTTATATCTCTCTTATGCTTGTAATAATATTTCATGATATGCCCCTTTTTGTTTCAATAGTCACATGTAACATTCTTGAATTTGGACCTTGACTTGCTTCTACTTTTATCTCCATCATTTGAATCTCTGGACTTGTTTCTCTCCCTCTCTCTCCAGTAACTAAAATATCAGAGTGTGAAGATACAGAAGATGAGGCCTGATATCTTCTTCTCATCTCTTCATTCAAGACACCACTCTTAACATATTTCATAGTTACAATACCACCGGGAGCAGAATTAGTCAAAGAAACTCGAAGAGTTTCCCAAGAGTCAGGCAGAGTATTAAGAAGCCAAAGTCCCTGAATTTCTTCATCGAACTTTACACCCATTCCGGACAGCTGGTCAAGGACACCCTAAAAATCATTTATATGATCAAAAATAGGACTGCCCTCTTTATACCTGATATTCATTAATTGCTTAAGCAGGAACAACTTGTTATTGCCAGTCTTCGAAGCATAAAGTGTCTCGAGCTTGTCCCACAAACTTCTAGCATGTGTCTCATTCACAATATGATTTCTAACATTATCTTCAACCCATTGTCTGATATAGCCACAAACCTTTAAGTTCTCAAATTCTCAATCCTCATCTGTCATGGATTCAGGTTTAGTGCATGCAAACACAAGTAGATAAATTTTCTTGACAAATAGAAGATCTTTCATCTTGCCTTTCCAAGTAGGATAGTTACTACCATTCAAACACACCATCTTTCTTATATTTTCCTCCATCATTCAAATAAAAAACAACCAACGCTCTGATATCACTTTGTTAGGAAAGACAGGCACACAATCAAAGAGCCCAACAGGGTAGCAGCGGAAAATACCCAAGACTAAACTTTTCCTTTCAACTTGAACCAAGAGGAGAAAAATAAACTCAAGCAAAATAGAGTAATATACAGCAAACAACTCAACCAAATGAAACAAGACAAGAATAAAGGCAATCACACGAAACACAAGATTTACGTGGAAAACCCTTCAGTGTGAAGAGTAAAAAATCATGGGACCAAAACCTCCACTATAATCACCAAAGGGTTACAATATTATACTCCAAAATGTCCATCAAACAAGTTTCAAACAACAAGAAACAATACATAATCCACAACACCAAACAGTAGAGAAATAAAGGAGTGAAAGCACCAAAAATGCAGCTACTGTTTGGGAATAAATAATAAGAGATAAAGGCCACCAAATCAAGCTCTGTCAGTTCTTGATCCAAGATTGAGATAAGAGGAACAAGCAGTCCAAAAATCAGCTCAATCGGACAAGAAACGAAGTGGGAATTGCAATTTGAAGTTGACAACTGTGGCTGAAATTTAGGTGCGAAAATCAGCTTTGTTTTTCTCTCTTTGGCTGCTGAAAACTTTCTTTTTGTGATGGTGAATAAGACCTAAAAAGATCAATATATATGCCCCATAGTAATGGACCTATGGTCAAAAGTGGGTTGGTCCAAATTGGGCTTCATTTTATCCACATAGGAAAGAACAAAGGCCCATGACCCAACACTTAGTGCTTAAGATAAAATATTAGTAGGTAAAACAGTGTTGTGTATTTTGCTATGCATTACTATTCGCTGGTGTAATATTAATCTTGGAATTTCATGTCCTTTGACTTCTATTACTACCTTATTTCTATTACTGCATTTTATACCGTAATTATCATATTGTTTTATTATAATTTTTGTTCTGTTGCAATCAATTATTTTTTTATCATCTATTATATTTTGTACTTTCGTTACTTTTTTGGGGACTGCTTTAAACTTATTTTTATTACGCTGAGGATCTATCAAAAACATTAAAGTAAGGTCTCTTTACAATTTATTCTTTTAGATCCTATTTTGTAGGTCTATACTGAATATGTTGCAAAATTTGACCAATAAATTTATATTTATTTAAAAAAAAACAATAATCGTAACTTTAAATTTTGAAAAAAGAGGTCTCAAACTCTGCAAGAAGAGATTGTGTTGACCGTGTAAAAAGATTATACAAAAGAATAATTAGTTATAGCTATTGCTGGCCAATAGATGTTCATAAAAGTACTTGAAGTTTATAACAACAAATATTTATTTATCAAAAATACATGAAATATATATGAGATTTATCATTAAGACGCTTTAGGATATTTTTGATATTTCTATGACGAATAATTATGGCTTACTCATTTAGTAAAATTATAGAATTGGAGAAATTTATAGTTTTAGTAAGTTATAAAATTTTCATATTTATAATAAAAATAACTAAAAACAAAATTCGGTGCATTAAAACTTCCACTATTATTATGAGAGAAGCATTACAACCTTAAAAAAATAAATTAAATTGCATGTTCAAATAAAATTTTGACTTCAAAATAATTTAATTTCAAATCATGTTTGTGTATCGCTCATCCAACGGATCTTGAATAAGTGTTTGAACATGAAATATAATAATATGATTTCAAATCCATGTTTGGACATGTGACTTGGAACCATGATTTCAAATTTCAAAATATCCAAAAAGCATGATATAGGATTTTAAAATTTTATATCATGATTTTATTTTTTTTAAAATATAAAACTTGACCAATAAGTTAATATTTTATATAAGAATTTAACATTAAATTTTGTAATAATGACCTATATTTGGCATGAATAGATTGTTCGTATCATATGCAAAGATTATATTAAAGAAATAACGAATTATTATTATGTTGACTCTAGAGGATTGTCACACCCCGAGTTAAGATCCTAGACGTGACACACACCCGATACTATTGCTAGTATGAGTGAACGTTCTGGCATATCATACGAGCATACACCTAACATAATGAATAAAGAGAAAGCAGCATAAAATATGATTTCTTAACGGAGAAAGTCTTTCATCAATCTTCTTTAATATCACATAACGTTTGACGACACAATAGTCATGATAAATAAGACTAAAAACTACAAGATCTTTCTGATAACTAAACCAGTCTGTGAAACCTCTACTAACTAATTATAATTGTCGGGAAAAGGCCCCGGCATACCCTGATACTGAAAGGAACATAGATAAATTATCATATCTAAATATGCCCCGGGTAGAAAGGAGGCTCACCAATAGCAGAAAATGATAATGCTAATGAGGCACTTGACCACATACTTGATATCCAAAACCTACATCATGAAATGATGTAGCTCTAAAGTCGATCAATACATGTAATGTATTGGTATATGAAACCACTTCAGGAGGGCAGTAAAACAAGAGATTAGAAATGACAACTAGAAAGGAACATGAATATAAACTAAATTTATAATTGACCAAGTAAGGTAGATTTAATTCCTTTGATTATTTGTAGAAAAAAGTAGTGAACCATCATAAACCACCATTTGAGATCATGGAGTCTGATCTCGGCTCGATCAGCTAAGACATCCTATACCTTACCGGGCATAGGACATGACATAATTTGCTAGCAAGTATCAACGATTAGCCCCTTTCCGGGATACATGAAAAAAAAGAGTCATCCGACTTGTGGAATAATCTTTATCCTATGTCGGCAAACATAGTTTCAGGCATTTATCATTTCAACCTATGCCTTCACGGTCAACTAACTAACTCTCTTATTCTCATAATGTTGTCTTATTTATCTGATTAGTTCTTGATCAAAATATTAGTTTTTTTACGTTCATATTCATAGTTTAGCCTTTTTAGGCTCATGCTCATGGTTTAGCCTTTTTAGGCTCATATTTATGTATAGCCACTTTAGTCTCATATTGAGAGTTAACCGTAATAGGTTCATATTCATGAGTTAGCACTATCAATAGTGGAGAGTCATGATAGGTAATTTCATGATTCGATATGATATAATTCATGTACATGATTGAAAGCATTTTCGTAAAAATATTCATATTAATATGATTAAGTACGTATTAGGTCAATGGGGGATTCCTGGGAAGTTGGTGTTATTATACTAAGACTTGCAAATTCATAGTTTACGAATGTTGCGGGAAAGTTACCTTCTTATGAATTATGAAACAAGAATTATACTTGTAAGAGTTTCATAAATTATATCTTATAACTTTAATAGAAACATTCATATGATGGCATGACTGAGATTTTGACCTGAAAGATTGGGCTAAGATATTCCATTACAATCATCTACTGCCTGAGATTCTGGAAAACAGATTGACATAAGATTCCAATAGGAGATAAAATAATTATTAATAGTAAAAAGTGAACTGAAATTCCCAATCTAAGAATCTGACAATATCAATATAGAAAGTTCAATTGTCAAAGAGCTATTTAACATGCCAACAAGTCAATATTTTGTGAAAACAAGAAGAAAATCATACAAAGCAAACAGTGAAACAGTCTTACAATTGGTGGAACAATTATACAACCAGTGCAACAGTCATATAACTAGTTATACAAATGCTTATAGAGCTATAATTGTTTTAGACCATATCAGTAGTTAAAAGGATGAAAGATGATGAACAAAGAAAGATGTTACTTTTCTTTTCTTACCCAAAGTATCTAGGGAAAACATATTTATACGTTTAATTGAGGAATAGGAGTATGCGAGTTTCTTCAATTCTAGTTTATCTTGAACAAATTGAATTGGTGAACATGAAATTTGAAGAATACATAAAGATGGTCTTACATACCTTCAAAGGTTAGAGAAACTAGTGATAGGAAGGAAGTGAACAAAGCTTTATTCTTAAGCCAATTCTCCTATTTTTCTTAAGCTTGAGTTTGAGAGAAAGGAGAGAGGTGTTAAGGCTGAAAAAGTATTTAAAACTGATAAGAAAGAATTTTTAAAAGGTGTTGGGGGTTATGAGAAAAGTAAAGGAAGAAACAACCCCCCCCAGAATGTGAAAAGATAAGAAAAGAACAGAATTTTTTTGTCTTGTAGGCTGTTCTGACTGTTCTTTGCAAAACACACGTAACATTTTACTCGAGACTCTGATTTATGATCTGTTGGTGGCATTGGAAACAAGATTCAAAAATATTTAATTTGATAGGTAGTGAGTCACGTAACTCTATGTATTATAGGAGAAATGATTATTTAAGTTTGATCCTTGTATGAACCTGTAAGAAAACTTAATCATTAAAGAACCTTTCAATTCAAATTTATTTAGAGATTTCTTATTCCCTTAATTCATACTCAATGTCCCTACGACACTTAAGACATGACCTTTACACCTAGATCCAATAAAATTCCTAGATTCAGGTCCAAGTACATATGAAGAGCGGCCATATTTGCAACACCCTGAACGTTCGAACTAAAGATAAAACAAATATGACCGCTCTTCAAATGTACTTGGACTTGAATCTAGGAATTTTATTGGATATAGCTGTAAAGGTAATGTCTTAAGTGTCGTAGGGACATTGAGTATGAATTAAGGGAAAAATAAATCTCTAAATAAATTTGAATTGAAATGTTCTTTAATGATTAAGTTTTCTTACAGGTTCATACACGGATCAAACTTAAACAAGCATTTCTCCTATAATATATAAAGTTATGTGACTCACTACCTATCAAATTAAATAATTTTGAATCTTCTTTCCAACGCCACCAACAACTCATAAATTAGATTCTCGAGTAAAAAGTTACGTGTGTTTTGCTAAGAACAGTCAGAACAACATACTAGACAAAAATTTCCTATTCTTTTCTTATCTTTTCACATTCCAGGAGGGGTTATTTCATCCTTTACTTTTCCCATAACACCCAATACCTTTTAAAAACTTTTTCTAATCAATTTTAAATGTTTTTTCAGCCTTAACACCTCTCCCCTTTCTCTCAAATGCAAGCTTAAGAAATATAGGAGAATTGGCTCAAGAATCAAGCTTAGTTCTCTTCCTTCCTATCACTAATTTCTCTAACCTTTGAAGGTATGTAAGACCACCTTTATATATTCTTCAAATTTCATGTTCACCAATTCAATTTGTGTAAGATAAACTAGAATTGAATAAACTCTCATACTCCTATTCCTCAATTAAACGTATAAATATAATTTTCCTAGATACTTTGGGTAAGAAAATAAAAGTAACATCTTTATTTGTTTATCATCTTTCATCCTTTTAACTGTTGATATGGTCTGAACCAATTGTAGCTCTATAAGCGTTTGTATAACAGGTTGTATGACTGTTGCACTTGTTGTATAATTGTTCTACCAGTTGTAAGACTGTTTCACTGGTTGCTTTGTATGATTTTCTTCTTATTTTCGCAAAATATTATCCTATTAGCTTGTTAAATAACTCTTTGAAAATTGAACTTCCCATATTGATATTGTCAGATTCTTAGATTGGGAGTTTGAGTTGACTTTTTACTATTAATAATTATTTTATCTCCTATTGGGATCTCATGTCAATCTATTTTTCAGAATCTCAGGCAGTAGATGATTGTAATGAAATATCTTAACCCAATCTTCCATGTCAAAATCTCAGCCATGCTTAAAAGTATAATTCTTGTTCCATAATCCATAAGAAGACCCGCAACACTCGTAAAACTCTTTGCACAGTGATGTATACATTATGAATTTGCAAGTCTTAGTGTAATAACACCAACTTCACAGGAATCCCCCATTGACCTAATAGGTACTTAATAATATTAATATGAATATTTTTACAAGAATGCTTCCAATCATGTACATGAACTATATCATATCGAACCATGAAATTACCTATCACGACTCTCCAATATTAATAGTGCTAACTCATGAATATGAGCCTATTATAGTTAACTCTCAATATGAGCCTAAAGTGGCTATACATAATTATGAGTCTAAAAAGTCTAAACCATGAGCATGAGCCTAAAAAGTCTAAACTATGAACATGAACATAACAAGACTAACATTTTAATCAAGAACTAATTAGATAAATAAGACAACATCATGAGCATAAGGGAGTTAGTTAGCTGATCGTGAAGCCATAGGTTGAAACGAAGATTTCTCAAAACTATGTTTGCCGACATAGGATAGAGATTATTCCACAAATCAGATGACTCTTTTTTTCATGTGTATTTAAGAGGGGCTTACCATGGATACTTTCTGGCAACTTATGTTATGTCATGTCTTATGCCCGGCAAGGTATAGGATGGCTTAGCTGATCGTACCGAGATCAGACTCCATGCGCTGACATGATGATTTATGACGATTCACTACTTTCTCCCACAAATAATCAAAGGAATTACATCTACCTTACTCTGTCAATTATAAATTTAGTTTATATTCTTGTTCCTTTCCAGTTATCTTCACTTATTTTTTGAATTTTATTGTCATTTTTAATCTCTTGTTTTACTGCCCTCCTGATGTGGTTTTACATACCAATACATTCCACATATTAATTATCTTTGGCACTACATTCTTTTATGATGTAGGTTCTGGATCTCAAATCCGCATTCAAGCGCCTCATTAGGATTATCATCTTTTGCAATCGGTGAGCCTGCTTTCTACCTGGGGTATATTTAGATATGATAATTTCTCTGTGTTCCTTTCAGTATCAGGGTATGTGGAGCCTTTTCCCGACATTTATAATTAGTCAGTAAAGGCTTCACAGACTGGTTTAATTGTTAGAAAGATCTTATAATTTTTAGTCTTATTTATTATGACTATTGTGTCGTTAGACGTTATGTGATATTAAAGAACATTGATGAAAGACTTTCTTTGTTAAGAAATCTCATTTTATGTTGCTTTCTCTCTATTCATTATGTTAGGTGTATGCTCATGTGATATGCCACAACGTCCGCTCATACTAGCAATAGTAATGGGTGTGTGTCAATTCTAGGGCCTCGGCTCGGGGAGTGACAAGGATCTTTATAAAATTATATGTATTTGAAAGTTTGTCATCTTAAATATTCACTTATAAAAAAATCTGGAGATATGCACTCATCAATGCGCCACTTTATAATATCCTTATATATCATTTATGGACTTTAATTTGCTCATTTAGTAATACGACATAATTTTTTTTTTATTGATTTTCACAATTTGTGAGATTTTCATAATGATGAAAAAAAATATAACTTAAGTAATTCAAATTTATGTAAAAGAAGATTTTTTAACTTCAATTTAAAATCTATATGATTTAAGAAGAATTCATCGATGACCCCCTAAAGTTAACACCTATTTTCACTTAGATACCTCAACCATCCATTGTTTATTTTAAACACCTCATATAAAATTTTGTTGTGTCATATTAACACTTTTTAACCAATTAGCCAAAATTACAGAGTGTAATATACTCGGGAATAACATAATACAATGATTAATAAAAAAACATATAACATTTAAATGTAAAAATAATAATTTAAAATTAAACTTTAAGTAAAAATGGATAAAAAATTAAATTTGAGCAAACATAAAAATAAAAGTATCTATTTTTTAAACCCCATCCCTCTTTCCTCTCTTCCCACGTTATTTTTCGATAAAGTAGCTCCCACTTTTCTTGAGGTTTGGGCTGTAGGTGACAAAAGAGTTTTAAAATGAGGTGTAGGTGGCACAAGTCTTAATAATTGAGTGGAGATGAAAATTACTTTATTATAGATTAAGAAAGTTGGGTAAGTTTGAGAATAGCCTAGAAGTTTTTAAATTTATACTTTGATCTAAATGTTAACCTAATATAATAGGAAATAGAGGGAAAAAAGGTGTGTTTCTCTCTCTTCTCATTCATTGTTGTTTTCTCTCTCTTAGTGATTTTTGTTGTTCATTGTTGTTGTTGCTTTATTCATCATCTTCTACTTCATTATCATCATCTTCTACTTTATTATCATCTTCATCTTCTTCTTGTTGACCATTGTTGTTGTTGTTGTTACCGCTACTGTTGCTATTTGACCAATTTCTTAGGTCAAATTTTGTTTTGTACATCACTTTCCACTTTGGCATTACTTTATTGGAGAATTTAGTAAGTCAAATTATGATTTTTAGCTGAATTTGTCATCTAGGTAACTGCTATTGTGCTATTTTTCCAACAATAGATAGCACACGAACATGAATGCAACATAAGAGACATCTGTTTAAGCAGATCAATCATCTATTACGATAGATGAGATATCTGTTTCAACGAAAGACTCATATGTTAGATTCATATTTATGATTCTATAGGCCGTAACATGAATAAAAAAAATGGGTCATATATTGCAACTTATGACCTATTTATTGCAACAGATTAGTTATCTGGTGCAACATGATAAATATTTGTTGCAACAGATTAGAAACCTGTTGCAATAGAAGTTGAACTCGATTCCAATGGATGTGTTGTCTGTTCCAACAGGATAAATATCTGTTGTAACCTATTATTAACCTATTACAAAAGAACCTGAACTCGATTCCAACAGATGGTAAATATCTTTTGCAACATATTAGTAACCTATTGCGATAGAACCTAACCTCGATTCCAATAAATCACCGTCTGTTACAACAGGTAAGTCATTTGTCACAACAGGTTAATTATCTGTTGCAATATGTCACTCATTTATTGGAATCAACTTTAAAGGTGCTTTAGTATTGTAACATCTATCCCAACAGGAACTTCATTTATTGCAACAAGTATATAGTCTGTTGCAACATATGATTCACCTTTTATAATAGATGACTCGTCTGTTGAAATCAACTTCAGGAGTGTAACATGAATCCCAACAGGTAAGTAATCTATTGCGACTGATCACTTACTTGTTGCAATAAATTACATATCTGTTGGGATTCATTTATGACACTATGAAATCACTATCAACTTTTTTTAACAAATGACTTTATTTAGGTACCACTAATGGAGGGATCAATAACAATAGGGGTGGATTGTCATTGTCAATGGACCGAGAAGAGCAATCGATATATATGGCATTGGAAAGAGGGTGAAACGCTAGAGACAATAGCTATGACAGTCCAAAGTGATGTTTTGTATGATGATTTTGTGAACTTAACCATCAACTATTGTGGGATGAATTATCAATCAGAAGAACTCGTCATTAGCTACATGCACAACCCCTTTGAAAATTAGAGGGTATAGCCTTTCACGATAACCGATCAGGTTTGGTTGTGTGCTTATCTTAGTGATTCATCTAGGCTAGTGTTAAGGGTGTACGTGGTTGAAAATACAAGAGATAATGAGAACCACAACGTAGAAAAAGAAGAACAACAAGACATCTTTAATGATAGATTGGATGATCTAGACATGAATATTCCACATGATGATTAAACACCTACTCCCGTTGATGCGACCAATACGGTGGGCAGTTCATCTCGATCAACATAGCCTTATAATCTTCAAGACTATGGGACCGACTTTTTCAAAGAAATGTCATTCAAGGACATGAATGAACTATTTACCACTTTGTTTATTTCTTGCTTGAAAAAAGATTTCAGAATAAAGAAGGTGATTAATTCGAGCAGTGTCTTTTGCTACAAAATGCTAATCCAAACTGCAAGTGGTGGTTAAGAGCGGTGAAGTACGTAAGTTCTGAAAGATTCGTCATTCATAAACATAAAATCATCACACATGTGGTTCAGAGCTTATCTTGGGCCAAAATCCTCATGCCACGACAAAGGTCCTCAGTGAATATTTCATGAGTTATTTCCTCGATGGCAAAGGCCCTTTTACAAGGGTTATGGATAATCAATTCCTTATGGAATTGGGTGTCTTGGTCAGTTATTAAAAGATATATAAGGCTATTGGTATTGCCAAGGACTTGATTAGGGTACACACGAGCATGGGTATGTAGTCCTGGATGCCTACTGTTACATGATTGAGTCCACAAATCCCAGAAGTAAGACAACATTGCATGTTGATGAAAATGGAAGGTTCAAGTACTTTTTTGTATCCTATGGTGCTTAGATTCAAGGTTTTTGACATTTGAGAAAAGGCATATCCATCGACGGTACCTTCTTGAGGAGTTGGTATAATGGAGTTATGCTAGCGCCGATGGCGCAGGATGTGGAGAATCACATCTTTCCTGTCACTTTTTGTATAGAGGACAAGGAATGTGATGCCTCTTATGGATTTTTTGAACCACTGCAAATCTGTGTCGAAGATACCGAAGAGTTGCATTTTATTTTTGATAGATTTCCAAGTATTCCAAAGATGGGTTCAATTTTGTTCACTTCATCTTACTTTGGTTGTTGCATCAGGCATCTTGGAGAGAACATTCAGATCAACTATCACAATGAAAGGGTAGTGACCCTTTTTATACAGTAGCTAAAACATATAGTATAGAGGAGTTTTTAGACCATTTTAATCAAACAAAATATGTGAATCCCAAGTTAGAAGAACTTCTCATACGTGTAGGTTTCAGGAGATAGAGCTGGGAATTCTGTCCAGTAGATAGGTACATTCTTATGAATTTAATGTCTTGTTTGAGTTACAAGTTTAGTATGATATCGTACTAAGTGATTCTTTTATATAGGTACAATACTATGACATCAAAAAAAGCTGAATCGATGAATTCATTGTTTGGCTATGAAAGAGAATTTTCCATCAAGGTTTTATTTGAAATAATAAACAAGAAGTATGTCCGATCTTTTAACAAAAGGCGTGTGCATTTGAGGGCCCATGAAGAACCCCATTTGTTCTAGAAATAAAAAAATAATATCAATGAACATCAGTTTGGGGAATAGGTTATTATCTCATAAAATAGCAGATTACAAATTCAGTATCACTAGTCATGGTGATGTTGCCACGGTCGATCTTCAAATAAGATCTTGTACGCGCAAAGTTTTTGACTTGGACAAAATACCATGTACACGTGCTATGACAGCGCTTCGAGCTCAATAAGGTCCAAAATATGGACCTAAAGTTTACGAGCACTCCTCTCAATATTATTTACTGGAAAAATATAAAATGGCATATAATAGGCATATTACTCCGGTGCCTCCCGAAGAATCTTGGGTTGTTCCTGCAGAGCTTTTGGGGAGATTAATACCTTCTCCATATATTGACCCAAGAACTATCAAACTGGGAAGAAAGCCATATAAGAGGAGATGTGGAGTCAAAGAATCATTTTCATCAAGAAGTAACAAGTGCTCTGTATGTAAGCGCGCTGGCCACAAAAGAACTACATGCCCAGATCGTAATCCACCATGATCGTTGTAATTGTAAAAACTTGTGATGTTGTTTTTTGTGGACTTTTATATATTTAACTTATTGTTGTGAACGTAATGTTATCATTTATTATATATAAAATATCTTTTTAAATAACTTGTGCATTAATAATAACACTCAAACTACACCTCTCTAATGAGAATGTAAGCGATCGTTGTCAATAAATAACCCAACTAGGTTGGGGTCGAATCCCACAGGAAATATGGTGTGAGCTTAAGTTGTTTGCAATTTAATCAACTAATAGTTGGATGTTTTCTGAAATGGAGTTTTTGGAGATTAGCCAATAATTGTTGGTCACTTTAGTTTCAGTGTTTGTAATCAAGAGTTTATGGAAAACCAGAATTATGTTCACTATGGGTTTTAGTACTTGACAGATGCTAATAGTGATTCAAGATTCTCACAGTAGGTAGGACAACGGATTATCTTTATCAAAGTTATGCCTAAATGTCTCTCAACCTACTTAAGCATTTAATTACCTAATCCTCTCAGACTTAAGGAATTTATATTTACTAACCAGACTTCACCTCACGTTAATCAACCTTGTTATAGTGTCAATTATTAAATGGAAGTTTAGTGCTTCCAAGTCCCTGTCAATAATTCACTTCCTACTATATTTGATTTCTTATCTCAAGCAAATCAAAGAAGGTGCTATCTATCATTTGCAACCAATAGACAATAATTAAAATCTCATAATTATCAAGGAGTCCTATTACCTTTACAATCTTAAACACTTAGCATCTTACCAAGACTTAACCCATAGATCCCATAATTTGGGTTAAAGAGATTTAGCCACTCATAATGTAATAAGCAAAACAACTAGATGTATTCATAATTTGAAAGATGAACTTACCACAAGATGAATAGTAACTAGTGATTCTCAGATTAGATCACAATAGAAATCCCAAAATATTAATGAAAATCTCTTCAAAGTTAATTGTTTTTCAAGCCAAGAAACTAGAGAGAAAAGTAAACATATACGTGTGTCCCAAAATAGGGTCCCTCCCTTAGAAAACTCTAAACTATGCTTTAAATAGTTCACCCTAATTATGGAAACAAAATCACAGAGTTCAACGATTTCTTGGATTAGATGACGATATTCGTGACACCTTATCAGGAGTCTGACGACTTATCACAAATGTCGTCAGCTTCTTCTTTAGTTTTAGCACTTACTGCTTAAGGTTGACGATAAAACCTGATGACTTATCAACTCTTTAACGACTTATCAGGGAATGTCATCACAACTTTTATCTGAGGTCCATTCTCTGTCTAAGAATGACGGTATCTCTGATAACTTATCACATGGATGATGACTTATCATGAATGTCGTCAGAAACACTTCTCTTCTATTTTCTTCAAATTTCAACTCTTTTGTTTCCATCCTTATTGGTTCTCTTGCATCTTGGATTCTACTGCAAAATCAAAGATAAAATAATAAAAAACGACAAAAGTTACTTAATACCTTGCAATTATTCTCAGTTAAAAGCCTCAAATGTGTTAGCATCTGCTCACACATTAATTAATAAAAAATGCAAAACATGAACTAAATAATATAACAGACCACAATTATTTTTAACAGATTACCCATCTGTGGAAACAGATGGAAATTAGCTGGAAGAACACAACACAGTTCAATCAAACTAGAATGTTTTCCTCCAACAGATGATAAATCTGTCGCAACAGATGGATAATCTATTGACAGAAACCCAACCGATGACCAATCTTTTCCAATACATGGTCCATCTATTGAAAAAACTCAAAATCCAAAATTACCATTGCTATTGATTCAAAATTGCTCCTTGCCTCCAACCGTGGACATGTTACATGTATGTTTAGAAGAGATACATAGAATGAAAATTGAATAAGAATTAAAAAGCCAAAGTCAACTAAAAATAATTTTTTCATTAAACAAAAAATAAAATACATTAGGTACAGATCTAATATAGAAAAATTAAAATACATACGCTAAAAGAGAAAATAAATTCTAATGATTATTATTATTATCATCATTATTATTAAAGACAGCTGGCCAATCAACTCGCAGAAGCAGGGCCCTCATCAGCCTTTGCATCTCTATGAACATCGTCGCTCTCACGGCGACCAATTCCCTTTACAGGTTATTAACCTGCTTCTGAAGTTCCCGCATTGTGTCGTGTAGAATAGAAATGTCCCAAACAGGATCAGCCATATCTAGAACACACATGAATTGACAAATGTAAAGAAAAGAGTCCAAATGTAATACAACGTATACTACCAACTGATAGATTTACACCAGAAAAAAACTTACCTCAACGAGAAAGGAATATGCCCTTTGAAGAGAAGTGGTTGAAGATGTCACACGAAAAGAAAAAATGCAAGAAATAAATAAAGTTAAGTAGAATGAAGATTAAGGAGGGACCTATTTATAGAGGATTGAATATGGATGTGTCATGCCAAAAGCCACGACTGTTCAACTCCATTGTATTAATTACATTCAAACTGGTGGCATTTTGTTTTTTGTGAAAAG